>CM057470.1:119004425-119629425 GCA_030035585.1 Dugong dugon
CAAACTGACCTCCTGCAAAGTCTCAACCACCCTCTCCATCCCTGATAGAACCTCTAGACACAATCGGGATTTCACAGGACATGGCCAGCCTGCAAAGAAGTCCTCAGACCCCTTGGCTTTGTAGAGAAACAAAGTATCTCAATGTTGAGATGAATAAACAGCTTCCCTTTGTCTCATGAGCTTTCAAGAAACATAGCTGGTGGGCCAGCCTGTCAGAAATGTCACTTAAACAGTGAGTCCAAATACTCTGACACTACAGGGTTTTTGGTTCTTCTTTGTTTGTCTTGAGTTTTTTGTTTGTTTGTTTGTTTTTTCAGTTGTAAACATTAGGATGTCTTCCTATCTAAGAAAGCCACTAAAAACATACTAGATTGGTTCATTCTTTTAACATTACTTAACGTGAACGCTCACTGTGCTCTAGAACTCGTTAGGCCCAGCATTATGAAGTTGAATACATCTACTGAAAAAGGCAAATATTAACACGCCTTGCCCTGAGATAATCTTTAAGCCTGAAACCTTAAACCAAAACTATCCCCTGAAGTCTTCTTTAAATCAAACAATAGTTTAGCTCAACTAGTGAAGAATGTCTGCCCTGAGCAGCCATTGTGGTCTTTTAAAGAACTATCTCTACGGGATTAAAATGACAACAGCAATTCATAAGGTTAGGAAGCTTAGTGAGGAGGAACAATTCAAAAAAGGACGGTGAGAAGAGCTGCACAACTTGAGAACGTTATCAGTGTCACTGAATTGTACATGTAGAAATTGGTGAACTGGTGTATGTTCTGCTGTGTCCATTTTCAAAAACAACCAAAACTAAAATAAAATAAATCATTTTTAAAAAGCCATGTATTATAATGTAAACTAGTTTTGTGATTACGGGAAGTGCTACGACAGAGTGAATCCAGCTATGCATGGCAAGGAGAGGCAGCTTCTTGCTCTGCCTAAGAGCAGATTTCGAAGAATCCACAAAGATGGTGAAGTTGAGCTGGCTCTGAAATGATGCACAGGAGTTAGTTCAGCATTGTCAAGGCGGAAAGACAGTCTAACCAGTGGAAATAACTCATGCAAACGCACAGAGGTGCCGCTGGGCAAGCTGTTGGGCAGGGTGGATACCTGAAGACCAGGCAGAAAAAGTGGGTTAGATCATAAAAGGTCTTATACGTCAAGACAAAGAGTATGAACTTCATTAATATCGGCAATCGGTGCGCATAGCAAGGCACTCTGTAAGGAAAGAGGAACAATCAGTGTTAGGAAGGCCACTCCAGTCAGAGAACAGGGGATGGGCCACTGGAAATAATGAGACCCATTAGCAGACTCTCTTGTGAAAGTTCTGGACAAAAGATGACGGTTTCCATAAACTAAGACATGGCAGTGAGTATGTAATAGAAAGGAAGAATTTGATAAATATTGTATAAGTAAAATTGATAGGACTTACTGAATGACCAGAAGATACGTATGGGTGGGAATGGTTAGGGGAAAAAGAAAAGAAAAGATGACAGAGTCCAAAAAGTCCATGACAACTCCTACATCTGTGCTACCAGTTGTTGAACAGACGGTAGCACCAATGACCAACTTCAGCAGCATTAGATAAAGACTTTGGAAAGGTGAGAGGCTTGTTTTGGCCACGCTGAGCTGGGTATAGACATTGGTCATCCAGATGGAGCTATTTAAGAAGCAATGGCTATATACATATATAAAATCACTTGCCTTTGAGTTGACTCCAACTCAAAGTGATCCCATGGGTGTCAGAGTAGAACTGTGCTCCAAAGGGTTTTGAAAAAGGCTAATTTTTTTTGTAAGTAGATTGCCAGGCCTTTCTTCTGAAGAACTTCTGGTAGACTCAAACCTCTAATCTTTCAGTTAGCAGTATATTAACTGTTTGTGCCACCCAAGGACTCCAACTGGATATATATAGGTCTTATATAGGGGTGGTGAGGCCCCGGTGGCATAGAGTTACAGCTGCTAACCAAAAGGTTGGCAGTTTGAATCTACCAGGTGCTTCTTGGAAACGCTACGGGGCAGTTCTACTCTGTCCTGTAGGGTCGCTATGAGTCAGAATCAACTTGACGGCAATGGATTTTTATACAGGTGGATCCCTGGTGGCACAATGGTTAAAGTACTCAGCTGCGAACTGAAAGGTCAGCAGTTTGCAAACACCAACAGCAACATGGGAGTGTGGCAGCTTGCCTCCATAAAGATTTAGAGCCTTGGAAACCCTATGGAGCAGTTCCACTCTGTCCAATAGGGTTGCTAGGAGTCAGAATTGCCTTGACAGCAGTGGGTTTGGTTTGGTTTTGGTTTGTATATAGGTACGATACACAGGTGAGAGGCTGGAAACAACCTGGAATTCATGAACATAGCGAGCTGAAGTTAAAGCATAGAGTGGGTGATGGTGGAAAAGTAGACAGATTCTGATATTTGATACTATTAACACCCCAGGCAACACAGTAGGATACAGTTGCTAATAAAGACCTAAAATATATTTAAATACATGTACCAAAGACACAATTGTGTCACATCTATGCTTTCATATATTGATACATAGCCACACATTTAATATTCATGACTAGTTGACAACTACCAAAATGAACTGAGGTGGTTAAATTGAAGCAGCAAGAACCTGTTACTGTAACCACCTTAATTCACTTTGCCTTTTTATTATACTCACCCTCCACATAGCCAGCCAGTACAATAATAGGGCTTGTTCTCTAGAGCAAATAATCAGCACTACCTAGATGCAGGAATTTCAGCTGTAGACAATACCTAATCAGGTTTTATATAGAGAAATTTAAAATGAATGACCATAGAATAATAAAACATTCATTAAACAAATGTCTGTTTGCCAGGCACAGAACAACTGCTTACTAAGTGATAACTACGGGACTTACAATCTGCTAAACTCAAGTAGGACACGGACTTTTTGGGGTGACTTTGTTGTCTAGAATTGCTGGCATTATTGTTTTGGTTAGTTGCCATCGAGTCAGCCCCCAGCTCATTATAACCCAAAGCACAGCCAAACAAAACACTACCTGGTCCTGTGCCATCCCCATGATTGGCTGTGGATCAGACATTTTTGATTCACTGGCTGATTTTTGGAAGTAGATCACCAGGCCTTGCTTTCTAGTACCTTAGTCTGGATGCTCCGCTGAAACCTGTTCAGCATCATAACAACACGCAAGCCTCCGCTGACAGATGGGTGGTGGTTGCACATGGGGTGCACTGGCTGGTAATCGAACCTGGGTCTCCCACCTGAGAGGCAAGAATTCTACCGCTGAGCTACCAACACCTCCACTTGGTATTATAAGCCCTTTCTCACTAGTGAGATGGCAGTCCTTTGCCCGCCAACAGAAACAGCATAGGACTGTGAGGTTCCTACCTGCTACCCTACAGGTGTTGGTAGGAACTGTGTGATTCCTAACTCCTACTTGGGTATTTTTGAGCCTCCGGGTTAAGGAGAAGCCCTGATGGCGCAGTGGTTAAGAGCTTGGCTGCTAACTAAAAGGTCAACAGTTCTAATCCACCAGCCACTCCTTGGAAACCTTATGGGGCAGTTCTACTCTGTCCTATAGGGTTGCTATGAGTTGTAATTGACTCGACGACAGTGGGTTATGGCTTAAAGCAAGGAGCCCTAGTGGCGCAATGGCTAAGAGCTCAGTTGCTACCTGATTGGCGGTTTGAACCCACCGGTGACTCTGCAGGAGAAAAGACCTGGCAATCTGCTCCCATAAAGACTGCAGCCTAGAAATCCCTAGGGGGCAGTTCTACTCTGTCACAATGGGTCGCTATGAGTCAGACTTAACTCGAGGGCACACAACAACAACAACAACACGGGTTAAGGCAGCATCTGACATGAAGGATGACTACGTGTTCCTTCAGCAGGAAGCTCCAAGTCTGAGGAGTCCCATTGTAATCTTACTGGAGTTACATGAGTTCAGTTGACACACGGGGAGGTAAGGAAACAGGAGAAGGGGAAACCAAAGAGAACACTGGCAGTGACTCCACAGACAGCCCAGGCCATGCACATATGCTGATGAGTGAGACCAAAACAGAAGGCAGAAATCTGCTTTTTCCTCTTGGTTCTTAGCTGCCAGCTACCTACCCCTCAGAGCAAGAGCATCTTACTTCACCCTGCCTGACTTGGTTTTTAAAGCTACATCATTTCTGCATAGCATGGCCCCTATACAAGCAAACCGACACACCATCTGGTATATAACCAAAGACGGAAATCTGTTTCTGAGCTGGAGAGAAACTTAGCTTTGTTGGTCTTTTCAAGAGCCGATACGCCAAGCTTCAGGAGCCTGGGGGGCACAAGCGGTTTGCGACCTAAAGGTTGGCGGTTCAAGGCCACCCCGTGGCTTTGCAGAAGAAAGGCTTGGTCCCCTGCTCCTCAGTAAAGATTACAGAAAGAAAATGCTATGGAGGACTTCTGCTCTGTAACACATGGGCTTGCCATGAGTTGAGGCTGACTTGATGGCAGCTAATGATAGCAATGGGTCAAGCTTCCATTGAGTCCTTCCTAGGGGACTTTCCATAGGACAACTTGACTGTACCCCTTGGTTATGACGTCCGATTTCACCCACAGGTGAGAGGCAACAGTTTTATTACAGCTATCAGAACTTCTTGTTCTTGCTATAAAACCCTTAAGGGCTTACTTTGTTTATTTCCCTCTCTACTGTTCTATGTTTGACTCCAGAACTTTCTTCTCTCTTTCGTTGCTCCTTTACTTTTTTTTTTCTACCAGGAGCTCTTCAATACCCTCTTGGTAAAACTGCCGCTGGCCCTCACACAGCTGATACCCACAGTCAGGTTTCTATACCGTCTGTAGTTCTCACTGCTCATGTTGTAGGGGAGGATCTCCTCAAGGGTAAAGAAAATGCCCGCAACCACTATCAATTTGTGAGGCTTCTGATCCATAAGAAAAGGTATATACAAGGGGAGAAGAAGATGAAAGAGGCATGAAAATTTTAAATTTGTGCTCAACAAATTAACATATTAATACACGCAAATCAAACGCTTTTATTTGTTTTGCAAATGCAGAAAAATAATAATAATAATAATTTAAGGGCTATTTAAGGGCATGGTAAAGGTCAGAATTTTGGCAGTAAAATAATACCCCTTTAGGCTCCTTAATAAAACTTAAGGTACCATACCAGTTATACTCTGAGTGGCAATGACACGTTGCTCAGGATCTCTAGGCGTAATGCTGTCTTAAACATTCCCATCATAGATGACAACGGCCTCAACTATAATTGCATTCTTTACAGGATTGTTTCAGGACTGTAAAACCATTGCTAATTTGTGTGCAAAAGGCAATGTGAACCAACGATGGTAGGCAAGTTTAAAATTGCAGGATGAAGGTTTAGTCTTGCGATTCTGCCAGGGTCTCTCAGTGACTTGCTCTAAGATCTTTGGTGATAAAGTCAAAAACCTAAACTGTAGGTCCTTCATAACCAAGAGACTTAAACCACACAGCCCTCCAATGTCCCTAACCATCCTTCCCCACAGCGTAGTGTTGGAGGTTTAAAATAGCCACGAAACCCATTGCTGTAGAGTCAATTCCAACTCATAGCAACCCTACAGAACAGAGTAGAACTGCCCCACGGGGTTTCAAAGGAGCGGCTGGTGGATTCGAACTGCTGACCTTTTGGTTAGCAGCTCTAGCTCTTAACCACTGCGCCACCAGGGCTCCAACAATAACTATACCACTGCTAAAATAGGCACTATGTCAAGCTATGATATATTCTTGGCATCGCTACAACACATAACACACATTAATTCATTAATCCATATTAATTAAACGCAACTGCATTAAAAACGGACTAAAGTTTATTATATTGCCAAATGCAATTCATAAAAATAGTTAAGGTGAATGATCAAATAAACTGCGTTTAATTAGGTTAAAGTCAAAGGATTTGATGTGAGTGGGAACTCCGATGCCCACACAGGGGCTGTCGGGTTTCTGTGCCTCTCTCCCTATAAATCAGTCTGCAGAGATGGCACGGTTTTTCTTCGTCTCTTCCACAGTCGACTGGTAGACTGCAAGCATCAATGTCCACTTTGAACAACATGCTATTATTTCAGCTAAGGGCCTACCCAGTTCAAAATACCTTAGAAAGATAATCAAAAGGATGACACATGGACTTGCATCCCTTTAGGGGCCTGTTACTCATGCTCTTTATTTCTTGGTTTCCTTCCCCAGGAGCTTCGTCTCATGGTTCTTTCATAGATTGGCAAAAGGACAGAAGAGAACAAATATGTCCGCATATCTTATGCCCAGCAACCACGGGCTTGAATTTAGACATATCTAAGTTTGATTTCTGGCTCTGGGTAGTTCTAAGAAGTTTGGCAAGTTATTTAAATCCTCCTGAACATCCGTTTCCTCACCTCTAAAGTGGGTTTAATACCAACTACTTCAGATGGCTTCTGAGAGGATTACAAACTTCAATGACATGTGTGAAAGTACCTAGCACAGTTGCTTGAATAGAACAGGAATTTTAAAATGTTTGAAAAATAAACCAGTGATGTTAAGATGCACTCAAGAAGATTCTTATCACTAATGGTTTTGAATTTTTAAAAATTATTTTTTGGTCACGCACAGGATTATCTAAAAAATATTAAAGGATACACACACACACACACACACACACACACACACAAAATGTTCAAACCCTGACTTTGTAACAACGACTCAAACCAAACATCAGTTTAAATCAGAGGTCCGCACACTTTCTGTGAGGGGCTAGGGAGTCAGTATTTTCGGCTTTGTGAGCCGTAGGGTCTCTATCACAAGCACTCAACTCTGTACTTGTAGCACAAAAGCAGCCAGAGGCAACATGGCAGCTACTGAGCGTGGCTCTCTTCCGGGCTGGTGCGGAACAGTTAACGTGCTAGGCTGCTAACCATAAGATTAGAAGTTAAAGTCCACCCAGAGTTGCCTCAGAAGAAAGGTCTGGGGATCTACTTCCAAAACACCAGCTATTGAAAGTCCTATGGGGCACGGTTTTATTCCGATACTCGTGGGGCCGCAGTGAGTTGGGGTTGACTGGAAGGCACCTGGTGGGGGTAGGAGCAGCAGAGGTATTTGCTGCAGCAGAGGTATTTGCTGTCACAACAGCACTTCACTTAAAGACCCACAGGTTCCCGTAAGTGAAGATGTCCTGGTCTGAATGTGCATTAAAAGTGCAGGTGAACAGACCACCGTTTTATTTTCTACGTAGGTTTTACAAATTGAGCCTTAGAAACCCAAGCGATTGGTCTAACCTATCAAGTCTATCAGGACAGAGATGAAAATGAAAGATAGCTATAAGGAGTGGAATCAAATCCACCCTACGTTCTTGACTCTTGAGAGCTCGGGCCATATCTACACGGACAAAATATGGAACATGGCCTTTGTGTGCAGAAGGTACAAGGACAGCCCCCTCCATCTCTCTATCAAATAAAGCAAACAAACCAGAAAAGTTCAGTTTTTTCCCTCAATAACCCACTCTTGGCCCCTCTGCAAATATACAAAATCTTAGACAGCCACTACGTCTGGGTAAAAACCTATTGATCTGAGAACCCGAGGATGAAGATTAAAAGTAGCCATAGAGGTGATCTCATATAGCAATACTGGTACACGTGTCTAGTGCTTTAGGGCTTACAGAGAATTTCACATTCACTCTGTATTTATTTTTCATGACAATCTGGCCAGATATGAGAGACAGTTGTTATGATGTTCATTTTACTAAAGAAGACAACAACATCCTCGAGCTGGTAACTGACTTGCCCTAGGGTTGTTGTTATTGTTAGGTGCTGTCCACGCAGATCCTACTCATGGAGACCTTACGTATAACGGAATGAAACATGGCCCAGTCCTGTGCCATCCTCACAGTCCTTGTTATGTTTGACGCCATTGTTACAGCCACTGTGTAAATCCATGTCATGGAGGGTCTTCCTCTTTTGCACTGACCCTCTACTTGACCAAGCATAATATCCTTCTCCAGGGACTGATCCCTCCTGATAATATGTGAAAGTCCTGGAAGATTTACTCCATCCATGTCATTAAGTTTGATTCTACTTTGGGGACGTAGCTCTTCCCCATATTTTGAGTGCCTTCCAACCTGAGGGGCTCATCTTCTGGAACTGTGTTAGACAGTGTTCTACTGCTATCTACAAGTTTTTCACTGGCTAATTTTTTTTTTTTTTGGAAGTAGATCACCAGGTCCTTCTTCCTAGTCTGTCTTAGTCTGTAAGCTCCACTGAAATCTGTCCACTATGGGTGACCCTGCTGGTATTTGAAATACTGGTGGCATAGCTTCCAGCATCACAGCAACATGTAAACCACCACCATACAACAAACGGACACACAAGGGATAGGTCCGAGGGTTACAGGGCTAATTAATGATGGCTTGAGAATTGACCCAGCATCTTTCTCCTAGAGGCTTAGCTCTCCTTCTGCCATGTACCACTACCTGTTTTTAATGCCCTGCTCTCCAGTCGACTTGGCTTAAACAAACACTGCAGGAAGGAGAAAAGGTGAAATAGATTCAGCGAAGTGATTAATGCCCTTGCTGAGCAATTAAATGTTTCAAATATGATCGCTAATCCATATGGAAGGTGTAATCATAGCACGAGAGAGGTGGCCTGACCACTCTAGGGTGACCCTTTGTAAAACACCGATCATGGCGGTGATTTTAGGGCCAAATCTTCATGTAAGGAGCTGTTTTCTTTGCATCAAGGGAAAAAAGGCAATTGGATGTTAAAGTTGTGTAATTGCTCTCACTTCAAATTTCAGGAAAATGCATGGCTGAACAACAGTCTTGTTATCAGTCCACTGCTAAAACACATTACATTGGGTGGGACTCTGATATTATAAAGAATGCCACAACAGATTCCTTCACGTGTGTTCTGTTGCATTGGTGCTGCTATAGCTACAGAGTTAATTCATAAAAGAGGCATTGCTGGGTAAAACTATATTTCTGTTATGGTTTGATAGTTGTTGGCGAGTTGATTTCTGACTCATAGAAACCCCATGTGACAGAGTAGAACAGTCCCATAGGGTTTTTTTTTTTTTTTTTTTTTGTCTTGCTGTAATATTTATGGAAGGAGATTGCCAGGTCTTTCTCCTGGGTGGGTTCGAACTGCCAATCTTATGGTAAGCAGCTGGGCACTGAACCACTGAGCCACCAGGGCTCCTTATTTTTCAATAAACATCAACAAGTGGCTCTTCAAAGATTATACCAATTTACACTTCCACCATCAGTACGTCGCACATAAGAGTTTTTGTTACCCCCCAGTCTTGCCAAAATTGGCTACTAGCAATCTTGTTAATTTGGGCCAATCCAAGGCATGTAAATGGCATCTCGTAGTTATTTTAAATTGCATTTCTCTGGACACCAGCATTTGGATGTCTCAGTTCAAGGCGGCCCCCACTTGGATTAAAGGGTGGCCTTCAGAGCCCTCACCCCAAGGGCTGAAGTCTGATCAAAGGCTGGTGACAGTGATGGCAAAGCATGTAACAACTGATCCACTTAAAAGGCGCTGTAAATTTTCAGAAATAATGTGGAAATCTGAGTCATAACAAATCAGGGGTAGTGAACATCACTGGTTTTGGCTTACCAAGAGGCCATTCATCCCCACCTTTTGATTAAAAAAAAAAAAAAGCCTTGTGGCAATCCCAGGGGTGTCAGAGTAGGACTGTGCTCTATCGGGATTTCAATGGCTGATTTTTCAGAAGTAGGTCACCAGAACTTTCTTCCGAGGCATCTCTGGGTGGACTCCAACCGCCAACCTTCTGGTTAGCAGATAAGTGTGTTAACCATTTGCACAACCCAGGGACTCCTCAAACAGGGACGCCTTACCTAACAAATGGTATTGGGTCAACTGAATGTCCTTTTTAAGAAATATGACACATCTTAGACTTCCTATTTAATTTTAAAAATATAAATTCCACGTGGATTAAAAAAATTAAAGTACAAGGCTAAAAATCATTATAAGACAATATCACAGGCTATTTTATGAATGTTGGATGGGGAAAAGACAGCCCCTTAAGTCACTGAAAAAGGTGATTGCCCAAAAATCAAACTCTGACATGGCGAAAGATTGTGTAGATACAGTCAAAAGACAAATGACAGCCTGTATTTATAACACATATAACTGACTAAGGTAAATACCTACAACGTATCAAGAATTTCTATAAATAAATAAAAAAAGATAACCAATTTAAAATGGACAAAGACCATACATGAGTAATTCATACAAAAGAAAAGATACGTATCACTAGTAACCAAGGAAATGCAAATTAAAGCAACAAGATACCACGTGCTATATTTACACTAGATAATTTTTAAAAGATTGCTAGCATCCAGTGTTGGCCAGGTAGTTTGCTGTGTTGGGAGAATTATAAGTCACTCGCTGTTTTGGGGTTAAAACCTGGTAATGTTTGTTGGCACTAGTACTTGCAAAATTATCACTAACAATTTCACTTTGGGGAATGTCATCCAACAGATCCAAGAAGCACCAGAACGAAAGATATATACGCAAAATCTTTATTGCAACAATGCTTATTTTAGCAAAAGAGAAAACAAACGAATTCCAAGCAGAAATAGACTGAAGGCTATCAGTGGCAGAATGTTTGAACAAATTATAATGCAGCCATATTATGGAAAGTTGTTGTTGGGTGACGCTGAGTCAATTTCGACCCATAGGGACCCCGTGTGACAGAGCAGAACTGCCTCATAGGGTTTTCTTGCTGTAATCTTTACAGAAGCAGATCTCCAGGTCTTTCTCCTGTGGAGCCGCTAGGTAGGTTCAAACTTCCAACCTTTCAGTTAGCAGCTGAGTGCTGACCCATCTGTGCCACCTAGGGCTCCTTATTATGGAATTCCATGTAGCTATTAAAAATAATCAGATACGGATACTGGAGGGATGAATAGATGAAGCACAGAGAATTTTAAGGGCAGCGAAATTAGTCTGCATGATATTATAATGGTATATACACGACATACGACTGTACAACACAAAAAAATGAATAATGTAAACTATGGACTTTAGGTAATAATAATGTATAAATATTGGTTCATCAATTGGAACGAACGCACCACTGAAATGCAAGATGTAAGTAATAGGAGAGATTGTGTGCAGAGAGAGAGGAGGTATATGGCAACTCCCTGTACTTTCTGCTCAATTTTTTTGTAGACCTAAACCTGCTCTACAAACCAGTTTATTAAATCAATTAAAATAAATAAATACATATTTTTAAAACAATAAGGTAGATTTTTAAATACTGGCATGGAAGAATAACAACCCTGCCATGCGAAAAAAAGCAAGTTACCCATGAATGCAAGGTATGAGCCCATCTTTAAGAAACTGTGCACATGTCTATTTGTATGAGAGAAAGAGAGAATACAGAAGTGCACAAACCAGTGTGCAGACGGGAGTCTGCTGGGGGGATGAGACTGGAGAATTGAGGGGGTGCGTAGAGGGGGGCAATTACAATTTTACTTTAGATAGTTCTCTGCTGTGTTAATGGTTCCAAAAGCTAAGTATCACCATTTAAATTCAAAAGACCAAAATAAAGATTTTATAAAGGATAAAACTGTTTCTGGAACTTTCCATTTAAAGTGTTTCTAACACGGAAACAGAAGGTAGTCAGCTCTACGACCTTTTTGGCCCATTTTCATTCGTTCTCTGCCTCTAGGAAAAATGCATCGTGTGGAACATTAAATGTACAAGTCTTTTGGCACGAATCGAGTCGACACTGGCCCCACTGAAAGCTAATACAGACTGCTTAACAAAGCATAATTAAATGCACCGAACAACTAAAATATCCATATAATTACCACAAAGCTGATATAATTGCATCCATCCTTTTATTGGATGATATTATTTGTCCCTACACAAGCACAAAGAACTTAAACAGAACAGTCCTCCCAGCTCTTCAGTTCATCCAAAATTATCCAGTTAATCTGCAGATTGCCACTGGGGGGAAAAATAATCTTCTGTTAAAGATCTCTGTCAAAACAGAATCATGTTATTAAACTCCTGTGGGAAAAGAGACACAGTCATTTATAACTTTAAACAACAACAAATTGAAATTCCAAATGGCAATAAACCCTCTCAGGTTTATCCATCAAGATAAGGGTATGGGGGGGATGAGTTTGTTGAAGCGTTGTTTCTTTTGCAATCTATCATTAATCAATTGATAAATAAATAACCAAACCCCCAAAAAGAAGCAGCCTGTCTGCAGGATCATTGATGGGAACTTGGTAGTACAAATTATGGCACATCTGGATTACAGAATACTACGCAGCTATTGACAAGAATGAGCAAGAGTTAAAGTACTGACTTTAAGAATATCCACAGTGTATGGATTAGATCCACCACCAGTCTGTTAATTTGTAGTAATGTGGTGGCTTGCGTGTTCTTAGGATGCTGGAAGCTATGCCACTGATATTTCAAATGCCAGCAAGATCACCCATGCTGGACAGGTTTCAGTGGAGCTTCCAGATTAAGACAGACTAGGAAGAGAGACCTGGCGATCTATTGAAGATCAGCCGATGAAAATATTATGGATCACAACAGAATATTATTGTGTGATACCGTGCTGAAAGATGAGCCCCCTAGGTTGGAAGGGACTCAAAATACAGTGGCCACAACAACATACCACAGCGTATCAACCATCATGAAGATGGTGCAGGACCAGGTAACATTTCATCCTGTTGTTCGTGGGGTAGCCAGGAATAAAAGCCAACTTCACAGCAACTAACAACAATAGCTTAGATACATGGGTGTATCGTCAATCTTTGGAGAGATAAGAAACACTGGATAAAGAGAACTTACTGTAAAGGAAAATCTTTGGGGCAAGACTTATAGGTCAGCAGTTTACCAGTTACATGGTAATTCTTTTTCCTTAGGTGTCTTCACTTAAAATGGTTTACGTAATTTGGAATCTTGCTAAAATCCTTGATGTATCTAAATTAATATTTTAGGAAGACAGGGAGGATCGGAGACCTAAAATTAAAAGTTCTTTTAAAAAACAGTGACATTGTAAGTTGAATGAGGATCTGAAAAAGAAAATGTACTGATTTTGGAAAAAGAAATTGTATCTCCAGTTTCAGAAAACCACTGAACTTCTGGCGGAAGTCTCAGTAAAGACTAAGGAGGGATGTTTATCATCTCTAGGGGAGGCACTACGCAAACTATCACAACCCTCTAATCACTGCAATCAACAGAGGAGAGAATGCTGCCCCTCCCTGGAATTCTGGGGGACACAGCTAGGAGCAGGTACCATAAGGGCAAAACTCATTTGGTGTTACGTGTTTTGTCCTGGAAAACCACACCGATTTTACATTAAACTCCATAATATATCTGTGATTGCTTCAACATGAAATACTGTTTAGAACTGCTTAATTCCTTACTCCCAGGTCCAACGGGTATTCTAAGAGATGGGCTTTGTTTTCTCTGTGTGTTGAGTAGCCAGCCCTAGCACATTTTGCCACAAGCCCAGGGGCAGTTTGACCTGCTCGGGATACTGGCCAGCAGTTATTTTCTTATGCTGAAATATCAATGATCAATGCACAGTTCCAGAGTCTTCTGACTAAAGATGCTTACCGTGCTGAAGACATGAGAATAACTAACGTATTTAGCATCTAGTATATTCTTAGAAGCGAGGATGGCAAGACTTTGACTGCTCTATTTCGGACACATCATCAGGAAAGACCAGCTGATAGAAAAAGACATCATGGTTGGGAAAACAGAGGGTCAATGAAAATGAAGGAATCCTTAATGAGATGGATTGACACAACAGTCTCAACAATGGACTCAAACATCCCAGCAATCATAAAGATGGCGCAGAACTGGGCCAAGTTTCATTCCGTTATACATAGGGTTGTCATGAGTCAGAGTCAACTAGAAGGCAGCTAACAACATCATCTCCCCTGGTACTATGCTGTTATGGATTGAATTGTGTCCCCCAAAAATACGTGTTGTAAATCCTAACCCCTATACGTGTAGTTATAATCCCATCTGTGAATGGGTTTTCTTTGTGAGGTTAATGAGGCATTATTAGCGTAGGGTGTGTCTTAAGTCAATCCCTTTTGACACATAAAAGAGTAGATGAAGCAAGCAAGTGCAGCTGGAGGAAGACAGATGCTCCACCACGTGAGATCTCCAAGGAATCAAGAAACAGAAGCTGAAAAGAGACAAGGATCTTCCCCCAGAGCTGAAAGAGTCAGAAAGCCTGCCCCTAGAGCTGCCACCCTAAATGCAGACTTTTAGCCTCCTAAATTTTGAGAAAATAAACTTCTGTTCATTAAAACCACCCACTTGTGGTATTTCAGTGATGGCGACACTAGATAACTAAGACACATGTTAATCCCTTTTTGTGCATTTTCTCACTTCATTCTGCTGATAAATCAATGGGTCTGGTATATTGCCATCCCCATTTTACACATGGAGAAACGGAGGCTTGGAGGTACTAATTAACCTTCTGAAGACAACATCCACAGTGAATGGTGGAGCCATACTGTGAACACAGGCGGCCCTGCAAATCCCAGACCCATAACCTCCACGCATTCTCCAGCTGGGATTCCCGAGTGATGCTAACCGGGTTAAAAACTGCACGCTCTCAGTGAACTCCTATAGCTCAGAATAATAAGGAGTTGGGTTGCACAGGGCTGGGCCACGTACACTGTTACTACTACAAATCCAATTGCACAAAACTTTTTGTCCCCTTGTTATTCAAACTTCCCCAACTCAACATTAGAGGTCACCAGTTTCTTTACCTTCATTTAAAAACACACCACTCAGAAATCACGTCGAGGGTTTCTACTTTTTCAATTTGGTTGACACAAAACTGTGTAAGCGTGTGCACGTATGTATGCACACACCCATTCCTAGGCACTTCACTGCTAAAAGAGGTGCCCTGGGGTGCACTGGTTAAAGGGCTCGGCTGCTAACCGAAAGGTCAGCAGTTTGAAACCACCAGCCGCTCCATGGCAGAAAGCTGTGGCAGTCTGCTTCTGTGAAGATTCCAGTCTTGGAAACCCTATGGAGCAGTTCTACTCAGCCCTATAGGGGTGCTGAGTCGGAATCAACCAGATGGTGGCAACGAGTGTTTTGGTTCACCCCTTAGAGGGCATCTTGGTTTAATCCCGCTTTATCCCAGAGGCATCTGTAAACTGAATTGCAAGGGAGAATCTTATACCCACATTTTTATTCTCTTTATGGAGGCTGAATTTACATCTCCATTCGTAACACCTATCTGCACACAACAATTGGCTAATTACACTCTGGCCATTGCAGCAGATCAAACGATGAAGGACAGCAAATCGCTGGGGTCCACATTATCATTCATGCTAGCAGACGTCTGCGCCTACTCCTGTGCCTCCAAAGAGACCATCATTTCCAGGATTTCAGCTATGCACATAAAATGGGCCCTTAATGGAGAGTCCTTAGAATACCCCTGAACGAGTCCTGGGGCTCTGCAGGAACTGTGTCGGGAGCTGGAGCACAGATTATGAAAGTTACAGTCACGACGTCTGGAAAAGCTGTCGGCAGTTCACAGCCTCATAGTCCGTGCGTCACTGAAGGAGCATTTCTTTCCTTATCAACCCATGGCTATTGTGAGGGCACTTTGAGAAGTTCAAGGTTACCTGGACACCACTCGAGACCCCAGAGATGTGTCCTGGGCTCTGTTGTCTTCTCTGTCAGTGAGTTCTTCTTAGGTAGCTCATCCGATGGTGTGGCTTCCAGGAGCATTGCACCCTGATGTCCTGTGACCCAGGCTGCACCAACTCTCCTTGATGGGTTGTCTTCTCTTTGTTCTCATGACACCCCAATTTCCTGCTGTTTTTTAGACACCTCTGGCTAGCGGTGCTCAGATTTATTCATGGGTTCCTTCTTCTCTGGGACAACCACCTGCCTAACAGTTTGTCACACTATGGTAATTTCCATGTTGCTGACCTACCTACAGACAAACCGACTGGTCTACTTAACTACCTACCTACCTACCTACAGACTGACCGACCGGCTTACCTACCTACCTACAGACCGACTGACCGGCCTACCTACCTACCTACAGATCGACTGACCAACAGACTGACCGGCCTACCTATCTATCCACCTACCTACCAAACTACTTATCTACCTACCTACCTACCTATCTCCTCTGGGAAAACTACCAACGTTGGGATCCACTGAGGGCTTTGGCCCTCTTCCCTTCTCACTCTTCAAACTCTATCTAGATAATGCCATCATTTCCCATGGTTTAAATACCATCTATCCTCCAAGGCTGCCAAATATGTCACCAATCCAGCCTCAATTTTGACCACCAACTTTACACACTCAACTGCTTATGTAGCATCTACCTTCACCTAAGCGTCTCGAAAACCTCTCAAACACCATACCTATAAATTAATTTGTCACCTCCCTTAACCCCAATATTTGCTCCTCTTCCTATTTCTACCATCTCATCAAATGGCATCTGCATCCACACAGATGTTCAAGCCCCAAACCTGTGAGTCCCTGTTGCCTTCTCTCACATCTTCATTTACAATCAATCTACAAGTTTCATTGATTCTCCCACCTCATATCTCATAGACCCATTCATTTCTCTTCATTCCAATAGCCATTAGGTTCATCCAAAGACTCCATCACTTCTCACCTGCAACAGCCTCCTAACTGATGTCCCTCTCCTGCCTCTCTCCACCCCAATCCATTCTCCACACTGCAGGGAGAGTTATCTTTCTAAATGGAAAATTTGATCCACTTCAATGGTTCCCAATTGTCCTTAAAGTAAAAGCAAAACTCTTTAATGTGCCTTAACAGAGCCCTGAGTTATCTGGTCCTTACTTATCTCCAGGATCATTAACTGGCTTTCTCCCATCATCATCGATGAACTCAACCACACAGACACACAGATCACCTTTCTGTTCTACAAACACAGTTCCCTTTTACGTTTGCACATACCATTTCCTTTACCACCTGGGAGAATAGTGTCTTAATCATATTTATATCTTCCTTCCCCACACCTCTATCTATCAAAACACCAGCTAGTGGGCAGATGCGAAATAAATTATTGTTGAAGGAAAGTATCAAGATAGCAAGACATACAGCTCACTTCCTTTCTTTCCTTGTTTTCTCTCTCCTTTCTTCCTTCCCTTCCTTCCTCCCTCCCTCCCTCTCTTCCTCCCTTCTTTCCTTTTGCATTTTACCAAAAATCTCACACAGAAGCTTTGTTCTCAATTCCAGTGGCTCGCCTTAGCCTAGAATTCTTAATAAATTTGAATACGCAAAATCTTAAGTTTTTTAGTAGAATTATCTTTCCCTCCACCCTCTTCTTTACTGTCATACTCCCTTCACGCCTTCACTTCTAGGCCCACATGGTTGCTTTTGTTTTAATAATCTCATGGTTTATTGAATCTGTGCCTTTATTACAAGCCATCTCGAATCCTTTTTGGGACTAGAGGAGGATTAAAGGCAACCATAAAATTAAAACAAATGTGGCCATTGACCAGCTGCAGGTTCCTACACGTATTTGTGCTTTCTGAAATACTGAAGACCATTAACACTTGATTAAAAAGTCACCATGTATTTATAGCGATATGAGTTACCCGTCTGCATGATAAGCCTGGGACAGGAATGCCTTTCAGTAATATTGACCCAGGAGAATGAAAGGGGCATGTCATTGTTTATGGTGATAGTTTACCAGAGCTTCACGGTGATTAACAATTGCATTCAGAGAATTCCTGCCCTCTAAGAGATGGGTCCTGTTTACATTTGAGCCTGTCACTCACAGGAGATGGAGACTTGCTGAAGGTCAGAGTTGAGCAAAAAGGAGACATCTTCTCTGGGGAGCCCTCCCCATCACCACCAAGCAGGAAAGACACCCTCCTTCCAGGAGTTCCCATTATATTTTCTCCTGCTTCTCTCACAGCACTGCAGTTGGATTTTTTTTTTTTTTTTTTTAATGTGTCTGAAGCCTTCCAGGATTCCTGGAGGGTAAGGATTTTGTCTTTCTCTTTTAAAATAAAACGTTAAAAAAAATCAAACCCATTGCCGTCAAGTTGATGCCAACTCATAGCGACCCCATGGGACAGAATAGAACTACCCTATAGGGTCTCCAAGGCTGTAATCTTTACAGAAGCAGATCACCAGGTCTTTCTCCTGCAGGGCAGCTGGTGGGTTCAAAAGCCGAACTTTTGGTTAGGAGCCAAGCACTTAACCACTGCGCCACCACGGCTCCTTAAAATAAAGCCAAACCCTTGCTGCTCCAACTCATAATGACCCTGTAGGACAGAGTAGAACTGCCGCATAGTGTTTCCAAAATAAAGTCTAGAAGAGCATAAAAGGGAGGAGAAAAGGGAGACAATGGGAAGAGGAGACAGAGGGGTCAGTTAGGGGGCAGAAAGAGGAAAGAGAGAGGAAGAGAGAGAGAAGGGAAGGGAAGAGGAGATACCTATGTTTCTCTTTGTTCAAGTTTAACTCATTCTTGATCCACACTGGGAGTTTCTGAGTGGTGCAAAACCGTTAATGCACTCTGCTCCTAACCAAAAGGTTAGAGGTTCAAGTCCACCCAGTGGTGTCTCAAAAGAAAGGCCTAGTGATCTACTTCTGAAAACACAGCCATTGAAAACGCTATGGAGCACAGTTCCACTCTGACACATGGGGCCACCATGAGTCTGGGTCGACTAGACAGCAACTAGTTGGAACCACACACAAACACAAACGTGCTTTCCCAAACTGACAAGATTAATATCTCCAAGGCACAACGAAGTGGCATTTAGGTAAAATTATGATTTTAAGAAGTACATCATCAGTAAGCCCTTGAAATGTAGCTAGTCTGTCCAAGGAACTGGATGTTTAATTTTATTTAATTTAAATTTAAATGGCCACATAAGGCCTGTGGATGTCATATTGGACAGCACAGGTAGAGACAATAAGCTCTAGAAAGGCAGAGACTTTGTCCATTTTGTGCCCTGTTTCTAGTAGGTGTATAGTAAGCACCTGTGGGAGGAGGAAAGGGAACAAGAAGTGAAGGAAAGACAATTTAACTGACTACGATGTTCCCAAAAAAAGCAATATCAAAACATTACAACCCAAGCTATAATAATCATAGATGATAGTAACTAACATTCAGTGAGCATCTTCTATGCGTAAAGCCCTATGCTAAGAGCTTTAGACCCATTATCTCATCCCCACCCGGTAACCCTGTGGGGTGGGCATCATTATTTTCCTTATTTGATGGATGGGGTAACTGAGGCACAGAAAAGGTCATCCATCACTCACCCAACATGACACAGTTGGTGAGAGAGGGCACCAGAACCCATATCCAAGCAATCTAATTGTAGAGCCTGAAGTTTTGGGGTTGTTTTCTTAATAATTTTATTATATTTTTTGGTTGGTGTTGAAAATACACACAGTGGAACATACACCAATTTAACAGTTTATTGATGTACAATTCAGTGACATTGATTACATTCTCCAAATAATGCAACCATTCTCACCCCCCTTTTCTGAATTGTTTCTCTCTTAACATAAACTCCCACCACTTGTCTGTCAGTTTGTCATACGGTGGTGGCTTGAGTGTTGCTGTGATGCCAGAAGCTATGTCACCGGTATTTCAAATACAGGCAGGGTTACCCATGGTGGACAGGTTTCAGCAGAGCTTCCAGAATAATAGACTAGGAAGAAGGACCTGGCAATCTACTTTTAAAAAGACTGGCCAGTAAAACGTTATGAATAGCAGCAGAACATTGTCTGATACAGTGCCGGAAGTTGAGCTCCTCAGGTTGGAAGGCACTCAAAACACGACTGGGGAAGAGCTGCCTCCTCAAAGCAGAGTCAACCTTAATGACGTGGATGGAGTCAAGCTTTTGAGACCTTCATTTGCTGATGTGGGACAACTCAAAATGAGAAGAAAGAGCTGCAAACATTCATTAATAATAGGAATGTGGAGTGTATTAAGTATGAATCTCAGAAAATTGGAAGTCATAAAAAATGAAATGGAACGCATAAACATCAATACCCTAGGCATCAGTGAGCTAAAATGGGCTAATATTGGCCATTTTGAATTGGACAATTATATGGTCTACTATGCTGGAAATGACAGACTGAAGAAGAACAGTGTCACATTCTTTGTCAAAAAGAACATTTCAAGATCTATCCTGAAGTACAGTGCAGTCAGTAATAGGATAATGTTCATATGCCTACAAGGAAAACCAATTAACATGACTATCATTCAAATTTACACACCAACCACTAATGCCAATGATGAAGAAATTGAAGATTTTTACCAACTTCTGCAGTCTGAAACTAATCAAATATGCAGTTAGGATGCAATGATAATTCCTGGTGATTGGAATGTGAAAGTTTGAAACTAAGAAGGATCGGTAGTTGGAAATATGGCCTTGGTGACAGAAACGATGCTGGAGATTGCATGACAGAATTTTGCAAGACCAACAATTTTATTCATAGCAAATACCTTTTTTCAACAACATAAACGGTGACTACACACACGGACCTCGCCGGACGGAATACGCAGGAATCAAATTGACTACATGTGTGGGAAGAGACGATGGAGAAGATCAATATCATCAGTCAGAACATACACCAATTACGTATACCAGGGGCCGACTGCGGAATAGACCGTCAATTGCTCATGTGCAAGTTTAAGTTGAAGCTGAAGAAAATTAAAACTAGTCCACAAGCGCCAAAGTATGACCTTGAGTATATTCAACCAGAATTTACATACCTTCTCAAGAATAGATTTGACGCATTGAATGCTAATGATCAAAGGCCAGATAAGTTGTGGGATGCCATCAAGGACATCATACCCAAAGAAATCAAAAGGTCATTAAAAAGACAGGAAAAAAAGAAAAGACCAAAATGGATGTCAGAAGGGACTCTGCAACTTGCTCTTGAACATAGAGTAGCTAAAATGAATGGAAGAAATGATAAAGCAAAAAGAGCTGAACAGAAGATTTCAAAGGCAGCTCAAGAAGACACTGTATTATAATGAAAAGTGCGCAGACCTGGAGTAAGAAAATCAAAAGGGAAGAGCACGCTCAGCATTTTTCAAGCTGAAAGAACTGAAGAAAAAATTCAAGCCTCGAGTTGTAATATTGAAGGATTCTCTGGTCAAAATGGAGTCTTGGTGGTGCAGTGGTTAAGAGTTCAGGCTGCTAACCAAAAGGTCGGCAGTTCGATTCCATCAGCTGCTCCTTGGAAACCCTATGGGGCAGTTCTACTCTGTCCTTTAGGGTCACTATGAGTCAGAATCAACTTGATGGCAATGGGTTTGGTTTGGTTTTATGGGCAAAATATTGAACAACCCAGGAAGCATGGAAGAAACACACAGAGTTACTGTACCAAAAGAACTGGTCGACATTCAACCATTTCAGGAGGTAGCATATGACTAAGAACCAGTGGTAGTAAAGGAAAAAGTCCAAGCTGCACTGAAAAGTATGGCGAAAAACAAGGCCCCAGGAACTGACAGAATACCAGTTGAGATGTTTCAACAAACGGATGCAGCATGCTCACTCACCTATGCCAAGAAATTTGGAAGACAGCTACCTGGCCAACTGACAGGAAGAGATCCATATTTGTGCCCATTCCAAAGAAAGGTGATCCAACAGAACTGGGAAATTATCAAACAATGTCATTAATATCATATACAAGTAAAATTCTACTGAAGATCATTCAAAAGCAGTTGCAGCAGTACATCGACAGGGAACTGCCAGAAATTCAAGCCGGATTCAGAAGAGGATGTGGAATGAGGGATATTACTGCTAATGACACATGGATCTTGGCTGAAAGCAGAGAATGCAAGAAAGATGTTTACCTGTGTTTTATTGACTATGTAAAGGCATTACACTGTGTGGATGATAACAAATTATGGATAATGTTGCCAAGAATGGAATTTCCAGAACACTTAATTGTGTTCACGCGGAACCTGTACGTAGACCAAGAGGCATTCATTGGAACAGAACAAGGGGATACCGCGTGGTTTAAAGTCAGGAAAGGTGTGCGTCAAGGTTGTATCCTTTCATCATACTTATTCTATCTGTATGCTGGGCAAATAATCTGAGAAGCTGGACTATATGAAGGAGAATGTGGCATCAGGATTGCAGGAAGACTCATTAACAACCTGTGACATGCAGATGACACAACCTGGCTTGCTGAAAGCGAAGATAACTGGAAGCACTTACTGATGAAGATCAAAGACTACAGCTTCAGTATGGATTACACCTCAACATAAAGAAAACAAAAATCCTCACAACTGGACCAATAAGCAACATCATGATAAATGGAGAGAAGACAGAAGTTGTCAACAATTTCGTTTTATTTTTATTCAGAATCAATGCCCATGAAAGCAGCAGTCAAGAAATCAAATGACATACTGCATTGGGTAAATCTTCTGCAAAAGATCTCTTTAAAGTGTTAAAAAGCAAAGATGTCAGTTTGAGGGCTAAGGTGAGCCTGACCCAAGCCATGGTATTTTTAATTGCCTCATACGCGTGCAAAAGCTGGACAACGAATAAGGAAGACAGAAGAAGAACTGATGCATTTGAATTATGGTGCTGGTGAAGAATATTGAATATACTACGGATTGCCAGATGAACGAACAATCTGTCCTGGACGAAGTACAGCCTGAATTCTCCTCTGAAGTGAGGATGGTGAGACTTCATCTCATGTACTTTGGACATGTTATCAGGAGGGGTCAGTTCCTGGAGAAGGACATCATACTTGGTAAAGTAGAGGGTCATCGAAAAAGAGGAAGACAGACAGACCCTCAACGAGATGGACTGACTCTGTGGCTGCAATGATGGGCTCAAACATAGCAATGAATGTAAGGATGGTGCAGGACCGGGAAGTATTTTGTTCTGTTGTACATAGGGTCGCTATGACTCAGAACCAACTCAATGGCACCTAACAACAACAACAAACATAAACTCACTGCCTCCAAGCTTCCCATCTAACCTTAGGAGTTGCTGTTGTCAATATGATCCCATATAGATAGCTCAGAGCCTGAACTTTTAACCACCTGTGATGGAGGTTTGCATGATCAGCACTTAATAGTCTATAGTTGCCAGGTAGATCATTCCCAAAGGGCCTTCTCTGCCCTCCAAGAGTTGTCACCTACAAAATATAGCCACGGAGGTATGAAGAGCAGTGGGAAGAACCATGACGAACCACCATGGTGTGAAACGCGCATGATAACACTGTACATACCCTGTCTGTGGCACTGTGGACTGAGAAATTCACAGAGGGACACCTACCTCGGGGATGGTCAGGGAAGGGTTCCAAGACAGGTGATACCAGATAGCTGAGTCTTGAGAGATGAGCAGGAAGTATCTAGGGATAGAGGGTTGGGGAATCTTTCCAGGTGAAGGTGGTCACCCCTGAAAATAGGTACGAAAGCCCCATGGGGGTCAGGTCCTGCCCAGAAGGCTGAGAGGTAGAAGAGTTAAGACATTGGATTTTGGCTTAGGTGAGTTACTCTGTCTCTCTGTTTCTCCTTATTTCCATGGATAAACTGTGGATATCAATAGCACCTAAATCCTGGGGTGGAAAGTCAAAAATTCATGTAAAGAGCGCCATACAATGAGGCACAACCTTGCCAGTGCTCCATAAACGTCAGTTACCATGATTATCAATGTCGATATTGTCATTGTTATTTATTGTTATTATTTCACACCCACGGGATGCTTTGTGTGAAACACATTTTTAAGCCACTTCAGAACATACTAGTTTGCTTCAAAAAATAAAAATTGGTAGAGTTTTAACAGAATGTGCAAGCTTCCACCTTGGTGGAAGCAGTGCTGTGTTGAATTTAGAGAGATGAGCTTGAGGTACGAACGTAAGGTTAGAAATGGGGGTATTCAAGATAGCCAGTGGGGTGTAAACGTAGCAAAGTGTATACCATGGTTGTTAGATGCCCTCAATTCAGCTCCAAGTCACGGTGACCTTAGGTATATAACAGAATGAAACACTGCCCGATCCTGCGCCATCTTCTTGATCTTTGCTACGTTTGAGTCCCTTGTTGTGGTTATAGTGTCAATCCATCTTATTAAGGATTTCCCTTGTTTTCCCTGACCCTCTACTTTACCAACCATGACATCCTTTTCTAGGGATTGGCCTTTCCTGATGACATGTCCAAAGTAAGTGAGTCGAAGTCTGGCTGTATTTCTTCTAAGGCTGACTTATTCATTCTTCTGGCAGTCCACAATATATTCACTACTCTTCGCCAACACCACAGTTTGAATGCATTGGTTCTTCTCCTGCCTTCCTTCTTTATTGTTCAGCTGTCACGTCACGTGCCCATGAAGTGACAGGAGAAGGGAAAACATCCTGCCTTTTACAACGGTCTCCACCAATCCCTGTCGTCGTAAACTGAGCCCATTTCTCTCAACGACACTATCGGAGTGGATATTTGAGCTTGTGGCCCCTGTTGTTTGGGTAATATAAAGAATAAGACAAGATCAATACTGCAGGGATTGTATTTATTTCTAGGTCTATTTATTACTCATTCCCATGTCTCCTCTGGTCCAGAAAGTATTGAATTGGCTCATACTGACCAACACAATACGACAAGATAAAACAGGATTTACTAATCTTGTTAATAGGTGATAAAAGTGAAGAATGAAAACGGGTGTAGGGAACATACTAAAGCCAGGGACTAAGTTGATAATAACACAGAAATCACAAACCCTCTGTTAGCAGTGAGGGGGCTGGATGTTTGCCCTGATGTTCCCACCAATCAACATGGAGGGAAATCTTATAATTAATTTACATAATTATGCGTATCTGTTACAAAAATAAGTCAAGAGTTCAAAATTAGCACAATTATTCCTCAAGGTAGAAGCAAAAGGGTGATTTGCTGTGTAACACGCATGACCCAAAACAAACAAACAAACAAACAAACCCATTGCCATCAAGTCGATTCCAACTCAAAATGACCCTGTAGGACACAGTAGAACTGCCCCATAGGGTTTCCAAGGAATGGCTGGTGGATTTGAACTGCTGACCTTTTGATTAGCAGATGAGCTCTTAACCACGGTGTCAGTTACTAGTATTGAGCAGTGACTCTACACCTGAGGAGCCAGAGACACTAAATATCTCTTCTAGGTTGAGTGGTAGAATTCTCACCTTCCATGTGGCGTATCTGGGTTCCAGTCCCAGCCAATGCACCTCGTGCACAGCCACCACCCATCCGTCAGTGGAGGCTGGTGTGTTGCTATGATGCTGAACAGGTTTCACCAGCGGTTCCAGAGTAAGATGGACTAGAAAGAAAGGTCTGGCTACCTACATCCAAAAATCAGCCAATAAAACCCTATGGATCACAAATATTCAATCTGTAACCGATCACAGGGATGGCGCAAGACTGGGCAGTGTTTCGTTCTGTTGTGCATTGGGCTGCCATGAGTCTGGTGTCAACTCAAGGGCAGCTAACAACAACAACAAGAGCCTCAGAACTCCTTAATGCAGCTACTATTATTTCCTCCATATTACAGGGGAGAAAACAAATGTTCACAGAACTTAAGAGCAATGCTTTAGTTAAGAAGTGGACCTGGGATTGGACCCTGGAAATCTAACACCACATGAAAGTCTGCATTTTAGCCACTGTGCCAGAGGATCACAAATGTAACTACCCTGGCCACATTCTTCCAACAGAATAAAGGGCATTTCTGTTTCTAGCTTTATTCTTGGAAATGGACTGTCAGTATTATCCCAAAATGCAATTTACTAAAGGCAACTCTGGAAGGAAACTGATACAATCCAATACACACACACACACACCTCTCTGCTGAGCTGGCATACCCCGATGTTAAGTTCTACAGTATCTGGAGGAATGGATGGAAAACACGCTCCTCACACAATCATCCCTAAATACTGCTTCTCATACCCGCCTTCTTACCTGCTACGGGGGCCAGTGAGGCCAAGCTACCTTCCTTAGCAAGAACTGGACATGATATTAGATTATGTCGCTAATTAAATACAGACCACCAGATACTCTATTTCTCGTATGCTTGAATTTAAAGAATGTCACAGCGCTCTTGAACAACACTCTGATACTCTACATCAGAAATTTAACCTGGCGTTAAAGCTAAACACCGAAAGACAGAATGACGTTGCCTCTTAATTCAAACCCTTTCCACATAGCAGTGCACATCGTAAGGCTCTGTGTGCAATGAAAAGGGGGAATAAATCCTCGGATTCAGCTAACTGAAAGCCAGCAGCGGTTTATAGGAAAATAAAACCATTCAGCTCCCAGCTACCATCGACAGAAAACAAACATCTACCCAGCCTCTGGCAGCATTCATCAGATACCCACCTTCCAAGGAAACCTCAGTCCAGAAAGTTCTACCCTCAAACCAGACTGTTATGGATTGAATTGTGTCCCCTCAAAATGTGTGTCACCTTGGCTAGGCCCTGATGCCCAGTATTGTGTGATTGCCCACCATTTTGTCATCTGATGTGATTTTCCTATGTGTTGTAAATCCTACCCCTATGATGTTAATGAGGTGGGATCAGCGGCAGTTACGTTAATGAGGCAGGATTCAATCTACAGGTTTAGGTTGTGTTTTCAGTCTGTCTCTTTTGAGATACAAAAGAGAAGGAACAGAGAAACTGGGGACCTCATAGAAACAGGAGCCAGGAGAATAGCATATCCTTTGGACCCAGGGTCCCTGCACTGAGATCTCCTCAATTAAGGAAGGTTAATGACAAGGACCTTCCCCCAGAACCAACAGAGAAAGAATGCCTTCCCCTGGAGCTGGCACTCTGAATTCGGACGTCTAGCCTCCTAAAATGGAGAGAATAAAGTTCTCTTTGTTAAAGCCATCCATCTGTGGTATTTCTGTTATAGCAGCTCTAGAAAACCAAGACAGACACTGTGATTCCTTCAAAATAATTGTAATATTTCATGGGTGCCTCGACTGCCCAGAAGAAGGCACCAGGGGTAGACGTGAGAAATGAGCAAGGTTTCTTTCTGAACGAGTTGATGACGGAACAATTCAATTCTGAGACTTTAATGCAGAACCATCTAGTAATGTTAATGTATTGTATGTTCTGCACTTTACCTCTTCCAAATGTTTTCGTTCCTATGGCATTAGTGAAGAGTTGTAAGAATGTTTTACGTTCTTGGCTCTGGACTATCTGTGGTGTACTTACAGCTACAGAAAGGTAGGACTTTGCCTCTTTCTATCCGAACCCAGTTCCCTACCTTCTTTTTCAATGTAGTATTGATATAAAACCATCCACATGCCTGCTGAAATCACCTCATGAAAACGTATGTCTTTTTTTCTCTTCTCGTTAAATCTTCATCACATGTAAAATGACTGCAAATGGCTGCTTTCCCTCAACTCAGAATGTAATATGTTTCAAAGAACCAACGCAAAAACTGGGGGCTACAAGTGTACTTCACACTTAACCGACCGTTGCCTTCAAATCCACTGTGAGCCCATGTGTGTCAGAATCGAACTGTGCTCCATAGGGTTTTCAGTGGCTGATTTTTTCAGAAGCCGATTGCCAGGCCTTTCTTCTGAGGCACCTCTGGATGGATTCGAATTTCCAACCTTTCAGTTACCAGCCAAGTACGTTAACCCTGTTGTACTACCCAAGGACTCCACTTTGCACTTGCTGTTGTTGGGTGCCATCAAGTCGATTCCGACTCATGGCGACCCCATGTGACAGAGTAAAACCACCCCGTAGGGTTTTCTTGGCTCTAATCTTTACAGAAGCAGATCGCCAGGTCCTTCCCCTGCAGAGCTTCTGGGTGGGTTCGAACTGCCAACCTTTCAGTTAGCAGTTGAGGGCTTAACTATTGCACCACCAAGGCTAGGTACCATTTAACAGGATAAGATGGTTGACGGCACAAAAAATACTGCAAAATTAATCCAATGTAAAATACTGTAAAAGTAATTCCAATGGAATTGTAATTTTTTTTTTTCCAACCAGTAACTTAAATGACAGTCCTCTGAGTATACAGCAGTGCTTCTCAATCAGGGTGACATATGACAATGTCTAGAAATGTTTTCGGTTGTCATAAGTGGAGGGGGGATGTTATTAGGAGGTAGAGGCCAGGGATGCTGCTAAATATCCCCAAATGCACAGGAAGTTCCCCCACCTCCTGACTCTGACAAAGAAGCATCTGGACCAAAATGTCAATATTGCCGAGGTTGAGAAATCCTGGCCTACGGATATAACTTGTGAAACAACATGAATCATTCAGAGAAAATACACTGAACTAAGGAAATTATCTTTGCAAACAGAACACGCGTCCGACTACTGTGCTTAAAGCTATCGTTAACGGGAGAGAGAAAGCGGAGAGGGAGAGGCAGAGCGAGAGACGAAGCGGGGGGCACCCACTTTTGTCAGCAATACCTTGTTACTGTAATATAGATAACCAATTAACTGGGGGGAGGTGGCAAGTGTATAAGGACGTTCTTTTCAACAAGACCTAACACTAGGGTTCACTCTGTGGTTGGATGGCTGCTGCTTCTATTCCTTCAATTAAAAAAGAACTGACACTCTCTTCTTTACTGTCGTCTTTCAAAATGATGAATAAAAGGTTTAATTTACTGAGCGCTAAAAATAAAAGCCTTCCCATAACTCTTAAGAGTCATTTGGTGCAGCATAAAAAATGAATTATAAATCTGGATTATGAAGTCTTGTCTTTTAACACTTGGTATTGCCAAACTTTTTGTGGAAATAAATAGGTGATTTGTCCAGGCATGTAAAGTACACAACGCACACAAATATTCATATATCTACACACAGAATTGGCACACGGTCTAAAAACGGGCACTTTATACTGAGAGGCAGCCTTAGCCAGGGACCCTGGCAAAGGCTGCCTGCACATTAAAATGATTGAAAGTCGATACCAGCTTTGAGAATAAGCTGTCATCACATTCAACGCCTATGGAATTTTTATAACATATAATTCATATAACTTCCATTTCTGCATAGTCCAATTAACTTCCAACAGGTATGTAATTGTTAGTCTTGAGGGATCTTTTAGGCCATTATTACTGAATTATCCATTAGATCGCAAGATGACATTTCCAAAGCCATTTCTCTTACGGCCACAGGTTCCAAACTAGGCCTGGCTGGCAGACTCTACAACTCTACCGTACAAGGAACCTGTTAGACAATCTGTCACATGAACACAGATAGGAAATGTACATAATGCAATGCTTGGAGGGAAAAAACGTCCAGCCAACCATGAACTTTTAATGAATGGATTTTAACGGTTTGCAATCTGGTGTGCGGGTTTCCGAGTTTTCCTGCTGAAGAGGAATGTGACTGGAGTTGTATGTTTTCCTAGACTTGATTTAATTAAAATGACAAAGAGGGAAAATAACATTTTTCACTCCTGCAAAAAAGAAAACCGTAGGAAGAAAAACAAACCCTGTTTATTAGTATGCTAGGCAGGGCTGTTTGCCTCCCAGTTTGGCAATGGTTTGGGGAATCGGAACACTTGTAATTCTCACTTGAAGTCCCACTTGGTATGGGCGTGTTACTAAGTAGTGCAGGTACTGCGATTGTAATCCCATCTTGATGCCTATTCCTTGGATTTTCTGTTGGTTCTCACTATGCCCCAGACTTTAAATAAACATAATTACTTCTATCTATATTATTGTTACTTTGGGGTGCCATTAAGTCAATTCAGACTCATAGCAACCCCGTGTGACAGAGTAGAGCCACCCCACAGGGTTTTCTAGCTGCAATCTTTATGGGGGCAGATTGCCAGATCTTTCTGCCATGGACCATTTAACCATTTGCATCACCAAGGCTCCTTCTGTCTATATTAGTAGCCCTAAAGCGTTCTTACTCCCATTTTACAGATAAGGAAACTGAGTCTCAGCAAGCTTAAGTAATTGCCAGAATTGCAAGCCAGCTGTGTCCTCCAGCTAGCCTTCTGACCACTTTCCCCAGAGTCTGACGCAGGGAAGGCATTGATACATATTTGTCAGATAAATAAAGTGTCCCAAAGTCCTTGTCCCTTCTGTCACCAGGCTGCCACTTGCATAGAATTAAAAAAAAAAGTTTAAAGTCCATTATTTTCTGAAAACAATGTAACAATTTTACCCACATTCTCTATCTCTTTGAAGCAATGCAGTCGAGAATCTTTATATTTTGACAATCAGTCCCGACAGCACAAATACTCTTTAAAGCATCTACTATGTGTAAGATAAGAGCCCTGGAGGCACAAACACTTAAGCACACGGCAGCTAACTGAAAGGTTGAGGGTTCTAACCCATCAGCGGCTACATAGGAGCAAGACCTGGTGATCTTCTTACATAAAGATTACAGCCTAGAAAACCCTATGTGGCAGTTCTACTCTGTCACACAGGGTCGCTACGAGTCAGAGTCAGCTCGACGGCACCCAACAACAGCAACAACATGTGTAAGATACTGTGTTGGGCTTCAGGAGTGCTGAATCAAATGAAGCGACATCTTGCCTTCATACAGCTCAGGAACTAGGAGGTAAAATGCATAACTGATACCATCAGCTGGTGGGCTGTCCCAGTGCCATGAGAGTCCCTAGGTTCTGACCGTAATCCTTTGTTCATCTCGCTCTACACACTCTCTGAGTGTTACTATGATAATGGGTTAAACCACACCAACATTGTTCATTTCAACTCTGTAACTTCAGCTTAGCCAGTTGCTCTCAAGTCATCTCCGACTCATGGCACCCCACGTGTGTCAGAGTAGAATCTTGCTCCATAGGATTTTCAATGGCTGATTTTCCAGAAGCAGATAGCCAGGCTTTTCTTCCAAGGAACCTCTGGGTGGACTTGAATTGCTAACCTCTAAGTTAGCAGTTGAGCGTGTCAAACATTTACACTACCCAAGAATGGTTTCAGCCTAGAGAGAGCTTTTCCCTGGTCTTCAGATGCAAAAATACAACTGCCAACTTGATATTTCCGCATAATAGTCCATAAGCACCCGAAACAAATTGCAGAACCTCTCATACCAAACTCATCATTTTCTGCCCATTCCTTTTTTTATCCTCACAATCTCCATGAATACACCCTCATCTATCCTGTCACCCCAAGCTAGAAATTCTGAAGTCATTCTGAATCACTCTCCTACCTCCTCACATTCTCAGTCAGCAAGCTTCGACCACTGGACTTCCTGAAAGTCTCCCACACTCGTCCCTCATCTTTTTTCCACAAATGCATCAGGATCTCCTCCTCTCTCGTCTGGAACACTTACAACAGCTGCTGACTCCCCCATCAGCTCCCATCTCCCTCAAAGCCACTCTCCACTCAACCTCCAGAGGAACCAGTGGAAAATGACAATCTGGCTGTGATGGTTCGTGTTAGGTGTCTTCTTGGCTACATTGTGATCCTCAGTGGTTTGACAGACACTGGACTGGGTTGTTGTTAGGTGCCGTCGAGTGGGTTCCAACTCATAGTGACCCTATGTACTATAGAATGAAACATTGCCTGGTCCCATCATTGTAGCCACTGTGTCAATCCATCTCGTTGAGACTCTTCCTCTCTTTCACTGACCCTCTATTTTACCAAGCGTGATGTCCTCCTCCAGGGACTGATCCCCCTGACAACACATCCAAAGTGTGTAAGACGTAGTCTTGCCATCCTTGCTTCCAAGGAGGATTCTGGTTGTACTTCTTCCAAGACAGATCTGTTCGTTCTTTTGGCAGTCCATGGTATATTCAATATTCTTTGCCAGCACCACAATTCATAGGTGTCAATTCTTCTTCAGTCTTCCTTATTCATTGTCCAGCTTTCCCATGCATATGAAGCTACTGAAAATACCACGGCTTGGGTCAGGCACACCTTAGTCTTCAAGGTGACATCTCTGTTTCTCAACACTTTAAAGAGGTCTTTTGCAGCAGACCTGCCCAGTGCAATGTGTCTTTGGGTTTCTTGACCACTGCTTCCATGGGTGTTGATTGTGGATCCAAGTAAAAGGAAATCCTTGACCACTTCAATCTTTTCTCCACTTATCATGATGTTGCTTATTGGTCCAGTTGTGAGGATTTTTATTTTATGTTGACGTGTAATCCATACTGAAGGCTGTGGTCTTTGATCTTCATCAGTAAGTGCTTCAAGTCCTCTTCACTTTTAGCAAGCAAGGTTGTGTCATCTGCATAATGCACGTTGTTAATGAATCTTCCTCCAATCCTGATGCCCCATTCTTCTTCATATAGTCTAGCTTCTCAGACTATTTACTCAGCATACAGATTGAATAGGTATGGTGAAAGGACTGGGAGGTCTTCCACAATGTAATGTAATGTAATGACCTTCCATGATGTGATCTGATATAATCAGCCAATCAGTTGAAAGGGGAGTGTCTTTGGGGGTGTGATCTGCCTCCAGAACATAAATGAACATTCTGGCAGAGCTTGCTTGCTCTTTCTCTCTCTCAACCCTGTATTCTTCTAGTCACCTGACCTCCAATTCTTGGGACATAGGCCTGCAGAAGTCTTCAGCCTGCTGCCTGCCCTGCAGATTTTGGATTCACCAGCCCCCACAATCCTGTGACCCAGCAGAGGTCTCCAGCCTGCTGCCTGACCCACGGATTTGGAACTTGCCAGCCCCCACAATTGTGTGAGCCACTTCCTTGAAGTAAATCTCTGTATATTTAGATATACTTTTCACTGGTTTTGCTCCTCTAGAGAATCCAAACTAAGACGCTGGCCATTACATGACCTTGCTTAAAGATTTCATGTGACTCCACGTGCTTCCACTGAGCCAAGCCCAAGCTCTTTGGAAAGCCATCCCAGCACCCCCATTTCCAGGATTCTGCTTGCTCTGAGGCTCAGCCTTGCATCCTTCTTTCCCTGACTCTCTCTCTACCTTCCCCTTGCCTCTCTGCACCATCGACCTGCCTGCTTGTGTCTTTGATCTTTTCCTCTAATTGTCCCTTCTGCCTGGAGCATCATGTTCCAATCCCTTGAGGGCCTGCGAAGTGCCAGGCACTGTGTTGAGTACCAGGGAGAGCATGTTGAATAAAACAGACAGCATCCTTGTCCTTGTGGATTTACAACTTGTCCAGGAGGATCTGATAAACCAAGTAAAGAAACACATACCTGAGATGGAGTGACCAAGTAACCACAACAACAGACTACAAGATACCAACCATCATGAAGGTAGCACAGGACCGGGTAACGTTACATTCTGATGCACATAATGTCACCAGGAGTCAGAGTCGATTCAATGGCAACTAACAACAACACATTATAGCAGAAACTGAAAAGGGTGCAGTGGATGAGAAAAATGGCTCCTTCACAGGATACTTGGTGGCCATCTCGGATACAGCACTTAGGACCACTACATTACACAGCATCTGTTTACACGTATGTCTCCATCGCCTCACCATGACCCTCCTAAGTGCCAACATCGTTTAGATCACTACTTTTGGTTGCAGCCTGCAACATACACGGGCATTCAACCAATGTTAATTGACTGAATAAGCGGATGAATGGATGGATGGATGAAAGGAGAGAGGGAGGAAGGAATGGATGGACGGATGGATGGATGGATGGATGGATGGAGGAGTGGATGGGTGGGTGGGTGGATGGATGGAGAGACAGAGGAGTGGATGGATGGGTAGATGGGTGGGTGAATGGGTGGGTGGATAGATGAACAAATTAAGAAATGAATTAGTAAGCGAAGGGACATTTTTTCCTATCGTTTCAGTTTTATATATCACTGATTAATACTGCGTCCTTGGAAACAAGTGCGTCTTCGAGGCTCTTGTTTACCAGCTTGTGAGAACATCCTTTACCTATGGGAGAGAAGAAACTGGGCACACGGGGCTTTCACAAGCATTGTTAAGGCTCCTGCTCACATCCTTGAGAGATTTTCAAAAAGGTCCTTGTGCACAAGAGAATTGCCGGGGATAAACACTTCACAAGGAAAATGAAGAACAATGCAAAACCTCCTCAACAAAGCATGCTTGCCCAGGGTGGGGGATGGGAGATCAGCAGCAAAAGAAATATTTTTACAGAAAGGAGGATTTTAGTTTATTTTGTTTTTGCTTTGATTGTGGTAATAGGATGAAGAGGGAGAAGATGAAAAAAGAAAAAAAGTTTCCTTCAAGTCAACTCCAACTCATGGTGACCCCATGTGTGTCAGAGTAGAACTGTGCTCCATAGGGTTTTCAATGTCCAATTTTATTACAGTAGATTGGCAGGCCTTTCTTCCGAGGGGCCTCTGGGTGGATTGGAACCTCCTACCTTTTTGTTAGCAGCCAATTGCCTTAACATTTTGCACTACCTTGGGAAAAGACGAGGAGGAAGGATGTGGGGAATCCTATAGAAAAACAGAAAGAAAAATGGGAGAAAAGAGACCTTCACACTTTCAAGTTGCCCAAGCTTTGATGTAAAATGAATGTCTGTTTCTTTGGTAGGAGAGCAGAGCTGCACTTCTGTGGATCTCCCAGGTCTAAGTAAAGACCTGGAGACAACCTGTTGTTAGGTTCCATCAAGTTGATTCCAACTCATAGCGACCCCACGTGACAGAGTAGAACTGCCCCGTAGAGTGTTTTACGCTGTAATCTTTACAGGACCAGATCGCCAGCTCTTTCTCCTGAAGATCCATCTTTGGGTTTCAACTGCTGGCCTTTTGGTTAGCAGCGAGTGATTAACCATTGCACCACCAGAGCTCATTTTAAGAGACAACTATCAGTGATAACTAGGGACTGGAAGACTCCTTTGGAGCTTGGGAACTGGTTGCCAAGATACCCCATTCTAACGATGCTTTAAAACAGTATTTCTAAAGTGTGTCCCCCAGACCATCAGCAGCAGAATCATGGGGTCTGTTTGAAACACAAATTCTCGCACCCACTTCGAAATCAGAATCTCTGAGGGTGGGGCTCAGTAATGTGCATTGTCATCGGACTCCGAAGTTCAAGAAACACTCTGAAAAGATGAATTTGTGGTTTCTGTGAAGCTACCTGGGACCAATGAAGGGGAGACCATTTTTGAAAGCACATCACGGAAATGAAGACTGAATCGTTGGGAATTACAAGCAGAAGAAGTGGAGACACTAATGTCACCACTCACTGCCAGTGACCACGGTGCCTGTGGAGAAGATATGCTAAGGGGTTCCCTTTTGCAAGAGGAAGGATAGACAAGTGTTTATTTCAATGTTTCCTCCTTCAAGCACCAAGGGGCCACAGTGGAATTCTTCTGAGGAGCTACCACAAAGCCAAGTTCTGTCCTCAGCTCTTTTCCCTAGATGGTGCGGGGCTGGGCAGCCTTAAAAATCTCTATCACTTAGCAGCTTGTGAGGGAAACTTGACAGATAATGAGAATTAAGGGCCCAAACAGCTTGGAAACCAAGCCTGCCATCAAAGGAATTACTGGCCAGTTTTGAGGAGGTTACTCTGGCAGATACAAAAACTTGTCTGCCCACATTATCCTTCAAGGAATTTACCCTCCCTTCTTCCTTGGGAAGGAGCCCTGATGGCACAGTGGTTAAGTGCTCAGCTGCTAACCAAAAAGGTTGGCGGTTGAAACTCACCAGCCACTCCACAGGAGAAAAGATCTGGCTGTTGCTTCTGTATAGATTACAGCCTTGGAAACCCCATAGTGCAGCTCTATTTCGTTTTACAGGGTCTCTATGAGTCGGAATTGAATCAACTTGTTTTTTTTTTTTCTTTTTTTTTATTGTACTTTAGGTGAAGGCTTACAAAACCAATAGTTTCTCATGAAACGGTAGTACACATATTGTTTTATGACATTGGTTAACAACTCCACAACATGTCAACCCTCCAACTTCTCAACCTTTTTTTTTGGTGAAAATACACATAGCCAAAGATACACCATTTCAAAAATCTCTACATGCACAGTTCAGTGACATTGACTATGCTCTTCCAATTATGCTGTTATTCTCACTTAAGATGAAGGCTTACAGAACAAAAGAGTTTCTCATTTAACAGTTACTACACATGTTGCCCTATGACAATGGTTAACAATCTCACAACACATCAACAATATCCTCACTCAACCTTGGGTTCCCTATCACCAGCCTCCTTGTCCCCTTCTGCCTTCTGGCCCTTGTCACTGGACTCCTGTACCTCGTTAGTCTCATTTGGTTTTACTGGACTGTCCACTCCCAGGCTGAACAGTGAACCTCAGAACTGACTTCACCACTGAGCTAAAAGGGTGTCTGGGGGCCATCCTCTCGGGGTTTCTCCAGTCTCCTTTAGGCCAGTAAATCTGGTCTTGTTTTTGTGAGTTAGAATTATGTTCTACATCCTTCTCCAGCTCTGTCCAGAACCCTCTCTTGTGATCCTGGTCAGAGCAGTCAGTGGTGGTAACCGGGCACCATCTAGCTGTACTGGACTCAGTCCGGTGGCGGCCTTGGTAGCTGTGGGCAATTAGTCCTTCGGATTAATCTTTTCCTTGTATCCTGTTCTCTTCATTCTCCCTTGCTCCTGAAGGGATGAGACCAGTGGAGTATCTTAGATGGCCACTCACAGGCTTTTAAGACCCCAGACACTACTCACCACGGTAGAATGTAGAGCATTATCTTTATAAGCTGTGTCATGCCAATTGAGCTAGGTGTTCCCTGAGACCATGATCCCCAAAGCCCTCTGCACAGCAATTCAGTCCCTCAGGGAGTTTGGATGTGTCTATGGGGCTCCCATGACCTTTCTTTGTACAAGTTGTGCTAGTTTCCGCTATATTGTGTACTGTCTCACCCTTCACCCAAGATACCACTTATCTATTGCCTATTTAGTATTCCCCACCCCCACCCCTCCCATCCCTGGTAACCGACAAAGATTGTTAATTTTTGTGTGTGAACTTTTTCATGGGTTTTTACAATAGAGGTCTCATACAATATTTGTCCTTTTGTGATTGACTTATTTCACTCAGCATAATGTCCTCCAGTTTCATCCATGTTATGAGATGCTTCACAGATTCATTGTTGTTCTTTCTCGTTGCACAGTACTCCATTGCATGTATGTACCATAGTTCGTTTATCCATTCTTCTGTTGATGGGCATCTAGGTGGTTTCCATTGTTTTGCTATTGTGAACAATGCTGCCATGAACATAGATGTACATATGTCTATTCGAGTGACAACTCTTATTTCTCTAGGATATATTCCTAGGAGTGGGATTGCTGGATCGAATGGTATGTCTAGTTCTAGCTTTCTGAGGAAGCGCCATATCATTTTCCAAAATGGTTGTATCATTTTGCATTCCCACCAGCAGTGCATAAGAGTTCCCATCTCCCCGCAGCCCCTCCAACATTTGTTATTTCCACTGTTTTTGATTCGTGCCAGTAATGCTGGGGTGAGATGGTATCTCATTGTGGTTTTAATTGGTATTTCTCTAATGGCTAGTGATCGCGAGCATTTCCTCATGTATCTGTTGGCCACTTGGATGTCTTCTTTGGTGAAGTGTCTGTTCATTTCCTTTGCCCATTTTTTAATAGGATTATTTGTCTTTCTGTTGTAGAGGTGTTGGATTTTCTTGTAGATTATGGAGATAAGACCTTTGTCTGACTTGTACTGTCCAAAAAGTTTTTCCCAGTCTGTAGGTTCTCGTTTGGTGAAGTCTTTTGAAGAGCATAGGTGTCTGATTTTTAGAAGATCCCAGTTATCTAGCTTATCTGTTGGGGTTTGTGCGTTGATGGTTATGGTTTGTATCCTGTTAATGCCATGTATTAAGGCCTGTAGTGTTGGTCCTATTTTTTCTTCTATGAACTTTATAGTTTTAGGCTTTATATTCAGGTCTTTGATCCATTTTGAAGTAGTTTTTGTATACGGTGTGAGGTACGGGTCCTGTTTCGTTTTTTTGCAGATGGATATCCACCAGCACCATTTGTTAAAAAGACTGTCTTTTCCCCATTTGATGGACTCTGGGCCCTTGTCGAAGATCAGGTGACCATAGGTGGATGGATTTACATCTGGGTTCTCAATTCTGTTCCATTGGTCAATGTATCTGTCGTTGTACCAGTACCAGGCTGTTTTGACTATTGTAGCTGTATAGTAGGTTCTGAAGTCAGGTAGTGTGAGTCCTCCAACTTTATTCTTCTTCTTCAGTAGTGCTTTACTTATTCGGGGCTTCTTCCCTTTCCATATAAAGTTAATGATTAGTTCTTCCATCTCTTTGAAGAATGTTGTTGGTATTTGGATCGGGATTGCGCTGTATTTATAAATTGCTTTGGGTAGAATTGTCATTTTCACAATGTTGAGTCTGCCTATCCATGAGCATGGTACATTTTTCCACTTATGTAGATCCCTTTGGGTTTCATGCAGTAGTGTTTTGCAGTTTTCTTTGTATAGGTCTTCTACATCCCTGGTCAGATTTATTCCTAAGTGTTTTATCTTTTTAGGGGCTATTGAAAATGGTATTATTTTCGTGATTTCCTTTTCATCGTTCTCCTTATTGTTGTATAGGAATCCAACTGATTTTTGAATGTTTATCTTGTATCCTGCTACTCTGCTGAATCTTTCTATTAGTTCCAGTAGATTTCTCATGGAGTCTTTAGGGTTTCTATGTACAGTATCATATCATCTGCAAACAGGGACAGTTTAACTTCTTCATTACCGATTTGGATGCCCTTTATTTCTTTTTCTGAAGGCAACAGGTTTGTTTAATGTTTTTTTCCCCCTCTTCTTAGGAGGAGCCCAGTTGGTGAAATGGTTGAGTGCTCAGCTTATAACGGAAAGCTTGGCCATTCAAACCCACCCCACCCCTATACGGGGGAAAAAGACCTGACGATCTGCTCCTATGAAGATTAGAGCCTAGGAAACCCTATGGGGCAGTTCTACTCTGCCACACGTGGTTGCTATGAGTCGGAAATCAATTCGATGGCACCCACCACCAACAACTTCCTTATGGGAGTTGCCCTGTTGGTAACATATGACTCATCCCTGACTACAGTCAATTGGTTTATGGGTAGGCACCTGAGTGGGCTAGACCACTATCTTCCTGCTCTGGGCACGCTGGACTTGAGATAAGAGAGAGATTTAACTCCATCTTGCTCCAGGGGTTAAAAGTCTGAAATGTAAAACGTGGGAAGTTTGCCTATTATGTGAGGACAGCTCGTCAGAAATAAGGGAAAATGCAGCGGACAAGCAGAGAATTGGAGACAGGGCAGTGAAGGCCTGCAGGGGACCAACAGTTCCCTAGGACTTGGAGTTCTATTTGTACCCAACTCCACTTACAACTCTCTCTTCCCCTTCCTTTTTCAAAACCCAAGGCCACTTAAAACCAGTGACATTTGATTTTATGAACCCTACCCACCGTATGGAGCCCTGGTGGCTGAGTGGTTAAGAGCTATGACTGCTAACCAAAAGGTTGGCGGTTGGAATCCACCACCTGCTCCTTGGAAATCCTATGGGGCAGTTCTCCTCTGTCCTATAGGGTCGCTATGAGTTGGAATTGACTCGACAGCAACAGGTTGGAATGGGTACCCCACCGTATGGCTGCCATCTACCTCCTGTTGTTGTTAGCTTCCATGTGTGACCCCATGCACAACGGAAGAAAACACTGCTCAGTCCTGCATCATCCCCATGATCAGTTGCAGATCAGACGGTTGTGATCCATAGGGTTTCCACTGGCTGGTGCTCAAAAGTAGATCTCCAGGCCTTTCCTCCCAGTCCATCTTAGTCTGGAAGCTCTGCTGAAACCTGTCCAGCATCATAGTAACACACAAGCCTCCACTGACAGATGGGTGGTGGTTGTGTGTGAGGTGCACTGGCCGGAAGTGAACCCAAGTCTCCAGCATGGAAGGTGAGAATTCTACCACTGAATCACCACCACCGTCTACTGAGACTTCACTCATCCTCCCTTACTCATTGATGACATCAGCACCTGGTTCACTGCTTCCCTCTTCACCATCACACTGGTCTCATTTTTTGTTGAAAGTGCCAACATCCTGGCCACATCTTACTCATTGTTAGTTCCAATAATATTTGCTTCCACCACAACCATATATTGCATGGACCTACCATACACCTCATCACCAACTCTGAAACCTTAAGCGTCTCATCCTCCAAGCATCACCCTCTATCCTCCCAGCTCGCCCACAGTGCTCAGTGGCAAACGTCCAATCCCACTATAGCTACAGTTCCTTGATCCTTCACCACCCTCCTCACAGCCTTCCTTTCCTAATCAAACCCGTTGCCATTGAGTGGAATGTGACCCATAACAACCCTACAGGGCAGAGGAGAACTGCCTCATAGGGTTTCCAAGGCTGTAATCTTTTTATTATTATTATTATTGTTGTTGTTGTAATTAAATGAAGTTTACATTTCAAGTTAGTCTCCCATACAGAATTTTTTGTTTTTTTACATACATTGTTATGAGACCCCAACCGCTCACCCCATTCTGCGACAGCACACTCCTCCCTTCTGCCCTTGATTCCCCATGAACATTCAACTAGCTCCTAACTCTCTCTGCCTTCCCATCTCACCTCTGGACAGAAGCCGCCCCTTTGGTCTCTTGTATCTACTTGTCTAAGAGGCACATTCTTCACATGTATCACTTTATGTCCCACAGTCCAGTCCAGTCCCTGTCTGAAGAGTTGGCCTCGGAAATTGTTTTAGTTCTGGGGTGATGGAGAGACCAGGGGCTGTGCTTTCCGGGGCACCTCCAGTCTCAGTCAGACCATTAAGTCTGTTCTTCTTACTAGAATTTGAGTTCTGCATCCCATCGTTCTACTGCTCCATCAGGGACCCTCTATTGTGTTCCCTGTCAGGACGTTCATCGGGGGTAGCCGGGCACCATCTAGTTATTCTGGTCTCAGACTGATGAAGTCTCTGGTTTATGTGGCCCATTCTGTCTCTTGGCCCAATACTTTCCTTGTATTTTTGGTGTTCTTTGTTCTCCTTTACTCCAAGTGGCTGGGACCAATTGATGCATCTTAGATGGCTGCTTGCAAGCTATTAAGACCCCAGACGCCACTCACCAAAGTAGGATGCAGAACATTTTCTTAATAAGGTTTGTTATGCCAATTGACATAGATGTCCCCTGAGAGATGGTTCCCAGACCCCACATCCCTGCTACTGTGTCTCTCAAAGTATTTGATTATATCGAGGAAACTTCTTAGCTTTGGTTTAGTCCTCCAAGGCTGTAATCTTTATGGAAGCAGACTGCCACATCTTTCTCCTGCAGAGCAGCTAGGTTTTGAACTGCCGACCTTTGGATTAGCAGCTGAGTGCTTTAACCACTGTGCCACCAGCATTCCCTTTCCTAATCACTCAGACTAAATGCCACGGTCCAGAAGGTAAACCATTCCCTGGCAGATACACTCCACTCCCTTACCCGTCTCAAATTCTCCTGGACAAAGCCCAAACTTGTGTAAGCCCAACTATCTACTAGACACAAGATACCTACTCTCGCCAGTCTTCCCACACCCCAGGATTTTGACTCCACTTCTCTCTTCTCCGTTCTCCTATTTCCCTCTGTGGATTAGCTTCCTCTGCATTTCTGAGCATGTACAGGGCAGACTATCCAATAGGCAAGGTAAGCACGGTGCTTACTTTGCTTACCAGATCATCTGTCGTGAACAATCTCACATGGGTTTCACCATGTCGTCATCAAAGATGTGGTGAAACCCATGTGAGATTGTTCACTACAGATTAGAAAGTAAGCACAAGTCAGCCAGTGCTTACCTTGCTGACTGGGTCATCCACCCTTGCCAGGGACTGTAAATGTGAAAAGAGGCTTTGCTTCTGTAGGAAGGTCCTGTAGGGTTGGGAGAGAGACAGATGCCAGCCATCCCTAGAAGCAGAGTCTTTGATGTGGTAAAAAATGTGAAATTTTTCACTACACACGATCTGGTAAGCAAGTGAAGTACTGTGCTTACCTTCCTGTTGGGTAATCCGCCCCTGAGCATGCATATGTTTGAAAACAGCCCCTTTAGCCCCAAGTCTACATAACATCCAGTTCACAAGCCCACCACTGAGTATTGTCTTGAACTTCTCACTGAAATTTTTGAGAGGGAATGAAATTGGTCCAACGCCCCAGCCCAGGAGTGAGCTGCCCTTGTATCTGGTGCGCTTGGGAAGGGGCAGCTCCCAGAGACAGGGAACGCGGGGAGGGAGGTACCCCAAATAACATGCCTACACAGCTATGAGATGTTATGGCCTTGAGCTGCTGGTAGGTTGCTTAGCAACTGGAAGTCATTTTGAGCCACACTCAAGAGAACAGTGGTTTGGGGAAATCACTGGTAAAGGAATCGGGGAGTGTATATCACCTGGAGCTCCAGCCCACGCCTTCCCTTTCCCCAGACTGCAGGCTACAACCTGTCCTTGCCCCCTCTCAATCCATTGCTTGGCAAAACCACTTCGTTAATTAAATCCAACTCTTGCCTCCTTCCCTGTCTTAGTGCTGCAGCGTGGCCGTAACGGAAATATCTCACGTGAGAGCCTTAAAGTACAGAAATTTATTTTCTCACAGTTTTGTAGACATCCACATCAGGGATGCCTTCTCTGAGCCTCTCACCTAGGTTCTGGTGTTTGCCGGTGTTCCTTGGGAGTTCCTTGGCATCTAGTTACGCCCCGTGTGGGTGTGTCTGTGTCTATTCTGCTCTTTTTATATCTCAGAAGTAATTAGGATTGGAGTCTTGGGGGCACAGAATGTTACATGCTTGGCTACTAACGGAAAGGTTGGAGGTCCAGACCTACCCAGAAGAAAGACCTCGTGATCTACTTCCACAAAATCAAGCACTGAAAACCCTGTGGAGCACAGTTCTATTGTGATGCACTTGGGGTCACCTCAAAGCAACTGGATTGGTTTGGTTTCCTAATTAGGCTTAGGACACACCCTACTGGGATATAACCAGGCCTTTCTTCTGAGGTGCTTCTGGGTAGACTTAAACTTCCAAATTTTCAGTTCGTAGCCCAGTGTGTTAACCATTTGTACCACCCAGGGACTCCAGAAAACCCTATTTCCAAACAGGACCACATCCAGGGGATCAATATAGATTTTGTGGGGACACAATACAATCAATAAAATCTGTCTTTCAGTATTGCCACTGAAGGGCTGGAGGAAACCCAGAGAGGTGTGCAGGCAGAGAGGAAAGACCAGTCACAAAGGGGTGGGGAGGGGGCATCAGGGAGGCAGCCGGAGGTCTCCTTGCTCTGCAAGCCCATCACTTGCACAGGACTTTCATCAGGGCCTGAGCACAGGTGCAGCCCAAGGTAAGGGCCACGGTGATTTCTGCCAGGATCACAGCATGATAATCATGCCTGTCAGGCTCTCGGGGAAGAAGAGGTTGGCTGTCCTGACAATCCGCATTAACGTGGGTGGATGGTGTTTGATTATCCCTTCGTGACGGCGGTTTCCACTTGCATCTTTCATCACAGGCCCAACAGCAGCATCTCGGCTGAAGGATGTGCCATGTGCCCTGACCTTCCTGTAGCCCCATCCTCTTTGCCACTGTGCAGCTGACCTCCCTAGGAACACAGCCTTCAGCTGCAAGGACGCACGGGCGGGCTCACTGGGACCGCATGCCCTGGATTGCAGGAGTTTCTACAATGGAGCTGTCCTATTAAAAAGCCCGGAGTAATTTTCAAGTGCGGTCCGTTTCCATGACACCTCTCAAACCAGACACTCAGACTGCACTGAGGGTGCAGAACGTGAAGCCACCAGCAGGGAAAATGCAAAAGAAAGATGCCACTCAGGACCATGGTCTCAGGGAACATCTAGCTCAGTTGGCATAAGACAGTTTATAAAGACAACGTTCTACATTCTACCTTGGTGAGTAGAATCCAGGGTCTTAAAAGCCTGTGAGCAGCCATCTAAGATACTCCACTGGTCTCACCCCTTCAGGAACAAGGGAGAATGAAGAAAACAAGATAAAAGGGAAAGCTTAATCCAAAGGACTAATGGACCACAGCTACCACGGCCTCCACCAGACTGAGTCCAGTAAAACTAAGTGGTCCCTGGCTACCACCAGTGACTGTTCTGACTGGGATCACAACATAGGGTCCCAGAGAGAGCAAGAGAAAAATGTAGAACGAAATTCTAACTCACAAAATAAGACCAGACTTACTGGCCTGACAGAGACTGGAGAAAACCCAAGAGTATGGCCCCTGGACACCCTTTTAGCTCAGTAATGAAGTCACTCCCGAGCTCTACCCTCCACCCAAAGATTAGACAGCCCCATAAAACAAAACGAGACTAATGGGGCACAACAATCCAGGGACAAGGACTAGAAGGCAGGAGGGGACAGGAAAGCTGGTGATAGGGAACCCAAGGTCGAGAAGGGAGAGTGTGGACATGTCGTGGGGTTGTTAACCATTGTCATAAAACCATATGTGTACTAACTGTTTAATGAGAAACTATTTGTTCTGTAATCCTTCATCTAAAGTACAATTAAAAAAAGTAAAATAAAATAAAGTACAATAAAAAAGAAAAGAAAAACATAAAAAAAAAAAAAAAAAAGAAAGAAAGATGCCCCTCACTGATAGTCTCTCAAGGGCCCCATCATCAGCTCCAAAATTCAGCAGATATTTACAGGTACCCAGCCCAGTGCCACGCACAAGGCTAAGAACGCAGTGGTGAGCATGAAATAAGTAAGTATGAGGCCTGGAGTCCTTGACACAATCGCCATGGCAGGGCTGGCACCCAAGATAAACAGCTTACGTGGTGATCAACAAATCCTTACTGAATGCCTGAACATCTGTTTTTTATTCCAGTCTCCTCATCTGCCAGTCTCAACTCAGAAGGTTTAAAGAGGGTATACTGGCAGGAAGGAGGGTAAGTCATTTTATACGCTTGGTAAGTCCTGATGTACTTAAAAGGAGCCCTGGTGTGAAATGGTTAAGAGCTTGGCCTCTAACTGAAAGGACAATGGTTGGAATCCACCCGTGGCTCTGTAAGAGAAAAGACCTGGCAATTTGCTCCCTGTAAGGATTCCAGCCTAGGAAACCCTATGGGGTCATCATGAGTCGGGATCAACTTGACTGCACACAACAACAACCAGGTTATATATTCAGGGGTCCTGGCGGCACAACGGTCAAGAGCTCGGCTGCTAACCGAAAGGTTAGTGGTTCGAACCCACCCAGTGGCTCCATGGGAGAAAGACCTGGTGATTTGCCTCCACGAAGGTTACAGCCTAGAAAACCCTATGGGGCAGTTCTATTCTGTAACACATGGGGTCGCAATGAGTCAGAATCAGCTCAATGGCACCCAACAAAAAACAATTATATATTCAGTAATTATTCTATTCGGGGGTTTTATTTGATTCCTTTCCAACTTGAGCTTTGCAAAGCCACTGATGTGCAATTCACAAATGCCATGCATGGTCTTTGCTGAGACATCAGTATAAACACAAATTCTCTCAATCCAGGTGTTGCCTGGGGTGAGTAGCATAGGAATCAGACCAAAGCAATGTCCCCTGACACAGGAGTCAGGATTAGAGGATGACAGCTTCCTCTCCCATCACAGGGCCCCATTTATATACCATGTGTTCAGTGGTAGAATTCTCGCCTTCCACGTGGGAGACCCAGGTTCGAGTCCCGGCCAGTGCACCTCACGGGCAGTTACCACCCACCTGTCGGTGGAGGCTTGAGTGTCGCTATGATGCAGAACAGGTTTCAGCAGAGCTTCCAGACTAAGACAGAATAGGAAGAGAGGCCTAGTGATCTACTTCTGAAAATCAGCCAATGAAAACCCTATGGGGATGGGGCAGGACTGGGCAGCATTTCGTTCCATTGTGCTTGGGGTCACCATGAGTTGGGGCCAACTCGAATTAAGACCAACAACGTAAATGCCTGGCATGTGGCCTCAGGAGAAGGACTACTCCTGGCAAACATAATGCATAGGGCTCAAGCACTATCGATGAGTTGCAAAACAGTTTTAGTTCACACATTAGATGTTGAGGACACTGACCAAGCAAAACTCACAATCAAGCCAAAAAAAAAAAAAAAAAAAAAACTCAAAAAACAAAACCCACCAACTTGGACTTTGATACTGCAAACAAAATGAGTTACACAACCATGTGTTCTTTGTACTTCGTTTCTGCACAGATACTCTTAACAAACAAAATTCACTTAGTGTAAATTAATAAAATTAAATTAAGCAAATGCAGGTCAGTAGGGAATTGCAGGCGCATGGGAAGGAAGACGCTGTGGTAGATCGCTCCTGTTGGAAGAGTGAAAACAGCCTGTCCGTCGTTCGCGGATTCGGCTTGGATGATGTATCTGCTCTCAAAATAGAGTCTGTGCAAAAGATGAGAGGAAACTGTCGTCTATTAATTTGGTTTTGAAGTCCAGATGAAGAACCTTGAAAAGAGCCAAGGAGCCAAAAATACTGTGTAAGTCCACGTTCAGAGACTGTTTCTTCTCCCTATATATAGCCATTCAGAAATAGATGTTTCTGATTCTGGGTTTGCAAGACTGAAGTTTGATTATGTCCATGGGCTGGAGACCATATGTATAATAAATCCCCAAAGTTGTTAGTTTGCTTAAATGCCCCTACCTCTATAAACTTCCTATACAAGTGTGACCCTCCCCATAAGCCTAATCTGTTTAATAGGTTTATGCTGTTTGGGGTGGATTTTCACCCATCCAACAAATATGCACTGAGCTACGACTATGTCTCAGACATTGCACTTGGCTCAGGGGATATGAGTTATCAAGCTTCCCCGCATGTACCCTACAGTCTAATGTGGGTAGTAATAAGAAAAATAATCACTAGTTAATTGATTGCAATTATGGTAAGGGCTAAGATGGAACTGAGCGGAGGAGTAGTATTTTTTTCCCCAGAAAAAATAACATTTAGACGTGGACCCACATATTAAGTGGAACCTGTGGTTGCTGTTGCTGTTAGCTGTCACCGAGTCAGCCTCTGACTCATGGTGACCCCGCGCACAATGGACCTAAATGCTACCCTGTCCTGCACCATCCGTGTGATCGGTTGAGGACCAGGCCATTGTGATCCATAGTGTTTTCACCGGCTGGTTTTTGGAAATACATTGCCAGGCCTTTCTTCCTAGTCCACCTTAGTCTGGAAGCTTTTCTGAAACCTGTTCAGCATCACAGCAACACATAAGCTTCCACTGACAGACAGGTGGTGGCTGTCTATGAGGTGCGCACTTGCGTCTCCAGCATGGAAGGTGAGGATTCTACCACTGAACCACCAATGTCCCCAAGTAGAACTAAGCAAGGTTAAAAAAAAATGTAGGCAACCAGGAAAATTGTTTAGAACAGAATAACTGCAATTCTATATCATGTATGAATGGAATTAAATATCTGTTTTCTGAGAAAAGGTCCCAGTGAAGGGCAGTAGACAGGTATTTAGGTGTTTAGGGCAATTGGTGGTATAAAACACACTAACAGAGAAGAAGCTTAAAAAATGGAAAGTAATTTTGCTAGATTTGAGATAATGCATTACCATTCCAACAGCCACGTTTAAGTAGGGTGTTCTTGCACTCCTGTGGCTAATACCATTCTTAAAACAAGTATAACATTTACTTAACTTTACTGACTGACCTGCATTTATCTTTCTCACCAGAAAAGAAAATGCTCATTCTGTTTTTAAAGCGTTTACTATATTTTCACACTCTTCTCCTTGTGTCAAAAGAGGTTTCCCTCCAATGCACTGAAAATGGGGCTTACTAGGAAAAAGAGAAGACAGATGTAGTAATTTCCTAAATTTGCTTTTGGCTTTGTCCCCCAAGAGAATGATCTCAAAACAGCAAAGAGGAGAACAACAGTCATTAAATATAAAAATGAAATTCAAGGTGGAAATATAGTAGGAAGAGAAATCATGGCCTGAGTCATAAACAAACCGTAAATTCATGCAACACTGGAGTCTGATGAATAGCAGCACATTTAAGATAAGTCTGTGTCCTGTTTAGGAGTCCCCAGGTGGTGCAAATGGTTAATGTGCTGGGCTGGCAACCAAAAGGTTGGAGGTACAAGTCCAACCAGAGGCACCTCATAAGAAAGGCCTGGCCATCTACTTCTAAAAAATCAGCCATTGAAAACCCTATGGAGCACAGTTCTACTCTGTCACACATTGGGTCACCATGAGTTGGAGTCAACTGGACAGCAACCAGTTATCTCCTGTTTGACTAATAAGAACAAGTTGCCACTAGCCCCTACTTATATTAAAATTAATAATCAAGGCCCAGTTCCATCAAGTCCCAGGTACCATATTATCTTGCAGATATTATGATTGCCGGATGAGATGTGGTGGTTTAAAAGCAACTGTAAGCAAGAGAAGAGAGAACAAAGCACTTAAAAGTTTATAAATGTCCCAGTATCTATAAAGGGGAGAGTGGGTAGATATCACTCACGACAAAGTAATAAGCATGATGTCAACTGTCTATTCTACACAGATTGGTAAACGATGGCCTGAAACCACTCTGAATGAGAGAAGGTGATCCTTAGGAGCCAGCATGGGTTCACTAGGAAAAAGTGATTCCCTTCTGTTCTTTAAGGTCCTAGACTGACAGATTGAGGAAAGTGTTGTTGCTGTGTGCTGTCAAGTGGATTCCAACTCATAGACTCATATTGACCCCATGTGACAGAGTAGAACTGTCCCATAGGGTTTCTTAGGCTGTAATCTTTACAGGAGCAGATCACCAGGTCTTTCTCCTGCGGAGCCTCTAGGTGGGTTCAAATTACCAGCATTTCAGTTAACAGATGAGTGCTTAACTACTGCACCACCAGGGCTCCTTGAGGAGTGCTATGTTGTTGTTGCTGGTGGTGGTGCCTTCAAGTTGATTCTGATTCATAGCGACCATAAAGGACAGAACAGAACTTCCCCAGAGGGTTTTCTAGCCTACAATCTTTACAGGAGCAGATCACCAGGTCTTTCTCCTGCAGAGCCACTGGGTGGGTCTGAACCACCAACAACCTTTCAGTCAGCAGCTGAGTGCTTAACTGTTTGCGCCACCAGGGCTCCCTAGGAATGCTATAGACTGAGTCTATTGTGTTGTTAAGGCACGTGTAAAAAGATGAGGAATGTGCACTGTGCACTTAGACTCACAGCTGACCCATCAATTTATCCCAAGAGTGTTCATACACGAAGTCACTGTGTGTGTTTATGTATATGTCTTCCAATGTGTTTCCCAGGCTCCTTGGACACAGGACTTAGATTTGTAGTTCATCTCTTCCCTTAGGGTGTCTCGTACACAGTACCAAAAAACCAAACCAACTGCCACTGAGTGGACTCCAACTCAGGGCGACCCCATGTGTATCAGAGTTGGACTGTGCTCCATAGGGTTTCCAACAGCTGGTTTTTTGGAAGTAGATCCCCAGGCTCTTCTTCCGAGGTGCCTCTGGGTGGACTCGAACCTCCACCCTTTGGGTTACCAGCCTGGCATGTTAACCGTTTGCACCACCCAGGGGCTCCTTGTACATAGTAGAACTTAGTAAATGGCAAATAAAGAATCGCCAGTCACAAACTGTGGGAAGATAAGAATCAACTGAAATAATGTGTGTAGACATTCTGTACAAAGTGTAAAACACTCCTACACAGGCAGGGGGCTATCAGAGAGCCAAGTCAGAGCCTCTGCCTGGTTGGACATTTTTATTGACAATAGAAAGACATAAGAGTTGTGTTTATCAAATTTACAGATGGTGCAGACCAGGAGTTAGCTTGCAAGCAGAGCCACAGAATCATGATTCAAAACTATACTTACAGACGGTAAGAACAGACTGGGATCTATTTTAGTAGTTGCTTACTGTGTGCCAGGCACTATGCAACATGCATTACATGTATCAGCTGATTAAGTTAAATGAGTTAATGTAACGTCCCCACAGGAGGGCTTTCAGCTGAACGCTAAGGGAGAGTAAGGCACCTGGGATAAAATTCTGGGGTGGGTCTATTTGCAGGAAGGCTAAGGAGCCTTGACAGGCACAGGGAAGAGTGACTCAGACAAAGAACTCAAACCAGTAACAAAGTCTTGGCTGCTATAGGACAAGGTAGGTAGAAGAACGGTGCTATCACAGACGCCCACATCCTAATCCCCAAACCTGTGACTATGTTACTTTACATGGCAAAAGGGATTTAGCAGATGTGATTAAATTAAGCTCCTCGCGATGGGGAGATTATTCTGGATTATCTGGGTAGGTCTAACGTTATCCCAAGGGTCCTCAGAGGAGGTCAGAGAGAGAAGGAAATGGGAGCAGAGAGTGGAGTGATGTACTCTGCAGATGGGTCCACAAGCCAAGGAAGAGAAGCTGGAAAAGGAAAGGAAGCAGATGGATTGTCCCCAAAGCCTCCAGAAGGAACACAGACCTGCCAACACCTTGCTTTTAGCCCCATAAGACTCATTTCTGACTCTGACCTCCAGAACTGTAAGACAATAAATTTGTTTTGTTTCGATCTACTAAATCAAAGCCAAACTCATTGCTGCCGAGTTGATTCCAACTCATAGCGACGCCATGTGACAGAGTAGAACTGCTCCATTGGGTTTCCAAGACTGTAATCTTTACGGAAGCAGACTGCCACATCTTTCTCCTTCCGAGTGGCTATGTTTGAACCGCCAACCTTTCAGTTAGCAGTCAAGCACTTTAACCACTGTGCTACAAGGGCTCCCTTTTTGATCCACTAAGTTAGTGGCTATTTGCTACAGCAGCAGTAAGAAACTAGGACAGGATAGAAGGGAACTTCTGAGAACAGCCAGGTCTCTTTCACTCATAGACTGGTCTCCTGGCTCCACTGCCTGAACAAAAACAAAACAAAAAAACCATTGTCATAGAGTCAGTTCTGACTCATGGCAACCCCATGTGTGTCAGAGCAGAACTATGCCCTAGAGGATTTTCATGGTTATGCCCTTTCAGAAACAAATTGCCAGGCCTTCCTTCCCAGGTGCCTCTGGATGGGTTTGAACTGCCAACCTTTTGGCTAGTAGTCAAATGCTTAATTTTTTACCCCACCCAGGGACCCCCATCTAATCCCCACGAGAATGGTGAGAGGGGTGGGGGCATGATAGAGGTTGTACATTTTTGGTTGGAAGTAATAACGAGAGTAGTGATTTTGTTTTTAAAAGATCTATCAGATGCCCATCCAACACAGGGTAATACTGAAGACAATAAAGAAGCAAAGCTCCCCAAGTTCTCATTAAAGAATAACATAGCCATCCTCTTTATTCTCAAAACAACGGCAAGAGGCGTTTCATTACACAGATGAGATGATGTCACTCTTCTACCCAAAACCCGGCAGTGGTGGACTTCCCTTCACCTTCAGATTAATTGCCCAAGTCTCTAAAATGACCAGTGAGGTCTCATACCATCCCTCGACCCCATTAATCCTCTGACGTCCGCCAACTACTTTCCTCCCTTTAAATTCTACATCTAAACACACCCAGCATCCCAGATACCTGCCTGCAGATTTCTCTCACACCTGTCTGTTAACATGATTCTTAATGACACATGCGGTTTCCCTGTTGAGAATTCCTGTATCGTGCTTCCTAGGACATAAATACTGACCTGAACTGTAATTAGATGCCACCATAATACTCGTCTTCCCTTCCTCTTCGCAGACCTAGCTTTCTTTCTGTACTTCCTCCATTAGTTGGTCCAGCATCGACCTAGCTCACTCACGCTAGAACCAGGTATCATTCCTGACTCTCTGCACTACATTCATATCCCCAGGACCATCCATGCTCCCTCCTATCTTTATTCAAATCCATCTGCTTCTCTCCAAAACCATTAAGGCTAACTTAGATCAAACACTTCTCTTTCCCTACCTGGACTATTGCAATAGCCTCCTAACTGGTTTCCCTGCCTTTCATCTTGCATCCATCCTGTGTATCTTCCACCCTGTAGCGAGAGGGACGTTTCTAACATGAAAACTGAACCTTCTTTGTTGGTATCTATTCACCTGGAGCAGCAGACAAAGAAGACGACCCAGGAATCAGAGAAGGAACTGGACTGTAGGTCTAACTGCCCGTGTGCACTACGTGAGACCGGAAGAGCTAGATGGTGCCCAGCTACCATTACTGAACATTTTGATGAAGGAATCAATACATGATCCTGATACAAAGGAGAAAAACGTGGAACAGAATTTCAAATTCTTACAGAATCTGGGCTAACTGGACCTATTGAGACTAGAGGAAACCTTGAAGTTTTTGTTTTTTAACGGTAATATTACTGAATTGTACATGTAGAAATTGATGAATGGGCATATGGTCTGCTATGTATATTTTCACCAAAATTCAAATAATTAAAAAAAAAAAACTGAACCTTGTCTGAAAACTCTTAATGATTTTTTTATCACTTACCAGGTGAAGTTCAAACTTCCCAGTACAGCGTGTGATTCTCGTCATTGTCTCTCTACCTACCTGTCTTGTTTTCTCTTACATTTTGCCTCACTCTTCACTGGTCGCTGGAACATGCAGCTCCCAAGCCCACCAGGCCCTCTCCAGCCTCTATGCCTTTGCACATGCTGTTCCCTATGGCTGCCTTGTCTTTTCTCCTCCTCGCTTCCCCATGCCTCTTGACTTGGGTTTGCCTGGAGGGCTTCCTTTTCTTTCATCAAAGCTCTTTTCAAGTATCACCTCTTCCATAAAGCATTCCCAAGTTCTGGTCCTCAGACAGCATTAATCCCTCTTCCCTGCGTGCGAATTCTGACTTTTGGCATTGGTATACCATAGCATGTCATGTTGCCTGTCTATCTCTCTTGCTCTCCTAATAGGATATGAGCCCCAAGAGAGTCGAGACTGAGTCTCACTCTTGTTTATATTTCCTGGTACCCAGAACAATGCCGTGGAAGATAACTAGTATGCAGTAGGCATTGAAATAATACTTATTGAACAAATAAAAGAAAAAAAATACATACATGTATTAAGGAAGACCGAAGAAGAACTCATGCATTCGAACTGTGGTGCTGGCTAAGCATGTTGACTATTTGTGTACTACCAGAAGAACCAAGAAATCAGTCTTAGAAAAAATACAACCAAAACTTTTCATATAAGTGATGATGGCAAGACTTTGAGTCGCTTACTGTGGACCTGACATCCGGAAAGACCGATCACCATAAAATAACACCATGTTTGGTAAAGTAGAAGACCAGCGAAAATGAAGAAAACCTTCACTGAGAGGGATCAACATAATAACTGCAACAATGAACTCGAACATACTTATGATCATGAGGCTGGTGTAGGACCGGGCAACGTTTCATTCTGTTATACATAAGCTTGCTCTGGGTCAGTGCTGATTGGACCGCAAGTGACAATAGCAACATGCATGTGAATAAGGAATGAAGAACAGTCTGTATTGCTCTTGAAAAAAATATCAAGGACTACAGAAGGAATTTATAAAGAAGCAGATATTGAATAAATATGGGGACTGGCCACCCAATAAATACCATTATTATCCAATGGAAGGGGCTAAACTCAAGTGGCCACCATGGACCCCAAATCAGTAGGAACACACCATGGACTCTCCGGTGGTGTGAAAGCTGAACCAGAGGTTCTGTGACTCCCTCCTGACTTTCTCTTCCACCAAGACTCTCTCCAGGACACATTTCAAACATTTGGACCTTGCCCGATGATAATTAAAATCCAGTACGAATCACAGCTGGCAATCCAGAGGCAGTTATGACAATTCATAAGTCATAACTAAGTAAGCTCTTTAATCTCACCACATAAACACGTCTGCCAAAACTTTTGGGGGAAGTCTTGTTCTCTTCTTTCAGGGTGAACCACTCAGAGTAGGTAAACCCCACTGAGCGTGTGCTTTCCAGTAAGTCTTCATGCGGCGTGTTCCAAAACCAAATGGCTTTTCAAATAGGCTGTTATCTTTAACAACAGTATTCACTACTCCCTATACAATGTACTGATAAAGCTAATAAACGCCTGGTAAGATAAGCAGTTGCTTTTCAAATTCTCATGGAATCCAGACTTCTCAAGCCATTGAGGCTGGATGGACCCCCAAAACTATTGCTCTGAGATAATCTGTAAACCTTAAACCAAAAATATCCTCTGAAGTCTTCTTAAAACCAAAAAATAGTTTAGCTTAACTAGTAATGAATGTCTTCCTTGAGCATTGTGCTCTTTTAACGAACTATGTGTATGGGATCAAACTGACAACAGCAACTTGAAAGGTTAAATAGGAAACCTAGGGGGCAGTGACCAGGGATAGCCCTGATGGCATAGTGGTTAAGAGCTCAGCTGCTAACCAAAAGGTTGGCAGTTCAAATCCACCATCTGCTCCTTGGAAACTCTATGGGGCAGTTCTACCCAGAACCATGTCCACGGCACCTAACAACAACAGGGGCAGTGGCTTTACACTAACGGGGGAGGAATGATTTAGAAAAGAAGTGTCCGAAGGGCTGCACAACTTGAAGAATATAATCAATGTCACTGAATTGTACGTGTAGAAATTGCTGAATTGGTGGATGTTTTGCTGCGTACGTTTTTCAACAACAACAAAAGGTAAGGTATGGGTTAAAAAAATAAGCAATTGCAGCCCAATTTGTGGGTTGAATTAATTCAGATTCTGCATTGTCATTCTGACTTAAAAATAGAACATGCCTGTATCATATGGAACAAAATTTATTTTACCAAGGAGCTATATCTACAGAGGAAACCCTGGTGTCACCGTGGTTAAGTGCTACGGCTGCTAACCAAAAGGTCGGCAGTTTGAATCCACCAGGCGCAGTTCTACTCTGTCCTGTAGGGTCACTAAGAGTCGGAATCGACTTGATGGCAACAGGCTTGGTTTTGGTTTACGTATACATACATATATTTTATTTAAGTAGCTCAGTGAATATACTTCTCATTGTTGATTTCAGGACATGAAATTCCAGGTAATGGTAACCATGATGACGATGATGACAGAAAATTTACTGAAGTATGTGTTAAGCACTTTGCACGCATTAACTCCTAAAATCTTCATAACAACAAATGAGAAAATTGAAGCACGGAGAGAGTAAGTAACTTGTTCAATAACAGAACATGCTGGTAGTGTACAAGGAGCCTCTGAGTAATGAAATGGTTAATATGCTCGGCTGCTAACTGAAAGGTTGGAGGTTCCAGGCCATTCAGAAGCACCTAGGAAGAAAGGCCCAGTGATCTACTTCTAAAAATCACCCACTGAAAACACACAGTTCTACTCTGAGATGTATGGGGTCTTCATGAGTCAGAACTGACTTGAAAGCAACTTGGTTTTAGAGTATTCAAAAAAAAAAAAAAAAGAAATTACTATGTATGCATACATACATTCTTTTCACGTAGCTTGGTAAATATTATTCTTCACGAAGATTTCTGGATATGAGCTTCCGGGGAATGGTAGTCCTGTTAGTAATAGCAGTAACAACAAACACACGTTTATTGAATACTAATTATGAGCCAAGCGTGTTTCTAAAAAATTTACATATATAAACTCTTGAAATCCATACAACAGCCCTATAAAGTACCAGTATCACCCCCATTTTACAGATGAGAATACTAAGGCATAGAGATCATAAGTAATTCGCTCAAAGTCACACAGAGGTACGAGCTCAGGCCATTGGAGTCTGTGCCTTTAATCATTACATTGTTGTTGCTGTTAGGTTCTGTCAAATTGATCTTCAACTCATAGAGACCCCATATGACACAGAAGAAGTGCCCCATAGGGTTTTCTTGGCTGTCATCTTTACAGAAGCAGATCGCCAGGTCTTTCTTCCGCAGAGTTGCTGGGCAGGTTCAAACTGCCAACCTTTCAGTTAGTAGCCGAGCTCCTAAGCATCATGCCACCAGGGCTCTTTAATCATTACATTGCACTGGTAAGAAAATTTTCGGGAAAAATAATTTACTTTCTTCTGCAGCTCCACAAGCGTCTAAACATTTTTAATAGTTGCATTAAGGTATTAAGGAGAATTTGAGACCATTCGGTGCAAATTAATGAGTCTTTCTTTCCTGCACCAGTGGGCTGACGGTGAGCCCATCAACATCTTCGCCACCGCTTTAACGGCATGAAATATTCCAAAGGAGGACGGGCTCCGTGTCAGAGCTACGACTCTCCAGCAAGGCTGAACATATTTCAAATATGTGTGGAACGTTTCCTATAGACTGGAGTCCTGGGTTTTCAGTGACAAGGAGAATAATGTAAATGTAAGATGAAGATGATAATGAAGAAATACTCTGGTCGGGTTTTATCACCTGGGATCCTCAGGAAGCCGGCCGGGAACACTGAAGTACACTCCATCAGCAGAGAGCGCATCCATCAATTGCAGTCAGACATTCACTTTATAAGATTTAATATGGAAATACTATACTTAAAAAGATTTATATAAAAGTCTCTTTCCCCTATTGTTATCGGGTTTCCGTGTCATTCTACAGCCTAGCAACTCTTCCCGAGCTTGCGATATCAGCAGGGCTAATCTATAATAACCAGACTATCTGGAGTTCACCCCGTCGTCTGCACTGGGATCATAGATACTCAATTATGAAGTGAGAAAAAAATGGGAAAGCCAAAACCATGATGGAGAGTTGGTGTCCGGGTGTCAATGGAAGGACTTCGTTGATGACGATGAGACACGCAAAGACTTCGGAGGTGGAGACCCACCGACAGAGCCCGTGACCAGCAGACCCAGGAGAGGCCCAGCAGGGGTCTTCACAGGAACTGGGACCAGAGACCTTGGCTACTTCCTCTTCATTTGTCCTTTCTGAGAAGATCATACACGTGTGGGATTTTAGCACAGCTCTTTCTAATTGATTCCTAGTCTTAATGGGTATACAAGTCCCTCTGTCTCTGCTTGTTTCCATGGCTCCGTGTGTGTGTGTGTGTGCGCGTGCGTGCGTGCGTGCGTGCGTGCGTGCGTGCGTGCGCGTGTGTGTGTGTGTGTGTGTTGGTGGTGCTGGGCTTCTCTCCTTTGAACCGCCCTGGATTTCTCTGACTCCTAGCCACATCCTCCTCCCTTCCTCTCCCTCCTTCCCTTCCTTCTCCCCCCCCCCATTTCCCCATTCCCCTCCTCTGCCTTCCTCTCCCCCCCCCAGCCTCCCCGCTCCTTCCTTCTTTCTTTCTTTCCTTCCTTTCTCCCTCCCTCCTGCCCATTACCCACCTCTCTCTCCCTCACATTTCTCCAACTCCTTGATCTCTTCACATGTGTGTCTGTCTGCCTTCCTGGGGGTCTCTTTATCATAAGCACACACACACACACACACACACACACACACACACAGAAAGACAGAGAGAAAGCAAGAGAGAAGACACACAACTAGGAGTGAAACAAACCAAAAATGCAAACAGGTTTTTAAGATGCAGCAACATTAAGTATACCTTTAAAGACAGATTGGAATCGGACCTACAGGTGCTAGGGAGATTAAACAAGCCAAAACAACCCCATCCAACAGAAATGGCTACAAACATGCAGCGAACTGGGGTTAAAACAAACAGAACTTTCTTAAGAACACGAGAAAACATTGCCATGCAGTAGATAAAAACTCGTTTTTCTTCCGGAGAGGTGTGAAGTTGTGTGTTTGTGTGTTATGGTTCTCCTGACAGCTCCAGGCACCTGCTCTCCACAGCTGTCCCTTGAACACACCTACGCTATCTAGGCGCACCAAAGTGACCTGCAGGAAGAACATACATGTAAAACTCCAACCAGATCTCAAAGGAATTGCACCATGCAGGAGAGGATGCTAATTTGATCAACAGTATTTAAATGAGATGATGATTCTAGAGGATTCTTCTTCCAGCTTAGCCACTGACAATGAGAACCCAATGCCACCCCCATTCAAGCCCTTTCAATGGGTAAGCTCCCTGACCCTACCCACTGCCTCCCATGCATTTGAAAATGCATTCTTACCTAATTTGCCAACCCCCTAAAAAAGACCATAAACAGAAATCTCTTGGCACAGTTATCTACTCAGATTTCAGATTTATGTTTTACAAAATAGTTTTTTTTTTTTTTTTTTAGTAATAATGTCATCTCTCTCTCATTATGAAAGTCATATACTAATTGTGGAAAGCTGAGAAAATATTTAGTAACACAGGGAATATATTGGGGTCATCCATAATCTCTATACTAAGCAATATGACTTAATACAATACAGCATTTCTTTTTCCTATTCTGTTTATTGACTTAGATACAGATAAACATAAATACTCTTCTTAAAACAAAAATTGGATCATATTGTAAACAGTGCCATGCGACTTTGGTTTTCTTCTCCATTTACTAGTATCTCAGGAATATTTTTCCATCTCATTAAACATCGTCCTAAGGCATTATTTATAGTGCCTGCAAAGTTATTTCATCCTATAAGAAGTAGCGTAATGTGTCTTATTGCTTGTTGCGGTATGCCTTCCAGTTGATTCTGACTCATAGTGACCCTACATAACAGAGTAGAACTGCCCCATAGGGTTTCCTAGGCTGTAATCTTTATGCGAGAAGATCACCTGGACTTCTCTTCTACAGAGCTACTGGGTAGATTTGAACTGCTGACCTTTGGTTTAGCAGCCGGCCAATTAACCATTGCACCACCAGGGCTCTTTACCAGGGTGCAGGAGATCTTAAACTACTTATCATGGACGTCTGCCCTCTCTCACACAGACCATTCCCCAAATACAAGCTGGTTTTCCAAGCTTTAAGGCTTGTGTTCTAGACTCTTTGTGTTGGTTAGATGTTGTTAGCTGCCGTCAAGTCAACTCCAAATTGTGGTGATCCCAGGTCCAACAAAATAAAACGTTGCCCAGTCCTGCACCATCTTCACAATTGTTGGTATGCTGGAATCCATTGTTACAGCCACTGTGTCTTTTGAGTGCCTTCCAACCTAGGGGGCTCATCTTCCAGCACTATATTGGACCATGTTCTGTTGTGATCATAGGGTTTTTATTTGCTAATTTTAGGAAGTAGATTGCCAAGCCTTTCTTTCTAGTCTGTCTTAGTCTGGAAGCTCCTCTGAAACCTGTCCACCACGGGTGACCCTGGTGGTATTTGAAATACTGGTGGCATAGCTTCCAGCATCACAGCAACACACAAACCACCACAGTACAACACGCTGGCAGACAGGTGGTGGCTCTTCACGCTACTGGACATACCAACCTCTAGCAGTCCGACTCCTTACATCATTACCTGTCTTTTCACCTGTGGCCTTTACTTTCTCCCCTGTGGCAAGAGGGCACATCTCTTATAGTGATAATGTCAAGATGTATCATCAGACTTGTGGAAAGTTTCACTGCACCCTTCAGAAGGAAGAATGTCGGTCAGACATATACAGCAAATATCTGTGCTATTATCGCAGAATATGGAGGATGGGGAGGAGAGACAAGAGGAAAAGTTAGTGGCAGCACCCTGGGAGAGGAAAACAGAGATGGAAGGAGAAATCTAGGTCCTAAGGAGCAGGGGCATGGAGTAGGGCATCAGTCTACTGGACGGAATGTGCAAAGGGGGGCTTGCTGTTGTCAGTGGCTGTCTTGTCAACTCCAACTCATGGCAACCCCATGTGTGCAGAGCAGAACTGCTCCATTGGGTTTTCAAGGTTGTGACCTTTCAAAGGCAGATCACCAGGCCTTTCTTCCGAGGCACCTCTGGGTGGATTCAAACCACCAACCTTTTGGCTAGTAGTCAAGCACCTACCACTTTGCACCACCCAGGGACTCCTGTGACGGTGGAAGAGGTCAGGGAGTCTGACTTGGTTTGCTGGCGTGGAGGTAGGACTGAGACAAACCTGTATATTGAGAAAATACATAAAAAAGGTCCCAAGGGTCCTGTGTTAGGATTGGTGTGCTGCTAAGTTTACCCCAATCTATTTTTTGTTATCTAAAGCACCCATGTTTCCCTCTGAGTCAGTGGCATTCGAGGTTACCCAGGAAGGCAGGAGGCAATAGAATGCAATATTATTTCCACATTATGCAAAATATATTTGAGCCACCTCCATGCTCATGGCCATAATGAATGTGTCAACGTTTGCTGAAAATCTTGTTAAAAAGAACATTTCTTTCCAAGAGGCATTCCCCTGACAACAAAACTATGATTCAAAATTCATAACATTCTTAAAAGTAGAACTTCCTTGAATAAAATCCCATGGTCCTCAGATGTACCGACATGACCGCATTCACAGAACACACTTTCCTCAGTCGACACAATTTGTCAGGTTTTCTTTTTTCAAATCAACAGTCCACAAAGGGCTCGAGGCTCCTTTTTTCCAAAGAGAAGAGCTCCAGACCGAAGAACGGAGATTGGGGCTGCCCTATGTCCCTCCCAAAGTAAGGGTATTCAGTCTGGACTAACACTGCGGGGTGGCCTCGGATTCTTCAGATCGGATCGACAGGTCTATGGGCTTCTCATTGTTACCCGACTCTTCACTCATCTTAAAGCTTGCTCGCATCCAGCCTTCACTTGATTGACTTGGAGATTGGAGTAAAAATTATGTTTTCTGTCTCCTAGCAATTAGCCATTAAGGAAGCACACAGTCACCACACAAAGACAGCAGAGAACCACACTGCAACGGGGGGTTGTTGAAAAAAGACGCCTTCGGTCCTCCTGCTTTCAGGCTCAAAGTGAGTGCCCTTGAATGTAGGTCTTGGCTTTTAAAATGACAACACTATTTACTCCTCGTACCACCTCAGCTTCATCTCAAGTATCAAGCACTTGGACAGTGCCCAATAAGTCTTCTTCATTCCCCCAGTCTTGGGCTCTCTGAGAATCATTTCTCTGTGGCAGTATTGGTTCAAAGGTAGTCAGTACTGCGAGTGAGTGGTGGTAAAATAATTAATAGCTTAAGGTGGGAACTTTCTATAAGCAAACTCCAGTCCGCTAAAAATGAGTAATATGACAAGCTGAGGCTGTTGGTGGCATTATCTTTAATGAGGACTATCCTTCAAGTTGCGAGCTAATTTTCCAATCTCGCTCTTTTATCCTGAGTGTTTTTTTTTGTTCCCCTCTAATGCTGAAAATTTTCCAGCTTAACATCTCATCAAAAGGCTGCATTTCCTTTGTTCAGTCTTGATGTGGAGACATTAATTCTTTCATTTACGTACTCTTATTGCAAAAATAATACATGCTCATTATAGAAAATGTTGAAAGTATAAAAAAAAAGTATCAAGAAGCAGGAGGAAAAAACTCCTGCATAATCTAACCACCGGAGTTCCTGGGTGGTGCAAACGGTTAAGTGCTCAACTACTAGTCAAAAGGTTGGCAGTTTGAAGCCACCCAGAGGCACCTCAGAAGAAAGGCCTGGTGATCTGCTTCCTAAAGGTCACAGCCTTGAAAAGCCTATAAAGTAGTTCTAGTCTGCACACGTGGGGTCGCCATGAATCCATATTGACTTGACAGCCACTAACAACAACAACAATCTAGCCACCCAGAGGTCATCTCTATTACAAACTTTGGTGTATTTCCAATCTTGGCTACTATGTGTTTTCACCATATGCGAGGGATTACCGTCTACAGAATTTCGTTGAAGATATACTTTTGTTGGACTGCTGAAGCGAAAGGGAGAGGCTCCTCCTTTTCTTCAAGGGCACAGAGTCAAAGCTGCCATACCAGTCAATGGAAAGGACAGGGAGATGTCTACATGGTTAATCTGAAATGAAGATTAAAATCATCATTACCTGGAAAACAAGGACATTAAGTGATGGTCACAGACAACCTGAAACAGCTCAGCAGGATCTGTTTAGATTTTTGACAGCTCACTGAAATCTAACGTATACCTGACAGCCCTGAATGGGAAGGGGAGAACTGCATCTTCTCTTTCACGCTCTATGCGTTAAACAAGCGAACTTTTTGCTGATGGATAGTCCAAGCAAGCTAGACTGACCTCCACTTCAGTTAACTCCGTTTGACACCAGGCCCACAGCCTGCACAGCTGATCCTCATAATCAGAGGTAAGAAGAGTTCGCAAGGCTCAACAAGGCAAATGTTGTGAAGCGTGTGTGTGTTGTGTGCAAAGTCGAGTACATGGCTGGGAAGTGTCATCTCGCCTGTGAAGAATGAGAGTGACGGGATTCCTGTAGCTATCCCAGATGTACAGGTGGGCTCCCCGCTACCAAGAATGCATGGCAGCGTCAATCTGAATACTTTCGGAAATGAAATTGGCATGGGGCCCACCCCAGCTTCATATTCTCCCACGGTTCCCCTGGCTCAGAAAGTTGGTACCAGAAATTTGGCAGAAATGTATCTGAATTAATGTTGGCTTCTTTCCTTTCTTCATTTCTTCCTTAGCTCACTCCTTGTCCCTGCATCCCTTCAAAATTTATCGAATGGTCACTATGTTGAGGCACTGGCGGGTGATGGATAGAGATACAAGGAGGAGGTGGTTGTTGCTGGTTGCTGTCGGGTCGGTTCCGACTCATCGCGACCCCATGTGACAGAGCAGAACTGCCCCATAGGGTTTCCTAGGTTGTAATCTTTATGGACGCAGATCGCCAGGTCTTTCTCCCTCGGAGCCACTGGGTGGGTTCAAACTACCAAACTTCTGGTTAGCAGTTGAGCACTTAACTGTTGCACCAGTGGCAAATGGCAAAGGCACTTGTGGGGAATCCATCATTATTTTCTCAACTGTGGCAATACCTAAAAGTTGGGAAAATTTACTTGGTTTCTAAATCAGTTATTAGTAGCATTGCTACCGTTCATTTGGTAAGTGTGCATTGTGAGTTATTCTGTCATGAGGATATTGTTGGATGAAGGCGCAGTGATGATTTCAAACGCAGCAGGAATGTAGGGGTTTGGACAGCTTGGTCCTTCTCTTCCTTTTATCTTTAAAAGCACGTAGTACATCAAGTTTAAGATAACTCTTTCACAAGAAACCTTTGTTAACCCCTTTCTTATCTATTTCTGAGAGTCTCTGGGTGGTACAAAAGGTTAATGCACTGGGCTGCTAACCAAAAGTTTGGAGGTTCAAGTCCACCCAGAGGCACCTTGGAAGAAAGGCCTGGCAATCTACTTCTGAAAAATCAGCCATTGAAAACTCTTATGCGGTACAGTTCTACTCTGACACACACGGGGTTGCCGTAAGTCAGAATCGACTTGATGGCAACTGTTTTCTTTTTTTAATCTATTTCCGAGTTTTCTCTGTTTGCCTCATTTTCTGTATACTGTCTTTCAGGAAAAAAAAAAGGTGGGAAGGAAAGAAGGAAAAAAATAAGAAAAGAGGAATTGAGGAAGGAAGTTAACAGTGAAGAAGGAAAAAAAGCAACGATTCCCCATCATCTCGGGCGCTTCCCCACGCGGCGGGGACTGGTTTCAAGACTAGTTTAAGAATGGATATTTTGATAACCAGAGGCTTGAGCTCTATAAACTGCGGGGTGACCTAACCAGCTCAATAAGATCAAGCACTTCCCAGGGCGGTGTGTTGATGTGGAGAAAATAAACCCACCTAATGGAAAATAAGAGAGAGGCTGTGTCCCTCCGCACGCGTGGGAAACCCAAACAAGTCGGTTCTGAGGATGTTGCTGCACATTGTTCTCGAAAGTAGACACGGCTTGTTGTCTCATTTCGAGATGCTAAATATTCATGTAGGTGAATTACCACTTGCTAATGGCCTGATATTCAGCACACCTGTTGGGGCTCGTCTCTGAAATAGCAGTGACACTTTAGGATGACAAGGCTAGCAGGTGTTAACAATGGGATATGGTGACAAGCACAAGGAAACAACACATTTCTAACTAAGTTCCTGATTAAACCACCGTCCCCATTGTAAGCCCGTCTTACCTGGTCGGTACTCATCTTGAAAAACATTTCTCATTTTTCACAGTGGTAGAAACTTTGAAGCCCCCATATGAAATACCAAACAGTTATTCCCGAGTTTCTTCATTCCTATAACTCACAAATTCTCTGTGATGCTTATGAGTTGGAGCTCTGGAAGTAGGCTCTCTGGTTTTAATCCCCACTCTACCAGAGCCTACATGAATGAGCTCAGCATGCCACAGAAGCCACCTGGGTCTTCTCTGGTACTTTTATAAAATGGGGGAAAGAACAGTATCGGGGGTAGTAGTGGTTCATTGGTAAAATTCTCGCCCTCCACGTGGGAGACCCGAGTTCCACTCCTGGCCAATGCACCTCATACACAGCCACCAGCCGTCTTTTTCACTGGAGGCTTGCATGTTGCTATGATGTGGAACAGGCTTCATCAGAGCTTCCAGACTGAAACAGACTAGGACGAAAGGCCTGGCAATCTACTTCTGAAAAAAAATCACTGGGCCTTTCTTCTAAAGCACCTCTGGATGGGCTCAAGCCTCCAACGAGCCTCCAGTCTTTCAGTTAGCAATCGAGCTCATTGCCATTTACACCACTCAGGAAGTGGTGTAAATGGACATGTGGACCCAACGCGCTTCCGTATCTGATTCCCGCAGCTCCTGAGTTACAGGAGGGAAGGGCTGACAGTCGTTGATTCTCTTTGGACTGTTTGCATGGTGCTATCACAAACGGGCCTTCGATATTTGGAAACAGCCATTTGGAATGATAGCCAACTGGGAAACTGTTTCCCCAAGCACTCTTTCCTAAGAGAAATTTCATGGGAAATAAATAGACCAATTTTTCATATGCATATCAGCATTTTTAAACTGATAGCTGGACCAAGAATGTTCCATGTTCACAATTACTGACTTTTCAAAGGCACCTTGGAAGAAAGACGTGGCAGTCTACTTTGGAAAAATCAGCCATTGGAAACCCTATGGAGCACAGTTCTCCTGTGACCCACAGGGGTTGCTGTGAGTCAGAGTCAATGCTACGACGCTGGTCTTGGTTTGTGTCAGTGAATAAGATCACTAGGTAGATCAGGAGCATCTAAGTCACTGCTTCTCACACCCATTCCAATCAAACCAAACTCATCGCTGTTGAGTCAATTCTGACTCATACCGACCCTAAAGGACAGAGAAGAACTGTCCCATAGGGTTTCAAAGGCTGTAATCTTTACAGAAACAGACTGTCACATCTTTCTCCCACGGAGTGCCTGGTGGGTTTGAATTGCTGACCTTTTGGTTAGCAGCCAAGCGCTTAACCACAGTGCCACCAGGGCTCCTTCATGTCCACTACCAAAAACCCTAAACCAAACCCATTGCCATGGAGTCGAATCCAACTCATAATGACCCTACAGGACAGAGTAGAATTGCGTTATAAGGTTCCCAAGGAGTGGCTGGTGGATTTGAACTGCCGACCTTTTGGTTAGCAGCCAAGCTCTTAACCACTGGGCCACCAGGGCTCCTCACGTCCGTTAGAGGTCATGAGATCAGTAGTGTTGGTTGTGACCTGTATTTTTTACTAAAAAGAAACAGCAGAACATTCCAAAGTGCAAACGAAATGTCCATTCCATTATTGTAAATGTGCTAGACCACCAAACCAAAAACCCAACGCGCTGCCTTCAAGTCAATACCCATTCATGGTGACCCTACAGGACGGAGCAGAAGTGCCCCATAGGGTTTCTCCAAGGCTGTAAATCTTTACAGAAGCAGACTGCCACATTTTCCTCCCGTGGCGAGGCTGGTGGGTTCAAACCGCCAACCCTTCAGTTAGCAGCAGAGCACTTAACGACTGCGCCACCAGGGCTCCACAGGATTGCCATGTAACTGCATTTCTTATCATGGGTCACAGTAAACACAAAAAAGTTGCAAAGACATTGCTGTAACTTTCCATTTGAGAACTCAAAGCTATTAAACAAAGTCAAAAGACTATTTTTAGAGGGTGGATGTTGATTTAAAGGCTACCCATGGAGGTCCCTGAGCTTCGTGAATGACACAAACAGGTGTCCTCCATCAATCAGCAAAAAAATCCAAACCCATTGCCGTCAAGTCGATTCCAACTCATAATGATCCTATAGAACAGAGTAGAACTGCCCCATAGGGTTTCCAAGGAGCAACTGGTGGATTCAAACTGCCAACCTTTTGGTTATGAAGGCTCCCCATCGACCAGACAGAACTAGAAAATGTCTATTAAAAAGGTAAATACACAAAATAATTTCAAATTCTCATGGAATCCAGACTTTCTGGAACCACTGAGGTTGGATGAACCTCCGAAACTCTTGCCCTGAAATAATCTTTAAACCTGAAACCTTAAACCAAAACTATACCCTGAAGTTTTCTTTAAACCAAACAATAGTTTAGCCTAATTAGTAAAGAATGCCTGCCTTAAGCATTGTGTTCTTTGAAGAACTACCTGTATGGGATCAAACTGACAATGGAAGCCCAATAGAGAACTTAGCGGGCAGTGAGTTAATGTTAATGGAGGAGGAATGATTGCACAACTTGAAAAATGTAATCAGTGTCACTGAATTGTACATGCAGAAATTGCAGAATCGGTGTATGTTCTGCTATGTACATTCTTAACAATAAAAAATAAAATAAATTATTTTTTTAAAAAGGCAAACATGGAAACATGGGAAGGCCAGGAGGTTGACCAGAGAAAACCCATGAGTGCATTTCTTTATCATAAAGATTTTTTGAAAGTTTTCCATGCTACTTCCCAATGTACATGTCCTTTCCTTTCTTGGGGACTTACTCTCTCCCCAGTAAGACTGCAGCTTTTAACTTGTAAGATATGGAAATTCCCCAGTATTTGACCATTGTGACATGGCCCTGGTTTGATTTTTCTATAAAGGAAAAATTTTAATAACTGCATCTGAAAATTGGTCAGCGTTCAAGGCTTACTCCTTACAACCAAGTGCTTATTTTATGGAAAGTAACGTAAGACCTTTCAGTAATAAAAGCAGAGAGCACGCAGCAGACCTATCAAAGGTGACAGAATGGAGGATCGTCTTCATTTTCTAATTTTTTACTCATAAATAGTATCCCTATCAATTATTTACCTATTTTGAAATTTAATTAATGGTTCTGGTAATAATTGCATAATTTCTATGGCCATAGAAAAAGCAGTCTACATGTAGATAATAGGGCATTTTATTATTTACGAAGTTCAAAGTTTTTCTATAAACAGAGAAATTCCGAAATTACACCAGACCTAAAATTATATTTGAAGATGGATAAATAAGTAATAACACAGGCATGTGTTCATGGGGAACACACACACAAAACAGAAGTAACCAACGTATACATTGCCACGTTGATCAAGTCGCTCATGCAAGGTGGTTAATTTTTCAAAATCACCTCCAGACATGTACTGTTACCTAAAAGGAAGAACATGCTTCTCCTGGACTTCAGAATTGGTATCTCTGTCCATAGTAGCTTTTAAACGTAACAGAGCAATGCTGGCGTGCTACCTGGGGGCCAGATCCCCCGCTGCCTCGTCTCCCCCAGCAGCATCCCTGATTGGTTGCTGGAGCAGCAGTATTATCCACAGGCACCAGCAGAGAAAGTCAGTTAAAGTACAGGTTGTGGATTCTGACTCCTGCGTTCAAATACTCACCTCTCCATTTACTAGTGGTGTAAAATCAATGAAAATCACTTTACCTTTCTATACGTATGCATGTCTTCAAACCAGTAAGAAAAAAAAAAGTTGCTATCAAGTGGATTCTGACTCAAAACGATACCATGTGTGTCAGAAGAACTGTGCTCCATAGGGTTTACAATGGTTACTTTTTCGGAAGTAAATCGTCAGGCCTTTCTTCTGAGGGGCCTCTGGGTGTACATGAACCTCCAATGTGGAACATGGTAGCAGCTGAGCACATTAACTGTTTGCACCACCCAGGGATTCCATGCATGTCTCTGAAAAAAAAAAAAAAAAAAAAAAACAAGCCCAATGCCGTCGAGTCGATTCCGACTCACAGCAACCCTATAGGACAAGAGTAGAACCGCCCAGTAGGGTTCCAAGGAGTGGCTGGTGAATTCAAACTGCCGACCTTTTGGTTAGCGGCCTGGCTCTTCACCACTGTGCCACCATGGCTACAGGAGGTGTGAATTCTCTGCTACTTCCAGCCTGCTACACTGGTAGCAAAGCCGACCTTGGCGAGACAAAGCCACTGAACAAAGAAACTAAGGTCAGTGGGTGGAAGTCAGGTTGGGGTGCAGTGAAGGGGTGGCTGCTATGACAAAATACCACCAGTAGGGGGCTTTAGAGTCCAGTAATCTATTATCTCAGTTCTGGTGGCTGGGAGTCTGAATCAAGTCATTGGCCGTATCGAGTCTGTCTTAGGGATTCAAAAAATGAACTCTTCCATGCCTCTCTCCTAATTTCTGGTGGCTACTGACAATTCTTGGCGTTCTTTTGCTTGTAGACGGATCCTCATATGGTGTTTTCCCTGTGTGTGACCCTCTCTCTGTGTTTCCCTTCCCTTTTACAAAACACCACTCAGAAGGGATTAGGATTAAGATCCACCACACTCCCATTTAGAAGTTCTGGTGGTGCAGTGGTTAAGCACTCAGCTGCTAACCAAAAGGTCGGTGGTTCGAACCCACCAAGCAGCTCCATGGGAAAAAGACCTGGCAATCTGCTCCTGGAAGGATTACAGCCTAGAAAACCCTATGGGGCATTATGCTCTTTTAAGATCTACCTATGTTAACAACAGTAACTCGAGAGATTAGATAGGAACCTTAGAGGGGAGTGAGTGTATGTTCATGGGGGAGGAATAATTTGGAAAAGGAGGGTGAGAATGGTTGCACAACTCGAAGAATGTGATCAATGTTACTGAATTGTCCGTGTAGAAACTAAAATTGGTGTATGTTCTGCTATATATATTCTCAACAACAACAACAAAATAAATAAAATAAAAAAATAAAAAACTCTATGGGGAAGTTCTACTCTGTCATATAGAGTATGAAGCAACAACGAACAACTACTACTCTGGTATGAGTTAACTGACAACATCTTCAAAGAAAAACCCTATGCCCAAAGAAGTCACAGTCAGTGGTACTGGAGTTAGGACTTCCACATTATTTTGAGGGAGTGCAACTCAATTCACAACAGAGGGCGAGAACAAGGGGATATGGCAGGGCACCAGTAGCATCTCCTATGACAAGCTTGTGCCAAAGTTTTCGCTTCTGTCGTAATGCAAATGATGACGGTGATAACACACCCACATTACAACCTGGGGTTATTGCAGGTATTATTGTGGTTAAGTGCTCAGCTTCTAACTGAAAGGTCGGTGGTTCGAATCCACCAGCCATTCTGAGGAAGAAAGATGTGGCTGTCTGATTCCATAAAGATTAAACCTATTGCCATCGAGTCAATTCTGACTCATAGTGGCCCTATAGGATAGAGTAGAACCGCCCCATAGGGCTTCCAAGGAGCAGCAGGTGGATTCGAACTGCTGATCTTTTGGTTAGCAGCCAAGCTCTTAACCATTGCACCACCAGGGCTCCCCATAAAGATTACAGAGTCTTGGAAGCTCCGTGGGGCAGTTATACTCTATTCTGTAGGGTCTCCATGAGCGGGTACCGACTTGACAGTAACTGTTTTTTCTTTCTAGGCCCCACAATAATCCCAGTGTGGGTGTGTTATGACTACCAAATAATATAAGTTAAGCCCTGAGTCAGCCCATAAATGCCCCATAAATTAGCCCTTTTAATCCCCAATTACAAGATGATAAGCTTGAAGCCCACAGAGATCAAGTGGCTTCTGCAGAATATGGCAGATCACTCCAGCTGGATCTCCTCTGCCCCCTGCCAACAGCCTATCTCTCCCACATACAAAGTCATTTCCACAGGCTCCCATAGCACTTCCTAACAAAATGCACTAGAAGTTAACCTAAGTTCCTTTTGACTAGACACATATGATCCAACATGCCACGCCCCACCCCGAGGTAGCAGCATCCACATGCTCGCACGCGCACTGGTCTTAATGCTAGTCTTTGCACAAGGGGTTCAAAGAGACAAAACCTTGGGTCGAAGCTTCATCAGGACATCCCCAGGGGAAGGCTGGCTTTGGGTTATTTATTTTCTTCTATCTAAAAAAGCACACTCTTGCTCCAACACGCATGCAAACACACACACACACACACACACACACACACAGCCTTGCAATGTCTAAAACTCCCAACTAAAAGAGAAAAGAAAGGCACCCAGCTGCATGCTGCCAAAACAAACCCTCACCAGCTGGGACAGTTTTGCAACAGAGACCCTTCCCCACAAGGTGAGCTTGTATTCTTGCCCTCGTCTCAGAGGACGAATCGGAATGGAAAGGCGGGTAAAGCAGGCAGCCTCCGGCAGTGGCTGGTTTCAGATGCTTTGCAGGTGCACATGCCTTGTTTTCCTGCACAGGATCAAATCCTGAGATTTTAAACCCACACCCTCCAAGAACACAGCCTCGGGACTCTCAAGGACAAAACGATTATCCCAGATCTCCAGAAACTGAGAGGCATAGGGAACAGCAAAGGGAAGGGAAGGGCCACACGTGGGTGTTCATTCCCCCTTACCTTCCAAAGCGTACAAATTTCTTGCTGGCATAAGACGGCGGTGTGTAGCGGGACAAATTTTAGCTTAACTCTTTTCCTTCCTCCTCTAAGACGATGGCCTGGGATCCGTGTTATTTTGTTTATTCTGATTCTTTCCTTTTCTTAAAGTGTCACAGGATAATTTAAGTTATGTGCCTTAGTTTAATAATAATAAAAACACTTTTTATTGAGGTATAACATGTATGCTTTAAAGTAAACAGTTGAACACAGTTTTAATTAGCACTAATACACATCTTAACTTTTAAACAGACAATCAGTTTCATGTTTTCCAATTTCAAAGTGTCTGCTAAGGTTATATTTGTTACAAAACATTAATATTTAAAGCAATCCATGGGGAAATGCCTTTGAATGCGTTCATTTATACAAACCACAAACATTTATGGAGTGCCAAATATGTGCCAAGCATAAGCCTGCATTGGCAAATAAAACAAAACTGGTCCCTACCTTCAGGGACATTACAGGTAGTGGGGAAGAAATTATACCAAGAGGACACAATAATATAGAACTGCACTTAATGATTAATTGTGCCCATAGCTACAAAGGAAACGTAAAGAAGGGGATTATACAAACAGCAGCAGGAGGGGAGGCAGGCAGGAGTGAATCCAACTGAAACGCAAGCACAAAGCTCTGTCTTTATCCTGAGTTCACCTGCCTTTTTGCATCACCTGTGAATTCAGTAGCCTCAACACCACGCCCTTTGCGATGGTGTAGCAAGTTCGAGGGAGTGCGAGGCTAATCAAGGAAACAGACATGACCCTGAGATAGCAGTGTTGTGCAACATGCTGTTTGTTGGGGCTGATGCATTGACAGCTAGCAGGCATGGGGCAGTCTGCAGCAGCAAGAGGCGCTTCAGAGGCAAGCAACACAGGGAACCACTAGAAAGGCAAGAAGGCAGGAAACTCCCAGGGAAAAGAGGAAATGGGGAGGGGACATGCGTGATTGTAGGCGACAACTTTCTGCAGCAAGTTGGGGAGACTCTGGGTCAGAGAACGCCAAAGGACAGCAGAGGCTTGAAGCCTTTATGATTACAGGCTTTTACGTTAGCCCTGGTGGTGCAGTGGTTAAGAGTTATATCTGCTAACCATAAAGGCTGGCTGTTCGAATCCACCAGCTGCTCCTCGGAAACCCTATGAGGCTATTTCTACTCTATCCTATAGAGTTGTTTTGAGCCAGAATGGACTAGATGGCAGTAGGTTTGGTTTTTTGGTTTAGGGCTAGCATAAGGAGCCCTGGTGGCACAGTAGTTAAGCGCTCAGCTGCTGATAGGTCAGCAGTTCAAACCCACTAGTCACTCCATGAAGAAAGATGTGGCAGTCTGCTTCCATAAAGATTAAACACAAAAATAGCCAAACCTGTTGCCGTCAGGTCGATTCCAACTCATATCAACCCTACAGTGACCCTACAGGACAGAGAAGAACTGCCACCATAGGGTTGCCAAGGCCGTAATCTTTACGGAAGCCAACTGCCACGTCTTTCTCCCGCAGAGCGGCTGGTGGATTCAAACTTCCAGCCTTTTGGTTAGCAGCTGAGCACTTAACCACTGCACCACCAGTGTTCCTTTCTGTAAAGAGTGTAGCCTTGGAAACCTTAGAGGGACAGTTCTACTCTGTCACACGGGGCAGCTATGAGTCAGAATTGACTTGACAGCACCCAACAACAACGACAGTCTGGCTGCTAGGTGGAGGCATGGCTTAGAGGTGGAGAAGCTGTGTAGACCCGGGAACGCCCCGAGGAAGCTGTTGCACCCGCTGTGGAGGGAGAGAAACAGAAGGGCAAGAATGAAGGGTGGCCCGAACCGGGGTAGGGAGACACCGACGGGGCAGGGGACAGTGTGGGAGTCATCAGGAGACAGGATGGCTTTAGGGATGCAAGAGAAAGGGAAAAGCATGACTTAGGTCTGTGACTGGAGTAGTGGCTGCCAACCAGGGAGCCCTCTGAAAAGCAGAGGAGAGTAAAGCTGCTGTCATCCGGAAAATGCTCCAGTGTTCACAGCAGCACAGTTCACAATAGCCAAAAGGGGAACAACCCAAGTGTCCATCATCAGATGAATGGCTACACAGACTGTGGTCTATCCATACAATACTATACCATACCATACTTGTTGCCATCCAGTGGATTCCGACTCGTAGCGACTCTGTAGGACAGGGTAGAACTGCCCCCATAGGGTTTCAAGGAGCACCTGGTGGAATTCTTAAGAGAAACAAACCCATTGCCAATTCCAACTCATAGAGCCCCTATAGGACAGAGTAGAACTGTCCCGTGGGGTTTCCAAGGCTGTAAATCTTTAGGGAAGCACCCTGCCACATCTTTCTCTCACGGAGAGGCTGGTGAGTTCGAACCACTGACCTTTTGGTTAGCCGCTGAGCACTTTAACCACGGTGCCACCAGGGCGCCTTTCTGTAAAGATGACAGCCTTGGAAACCTTATGCGGCAGTTCTACATGTCCTATAGGGTCACTATGAGTTGGAATCGACTTGACAGCAGTGGGTTTTTGGTTTAGGGCTAGCATAGTTGGGCAGAGTTTTGCAGGTATGTAAAGCAGGAATGCTCTAAGTGGCTAAAATTCTGCTGATTGGGGCTATTTCTTACGACAATTGGATATGTGCAAATTTGAGTTTGGCACTGAGAGGCTTTCTTAAGCTAAAAGGGCTCAGCTTACTATGAAGACGTTAAGTAACCCGGGGCCAATAGGGGCCACCTGTGGCTCATTTAGGTACACGTAGGAACTTGCTACAGCCCTAACAAAGGCGTGCTTGCAAGTGTGTGTTTGGGGGAGAAGCGGCAACTGGCCATAGGGACCACACAGTCTGTACAACTCAGAGATTCTCCTGAGCTTATTGAAACTGTGTTCATTCCTTTACAAAAGCTCTGAGAAGTGGGCGTTTCTGCCTCCCCTAACGTGATGGGAGGGAAAAGGGCCTGGTCAGGTAAAAGGCATGCCCAGAGCACCTCTGAGCAAAGGTTCAGAGCTTATCTTAATGGAAGTATCAGTCTCTTAAAACATATTAACAATTAAATCCACTGGATGGCACCTAACAACAACGATAGCAATTAAACAAACAAACAAAAAAATGAAATCAGCCGTTGTCAAGTCGATTTCAACTCCTTTGACCCCATGTGTGCAGAGCAGAACTGCTCCATGGGGTTTTCAAGGCTGTGGCCTTGCAGAAGCAGATCACCAGGTCTTTCTTCTGAGGCACTGCTGGGTGGCTTCAAGCTGCTTAACCGTGTGCACCAGCCAGGGACTCCTACTAACAATTAGGTACAGGAATTAAACAGAATAGTAAATTAGGTGCTAGGTAATTGCACTTGCCCCCTCCTTCCTTAAGACAGACACCTGTGAAAAGCCCCCCTCCTTACTTTTCCTCAAACTCCAGCAACAGCACCTTCTAGAATGAAGTGCTTTTCTTTTAGGAACCTATGCACCAATAAGCTGGTGTCCACATACATGGGCCACAGGTGCTGTGTGATGATCAGTTACTTGGTGTTTTTTTCTTTTGTGTTCCCCAGTAGCCCCTGCTGGGATGAGATTCTTATTTTGATGTTGCACTGTTTGTTCATGGCACTTTACCACAACTGTAATTCATTCAAGATATTTTTGTTGAAGGCAGGTCCCCTCTGAGAGCCATAGGTCAATAACTGTTATGGCTGCTTCACAGCTCTGTCTTCATTCTGTAAGATGGAATGTAACGTACTTGCCAAAAAAAAAAAGTGTGTGTGTGTGTGTGTGTGTGTGTGTGTGTGTGTGTGTGTGTGTGTGTGTGTGTGTGTGTGTGTGTGTGTGTGTGTGTGTGTGTGTGTGTGTGTGTGTGTGTGTGTGTGTGTGTGTGTGTGTGTGTGTGTGTGTGTGTGTGTGTGTGTGTGTGTGTGTGTGTGTGTGTGTGTGTAGGTATAGGTATACCAGCTGCTGTTGAACTGACTTCAACTCACGGTGACCCCATGTGTGTAAGAGTAGAACTTTGTTCCATAAGATTTTCTTTCAGTCACTGATTTTTTTTTTTCTTTTTTGAAGTAGATCACCAGGACTTTCTTCTGAGATGCTGCTGGGTGAACTCGAACTGTCAAACTTTCAGTTAGCAGTGAAGTGTGTTAGCCATTTGTACCATCCAGGGACTCCTCAGGTATCAGTATAGCTCTACCCACTGCCAGTGAGTCGATTCTGACCCTATAGCGACCCCATAGGACAGAGTAGAAACCTATAGGGTTTCCAAGTTGTAAATCTTTACAGAAGCCTACTGCTACATCTTTCTCCCACAGGTATAGATACAGATAATGATAAAGATAAAGGTATAGATATAGAGATAGACATTTAAGTAGAGATCAATGTATACATATAGATAGAGATATAAACATAGAGAAAGGTATAGATATAAAGATATTGACAGATAAAGATATAAGTATAGGTGAGGATATAAATATAGATAAGGATATAGGTATATAGATGAGGATGGCAAGACTTCATCTCATGTACTTTGGACATGTTATCAGGAGGGACCAGTCCCTGAAGGACATCAGGCTTTGTAAAGTAGAGGGTCAGCGAAAGAGAGGAAGATCCTCAACAAGATGGACTGACACAGTGGCTGCAACACGGAGCTCAAACATAGACATGATTGTGAGGATGGCGCAGGTCTGAGGAGTGTTTCTTTCTACCGTACACAGAGTCGCTATGAGTCGGAACCAACTCGACAGCACCTAACAACAACAACAATACAGGTATAGATATATACATGGACAGACAGAAGTTTATGTGTGTGTGTGTATATATATATAGTTATAGACAGACATGGGGATAGAAATATTGACACATAGAGATATTTAGATATAATGTATAGATATAGGCATAGACAAAGTATAGCTACAAAGATATTGATAAACATAGGTATACTGATAAAGATAGGTTGTTGTTGTGTGCCGCCTGGTTGATTCCTATTCATAGAAACCCCGTGTGACAGAGTAGACCGCCCCATAGGGTTTTCTAGGCTGTAATCTTTATGGTAGCAGATCTCCAGGTTTTTCTCCCACAGAGCTGCTGGTGAGTTTGAACCACCGACCTCTCAATTAGCAGCCAAGAGTTTTAACCAATGTGCCATCATATAGACATAGTGATATAAATATATACATAGACCTAATGTACATGTACAGATATAGATATATAGATATATATCGATGTAGTTATCGACATGGACATACAGACATAGACACACAGAAACAGATGTAGCTATACAGATATAGATATTTGCTGAGCAAATGGATGAATCTGACCACTATGCTCACATATTGATCTTAATTATTCCCAATCACTCATATCTAATCATAACACTTATGGAACACTTGTCATTTCCCACGATTCTCTCAAAGAGTTTCCCTCATTTGAACTTCAGAGACACTGTCAGGTGAGCCAGCCAGGCAGGGATAACACTTCCCATTTCAAAGATGAGAAGCAGAGGTTCTGTTCTGCTTTCAGTTATACTGCCCCAGATTGATCAGCCATTATATAAGCATATGACTACTGATTTCAAGTCATGGTTCTATTCTCTTTTTCTAACTTCAATTCATCCGAGTGCCTCCTGACCTCGCAGACTTCGCCTGGCCTCTTAAACATGCTCCACGATAATGCATGTTCAGAATTATTTCTGTCCTAGAGTTGCCAGTTCACAGCACTGTTTTCAGACCCATCCATGGCTCGCTCAGCCTCCAGAATAAGAACAGTATGAGCCCTTCAAAATTCTATTACCACGAAGGTGCCAAGTATCAATAATGTGCTTTAGAAGAAAATAAATAAATAACTCCATTTCTGACAATAGTTCAGCAAATGGAGAAAAGAAAAGGAGCTGCCTCCCAAATGACCACATAACCCTGGGGGTATTATACATTCCCCTCCCGCAGGAAGGTATTAGATTTGCTCTCATTTTTAATAGCAAACACTCCACAGCACTAATGATTTCTACACTTGTCTAAATTTTACATTCTTTTAACAGAGTGTGGCACTGCATACGTAGCTTCTGAACATGGCTAAAGCCTTCTGTGGAGGTTGAAGATGCTACAGTTTGATTGTATTAGGGAGCAACTGCAGTGAAAGGCCACGGATCCCCAGCTGACAGGAGGCTGCATTGAAATTAATGGATGTTGCCTTGGTCGAAAGAATATTTGGACTTCAGAGAAATCCAGAAAGGACTGAGCATCTGAATGCACTAAAAAGCACGGGAGTGGACGGTGCCATCTTGCAAAAAGTTGAGAGATGTATGCATTGCTGAGCCCTGATTGCTCCACCACTCCAGGTAGAAGACATCAGCTGTAAACGAGAGGACTGTGTTTGTATAGATATGTCCTGCACCCCTTGTTCCTCTGGGTTTTCCCACTCCTACACATAGCGTATGTGCATCCAAGGTATGAGTCTCACCAGCCATAGGTAGGGCATCACCCCTGTGAACTTTGAGTTTTAGCCTGCAAAGTAGATTGAACCATTACATTTTTTAATAAAACAGCACCTGGCATCTCTGCTATTTTATATGAGTTTTATTCATCATTATTAAATAAAAAACTCCCTATTTCTACTCCTTGGAGCAACTATAAGAGTAGCCTATGCTGGAAGCAGCTAGATTCCAAATCAATGTCTCTAGCTACTCTTGGGAATGAGCACATGCTTTTTAGAGGGTCCCATCACTTGGCTCCTAAGGAGCCATGGTAATGCAGTGGTTAAAGTGCTCGGCTGCTAAGCGAATGGTGGGTGGTTTGAACCTATCCAGCTACTCCGCAGGGGAGGGATGTGGCAGTCTGCTTCCATAAAGATTACAGCCTTGGAAACCCTATGGGACGGTTCTACCCTGTCCTACGGGGTTTCTATGTGCCGGAATCGACTTGACAGCGACAGGTTTGGTTTTTGGTATCTCTTGGTTCCTAGTGTTAGATATTACTACTGTTTACTTGTATCATTTCTTTCCTTCCCTCTCTGGTGCAGAAGACAAGAGCTCTAGCACCCCTGTGTTGTATTCTTTTTGTTGCTAGCTGCCATCAAGTTGGCCCCTGACTCATAGTGACCCAGTCCTGCACCATCCTGATTGATCAGTTGCAGGCTGGACGATTGTTATCCACAGCGCTTTCACTGGCTGATTTCTGAAGCACATCACCAGGGGTTTCTCCCTAATTCATCTTAGCCTTGAAGTGCCTCTGAAACCTATTCAGCATCACAGCAACACACAAGCCTGTGGTGGCTGTGCATGAGGTGCATGGTTGGGAATCAAACCCAGGTCTCCTGCATGAAATTTGAGAATTCTACTGCTGAACCACCACTGTCCCCATATCTCCCTGTATGAGATGGAGCCATATTACTAGTTCAGACCAATGAGTTTCATGTACAGACCAGGGCATTTAGAAGCTGGTCCATGATTCTCCATGATTTCTTCCCCAGTCATGGTGACCAATGGGGCTGTGGGCTCCAGAGATGTAGCTGCAAGATGGTGGAATCTCCACAGCCTGAATCCCTGAGAGACTATTGGAAGCAGAGCCAACCCACACTGGTCATATGAAGCTACTGAGATCTAGGAGTCAATTTGTTACTGCAGCATAGCCTAACATATCATGACAACTTACTCTTAAGAGCCAATTCTCCAGAGGATTCATGGCCTATCCTCAAAAATACACTCTCAGTACGGTGAAAACCCAGCCATATGCTTCTGCGTGATGAGGGAACAGACAAATCAGAAGAGTCTTTATAGGAGTATTTATAGGAAAGCTAAATATCACTGTGTTATAGAGTAGATTGCAAGATTTGCATCAAGTTTTATAATACGGCATGAGTGGTATCAGACTCACAGCAAGCCTCTTGATCACTGTGTTATGCAGCCGTAAATACTTAGCAGTTCATTTAGGTCTGGCTTTAGAACTCTTTCTACAGTATTAGCTTGAGGTTACAAAGGAGACTTGGGATGGAGAAGATGATTATAGGCAGTCCCCAGGTTGTGAATGTCTGACTTACAGACAACTTGTACATACCCTTTAAGTTTGCCCTCACTTTGAAACGACTGAACCAACCCCTACTTGCAAAAAATTCTTCACCACCATCACCTTCACTTTCTGCACATGCAGCTTTTAAATCTTTGAAACGGCCTCAAGGCTCTTCTTGCACTAAACCCATAAAACCCATTGCTGTCCAATTGATTCTGACTCATAAGGCCCTAAAGGACAGAGTAGGACCGCCCCATAGAGTTTCCAAGGCTGTAAATCTCTATGGAAGTGGACTGCCACATCTTTCTCCCATGGAGCTGCTGATGGGTTTGAACTGCCGACCTTTTGGTTGGCAGCCCAGCACTTTAACCACTGCACCACCAGGGTTCCTTCTTGCACTAACCAAGCCAAAAAAACCGAACCCACTGCCGTGGAGTTGATTCTGACTCATAGCAACCCCTCTGTGGAAGCAGACCACCACATTTTTCTCCCAAAGAGCTGCTGGTGGTTTTGAACTACCGACCTCTGGGTTCACAGTCGAGGACCTTAACCACTGAGCAACCAGGGCTCCTTCTTGCACTAAAGTAAGGCTAAATAAAAACCATACACACCTGTTCCAACTTAGATACAAATTCCATTTAAAGACACAGTTACGAACTGATCTCATTCGTAACCCAGGGACTGCCTTACTTGGAGGCCCTTCTAACCACTCGCAAGGATAGACAGGTTCCCCCCTTCCACAGTAGGGATCACCTGAGATCTAGGTGTTCCCGGAGCTCCATTCTGATGGCTACCCTAACCCAAATGCTTCAAGTTGCTGTCAGACTTGTTTGGGATTTGCTCTTCTCTGTGGCAATGTGAGGTTTTTAGTGGGTAGCTAGGAAATCCAGTTCAGGATAGAAATACGAGACAAGGATAACATGACCAATCACCCCAGTTTGACTGGTAATCTGGTTCTATCGTCAAAAGCCCACCATCCCTGAAAACCTTTCAGTCCCAAGCAAACTGGAATGGTTGGTCACCATCGCAAAAGTAAGGAAAACAATCAGTGACTCACAACCCCTCTGGCATGAAATGTTACAGAGTAGAAAATGCACCCGCAGGCTCCATCCACAGCCTTTCTTTTGGAGCCAAGTTATTTTGGGAGAAAACGTTTGTAATTGAACACATCCCTTCATCCCCATCCCCATCCCTTCAACATTCTCTTGGGTTCACTGGAGGGTCCAACAATTGGAAATCCACTGGGCTCATCAGAAATGTCTCTGCTAGAATTGGAGGGAGATTAGCAAAAGCAGTGCACTCCTTATTAACAGAGAGGGCTAAGTGTGCTTTGGTCCAGAGGATCTGAGCGAGATGTTTGGTTTTGATAGTTTACGGTAAACCCAGGCAGTTCTTAGTAAATGTAATTGTGCTTATGAATCACCTGGGGGCCTTGTTAGAATGCAGATTTTGAGGCAGTAGGGCTGACTCGGGGCTGTGATTGTGTATTAATATTTCTAACATGTGATGCTGGTGCTGCCAGCCCAGGAACTGTAGTAAAAGAACTACTGTTCTCAGTCCTTTTCACGATGCCAGTGCTCAGGTTTTCAACGCCCCTGACTCTGTGATCACCTGAGCTACTAACATACAGACAGGCAGATAGATAACTAAATAAATAGACAAAACCAAGAAAGCAAGGGCTGAACATTTTTAAATGTCATGTACTAATACACAAAACCCATGTCTGCTGAAGCCTTGATTAGCCTTCTTTATGTTTCAGCTCACTGCTTCAGTCACAATCATACATGGGTTACACTTCTAGTCTACCTACAGTGCTTTAGGCTCCCGAATTGACATGTAAGCATAACTGGCTACAATCTGAGTAGAAAAACAGAGGCCCAAAAAAGAAGCAATAATATAAGATATTAAAAGTATGTATGCATATGCAAATGATTCTTAATAAAATGTATTCTCCCATTCTGGATGTGTGGAATCTACCCATAACAGTGAGCGCACGCGCACGGGTTTGTATACTTATGCAGATGGTATGGGGAGGAGGTAGAGGACAGCAACCAATGTAAATGCATAAGGTCAAGGACAAACCAAAAACAACTAGGAAGTAAGCAGTACTTTGCTTTTTCTTGTATAACATTTGGAGAAAAAGACCGTATTTATTGCTTCAACCACCCTGCAGTAGGTATGGACTGAATTCCAATGGAAGTGCATTAAAGACATAACAAAATAAAAGAAAAAAAAAAAGAGCACACATCTGTTTGTTTGTTCTTGTCTTGTTTGGAAAAGAACTAACCTAAATATCAACGTTCATTTCATTTTGTCTACCTCTGTAGAACCAAGGAATGAGATTTCAGTTATCAGCCAGGGGTCCTTTTGCTAGAGAAGCTCCCTAAATGTATTCTGTGCCATGACCAGCGGGTGGGGATGAGTGTTAGAATCCTGCCAAAATGCCCAGTTTAACTCTTGACAGACTGCATGAGTTCAAGGAGTAGTTGTGGAATGAATGAATGAGTGAATGAATGCATAGCTTTTCTCCAGGTGAGGACTCAGAATCAAATGTTTTTTAATGTAGCCTCCTCACTTACCATCTTGCCCTTCCTTCCTCCTTGCCCCACCGTTCGGCAGACACTTAGAGGACGGGGCTAGAGCACACTTCTACAGAGTGGACTAGCATGGCCCAGGCATGAGTATTTTCTTTCGCATCAGTAAAACACCACGGACGGCCAGATCAACGAACAGGTCTGTCTTGGAAGAAGTACAGTCAGAATGCTCCTTAAAAGTGAGGATGGCGAGACTTGGTCTCACATACTTTGGACATGTTGTCAGGAGGGACCAGTCCCTGGAGAACGACATTATGCTTTGTAGAGGGTCACTGAAAAAGAGGGAGACCCTCCAGGAGACGGACTGACACAGCGGCTGCAACAGTGAGCTCAAACATAGCAACGATTGTGAGGGTGGTGCAGGTCCGGGCAGCATTTCGTTCTGTTGTACACGGGGTCGCTATGAGTTTGAACTGACTTGACAGCACCCAACAACAACAAGAAAACAAAATGGTAACAGTGATATTTCCATCACGAGGTACTGACCAGCTCACCAGACAGATATCAACCGCATCATATAAGCATGATAGGTGTTGAAGAAATGATCATTTCCTATTTGAAAAAGCTAAAATGTCTTACATTGTTTAATGTTTTCCATTTTAAAATTATTGTTGTCAATTAAAAAAAAAACATTAAATTTAAAATTGGGATAGTGTATTTTCAAACAGGCCAGCGTCCTAGAGAAATTTATTTAAACATCATGCCATTAGTTCTTGCCCCACCCTGTCTGAGAACAACGAAGCCACTCTGGAAACAACATACACCGGTTGCCCTCAAATCGATTCTGATTCACAGCAACCCTGTAAGGCAGAGTAGAGCTGCCCTGTAGGCTTTCCAAGGCTGTAGGCTTTACTGAAGCAGGCTGTCACGTTTTTCTCCCTTGGAGTAGCTGGTGGGTTTGAACCACCCACCTTTTGGTTAGCAGTCGAGTGCTTAACCACTGCGCTACCAGCGCTCTTTGGAAACAGCAAGAGTAACTTCTATTTTACAAAGAATTTGAAATAGTTGATAAGAAAGTGAAGGCTACAAAATGGCTGACTGATCGTTAAACTGACCTTAGTTAAAAACAAATTATGCAATATGGCTAGAAGTTGCCTTCCGCTGCGAAAGACTTGTAAATCCAAATAAAAGATCAACCCATGCCCCTCAATTTAACACAGATTTTAAAATGTTAATAGTCCAATATTAGTGAAGGCACTGTCAAAGTTTTGAAGGTGTTAGTTATGACTATAAATCAGTAATAATGCTTATATTGTAAGAAAGAAATTTCCTCCTCACTTTATTAATGCATTTATATCAATGTAGATTCATGGATTCTTATTTTACTGAATGGGTTACAATCTGTTGTTCTTACTTTTACTTTTACTGAAACTGTCCCAGATTTGGCCACCAGGAAGCCCTCGAAGCTGGTGCCTGGGTCCTTTTAATATGTTCTAGTCATTCTTTGAGCAATTCCTTACTTTTTGGCACACACATACATACACACACAAAAATGTCCCAGGTACATCTGGTACTTTTCCTACCCTAATTCTGCATTCAACCCTTTTCCAGTGAGGCCTAGTTCCTTTTTGTGATGAATGGTATTTAGAAACCAACACGCGGTAACTAAGTGTCCTCATTGTTTCTGGGGTGGCATTGCTTCTAGAACCTCTATATAAGTGTATCTATTCGTCTGAGTTGTTGTTTTTGTTGTTGTTAGGTGCTCTCGAGTCAGTTCCAACTCATAGTGACCCTACGTACAACAGAACGAAACACTGTCGGGACCTGCGCCATCCTCACAATTGTTGCTATGTTTGAGCCCGTTGTTGCAGCTACTATGTCGATCCATCTCATTGAGGGTCTTCCTCTTTTTCGCTGACACTCTACTTTACCAAGTCTGATGTCCTTCTCCAGGGACTGATCCCTCATGATAACATGCCCAAAGCATGTGAGATGTAGTCTTGCCATCCTTGCTTCCGAGGAGCGTTCTGGCTATGCTTCTTCCAAGACAGATTTGCTCATTCTTCTGGCAGTACATGGTATATTCGATATTCTTTACCAACACCATAATTCAAAGGCATCAATTATTCTTCAGTCTTCCTTATTCATCGTCCAGCTTTCACATGCATATGAGGCAACTGAAAATACCATGGCTTGGGTCAGGTGTGCGTTAGTCCTCAAGGTGACATATTTGCTTTTTAACACTTGAAAGAGGTCTTCTGCAGCAGATTCGCCCAACATAATACATCATTTGATTTCTTGACTACCGCTTCCATGGCGTTGATTGTGAATCCAAGTAAAATGAAATTATTAACAACTTCAGTATTTTCTTTGTTTATCATGATGTTGCTTATCGGTCCAGTTGTGAAGATTTTTGTTTTCTTTAAGTTAAGGCGTAATCCATATTGAAGGCTGTAGTCTTTGATCTTCATCAGTAAGTGCCTCAAGTCCTCTTCACTTTTAGCAAGCAAGATTATGTCATGTGAGTATAGCAGGTTGTTAATGAGTCTTCCTCCAATCATGATGATGCATTCTTCTTCCTATAGTCCAGCTTCTTGGATTATTTGATCAGCATACAGATTGAATCAGTATGGTAAAAAGATACAACCTTGGCATACACCTTTCCTGGTTTGCAACCACACAGTATCCCTTTGTTCTATTCGAACAACTGCCTCTTGGTCTACATACAGGTTCTGCATGAGTGCAATTCAGTTTTCTGGAATTCCCATTCATCTAAATTAACATATGTTAATTCATACTGATATTCCAAATTTCAATCTAACACCACAGGGTGCTATATATGATTGGTTTTGTATTTTATTGATTTTTGCTTTTTACTATTTTTCCTTACATTGTGCAGAACCTGCTTATTTATTTCTAGCTTCTTAAAGTAAAAACTTTGAACATTGATTTTACATCATGTTTTAGCACTTAGAGCAATAAATACATTTATAGCATTTATAGTTATACATTTCCCTCCAGTCCTACTTCAGCAGCATCCATAAATGTTAATGTTTTCTTTCATTATCATTCCGTTCAAAATATTCTAATATTCCCTGTGATATCTTCTTTTATGCAAGAACTACTTAGAAGTGTGCTATTTAATTCCCCAAACTTTGGGACTTTTCAATATTATGGTTAGCAGTGGTAGTAGTATATTTGACTGCTAATTTAATTCCATTGTTGTCAGAGAATATACTCTAATATTTCAAAATGTGAAATGTATCAAATCATGCTTTATGCACAAGATATGGTCAATCTTGGGGAAATACTCCCTGTGCATTTGAGAAGTATTCATTGTCTGCAGTTGTTGGGTGCTGTATTCTAGAAATATCATTAGGTCAAGTGACAAATCCTCTATAGCCTTACTGACTTTTGTTCTAAGTTTTCTACCAATTTCTAAAAGAGATGTGTTTTCATTACAAAGGTGGAGTCGATTTTTTAATTTTTCCTTTTAGTTCTTTCAGTTTTGCTTCTTCTTCATTTAATGTTCTGCTTTTAGTCATACACGTGTATGATTGTTACAGCTTTCTGATGATTTCGTATTTTTTATTTTGAAATTCCCCTTTTATTTCTGGTAATACTCCTTACCTTACAGACAATTTTGTTTTTTATTAACATAGCCACTCTGGCCTTTTCTATGTTTGCTGTGGGTGGTGTATATACATTGTTTCTATCCCTCGATTCAACCTATTTGTGTTTTTATATTTTGTATTTATGCTTTACTCCCTAAAACGATAGTACTCTTTTGCAAAATAAAGGAGTGTTAAAGTCTTTATTTCCCCTGACACAATCATCCACCTCTATGACTCTATATACCAGGTAATAAACTTATATACAGTTATATATGTTTTCTGAACAAACGTATTCATTAGAGTTGTAAGCAACCTAAACATCTTAAAAATAGGGAAAAGGCCAAGATAATCGTGGAATAACCACAAGATGGAATGGTATGCGGCCAGGTGGTAACAAGATTATAACTACAGCATAAGAATGCATAGAGAAAAGATTAAGAAGATACAAAACGTAACTGTACACTACCCGTCTATCTGTCTATTGTACCATGGTGGATTGCCTGTTGCTATGATGCTGGAAGCTATGCCACCAGTATTTCAAATACCAGCAGGGTCACCCATAGTGCAGAGATTTCAGCAGAACTTCCAAACTCAGACTAGGAAGGGAGGTCTGGCGATCTACTTCTGAAAATTAACCAATGAAAACCCTAGGAATCACAACAGAAAATTGTCCTGTATAACCCTAGAAGATGAGCCCGCTAGGTTGGAAGATAACTACTAAATGGTCGCAACTATGGACTCCAACATGCCAAAGACTATGACGATAGCACAGGACTGGACCACATTTCGTTGTGGACATGGGGTTGCCATCAGTCGGAGCTGACTCAATGCCAACTAACAATGACAAGAAAATAAAACAACATAACATAGCTTTGATGCGGTTGCCTTTGAGTTATGAGGTTAGGAGTGAATTTTGTAACTCTACTTTGTTAGCATATCTCATCATTTCTAAAACAAAACTGCATCAGTCTAACACTCAGAAAATTTTAATTTATTCGACAAATAATATCCTATCTTTATCCCAGTTCTGCTGTAATCCTTAGGAAATAATCCATTTCCATATGCCACCGGGATATCACCACACATCCTCAGTACAAGTTTCTGTGATAATGGAATGATCAAAGTGCTTGAGTTAGAACCCCTAGGTCAGAATATTGCCTGTACCACTGAAGTAACCAAATGGCCAATGACTGATCATTTAATTTCCCTGCTTCTTGTTTTCTCTTTCTGTACAGTGAGGGCAATAATAACATTTATCTGAGCGAAGACCAGATGTAGCAAGAGAGAAGGTGGTTTAAATAGCAGCCCACTCCTCAGTGCTGGTTATCTCGCTCTGATGAACAGTTCAGGGATTCTTAAACTGATAGTATGTCGTTCTAACCTGATCTTTTCACCCAGGACATACGGGCCATTAAGCCTCTGGGGGATCTTGGCTGAGCCATTTGGTTTACAGGCATTTGGCTAACGACCTAATCATGGAGGACTGGCAGAGTATTTTTTAAGACAGTTGTTTATCTGAAAAGTTGCTTTGGAATGTGTCTTAACTGCACATAGTCTCTGGTTAATCTTGCTTTTTTCCTTTGCATAATTTCTCATCCTCCCAGAATCACAAAAAAGCCATTCTCCCACTGCTATTTTCGGGGTAAATTTAGGGTTCTTTGCTAGAATTGATATTCTTTCTTCCCCTGCTCCCACCAGCAGCCAAGTGTCTATAATTCAGTTCAGTAAATTCTCTTGTATTCATACACATCGAGTATTCCTTTAAAAACAAAATAATTTTCACTCGAAGCCTTTCATCTGTTGGTCTCAGCACTTAAGAAACTAATTAATCTCCACAATACGCCTGGATCAGTATTCTCCCTTTTGTTTTCAGAGGAGCGAACAAACACGACAAAATTAAGCAGATTGCTCAAGGTCAAACAGCGAGTCAAGATCAGAAACCGATCTGAACTCAGAATCCCTCGTTCCCATGGCCCAGGATGGACACCAGGACTCTGAAGGCAGGTGCCCGGTTCAGAGTACTTGAGATACATAGTCATGCTTGTCTACATCTCAGCATGCTGGGCATGTCGGTAGTAGGGAGTAGCCATTTAGTATAGTCTTGTAAACCATTTCCAAAACTTAGTGTCTTTCCAAGGTTTTGTTGGAAATACAAAAGTCTACTTCTCCTATTTCTTTTCTCCCTACTTCACACAGGGTGATCACAGTTTCCTGTTATGTTTGCTTCCTGGCATAGTTATTAAAAGGAGCCCCTTTCAATTTCAACAGAGTTCCAATGAAAATGGTAAATGAAATAGTGGTTCAGTGGTTGACCTCTCACCTTCCATGCAGGAGACCCAGCTCCGATTCCCAGCCAATGTACTTGATACACAGTTGCCATGATGCTGAACAGGTTTCGGCAGAGCTTCCAGGCTAAGAGGGACTAGGAAAAAAGGCCTGGTGGTCTACTTCTGAAAATCAGCCAATGAAAACCCTATGGATCATAACGGCATGATCCACAACCGATCACGGGGTTGGCACAGGATCAGGCATTGTGCGTAGGGTCACCAGGAGTGGAGCACCAACTCAGTAACAGCTAACAACTTACTCATAAAGTATCTGTACTGCTAGTGACATATGGTGAATTAGGTAAAATACCCATGTGCTCATTGCCTTTACCAAACCCAGACTCAAAGAAAGAAGGCAAAGACTCATCATGCAGAGACTTTATGGGATAAATAAAAAAGAAGAAGAGGGAAAGAAGTGAATGGAGAGATATTGGTAGAAGTGATGAACTCTGAGAAAGAAGAGATTTCCAAGACTGAAAGGGGACTGAGAAGGGAGTGAGACTTTGGTAGCTTTGGGGGCCAGGCAGAACCCACTGACCCAGAGTCCTCAAGGGTCTGCACACATGGAGACGAGGGTCCAGGCATTAGCAAAGAACTCTGGCTCCAGGTGGGGCACAGAATTAGCAGAGGTGCCCCTTTCCAAATGGACTGGGCAGATCTGAATAATGAGTATCCCAGCAATACCCACAATTTCCCAGACGGGAGGCCCTTCTCCATATTCCAAGCCTTCATAAGCCCCGCCGCAGAATGTTTGCATAGCTTGTGGGAAGGTGAACATGTCCATACTTTCTCTCTCCCAAAATCATAGTTTGTTTGCACGTCTCAAAATCCTGATGACTGCATAATCAGAGCTATGAAATTTGATTCAGAAAAATGAACAAATGTGATATTTCATGCACCTACATATTGTTGTTGTTGGTTGTCCTCGAGTCGATTCCAACTCACAGTGACCCCATGTGTGTCAGAGTAGAACTCCATAGGGTTTTCAAGGTTGTGACCTTTGGGAATCAGGTCACCAGGCCTTTCTTTCAAGCCACCTCTGGGTGAATTCAAACCGTGAATCTTTCAGTTAACAGTTGAGTGCTTAACTGTTTGCTCTATCCAGGGACTCCTTTGCATTTACATATAGTAGGATAAAATCCATACCAACTCCACTAGTCAAAAAGCAAACTGCATTTGGCTGTAAAATATACCCATAGTTAAAACCTCCCAAAGGCAAATTTGAAAGAAAAGTATAAGCGATGAAGAATGTTCAATTTACTCCACTGTCCCTACTTGGTGTGTCCCCGGTCTGTTGTCCAATATCCCTCAAAGTCAAAAGACAGGAGTTGCACACCTGATTTAGTGAGCATCTCCAAACAGGCAATTAGGAAAGACTTCAGTCCATTCTTCTTCCACAGCAGAAGAGGGTGGGTCAAACAGTTTAAATACACCCGTGATGTGTAACTTCAATTGTGCATATGTTTACTAAACTGTAAACGATTAATTTATTATCCAATTTTCTTGTCAATTTGAGGGATGCTTTTTAATCCCTGCAGAGGAATGAGGGAATTTAGCATATCTAGTTCTCAAGGTCCCCACCTAGAGTGTCCCCAAGTATTTATGGGACACTGTCGACTCTGAGTCCCCATCTGCATCCTCTTAGGGTGGTCTATTAGTCCTGGGGGAAGATTCAATAGCACCAGGAGCAAAGGAGATATTACCATATGCCATCAAGACCATACATTTTGACCTTTCAGAGAGCATAGAACATGGCGACATTTATCTTTAACTATTTTTTTCTTCACACAAATGGGAGCAGTAATTGTTCCCGAAGTTCAAATGAATGATCTGGAATTTGTTACCTCTTGGTTTATTAGTAAAACCATATGACTGTTATTAAATTATAGGATTTGATGTATTTTAAGTGCCCTATGCCACTGGCATTTCAAATACCAACAGAGTCACCCATGGTGGAGGGCTTTCAATGAAGCTTTCAGATTAAGAGAGACAAGGAAGAAAATAAGACAATGAAAACTCTATGGATCACAACTAAATATTGTTTTATATAGTGCTAGATGATGAGTTCCCTTGTTGGAAGTCACTCAAAACACTCAGTGGCCACAAGAATGGGCTCAAGCACACCAATGATCATAAAGATGGTGCAGGACTGGGCGACTTTTATTCTGTTGTACATGGGGTCACCAGGAGTCGGAGCTGACTACTTGACAAACAACAGCACGGTCCAAAAAACAGACAATTCTCTAGAAATAGTGTGTACCTATGCTTCTTTGAAATTCAATAAACACGAAATAAAACTCAGTGTCTTCTTTTAAGCTGAAACACTTGTAAAACATCTTAAACACTCAGGGCTAACCAGTAAAATGCTGCTTTGGACAACCCAATTTTGCAAACAGTCCTTTTCAAGACAACAATCTGGATGGAAGATGCTTGCCCTAGCTGACCACTCACCCTGCAGCTCAGGACACAGTCACTCCGGGCCTCATGTTCTTTGACAACAGTATGAAACACTGAAGAATTAGCTCCTGTGGCTTCCTCTTTTTATAGACCAGGAAATGGAGCTCCTTCTCCACTTGGAAAAATCCTACTTATTCTCCCAAAACTTTATGTGTGTGCATTTATTAGAACCCATCCCAGTGAGCACGATATATATGTTTGCTTTCCTTCTCTTCAGTGTGAGCTCTCCGAGAACAGGAAAGGTGTCTTGTTATTCAAAAGTCTCGGAATTCACCTTCATCATCTCCTTGCCTCTGTGCCAACCTATCCAGTCCATAAATCAGTTCTGTCAACCTTACCCAAAATGTACCTGTCCACTGGACTTTGCTTCCATGGTTATTGCCCTCCATCAGGACATCAAAGCCCCTCTCTGGGAGAATGCAACAGCCTCTGACATTTTTTTCCCCCTTCCACTTTTGCCCTCCTACAATCCATGTTTCCACAGCAGACAGAGCGATCTTTTAAAAATGTAAATCAAATCATGGTACTCCCCTGCTAAAATCTTCCAGCAGCTTTAAATTGAGCCTAGAATAAAACCAAAGCTTCTTACATGCTCGTGAGTCCAGCTTGGGTGGTTCTCAACAGGGGGAGATTTCATCATGTCTTGAGGGGCATTTGGCCAAGTCTGGAAACATTTTTGAGGTCACAGCTGGGGCGGGGGGTACACTGGCATATAGTGGGTAGAAGCTAGGGATGCAGTTAAACATCCTACAATGCATAGGACAGGGCCCACAGCAGAGAATGGTCCAGGCTCTTATGTCACAGCACTGAGATGGAGAACCTCATGCTCTACACCATCTATCTCCCCGCACCTGTCCACCTTCAGCTCATGCTGCTCGCCCTGTTGTCCAAAAAGCTCCAACCACACTGACTATTTCTTGGTTCCTATACCATGCCAAGCTTGCTCCCACCTTAAAGACTTTGCACTAATTGTTCCTTCTTCTTGGAATGCTTCTCCCTCATATTTATATGGGCCCCCTTCTTCTTGACGGCAGTGGTGAGTCAGTGGTAGAATTCTTGCCTTCCACTGGAGAGATCTCGGTTCGATTCCTCGCCAATGCACCTCATGCACAGCCACCACCCATCTGTCAGTGGAGGCTTGCACGTTTCTGTGATGCTAACGGCTTCCAGACAAAGACAGACTGGGAAAAAAGGCCTGGCAATCTACTTCTGAATATCAGTCAACGAAAACCCTATGGATCACAACGGTCTGATCTGCAGCTGATCGTGGAGATGATGCAGGACTGTGAAGCATTTCGTTCTGTTGTGCGTGGGGTTTCCATGAGTCAGGAGCTGACTCCATGGCAGCTAACAACAACAATGCTCCTTCTTATTGTGTAGATTTCAGCTTAAAGATCATCTCTTTGTAAAAGCTGTCTTTTACCACCCCCAAACTTAAGTGTCCACCTGCCCATTCACTGTCACCTCAGCGAATTTTCGTCTTCTGCAGAGACTTCCTAACCATCTGATATGTTTTTTACATGCTTATTTTTGTTCATTTTGGTCCCCCCCAACTAAATTGTAAGCGCTGTGAGTACAGAAACCTTCTCTGTTTTGTTCTGTTTTTTTTTCCAGAAACTAACATGGTGCCTGGCATATGTGAGTCATTCAATGCATTAAAATAATACCAATAGATGTATTAATAAATGATTTGCTCAGAATAACACATTATGTACCTGGGCTGTCCCCCAGATCAGTACTATTATCACAATTTCACTCAAGTTCAGGATTTGGGGGTAGATTTTGACTGTCTACCTCTAAGCCAAAAAACAATTAGAATGGTACTTCTAAAAGCTAAAGGGAAAGACTTGGGTTTGTGGGTATGTAAATACATCTAATGTATGTGCATAAACAGAAATGCTGATGCACACTAGCACAAAGAGCCAGCGATTACAGCAAACCTTCTAATTAATGGATTAGCGTTCACTTAGACAACACCAGAGCAGACCGTGGTCTCAGCTGGGCTTCCCTCATGCACCTGTCATTCCACAGACCAAGAAGATGGAGCTCCTGACCTAAAGCAATTTAGCCCAAACACACTCCGCCTGGCCTTCCAAATGGGTGACAAGTCATCCCTTGCCAGAAGTTTCCCCAGCATTGCTGCATTCCTGCCAGAGACGTTGAGGTGGTGACTCAGATGGCAGGACACGTAAGTAGCCTGAAGAGGTGCAATCCCAAGATCCCAAAGCTGGGGAAGATGGCATCAATTTTTATCACAAGCCTTCCTAGTCTGCAGCCTGATTTCTCCAGGGTGCAGCCTCATGTCTTATAGTCCCTGAGCTTGCTGGCCCACGCTCATAAGTCTGGCAGCTCTGACCTGAGCTGAATGTTTGAACAGGATGGCTGTCATTTATTAGCGCAGAGAAAAACTCATCTCAAGTTTATCTTTGCCATTCGGTTTCAGACGCTTGTTAATACACCATCCTCACACCCTTACATAGATAGAAGAATCCAAGATCAAAACATCACAGGTTCTTAGAAGAGTAATTGGACTAAGTGGGCCTTTATTTTAGAGTTATGGGAATCGAGCCACAGAGGGAACAGAAGTGGTGAGATCTAATATTTCAAAAGCCAGGTGCCTGCTTTCATGATGATGTACTTAATGATCTCATTTCCTTGAGCACTATCAAGGAAAAAAAGCTGTGATGTGGTTTAATGACTGAGAAGTCTTTTAAACAACAAGCAAAGCCATCCGGTGGCAACGCAGTGCTACACAGCCTGTCACGGTGACACAGGTACAGTCTCTGCAGAGCTGTGGGTGCACTTGTCCATGTTTTCATGACCCTCACCTTTTCCCTTTCCCCTTCCAGTGCCCACAGAAACACAGAAAAGCAGGCTCTGAGGATAAAGAAAGGCAATCGTCCATCCAAGTCACTACAGTATTCATATCCCAAGACTCTCCCCCACCCTTATAATCTGAAAATGTTAATGAGCATCCTGTAACTTCTTCTCATTGCAACTGACAAAAAATGCAAAACCAAGCTGGTAGAAGAGAAAGAAAGATACTAGTTTGTTGTGGAGTGCCTGGGATCTTAAAATCTTGTGAGCAGCCATCCAGGGTACAACAGTTGGTCACAATTCGCCTGGAGCAGCAGGGGCAAATGGAGAGTCAGGAATCAGAGGAGGAAATGAGATGTGTGGCTAATTGCCTCCATGAACAACTTCCCCCTTTGCCATGAGACCAGAAGAACTGGATGGTGCCTGGCAACCATTATTAAATGTTTTGATCAAAGATTCTATAGAAGAATCTTAATCAAAAGGGGGGAATAAGGGAAACAGAATTTAAGTTCTCATGGAATCCAGACTCTCTGGAGCAATTGAGTCTGGAAGATTCCTCCCTCAGAGCTATTGCCCTGAGGAAATCTTTAAATCTTAAAACCTTAAACTAAATCCCTGAAGTCACCTTTAAGCCAAACCATAGTTTAGCTTAATTAGTAAAGAATGTCTGCCTTGAGTATTGTGATCTTTTAAAGAATTATCTATACAGAGTCAAACTGACAACAGCAACTCAATAGGTTAGATAAGATGCTTAGGGGGCACTGAGTTTATGTTAATGTTGGTGAGATAATTTGGAAAAGGATATTGAGAAAAGCGACACAATTTGGAGAATATCATGGAATTGTACATGTAGACATTGTTGATTTGGTGTATGTTTTGCTGTGTATATTTTCACTAAAAAAGAAAAAAAAGAGCATTTACTGGCTCAAGTAGCTGAATATTTCAAGGAGTAGAGAAATTTAGGCTTGGCTGGAATCAGAGACTTTTTAAATGATGTCATGGGATCCTGATTCTCCTGTTTCTTGGTGCTGCTGTCCCATATACTCTCCATGAATGTGGGTTTCATTCTTAGGATCCTCATAGTGTCAAGATGGCTGCCAGCAGATTTAGACCTACATCCTTTCAAGCCCAAGTAAATCAAAGTAAATCAAAATGACTTCATGTCATTCGTTCTGATACGGAAACATGCTCAACTTTCAACCAGTCACTATAGCTGGGGTATACACTTCCTTGACTGGACAACTGAAAGTCACATGATTCCTCCCTGTAAACTGAGTTTACAGACAGGTCTACCAGAAGTCACAAAGACTTACAGTAGGGAGGGAGTAATCCCTGGAGGAAAACTAGGCGCTCTTATAGGAAGAAAAGGAGATGGATTCTGGGCTGCAGAAATGACAGATGCTAATTACACACCCTAACAACCAACATAACTTATCTAAGCAAGAAGAGAATTCCAAGTGCAGTAAAGTAAAAAATACAATAATTAGGCAACCTAAACCACTGAACGATGCCTGATATTTTCTTTGTTTCACATAACTTTGAGTTGGTGGCTATTTTATGAGGATGTAAGCAGATGTATCATCTCAAATATCTTGAGTTTAAGTTGCTGCTGATGGCTTTATTTTTTAGACATCTCTCTTTAAAATTCTTTCCTAACCAAGTTGCCTCATATCTAGGACAGATCCTCCTGTACAAGCAAGACTTTCAATGAGAAAAAGAGGCTACATGGTGCACTGAGTGGATTCCAAAATGGCGCAGGGAAGATGTACATCTTAGCTTCCCTGCTCCCAGTGAAAATTAGGGATATGGTTCATTACAGGAGGTGAACGGTGTGGTAAAGGCTGTAACTGAAGGCCAGTGGTTGAACTTACAAGAACCCTTTGTTGTCAAGGCCAAGTGCTAATCCTTCAGGACCACTGACTCTAAAAGACACAAACTTTGGTGGTCACCAGTGAACTTTGACTTTACCAAGCCTTCAACCACTTCCATTTGCACTTCAAATAAAGGGCAATTCCTCTTCAAAACTAAGTCCTGCATTACCTGGCCCCTATATGACAGCAATGGGTTTGGTTTTGCGATACACTAATTGAGCCTCATCCTTGGGCAGTGTATCATCACCCTAACCCCCCTCTTTTTACTCTTCTATAACACAAATTCTTGACTCTGCATTTCCTCAAATAATACACGAACCTGCCAGTTCTCTGCCTCTCTCCCTTCATGACCCTTACTCTGGCCCCAGTCTGGCCCCTCTGTCTTCTCATGAATAGTTCTTTAGTTCTCCATTCAAATATCACCTCCTCACAGAAGTTTTATGTGGTTCTCTACCTAAACTATTTTCCTGCCCTCAAGTATTTATTCAACAAGCATTCACTGAGTACCTACTATGTGTCTGAAGGTCCCTGACTGGCATAAATGGTTTGCGCTTGACTGCTAATCTAAAGGTTGGCAGTTCAAACCCATCCAGCAGTGCCGTGGAAGAAAAGGCCTGGCAATCTGCTTCTGTAAACTTTACATCCAAGAAAACCTTAGGAAGAAGTTTGTGTGTGTGTGTGTGTGTGTGTGTGTGTGTGTGTGTGTGTGTGTGTGCTTTAGATGAAGGTTTACAGAGCAAATTAGTTTCTCATTAAACAATTAATACACATATTGTTCTGTAACATTAGTTGTCAACCCCGCAACATGTCCACACTCTCCTCTTCTTGACCTTGGGTTCCCCATTTCCATTCATCCAGCTTTCCTGTCCCCTACTGCCTTCTAGTCCTTGCTCCTGGGCTAGTGTGTCCATTTAGTCTCATACACATTTGTTTAATGGGCCTGTCTAATCTTTGGCTGAAGGGTGAACCTCAGGAGTGACTTCAGCACTGAGTTAAAAGGGTGTCTGGGGGCCATATTCTTGGGGTTTCTCTAGTTTCTGTCAGACCAGTGAGTCTGGTCTTGTTTTGTGAGTTTGAATTTTGCTCTACATTTTCCCCGGAGTCTATCTGAGACCCTCTGTTATGATTCTTGTCTGAGCAGTTGATGGTGGTAGCCAGGCACCATCTAGTTGTGCTGGACTCAGTCTGGTGGAGGCTGTGATAGTTGTGGTCCGTTAGTTCCTTGGACTAATCTCTCTTAGGCAGAAGTTTTTGACAAAACTTAGATGGGGTGGGTATGAGTTGGAGTTGACTCAACAGCAACAGGGTTGGTTTTGTTTGATTTTACTATGTCACCAAGTTTTAGAAACTGGAGATACTGGAAGAGCTTCTTATTTCTCTCTTTCTGAGGCCTTAGTTTCCTTCAAACACGTTCTGTAACTTGTGGTTGCTTTATTTTCTTCACCACTTACGTGTTGTTGTTGTTTTTCTATCCTTCCTAGAGCATGAACTCTATAAGCACAAGAATCATGTTTGATGTATCCTCATCTTTGGTGTTGAGCAGATGTTCAGTGATTTTCAATTGAATGAATGGAGGACATGAACTCATTCATGCCAATACACAATAAGAAGTGGCTAAGACCCGACAGTTAGAAATAATCTCAGTGCTTAAGGAAAGACCCACAAAAGAGTGTAGAAATTATCTCTGTGGGTTTTGGTTTTCCCAGCCAAAATATTCTGCCCAAATTAATCTGCAATACATTTGACCTATGATTATAAAATCATGATAACAGGTCAGCCAAGTGACATTTAGAAATGTGTTCCTGGATGGAATTCCTAAGGATATGTTTGGGAGGCTTTCATGTATAAGATCTCATGGGCATTCTCTCCCCAGACTTAGTATTTCAGCCAGCTGGCCACAAATGTGAATTTTACAACCAGGGTATCATTACTTTAGCTTGATAATAACTAGTTGAGAACTTGTGATATTCCAGCCACCGTGCAAAGCACTTTGCATGTATTACCTCACTGAGCTCTCACAACAGTGTAATGGAGTAGGTTTATTATTATCATCCCCATTTAAAGATGGGGAAACTGAGGCAAAGAGAGGTTCAATAATGTAATGAGCACACATGGTCAAGTAGCAGAGTCAGGTTTGAGTCCCAGCTGACTCATGTTCTTAACTACTATGGAATACTGCCTGTTCTAATCACCATTACATAGACCTGGAGAACCAGGCCCAATCAGTTTGACTGCCTTGGGTGAGCCCATGCCATTGGTGCTCTCCCCTGGTAATACCCTTGATGAAGCTGAGCATATCAATCCGTTAACACTTTAGACCGAAATCACCTTAGAGAACCTTTGGAAGAACCAGCGTTTATAAATGGAAGAGGGAGAGAATCTGCATATAGCAAACAGGGAAGAGGTGAGATGCCCAAAGAGAGTGAGACAAACTGAGGTATGGCCATCAATTATACAGAAATGGCACAGTCTCCGGGTCTGAGTTTACTAAGAGAGGCTCTTTGGCACCAGCCACTGTAGCCTAGTTCTGAAGGTAGGGTGCCCTTCAGTTAGAAAGCAAGCATCTCGGGACACGGATTGACTAAGAGCCACCTGGTGATATGTAGGAGCTGTAGTCTATATCAGGTCATGAAAAACATCACACCTCACTGCCCTGGCCTTTAATTAAAATACCACCTCCAAAGACTATGGAGGCGCTTATAAACTCATTTCTACATTTACCAAGATTATGATGCAGAGACCTGGAAGATCAGATTCTTCATTTGTGCCTTCAAAGAAATAATTCTGTGATTGTATAACTAGATGAATTAGACAACCTCCTAAATCCTTCATGCCCTGCGATTCTACAATAAGGCATAGAAATAATTGTGTAAGCTACATTTCTTCAACATATCCTCTTGAGAAACCCTGTACAACTTATGTTAGAGATAAAGGACACATATTTAAGCCTTCTGCAAGGGAAATACATACAGGGAAAAAAATGGAAGACAGAATTCAAGTGGGAATGACATAGCTCGGTGCCACCCTGGCGAAATCTAGCTGAATTGGAATGTGTACGGTGGTGGGGAGTTGAGGGGAGTGTGATTTTGCTGCAATATTTGTATATTATTTTTATCTTCCTCCACAAATAAGATGATGATTGGATTCAAATCACATTTCAAACAGGATTCATTGCTGAAATGTCAAAAATGAGGTAGCACTCAACTCTTGCAAAACCTTGAAATCTGTTCCATAAAAGCCAATTTTAGCATACAGCATGGTTAACCTTGAATAGTTGGATTAATGATCCAGCACCTTTCAACCGGATGCCAATGAATAAACAAAACTTTACAAGCAGATTTAGCAACATCTTAGAAGAAGAGAAGCAAAACCAATCAAGAGAGATGAATGGCATTGAGAAAGACGTCTCAGGGTGGAGAGGGACAGCGGCAGCAAGAGGACGCAGAGACGTAGAAATCGTTTTCCCCCTTCAGGTTGCCAGGCAGAAGAGGACCCATTCTGCTTAAAGTAAAAAAGATAAAGAAAACCAGGTTCCCCTCCCCACAGTAACTGTTCGTACTTTGACAATGGGTGGGAAATCTTTGGCTGTAACCACTTAACCCATTGTGCCCACCTTGCTGTTTTTCTAGAAGGGATATGGCACGTTCAGTGAGTTTGCCTTGTCCCAACCAGATAAAGGAAACAAGATGGAAAAGGAATCCGCATCACGGCACAGACGGCCTCATGACAGAGAGAAAAGACACACGGTGTGCTTCTGTGTCCCCGAGACCACATGACAGCTCGCAAAGGGTGTCTGACAAAGAGGCATGGAAAATGATACCAAGTTTAAGAGATCCGGCTTTGGCTTAACTACAGCTGTAATATCACTAAGGTTTCAGATCTATTTCATCTGTGCCACCATAAAACCCTTGCTTTAAAAACAATAAAGCTAGACCTTCTTGGAATATTAACTAAAATTGTGGGAAGCGAAACTCATATTGTATGCTTCTTTTGGAGAAAGCATAAAAATCAGCCCAGCGCGAGTCGGCAAGTTACTGGGCAGCCTTAACATACTTCTTGGGCACCAGATGTCCAAGCCTCCTGCTCACTCTTGAGAATCTACTGCTCTGCAGCCGAGCTCCATGCTAGCCACTGCTCAGCACTGCCGTCTGAGGAGTTTAGACCTTTCTAGAGCCATTGCACCCCTTCTCCTGCTTCAGGTAACATCTTACACTTACACGTTGGTTTAAGAGTGGAAGGTGTTTTTACGTCCTTTTATGAAGCTAATCTTCTGCCCATTATACAGATGAGATAGTTGAGACCAGAAGTGCTGGAGTGATGGAATCAAAGTCACACCATTCATAAGGAGGAGGGCCAAGATTTTCTGACACCAAATCTTTGGTTAATTTTACTACTCCTTGATGCTGCTCCTTTGCCACTCTGCAGGACGAAGAAAGTGCAAAGCAACCTATGCACCTAACTCCCTTTCTTCCACAATGTTAAATGGGTATTTACCATGTTGCAGGCACTCTGCTATGCTTTAGAACAGAGATCAGAAAAACTATGCCCCAGAGACAACTGGTCTACCACCTGTTTTAATACAACCCACAAGCTAAGAATGATCATTGCAATTTTTTTACTGGTTGGAATAAAAACCAAAAGAAGAATATATTGTGACACATGAAACTGACATGAAATTAAAATTTCATGGCCCTTAAATAAAGTTTTATGGGAACACAGCCCCACCCATTTGTTTATATGTTGTCCACTGCAGTTTTCCTGCTACAACAGCAGAGTTGAATATTTGCAACAGAGACTATATGGCCCACAAAGCTTAAAATATTTACTGTCCGGCCCTTTAGCGAGAAAGTTTGCAGACCCCCACTCTAGGAGACAGCAACAGACAAGACAGACACGAGCTCTGCCCCAGTGGAATTTGCAGTGCAGCAGGAGTGCCAGTAAATGGTGTCTTGTAAGCAGCCACAGCAGGAGCTAAGCAAGGTTGGGCTTGGTGCTGTGATGGAGCCTGTTTTCTGGGACCACAGGAACATGATGCAGACCTATTCCAGCAGTACAGATGTGGCAGCCCTGAGGATACCAGTGCCCACTGCTTGGCCAAGCAAACAGACTGCATAGCCCCAAAGGAATGACTAAAGCAAACCGATGCATCCCACAAGTAAATGCTGTTGTTGCTGTTGTTGTGTGCTATGGAGTCAGGGCCAGAATTAGCCTCCATGACACAAGAAAGTGTTTGATATCCAATAGGTGGAGTCCAGATGCTGAACTAGAGCTCACCAATATTCCCGCAAACCTGTGTCTCCTGTGTCACTGCCATTTAGTTCCCTTGTACACAGGGTCACCTTCCCTTCTGTATCTCCATCTCTAGGTCATCAAGCTGTCCGTTTCTCTGTGTCTAGACCCAAACTACTAAATTCTGATAAAGAAAATCATATACTACACAGACCAGCATCAGTGTAAGTGTGTCGGGTTCTACAGCCTTCACTGAGGTTAGTGCAGCTTCCGCCATGTTTGTCATGCCTTTCCCAAGGAGAATGGAAGTTCCATTTGACTACTTTATTCACTCTTTGATTCCCAGGACTTGGAGCACAGAAGGCACTCAATATATGTCTTCTGAGTGAACTAATTTCTTCTCCCAGATTCCATAATGGTTATTTAAAGCCTTGTCTACTTTCCTCAAATCTTCAACCTCCCCCACCTCTCAGATGTCTCCTACTTCAGAGGACAGAATGAATGCCAACAGGCAGGAACTCCCTCCAAATCCCTGCCATAACGCCTATGAGCTTACTTATACCCAAACTTTTGTTTCCCTTCTGTTACAGTGGAGAAGATCAAAGCTCTTGAGGGAACCTTGATCCATCAAATAGAAACAGTCTCTCCAGAACTTCTTACCATCAGATCCTCCTAGCCCCTTTCCAGTACTCAGACATACTCAGCTGTCTCCTGCCCCATGAGCCCTCTCTTGATCTCATGCCCACATCTGCCTACTCTTCTAAAATCACTCCTCTTTCGTAACAAAGCTTAGTAAAACTGTGCCTACTTTCTTCTCACCTTCCATCCACTCCTCACATCCACTGCTATCTGCAATCTGCCCGTCCTCGTCACTACAGTATCAATAGTTTTCTTGTAGCTAAATCTAATATAAAGAATTTATGTAAGGGTGTTTCCCAGTCCTTATGTGACTTTACATCATTAATCATCTGGCACAGTTGATGCTTCTCTTCCTGGAAATCTTTCCTTTGTATCCACTATACCACACTCTCCTGGTTTCCTCCCACCCCTCCACCCACTATCAGTCTTTCAGTGGGCTCTTCCTGGGTCTTCCTATAAACTGTAAATTTTCACAGCCTTCTGTCCTGGGTAGGATGACCACTTAATTTACTGTCCAAACTGGGACACAGTAAGAGTGAAAGGGGGAGCTATCCGTAATTACGTGGAACAAAAGACAGAAGGCAGGAATGTCCTAGTCCAATGGGATACATGGCTGCCCTAATTCTTGGTCTCCTTATCTTCTCATTTTGCCATTCTCTGAGGAAACTACCATTCATTCCCATGGCTTCAAGAACCATCCACCATCTGATGAACCCTGAATCAGACTCCTACATCCAAATCTCTTTTGGGTCTCCTACAGGAGCCAAAGTGTCAGCATTTCCAAACAAACCCAGTATCTTTCTTCTCAAACCTATTCTTTATTCTCAGTAAAAGTCACCATCATCCACTCAAATATCAATTTAGAAACCCGGGCATCATCCTCTCTATTTCTCAGTCCCAGTGCACAATCACCAGCTCTTCTCATCTACCTCCTTAAAAGTTCCTGTTGCTGTTGTGGGCCATCAAGTCAGTTCTGACTCATAGTGACCCTATTAGGACAGAGTAGAACTGCCTTTTAGGGTTTCCTAGGCTGTAATCTTTATGGGTACAGATTGCCAGGTCTTTTCTCCCATGGAATGGTTGGACCTTTGAACTGCCAAACTTTCAGTTAGCAGCTGAGCGCTTAACCATTGTGCCACCAGGGCTCCTTTTAAAAGCTCTTAAAAAAAAAAAAAACCTGTTGCCGTCCAGTCAGTTCCGACTCATAGCGACCCTACAGGACAGAGGAGAACTGCCCCATAGGGTTTCCAAGGAGTTGCTGGTGGATTTGAACTGCCAACCTTTCGGTTAGGCCACTGCATCACCAGGGCTTCAAGCTCTCAGATGGATCTAATTGTTTCCTTCTCCGTTGCTACCTTCCTTTTCTGGGGCTCGTCCTCTCTTAAATCAATACTGCAGATTCTGGTCCTCTCCTTCCATTCTTGACTGTCACCCTCCCCACTCCTGAGTGCACTTCACCTACTCTAGGAAGAGCAATCCTCCTAAGAACAATTCAAGTGATCATATAAATCAAATCATTACAGACTGGATAATACAATAAAGAGAAGAAAGAGGATACTTAGCACATGATCATGATCATCATGTGGGCTTTAAACACAGAGAGCAAAGACAGCCTCTCTGGGGAGGAAATACTGGTGCTGGTCTCTGGAGGATGAGGAGCCAGCCCACCCATGAGCTGAAGGAAAAACATTCCAGGACTAGGGAACAGCCACTGCAAAGGCCCTGAGGCAGTGAATAGCTTGGTTAGCAAGGGGAGAATACGGATATACCCACACACCAGCAGAGGGCCCAACTGGGAGTTGGCTACGTATAGTCTAATATCCTTGTCATGACAAGTGGGGCCACCAAAGCCAAAATGATGGGCTATAATTCTAACCTTTCTCAACAACCTTGATATTGGAGCTACTTTAAACATGCCAACTAGCAGATGCAGAAAGACTTCCAGGGAGTTGTCTGAAAGATTACGGTTGCTGGCACTGGGTAGAACTCTCCTCAACAGGCCCAGATGCATGCAGCCCCAACCTCCATCAGAGGTGAAAGGGTGAGGGCAGAGGGGAAAGTTCTGGCAGCTGTGCCTGAGCTCATGGCAGATGGAGCTCAAAGGCTGCAGGGAGCTGAGACAATGACAAACATCTGCTGCTGGCAGCCATCGTCCCAAACAATAGAAGCTCGGGTGGCTCAGCCTCCAGCCCGATCTTGATAAATGAGCCATCCTCTTAGGCTGGAGGCAGGATGGAACCCCTCCCTCTAAACACTCATAGTCTACCAGGGACAGAAGGAGACCAGAGGATGCAGGAGAAGAGCACCTGATGGCCTTCTGCAGTTTTCAAAGGACAGCTGAGCACCAGGACGAGCTGCGATACAGAGGACACGCCTGGAAGCAGGAAAGGTCTCCATAAGGCAGGGATTTTCCTCCTCAACTGGAAGCAGGGGGCCGAAGCTTTCCTGCCCTGGGAGTCCAGGCTTGGGCTGCTTCCTTCTATTACGAGGGGCCTACCACTCCATTACTGCCTGTATATAAAATTACTTTCCTGATTAAAATTTTAGTGCCAAACATTTTATATGATTACAGACAGAAAGTCAAAATTTGCATTTAAATAGACATATTAAAAACACTCTGCAGAAGGAGAAGGGCGGCAGAGCAATCTGGAGGGGCCTTTGAAGAGGAGGTGAGGTGTTCCTAAGATTTTTCTATTTCTGTCAACACAGGCCTTGACCCTTCCCAAACTCCACAGAAGCGTGTGCTGTACTGGGTTTCACTCAGGTGCAACTATCCCATTCTCCTTCTTTAAGATTTTCCAGAGTCCACAGCACTAGCATTCATTCATTCATTCATTTATTCAGTCATCATGTATTTGTCTAATCGCTAAGTGGACACAGTGGTGAATTTAATCACTTCTAATCACCAGGCCTCTCTTCTGAGGTGCCTTTAGGTGGACGTGAACTTCCAAATTTTCATTTAGCAGCCAAGTGTGTTAACTGTTTGCACCAACCAGGGACGCCAAAGTTAAAAACAACAAGGTCACTAATCTCATGGAGCTTGGAGTCTAGTGGGAGAGAGAAACAATTCAAAGAAATCAGTGTACAATTGCAACTGGGATAAGTTCTATCACAGAGAGATTTTCCTAAAAAGAGAACTCATGTGGGAGGAGTTGGTTTGGTCAGAGAAGTCAACAAATGGATCCCTACAGAAGTGGAAGATGAGCTCAAATAAGAATATAGAATCAAATTAAATAAAGGGGAGGTGGGGGTCCCTGGGTGTTGCAAATGATTAAACTTTCAACTACTAACTAAAAGGCTAGTGGTTCAAACCCATCCAGGGACCCATCCAAAAGAAAGACCTGGCAATCTGCTTCTAAAAGGTCATAACCTCGAAAACCCTATGGAGCACAGTTCTACACTGCACACACGGGGTCACCATGAGTTGGAATCAACTTAATGACAGTTGATTGGTTGGATGGTTGGATGGTTGGATGGTTGGTTGGCTGATTGGTTGATTGGTTGGTTGGTTGGGAACTAAGAGAGGCAGGGTAATGAGAAGAATAATCCAACCTCAAGGGTCTCAGCACAGCCACATCTGCTGATCCCTAATCCAAAACCAAAACAAAACAAATCCGTTGCCGTCGAGTCGATTTCTACTCATAGCTACCCTATAGGAAAGAGTGGAACTTCCCCATAGGGTTTCCAAGGAGCGGCTGGTGGATTTGAACTGCCAACGTTTTTGGTTAGCAGCCTAGCTCTTAACCACTGTGCCATCAGGGCTCCAATCTCTAATTCAGAGAAAAGTATCTGTATGATAATCTCCTACTGGACCCTGGCTGGTAAGGGGCCATGTTCTCAGTGTTTTATTTGGGGGATGGACAGGAGAAGGTGTAGGGGAAGTCTGTTCATTCTGCATATGCTTTGTGCTGAGATTCTGGAAACCTCTGGGTATTAGTTCTGGCTCTGCGACAAACCAGAGCCATGTGACCTAGGGTTAATCAACGGTCCTCTGTGACTTGAGCCTCAGGGTTCCCATCTGGACAAGGAGGGGCCTGGCTGGCCAGCTTCCAAGGGGCTGTCCAGCAACAGTGTGATTCTACACATCAAAGGAGTCTGGGCAGAAAACAGGAAGTGGTCTTTCCTAGAGCATTTTCAAATGAGCCAAAAGAAAAATTGCAAAGGCTTTGGCATCTTCTCTGTGCCCAGAAAAGATAATCTGTCCAAAGATGTCAGAGAAATACAATCCATTGTCTTCCTTTGGCTATGCTGTGGGGAAAAACACCCTCAAGATGCACGCAAAGCTCAACACGTTTATTCTTTTAGTTCATAGAGCTGTTCAAGGCGAAGGTGAATTCTTGCACAGTGGCAAAACAAAGCCAGTAAAAGACCGCACAGATCGCGATACATGGACAATGCATGAAGACCACCTGTGAAGTTCATAGAAAACAGCCTACTTCCTTTGAAGTTTTAGCAACTGAACCTCAACACGTTACACTACAAAACATCTCCTTTCCTAAAGGAATGATTTCTGATACCCCATGTATTCACACACCCACTGGCCTGGAAATGTCTTAAAGCTGTTGTTAACTGCCCTCAAATTGGCCCCCAATTAATGACGCCCCCATGCACCACAGAATGAAATACTGCCTGGTCCTGCACTATCCCCATAATCCGCTGTGGATCAAACCGTTGTGGTCACAGGGTTTTCACTGGCTTTTTTTTTTTTTTTTAATTGTTGTAGTTTAAGTGAAAGTTTACAATTCAAGTTAGTCATACAAAAATTTATACATACATTGTTGAGATCCTAATTGCTCTCCCTATACTGTGACAGCACACTCCTCCTTTCCGCCTCTGATTTCCCGTGTCCATTCAACCAGCTCCTGACCCTCTCTGCCTTCTCATCTCACCTCCAAACGGAAGCTACCCATTTAGTCTCATGTATCTACTTGAGCTAAGAAGCACACTCTTCACGAGTTTCATTTTATGTCCCACAGTCCGGTCCAATCTTTGTCTGAAGAGTTGGCCTTGGGAATTGTTTTAGTTCTGGGCTGACAGGGAGTCAGGGGGCCATGCTTTCTGGGATTCCTCCAGTCTCAGTCAGACCATTAAGTCTGGTCTTCTTAATAGAATTTGAGTTCTACACCCCACCCTTACCCCCCTCCATCGAGGACTCTCTGTTGTGTTCCCTGTCAGGGTGGTCATAGCCGGGCACCATCCATTTCTTCCTGTTTCAGGCTGATGAAGTCTCTGGTCTATGTAGCCCTTTCTGTCTCTTGGGTTAATACTTTCCTTGTGTCTTTGGTGTTCTTCATTCTCCTTTACTCCAGGTGGTTGGGACCAATTGATGCATCTTAGACGGCCGCTTGAAAGCTTTTAAGATCCCAGACGCCACTCACCAAAGTAGGATGCAGAACATTTTCTTAATATGCTTTGTTATGCCAGTTGACCTAGATGTCCCCTGAAAGTGTGGTCATTGGCTCATTTTTAAAAGTAAATTATCTGGCTTTTCTTCCCAGTTCATCTTAGTCTGGAAACTCTGCTGAAACCTGGTGGGCATCACAGGAACACACAAGCCTCCACAGATGGGTGGTGGCTCTGCTTGAGGTGCATTGGCCAGGAATCGAACCCAGGTCTCCAACATGGAAGGTGAAAATTCTACCGGTGAATCACCACTGCCCTCTGTTTTAAAGTTGGGCCTGGCAAACTCGCAAGTAGGGATGCAAAAAAGGGGCAAATGAGAACTCGATACAGCAATAGCTCAGAGTCCTTGTTCTGCAGGCTGTTTTCACACTTCCTCCAGCGAACGGATTTTTAAATCTGCCAGATGCTAACAGGAATCCCTCCTCTTCGGCCTGATAAGATAAATGTTGACAGCCTAAGAAATCTTTATGCACTCAGAGGTTATTTGTTTCCATCTCATGCTCACAGATTAAGAGTAAAAATTGATTTGACTTCAAAGGAAGGCATTTTATAATTCAGACTGCCTTCACCACACCCTACCGATGTACAATTACTCAATACTAACCCGTGTGCAATAACAAAGGTTTGTTTCTTGTATCTGGGTGGGTAAATGTTGCTTGGTTGCTTTGCACAAGAACATCTGACCAGGATATAAACTACCTGGGGAAAATGCCTTTTCAGTTGGAGCAATTTCTCTACTTGTTGTTACACATATTACTACACATATTACAAAGAATCTTGTCTTCTCTTCTAAGGTTCAATTTTGAAAATTTTCTCTAAAGATATCACAGCCTACAGTAAAAAGGAAAAAAACAAGTAAGTCCTAAAACACTTGAGTTTCCTTTCCTTTCCCAAAATTAGAGTGAGAAGAATTTGCAACTCAGTTCATTAGTGTGAGAAAATCAAAGAGATGGAGAAAACAGGTATTTCAAAACATCAACCATTGACAATGTATGGCATCTGTCCATTCTTAAAGTGATTTCCTTTCACCCAATTCAATTTCCTGATCATGAGATGGTCTCAAATTGTATGGTGTTAGACATTGGTTCCAAAGCAACATTTTACTCCTTGAGTACATGTTGTTGTTGGGGGTGCTGTCAAGTCAGTTCCGACCCATAGCGATCCCATGTACAACAGGAGGAAATACTGCCTGGTCCTGCGCCATCCTCACAATCGTTGTTATGTTTGAGCCCATTGTTGCAGCCACTGTGTCAATCCATCTTGTTGAGGGTCTTCCTCTTTTTCACTGACCCTCTACTTTACCAAGCATAATGTCCTTCTCCAGAGACTGGTCCCTCCTGATAACATGTCCAAAGTACGTGAGACAAAGTCTCACCATCTTTGCTTCTAAGGAGCATTCTGGCTGTACGTCTTCTAAGACATATTTGTTCATTCTTGGGGCAGTCCATGGTATATTCAATATTCTTTGCCAACACCATAATTCAAAGGCATCAATTCTTCTTTGGTCTTCCTTATTCATTGTCCAGCTTTCACATGCATATGAGGCAATTGAAAACACCATGGCTTGAGTACATAACTCAGTGAATAACTATAAGACGAAACAATGCCCATCCATTCCTGGAAGACTAGCCAAACAGACTGTAGATGGCTACTTAAATTATCTCAGGGCAAATGTCTACCCAGGGGGAATGAATCAAACCTATACGCAGTATTGAAAAAACTGATAAAGCAGCTTCAGGTTTTGAAAAATCATTAGGGAAGTTTATTTGTTTTTGAGTTGGGGGCATTATCTGACTGATTAACAAACTGAACATTAAGGAGTTTCTATGTGCCAAGCCCTGTGATGGATATGAAGATTTAAAAGGTGAATAAGCCAATCATGGCCCTAACAGTCATATTCAGGCAAACAACACATATTAAATGAAACCCACTACCTACAAAACCAAAGGGAATTAAAATCACGCATAAAAGAGTATCTGGTCTCTATGAGCACAGAAGAAAAAAAGAAAGACATATATTTAAAAGTAAGTTATGCAGAACTCCTCCCACCCAACAGTCCTCTTCACCAACCATCCTTCTAGCCAACCATCCTTCCATCCAACCATGCTCCCACCCAACCATGCTCCCAGTTAAATGCCCTTCCAGCCAACCAGCCTTCTATCCAACTGTGCTCCTACCCAACTGCCTTCACACCCTAAATTTCTTCCACCCAACCACTGTCTTTCCACCCAATCATTTCCTCTCTCCCCCACAACTATCCTTCTATGTAACCATCCTTCCATCCAACCAAATTTTATGGAACATCTATTCTGGACCAGGCATTGTCCAAAGCAGTTGGAATGCAAAAATGACCAAACAAACAAATCTCTCTCCTCAAGGATATCAAAGCTTCAAGACTGATAAAAGACACCCAGTGATAATAAGCTGTATCAGATAGGCTAAATAAATAAGTAACCTAGATACCACTTCCTGTTTGGAAGGTTGTGGATAAAGAGGCACTCTCATATATTGCCGGTGGGATTCAATCATTCTAGAAAGGAATCTGGAAACAGCAAATGAAACTAGGTATACATTTACGTTTCGATCCAGCAATCCCAATTGTAGGAAGTTATTTTAAGGTACCCCTTCAATGAGATGCAAAAAAAAAAAAAAAAATGCACAAGAAGATTCATTGCAAAGTATTGGCAGCAACCTAAATGTGCCTTCTTAGCACACTGGTTCAATGAATTACGATCCTTTAAATAATAGAGTATTATGCAGCTGTAAAAAAGAATGAGAGAAATCTCTATGAACTGATACGGAGTGATTTCTAGGATTTAATTCCACGATAAAAACAAAAAAGCACTGGAGAGCTCTGATTCTGAGCCATCCGAAAGGAATGCTTAGTCCTACAAGACAATGCTGTCATGTCTGCCCTGACTGAACCTTTCACGCAGGTTTTGGATGGAGTCCCTAAGGGCAGCATGCTGGTAGTATCTCACACTTAAGAGGACAAATCGAGCGGCTGGTTTTGTCCCTGCTTTCTAATATACACAGTAAACTAAAAAAAGGTAAAGAAAAAAAAGGGCAGAAGAATATTTATAGTACACTACCATTTGTGAAAGAGACAGGGAAATAGGAAGACATGCATATGTACTGTTTTAGAGGAAAAGAAAGAAATGTGGGAAGGATAAAGCAGGAAGTAACAAAAAGCATTGCATAGAGTGGTTAGGTGGGAGTGTGGTAGAGCAGTGGGGATAGATAAGTGGCACTTCTGTGAATGTGCCTTTTGAATAGCTTTAGCTCTTAGAACAATGATAATGTTTATCATGCTATAGAAACCAAAAACCCATTGTCGTTGAGTCGATTCCGACTCATAGCGACCCTATAGGTCAGAGTAGAACCACCCCATAGGGTTTCCAAGGAGCAGCTGGTGGATTCCAACTGCCGACTTTTTGGTTAGCAGCTGAGCTCTTAACCACTGTGCCACCAGGGCTCCATATACAGAAAGCAAACTTAAATAAAATAAACAAAGATGGAGGGGGTGGGGGGAAACCCTAAAATGGAATATAAACAGAAACAAATGAACCTAACTGTATTTCAAATGAATGACTCTGAAGGAGCTAAAACTAACACACAAAACTTCACAACACAGCATTTTGACTACCTACATTCATACCGAAGATAAAAGAACTGTCAGTAAATACTCCACTCCAGTTGGTAGGTTTGTTTGTCACAGTACTACGGGTTAACATACTTAAGAACCGCTGGTGGTGAGACAGTCAAGCACTCGGCTGCTAACCGAAAGGTAGGCAGTTTGAACCCACCCAGTGGCTGCATGGGAGAAGGAACTGGCGATCTGCTTCTGGTATCTACACACAACGGAATACTATGCAATAATAAAGAACAATGATGAATCTGTGAGACATCTCACAACATGGATGAATCTGAAAGGCATTATGCTCAATGAAATAAGTCAGTCATGAAAGGACAAATACTGTATGAGACCACTATTACAAAAACTCATGAAAAGGTTTACATGCAGAAAGAAACAATCTTTGATGGTTACGAGGGAGGGGAGGGGTGGGGAGGGAAAAACGCTAACTAGACAATAGATAAGTAGTAACTTTGGTGAAGGGTAAGACAATACAAAATACCAGGGAAGTCAGCACAATTTGACCAAGGCAAAGTCACGGAAGCTTCATAGACACATGCAAACTCCCTGAGGGACTGAATTACTGGGCTGAGGGCTGGGGACCACGGTCTCGGGGGACATTCAGCTCAATTGTCATAAGGTAGTTTATAAAGAAAATGTTCTACATTCTACTTTGGTGAGTAGCATCTGGGGTCTTAAAAGCCTGTGAGTGGCCATCTAAGATACTCCACTGGTCCCACCCCTTCTGGAGCAAGGGAGAATGAAGAAAACCAAAGACACAAGGGAAAGATTAGTCCAAAAGACTAATGGAGCACAACTACCATGGCCTCCACCAGACTGAGTCCAGCACAACTAGATGGTGCCCAGCTATCACCACCAACCGCTCTGACAGGGATCACAATAGAGGGTCCCTGACAGAGCTGGAGATAAATGTAGAACAAAATTCAAACTTACAAAAAAAAAGACCAGAGCTACTGGTTGGACAGAGACTGGAGAAACCTCGAGAGTATGGCCCCGGGATACCCTTTTAACTCGGTACTGAAGTCACTATTGAGGTTCACCCTTTAGCCAAAGATTAGACAGGCCTATAAAGCAAAACGAGACTAATGGGGCACACCAGCCCAGGGGCAAGGACAAGGAGGCAGGAGAGGACAGGAAAGCTGGTAATGGGGAACTCAAGGAAAGGAAAAAAAAAAGATCACAGCCTAGAAAACTCTATGGGGCAGTTCTACTCTGTCACATGGGGTTGCTATAAGTCAAATCAACTCTATAACACCCAACAAACAAAATGGGTAACGTTCTGAAACTACTTTCTAACTATTCTAGAATTGAGCACATAAGTGAAAAAAAGAAAGGGGGGAGCCAAGTTTCTCACTCTTGGAGAAGGGAGCTGCCAATACGGAAAGGGGGAAGGACAGAATAAACCCTTAGGTGGTAGATTACAAGTATCATACAAACCTATGGCTTTTAAGAGACAGACATAGATGTATATGTACATACGTGTGCATGCACGCACAATGTCATGCACATATGTGCATATATGTATATATTTCTTAGGTCTGTCCACACTGTGCTTTTGGAGAGCTTGGCTGCTAACCAAAAGGTCGGCAATTCGAACTCACCAAGTGGCTCTGCAGGAGAAAGACCTCATGGTCTGCTTCCGTAAAGATTACAGCCAAGAAAACCCTATGGGGCATTTCTACCCTGTCAGATGGAGTCACTATGAGTCGCAATTGACTCGATGGGACCCCAAAATAATAATACTCTTAAGTAATGTCAAGATCATGAAAGACAAAGCAAGATGGTGTGACTGTTCCAGATGACAGGGAGACAGAAGGAGAAGGAACATGGTAGTAACAAGACACAGAGTTTTCCTACAAGCCCTCAAGGTTATGAAAGGATTCATTCTTTGCTAACATCTTTAGGACTCAAGACAGTAACCCATGTGAAACAGAACTTGTGCCCGAGTTAACCGTTCTTCCCCAAATGCACAGGGTTAACTAATAGTTACTCTGTTGATTAGAAGGGGCCCTGGTGGCACAGCAGTTAAAGCAATCCACTGCTAACCAAAAAGTCAGGGGTTCGAAACCGCCAGCAGCTCTGCAAGAGAAAGATGTGACAGTCTGCTTCTGTAGAGATTTACAGCCTTGGAAACCCTTTGGAGTCGCTATGAGTCGGAATCGACTCGACAGCAGTAGGTTTTGTTTTTGGTCTGTTAAGCAGAGATGAAGTACCTGAGGCAAAGTTTCTCAGAATGACCCTTCTTTTTTATTCCAGAGCCCTTTCCACTTTTTCAAATAAGCCTTTCAACATTTCCACAATCTTATCCAACAAGTTCCATAGAGTAAACCTGAGAAATAACTGACGAATTCCTTAAAATTGGGTGAATTTTGGAGTAAGCATACTGATTTTTATTTATAAAAAGTTAATCAGAAATATTTGAGACATATAAACAGTATAATATATATAATATAACAATATATTATAATGTATAATAGAACACCTGTTTCCCACCATCTGGTTTAATAAATAAGATATAACCCTTTTGTTACTGCATTATTTTATGTTTGTAATTTTTTGGTGATATCATGTTTTTTTCACTAATGGAATGCATGCTGAATCACTGAGTGTTGGTAACCTTTCGTTATATGTATGATGGATTGTTTACAAACATTATGTGGGACACCATGTGTCCCAGTGGACTCCTTCTCAGGATCCCCCTCACTTTCCAGCACTTACTGGCACCACAGAGCAGGAAGTACATCACAAACACGCACTTACACTGCTTTGAGCCATAAAATGTCTTACTCACTTGAATATCAACGAATCCTGGAAACCTCACCTTCCTAGGAACACACACAAAATAGGAAATACACTTTCAGCCTTATTTTGCTGACTGGAAGGCTGAAAGGCCATGAAAAATGCAAATGGCACTTACTGGCATCACTAAGCGAGAAGTACTTCATGAACACAAGCTTACACTGTTTTGACTGTGAAAATAGCTCATTTACTTGAATATTTCCAAACGACTGTAACCATACCTTCCCAGTAACACAAAGGAAATAGTAAATATACTTACAAGCCTTATCTTGCTGTACAGAAGCCCAAAGATGTGAAAGCTTCACAAAAACATTCCTCCAGGATGCATCCACTCACACAAATGCCTCTCAACACTCAAATGTGACATTGACCAACTTCCTTGGGTTTTGCGTGTGTGTGTGTGTGTGTGTGTGTGTGTGTGTGCACGCGTGTGCGTGCGCCTGAGCTGAAAGTTTACAAAGCATATTAGTTTCTCATCGAACAATTAATACACAAATTGTTTTGTGACTTTTGTTGTCAACCCTGCAATGTGCCAACACTCTTCCCTTCCCGACCCTGTGCTCCCCATTTCCATTCATCAGTTATGCAAGTCTGTGCCCCAATGCCAGTGCATACTAAAGTGGTTCTAACTCCTGCCAATAAACCTTCAGAGGCAGAAAAAGTACTTGGTCCTTAGAGGCACCCGTGAGTAAAAAAGGGTTTTCCCATCACCTAGTTTAATAAATAAGATATAAACAATAGAGTACAGGCCCAACAGATAACTCAGAGTACCCTTCCCAGTTATATCAATCTCCTATCCCAAAAGAAGATATGTAGATATGATATAGAGATAGCAATAAAGAGGTAGAGATGCATAGACATCCTTTAAGAAATACATTTCGCATTATTTTACACGTTTTTAATTTTCAATAGATGGTAACATGCTCTTTTGCCACTTGTGGGCTTTTTCAACATTAAAAATTTGAGTCATTTGCTACTTCATTTTTCACTGCTGTATGGTATTCCACGTGAATATGACTTTACCACAGGTCATTTTTATATTCTCCTTTCGGTGACAGTTTAGGTTTTTAACTTTTTTTTAAAACAACAAACCATGCTACTACAAACATTAAAAAGGAGGACAAGGGCTTTTCCTGTCTTATCCATTGATGTAGTTTTTATTAATAACCTTGGCCTGGCACATATGACTCATTAATAAATAGTTGTTGAATAAATAGTGAATTAACCTATTGCATACAGCAATCCCAAAATGGTAAAATAGATAAACATGTTCTTTTCCAGGAATTTAAGAGCTAAAGAATAGAGATGAAAGGAAGCTGAGATCAGAAAACAGAGAAACTATTAGTGTGGAAGAGATAAAAATGGTACAATGAAGACTTCTGGGGATGTTTTTGATTTAAGGTTTAAATATTATCTCAGGGCAATAGTTTCAGGGGTACATCCAGACTCTGTGGCTCCAGAAATTCTAGATTCCATGAAAAATCTGAAATTCTGTTCCACATCTCCCCCCTTTTGATCAGGATTCTGCTATAGAATCTTTGACCAAAACGTTTCATAATAGCAGCCAGGTACCATCCAGTTCTTCTGGTCTCATGGAAAAAGAGGCAGTTGTTTCTGAAGGCTATTATTTTAGCTTAGTTAGTAAAGAATGTCTGCCTTGAGCGTTGTGCTCTTTTAAAGAACTATGTATACAGGATCAAATTGACAACAGCAACTCAAAAGGTTAGAGAAGAAACTTAGGAGGCACTGAGTTCATGTTAATGCTGGAGGAACAAGAATGGTTGCACAACTTGAAGAATGTAATCAGTGCCACTGAATTATACATGTAGAAAGTGTTAAATTGGTGTCTGTTTTGCTGTCTATATTCTCAACAACCAAAAAATTATTATTCTTTTTAAAAAGAAGGTACAATGAATCTAAAAGAGATGCAGACATAGAAATATATACCCAGAACACTGAGAAGGCACAAATCAAGAACTAGCTTTATAAAAGCAATCACAGGACAGAAACACCCAATCTAAGCCGCAGCATTTTGGGGTACGTGTCAGTGCCTGCATATGCCAGGATGGAACCTCTGCTCTCTGGTTTTGCCCTTACAACCTGCAGATCCACATGGCTTCTCACTGGCTAGGCACCTAGCAGCGGCCCCTGTACCGTTCTGATGCGTTCATTAAGCAGGATTCAGCCAGCATGAGGCTTGTTCAATATTTATCATCCCGGATATACAATACAAGCCTGGAAAGTGTAATCACCTGAAGGTTAAACCTTGGAGTCAAAGAATGAATGTGAATGTTAAGTTTACTAGGAGAAAAAGAGAAAGGGCACGAAATGAATGGAAATGACCCCAAAACAGCTGCATGAGGTAGAGAGGGCCAGAACAAATGAAGAAGAGACTCTAGTTATGTCCCAAAAAAGAACAGCACAAAATAAGTCTAACTTTGTGCAATTTCTACTGGCCACAATGATTTTGGATTTTCCTAAGCCACTGTGCAAGTAAAAAGTTAAGTTGGAGCAACAAGGCTTATGTTTCAAAGCAGGCACTGAAGTGCTAGGCTGCTAACAGAAAGGTCGGTGGTTTGAACCCACGAGCCACTCTGTGGGAGAGAGATGCGGCAGTCTGCTTCAGTAAAGATTACAGATTTGCAAACTCTATGGAAGTTCTACTCTGTCCTATAGGGTCGCTATAGGGTCACTACGAATTGTAATCGACTGGACCGCACACAACAACGGTAGCTAGGGGAGTCTCTGGATAACGCCAACACTTAGGCACTCGACGATTAGCTGTAAGGTTAGCAGTTCAAACCTACTTAGAGGTGCCTGAGAAGACAGGCCTGACAATCTGCTTCTGAAAGGTCACAGCCTTAAAAACCCTATGGAGCAGTTCTACTCTGCACACATGGGGTCACCATGAGTTGGAACAGACTGGAGGACAACTAGCAACAACAAAGTAGCTAGGGGAAGATAAGCATGGATCTGTGGCTGCAACACAGTCTTTCTTCACTTTCTGTTCTTAGCATCATATCCCTTTTTTATTACTGCAATCACCCTACCCATTCAAAAGGTAGAACAGATAGCATGCCAACATTGGCTTCCATTATATGGAGCAAAACACCCTAGGTCCCTCTCTCCTACTGTGTCACTACTTAATTTCAAATGCATAAGAAAATCCAAGAATAGCTAAACCAACAGGAACACAAGGACCTGCTGAATAATTCAATACCACACAAGTCTGGGTTCCAGCTGCCAACATCAGGGTCCCCACTTTATTCATTCTTTCCTGGGCTTATCACCTGGATTGAGATAAAATTTCAGCTTCTGCTGCCAAATCTCAGGCAGGAGCCACCAGCTGCCATCATGGAATGCAGAAGACAACAGTGGGAAGCACTGATGGGCAGCGTGCCAAAGACGAGAGCTGCTTCACAAAGCAGTACATCTATCATCGTGCACTTTTCTGGAAGGCCTGTAGGGGGCGACTACTGTTGATGGTGTTGAGGACCCTAAGTAGCAGGCATTGATGAGACACAACGGCCACTCTATACCCTGTGGGACAGAAGAGTGCACAAGCACCGACCATGGGGTCAAAAGAAACCCATCTCCAATACTGTCTCTACTTCATGATAGTTCTGTAACCTTGAGCAAGTCACTTCAAGGTCCTGTGACTGAGCTGCCTCATCTGCAATGTGGGGATAAGAGTACCACCTATTCCCTTTGTTTTCTGTGATGATTATAAATGGAACTTTCTGCTTAGGCTGAATCTGTCAGGTTGTAAGCTTTCATTACTAGAGAGCCAACATAAGCATCGATGCTCTTGCCGTGCCCACCTTCCTGAAGGGTGAGGCAGAGAGGACACAGGTTACTTAGCCCATCACTACATCCTTAAGTTCCGACTTAACGTGGGGTTGCTTGGATTTGTCTCATATCTCCCCATGGGGTAAGGGATGGGTAACATAACACTTGTATTATTAGAGCAATGTCAGGGGAATTTTTATTAAACCATTCATGATCATAACGCATCAAAACACAACGTAGAATACATACAATAAATTCCTTTACAGTTTAATGCCCAAAACCAGTGGTGAGTTTAGAACATCAGATAAAAAGGGAGAGAGAAAGCAAGAATAATTCTGGAAGACACACACACACACACACACACACACGTGCACACACATAGAATGGCCACCACTGGCAGCCAGAGACTAGAAGAAAGCTGGGCAAGGAGTCAGAGTTAGGATGTGACTCCTATTTTTTTAAAAAAGTATTCTGGAAAATAATAATAGTCATAGCAATAAGAAGAGGAGGAAAGAGAAGACCGTCACTACGACCACAACCATGACGTGGAGGGGAGACGGAGAACAAGGAAGACAATTACAGCAATGGAATTAGTATCTTTAACCCTCTTTATCGAAGTGCCTACTACATCCCAGGCTTTACACATTCCACATCCAACATCAACAGTCGAGCAAGTTAGAAAGTAGTCTTCCATTGTATAGATACAGAAACTGAGATTAACTATTTTGCCCAAGGTCAGTCAAGCTAAAAAAAAAAAAAGAGGGGGTAACAAGATTTACACCTGCCTTTGGGTGAATCAAAAACCTGTGCTCTTTCCACTGTACTACACTGTTTCAAACCAGGCCTGGGAGGTTTTGGTCATGAGTTGGTGTCATTGACTGGCCTTATTACAAGAGAATATAGAACAAGCCACCACCCCCATGCCCCACTTCCCAGAGAAAAACATCTGAAGAGCATATAATGTATCCAGTTGAGAAATGTGTGTGCACATGTGTATCCATCCATCCATTCATCCATCCATCTATCCAAATATCTGTGTGGCATGTATCTACCATCTCTCTCTTCATCTATCTATCCATCCATCCATCCATGTATCTAACTACCCATTTATCTGTCTATTTTAAGAACAGAGGGTCCTACCAGACAGATTTGTAGCTCCTATTCTGATAGTAATTCCAGGGTCTTAAGAAGAGAGCTAATTTTTTTTTTTTTTCCCCTAGAGAAAGGTGAATCCCATTTTTAGGCTCATCAATTTTGATGACCATGCCTTTGCCAAGGTTTCTCCCTGCAAGTCACTACAATCCGGGGAGAAATCCTTCCCCACTCACGTGGTAACACACTGGATTTTTATTTCTTATCCCAGCTGTGGCCAGGAGGGGGGCACTCTGATCTGGGTGATGGTTATAAAGGGTCTGCACTTCACTCGGCACTGGCCAGCATGAGAATTTCCTACACTCGGCCATTCCATTTGCACCTGCTCTCTCCCTAAGTCAATGCACGAGGCGCAGAGAAACAAAGGGCCTACCTCGTCAGCCCATAGTGAACGGCTCAGATCTCCTCTGGTAACTGTGGGGTTGAGTGAATTCAGGGTGCAGAACTACACCTGAGAATGTACCCTATCAGCTGTTACACCAAACACATCATGCTGGGAACGGAGCCTTTCATTTCACCTGTTTAAACGAAATCACTGGATGCACCGCTGTCGTCATTATTAACTTCTGTCATGGAGTCAGCACCCGACTCATGGTGACCCCGTGCACAATATAACAAAACGCTGCCCGGTCTGATGTCACCTCCATGAGCTATTGTGGATTAGACTGTTGTGATCCATAGAGTGTTCACTGGATGGTTTTCAGAAGTGGATCGGCAGGCCTTTCTTCCTGGTCCATCTTAGTCTGGAAGCTCTGCTGAAACCTGTTCAGCAACCTAGCAACACACAAGCCTCCACTGACAGATGGGTGGTAGCTGCACACGAGGTGCACCGGCTTAGAACTGAACCTGGGTCTCCCGCGTGGAAGGTGAGAATTCTACCACTGAACCACCAACCTCCACGTGACCATGTAAGAGTGTGTGTGCACACATGTTCGTACATACTTGCACACACATACGTGCACTAGGGGGAACATAGTGAGCTGAAGCATCCCCTCAGGGACCAGATGAGGTCTGCTTAAAAAAAGAAGCTTCCTTGGAATTATACCCCCCTTGGAATTCGGGTGTTATAAATAGGAATGCTGAGGCCCGCGGCAAATGTCTCAGTGTGGAAAAGAAGGGGGAGGTGGGGAAGGATGGACGGAGGGAGCAAAGTCGAGGAAGAGGGAGGGAGGAAAGAGATTTGGGCTGAGCGAAAAGGAAAGCCAAAAAGAATGTAAAAAAACTTTTCACCTCAGCAAGTCAGACAACCAGCTTTAAACAGGTAAAGGGCTTTAGACTGTTCGGGTTTGGGCAACACACTTTTGAATTCCGCCAGCATCTTAGCAGTGCATAATTTGAAAAAGGCCGTATTTTTCTTGGCTGGCAGAGGACAGTTGGACTTCTCACTACAGCAGGGAACAGACGCTGTGGCATAAGGATCCAAGAAGGGGTAGGCAAAACCTTTCTGTCTTTTCCAATGGCTTCCCGCCATTGCTAAAATGCAAAATAAGGGAGACTGCCCATTAACAGCGCAGACAGGGCGTCTTGGAGGAATGAGTTTATTTGCTTCATATGGGCTTTTTATTGTATGATATAAGATATTCACACTTATATTCAGATACTTCACCTAGGTAGATCTAGTGTCATTTAATAAAACATCTCTTTCATCTCCTAGGCCAAAAATATCACAGAATCAGACAGACTTCATTAAAAAGTAACAAGGGGGTCTGATTTTACATGGACATAATTATTATTTCTGTCACTGGGTGGCAGTGAACAGATCGATTGATTTTTTACGTGATTTTTTTTTCTCCTTTTAGCCTTTTAGCTAGGTCCCAAAGTGTTTTTCTATTTCATCTTCAGAAACTTTAAAAATAGTATTTAGTCTCTGAACTGCTTTTTTTTTTTTCCTCCTTTGAAAATGTAACGCTAATTCTTGCCAGAACCAACCTCACCTCTATTTGAAATGGCAGTACTGTAAAACTCAGTCAATTCCAAAAGGACAAGATTATTTAAACAAATACATAAACCCATCGATTCCATTCCGAAAAATCTCTAGACCACTCTCCAACCCCTTGGACAGTTATTTCTGCTGCATTCTATGTGTCACTGGCCAATTTTCCAATGAAAGATTTAGGTTTTTGCGCATATTATGTTTAAACATCTGGGTTTATTTTCCCCTTGATATTGCGTTCATGTCATTAAAACCTAGCTTGGGATACAATGTCATTGAGTTATACTATATATGCTCCAGTAAAGTATATTAACCAACTGAGTATCACATTATGAAAAAAAATTTTTTTTTCCAAACTAGGACAAGGTTGAGAATTTCCATACCTTCAACAGAAGTTAAAAAAAAAATGCTTTTGAAGTCCAGTCAATTGAGCTATTTAATGAGGCAGAGCCCATTTTTAGATTCCTTTCAATTAAAATGATTGTTCGGGTAGGATTTGAAGTCTCTGTTGGATTGTCTCATATTGGGAAAATAACTGTGTATGCACGCCTTGAGAAATACAAACGATTGTGTCACCCTCAGCCCAAGGGAGGCCGTTCAGGGTGGTAGGGGGCACAACCTTGTCCTCTCATTCACGTATCCCACATTCAGAATGGGAACCAAGCAACAATGAAGGGGCAACTCCCTTATTTCATCTCAATCACCTATGTACACCCTCACCGTCCTTCCTCAGGTTCCAGAGTAGAGGTGAATGGAGTCCACCACTGATGTGATGTTTGGCTGCAAGGTAAAAATCCAATAGGAAATAAACCATGCATTTCCCCACAGGCCACTGCACAGACATTAATAATACGGACTTGTGATTACCAGTGACCCAAGCTGGACCAGAACCAGTCACCTTCTGGTTAAAGCCATCAGTATTCTAGTATCAATCCATGAAGCCATCCATTTACTCTGCCCTCTACTTTAACCTAATCTAATTTGCACGTTGTAACAGAAAACTGCTGTCAGAGAGCATCAGGTAAACTTAATTTCATATGTCGTGGCACACAAATGCGTGGGCTGGTGCCAACGGATAACATATGAGCAGGTGGCCTCATGCTGGACAAATTTAGCACCTTGCCTAACTCCAGGAACCGCTAATTACGTATTCTTTATGTACATTCAGTTTTACGGAAATTCCCGAAGCATTTGGGAGGCAGAGCTAAACATCACGGCATTTGTTACAGTCTTCCTTTTGTTCCAAGTTTCATCCTGACAAAAAAAGAGAGGGAATTAGCAACAGGAGAATTTCACACAGGAGTGTTATGAGTGTATTATGTACTTTGTTAAGTTAATTGTTTTTGGCAGAGTTTTCGTTTTGTGGTCCAGAATAGTAGCACCGTGAAAATGATTCTTGTGTGTGTGTGTGTTTGTGGCGAAAGGTAGTGGGTTTTGTAATGACTACTCATGACTTAATTTCTAACCAATCAAGAAGGGTTTGATTCAGCCTGCCTGAATGTAAGCTCAATGAGGGTAGGACTTTGTCTGTTTTGTTCTCAGCTATATCCCCAACTCAGATAACAGTGTCTGGCACACAGGAAGTTCTTAATAAGTGTTTCTTAAATGGATGGACATGGACGGACAGACAGACAGATGTATGTGTGTATGGTTGGATGGATGGATGGATGGATGGTTGGTTCTCAATTCTTACCGTGCACAAGAAACACTGGGGGAATTTTAAAAATATCATGATGCTTGTGTCCCCATCTTCAAAGATTCTGATTCAGCGGATCTGGAGTAGGGGCCCATGAATTGGCATTTCTATGAACTCTCTAGGATGATTGGATGGATGGATGTAGAGATGGATGGATGGATGGATGGATGGGTGGAGGGATGGAGGGAGGGAGGCAGGGAGGAACGGATGTAAGTATGTACGTATGTATGAAAGAAAGAAAAGAGTCTCTTGATCCCTTCATTTCCTTTCCTTTGTTAGGGCTCCTCTAATCCAGGGCTTCTCAATTCTTACCGTGCACAAGAAACATCAGGGGGATTTTAAAAATATAATGATGTCTGTGTCCCATCTCCAGAGATTCTGATTCAATTGGTCTGGAGTGAGAGTCCGTGGACTGGAATTGTTATAAACTCTCCAGGTGATCCTCCTGAGCCAGCTTTTAGAACCAATGGTAGCATCCTTTTTCAGCACCCTCAACGTGTTCTCCTCGGTCTGTATACTTTGACAACTAACAACGACGTGATGGGCAAATGCTTCTCTGCCCAGGAGTATTATCTCAAGGACTCCTGAAACTGCATAATCCATATTACAAAGGCTTTGTCAAGTAATAGGTGGTCCACCTGTACAGGGATGTCCACAACCTCATATCAATAGTGATGAAATTGAGTGGCACTGACATTTCTATAAAGCAGAAGAGTCAGAGTTTCAAAATCGCTCAATTCTAACCACTAAAAAAAAAATCTTGAGATGTAAGCTGTAAATGCACCCAACTTTCATAATCTGTTTCGGAACGTTCAAATAATCTTGATAAATTTGATGAGAATTTTTGGTCCCAGTAGAGCAGGTATAAATATATAGCAATAAAAGTTCAGCACATCACAACCTCCTGCAGGCAAGTCTTTAAGGTAGATACACAGTGGAAGAAATTTGACAAAAAAATATTACACGATGATGTAACGGTGCAAGAAAGTTTGTTTGTTGTTTTCCTTCTTCCTCTTATTCTCATTACAAAGCATGGGCTGAAATCTATATGCCACATTTTGTAATTAAAAACAAGAAATAGATGCAGACTGGAAATAGTGCATAAAACCTCAGAAATAAACTAAACTGAATGCAACTCAGAGTTAATAATTCACATAATCACACACAGCACGTTGAAAATAAGGAAAAGTGTTCCTCACGTCTCGTAATCACTACATTCTCTAATTAACAATTAAAAGAATGGTGGTTTTGAAATCTTGGAGGACATGGATCACATTCCATTAATTTAATGATCTAATATTCCAACGTTAATTTTAAGCACTGGATGAAACTTTGTAATTTACACGAATACTGTGAAATGGTTTCAAGCACATTTTATAAACACCCACGAAGCTTTTGGCGGCTTGACTTGATGTCACCCAGCACACAAAGGAGGTTGTCCAAATTTCCAGGACTTCTTATGTCCATGCCCTTGGTCCGTCTGGGCTGGAAGAGAGCAGGAGACTGAGGGATTTACAGGCTGGCTTAATTGCAGAAGCAAAGAGCCCTAGCGGCGCCACAGTCAAGGGCTTGGCTGCGAACTAAAAGGTTGGTGGTTCAAACCCACCCAGTGGCTCCGTGGGACAAAGACCTGGAAATCTGCTCCAATAAAAGTTACAGCCTAGAAAACACTATGGGGCAGTTCTACTCTGTCACATGGGGTCACTATCAGTCAGAATCGACTCCATGGTACCCAACAACGACAATTGCAGAAGCAGCCATCAAAGAGAATACAAGGCTCAGATATACAAGACCAAATAGGCAGCTCCTGTCCAAAAGAAGGATGAGAAGGCAGGAAGGGACAGGAGCTGGTCGAATGGACACAGGGAACCCAGGGTGGAAAGAGGGAGCCCGCTGTCACATTGTGGGCATTGCAACTCATGTCACAAAACAATATGAATATAAATTTTTGAATGAGAAATTAACATAAGCTGTAAACTGTCACCTAAAGCACAAAAAAAAAAAAGAATAAAAGGCAACAAGGATGTGCTAGAACGATCCATTCTAGTCAAAGTGATTTTCATTTCCTCCACATGCCAGTGGCAAAGCAACAGTTAATGACAGCATGTGGATAATGAGAGATTTTAAAAATCGTATGGCTTCTTTGATTCTGACAATATACCTAGTTCTAAAAATACGTAAAACAAGTCACTGAAAGCCCTCCTATCAAGTGGCCGAAAATACCATATTCATTGGCTACTGAAGCCATGAGTGGGCAGAAGATGCTTCTCAGCCATAAGTTGAACATTTACCTTTCATGGAGGATTCCTTAAGATCCAGGCTGGCAGAAGACTCAAATCAGATCACCCATCTTCCATGGAAACTGGCAAAGCTAAGGGACAGACAAGGAGGAAAAAGGACTCCAGGACTTCAGTAGTGGTACCAGGACCGGTTGCCATCAAGTGGATTCCGGCTCATGGTGACCCCATGGGTGTCAGTGTGCTCCAAAGGATTTTCAGTGGCTGATTTTTTGGAAGAAGATCACCAGGCCTTTCTTCTGAGGCACCTCTCGGTGGACTTGAACCTCTAACCTTTCAGTCAGAAGCCAAAGTTTTTGTTTATTTTTTTTTTAAACTATCTGCACCACCCAGGGACTCCTCCATCTTGACAGCCTAGTACCTTTCAACCTCTATATGCCCCTCTGGCATTGCATCTTTTTCGTACAGGTACAAACAGTGCTTTCTTCCCTCCATCCCTTCTCCCCATAAAAACAAAGAGATAAAGAGATATTTTTCACCACCCTTGTCTTAGCTAGTGAACAAGAAGGTGACTAGAGCATAACAACCACGAGAGTAGCTCTGGAGCCTGTAAGCCCTGAACTTAACTTCACCGCTTACTCCTTGCAAGCTTGAAATGTCCTTAACACCTCTGTTGTTAAGCTAAGTGAAATGAATAATGGTATCTACCGCCTACTACTGGGGGATGAGACATAATCACACAAGGCACTTAGCACTGAATCGAGCACATATTAATTACTCAATAAATGGAATCTATTCAAATTGTTAATAATTTAAAAAATTGAGGCTTCTCAACTTGATCTTTACCTATGGGATTTCTAACTGAATTACTAATTCAGACAAAATTTGTTGCTGTTATTAGGTGTCCTCAAGTTGATTCTGACACATTAAAAAAAAAAAAAAAAAAAAAAAAACCGGTTGCCATTGAGTGAATGCCAACTCATAGCGACCCTATAGGACAGAGTAGAACTGGCCCATAGTTTCCAAGGTTGTAATCTTTATGGATTCGTACTCATAGCACACTATAGGACAGAGTAGAACTGCCCCCATAGGGTTTCCTAGGAGCGGCTGGTGGATTCAAACTGCTGCCCTTTTGGTTAGCAGCCAAGGTCTCAACCACTTTGCCATCAGGGCACTATGAGTCAGAAGCGACTCGACGGCAATGGGGTTTGTTAATCTTTATGGAAGCGGACTGCCACATCTTTCTCCCGTGGAGAGGCTGGTGGGTTCCAACTACCGACCTTTCAGTTAGTAGCTGAGTGCTTAACCACTGTGCTGACAGGGCTCTTTACTAGACCCCAGGCACTGTTAAAACAACCTTTCGTTTGTTGATGAACTTAATCTTCACACAGTCTTATGGAGTGCATACCATCAGTTTCCCATTCTGCAGATCAGCAAGCTGGCTCCGAGTGGTTAAACGACTTACTCAAGGTTATACAGAGACAGTGTGAGCCTAGGCAGCCCCAGCGCCCACTCTTCACCTCTGCACTCTCAATGGTTCAGAGATGTTTCTGAAAACGACACCTCAGATTGCTAGTAAATCAGTATTGGGGTTTCCCAACTACTTAAGGCTCCATCAGCTTCAGTTCAAATGTGTTCACAGTGCCTAGTATGGAACTCAGATAGCAGGAAGCAAGAGGGAGAGATTGCACAGGCCAGCTAATACCAGCATAAAAGCTAGGCCCTACCTGGCAAATGCACCTCATACGAAGCCACCAGTCAGTAGAGGCTCATATATAGCTAGGACACTGAACTGGTTTCAACAGAGCTTCCAGAATAAGACGCACTAGGAAGAGGACCTGATGATCTGCTTCCAAAAATCAGCCAAGGAAAACCCTATGGATCACAGCGGTCCAACCGGCAGCCATTCTCGGGGACGGCACGGAATCAGGCAGCTTTTCATCCCATTGTGCATGGGGTCACCATGAATGGGGCTGACTCAATGACAGCTAACGACAGCAAACAGCTCTTTCCGCTTCCTAAACCCTGGGAATGGAAAAGCCCAGGATCAACCATGACTCTCCTTACCCTTACCGGTTAGAGGGAGGCTCAGAGGAGTCCGGGAGAGTGCTAAGCTGGGAGGAAAGAGGACTGGGGTTTCTGCTCAAACCCTGAGCTGAGTTAACCACAAATTTCTACAACAGCTGGCTCCCCAGTCTTTCCCTCAGCCCTCCACCTCTACGTGCACCATTTTTCTTCTCTGTTTATTTGCTCAAGGAACCAGACTCCAGTAAAAAGGCTCATTTTTCCCCAGTGTGTTGAACAATAGCGTGCTAGACAGCCAGATATTTGCCTGTGGCAGCAGTTGAGAGCTGTTTGAAGCAAACTAAAATAAAATCCGCAAGCAGGGCTGGAGGAGAGGGACTGGGCAGGTAGCAGACACCACTGCTGGTCTCTGAACACCACTCCACGTCGAGGTCCCCAGGTGCACAAAGGCAGAGTCACAGTTTTAGTCTTGGCTCAGGGCACCAGGAAGGGGGCCTCTATCTCTGAGCAGCGGGCAGAGTGATTGCCTGTGGTTTTCATTTTCTTTTAATAGACCTTTTTTTTCAGAAGTTTTAGATTTACAGAAAAATTGAGACGATAGTACAGAGAGTTCTCATATACCTTGCATTCCATTTCTCCTATTATTAACAGCTTACATTAGTATGGTACCTTTGCCACAATTAATGAGCCAATATTGTTGTTGTTGTTGTTCGGTGCCTGTCGAGTTGGTTCTGACTCATAGCAGCCCTGTGTACAACAGAACGAAACACTCCCCGGTCCTGTGCCATCCTCACAATCATTGTTCTGCTTGAGTCCATTGTTGCAGCCACTCTGTCAATCCATCTCGTTGAGGGTCTTCCTCTTTTTCACTGACCGTCTACTTAACCAAGCATGATGTCCTTCTCCAAGGACGGATCCCTCCTGATAACACGTCCAAAGTATGCGAGACATAGTTGTGCCATCCTTGCTTCTAAGGAGCATTCTGGTTGTCCTTCTTCCAAGACAGATTTGTTCGTTCTTTTGGCAGTCCACGGTATATTAAGTAGTCTTCGCCAACACCACAATTCAAAGGTGTCAATTCTTCTTCGGTTTTTCTTACTTATGGTCCAGCTTTCACATACATATGAGGTGACTGAAAACACCATGGCTTCAGTCAGGCGAACCTTAGTCTTCAAGGTGACATCTTTGCTTTTTAACACTTCAAAGAAGTCTTTTGCAGCAGATTTGCCCAATGCAATGCGTCATTTGATTTCTTGACTGCTGCTTCCGTGGGTGTTGATTGTGGATCCAGGTAAAATGAAACCCTGGACAACTTTAATCTTTTCTCCTTACTCATGATGCTGCTTATTGGTCTGGTTGTGAGGATTTTTGTTTTCTTTATGTTGAGGTGTAATTCATACTGGAGGCTGTGGTCTTTGATCTTCATCAGCAACTGCTTCAAGTCCTCTTCACTTTCAGCAAGCAAAGTTGTGTCATCTGCATAACGCAGGTTGTTAATGAGTCTTTCTCAATCCTGATGCCACGTTCTTCTTCATATAGTCCAGCCTCCCGGATTATTTGCTCAGCATACAGATCAAATAAGTACGGTGAAAGGATGCAATCCTGATGCACAGCTTTCCTGACTTTAAACCACGCAGTATCCTGTTGTTCTGTTGAAAAGACTGACTCTTAATCTATGTACAGGTTCCTCATGAGCACAAGTAAGTGTTCTGGAATTTCCATTCTTTGAAATGTTATCCATAATTTGTTATGATCCACACAGTGAATGCCTTTGCATAGTCAGTAAAACACAAGTAAACATCTTTCTGGCATTCTCTGCTTTCAGCCAGGATCCATCTGACATCAGCAATGATATCCCTGATTCCACGTCCTCTTCTGAATCCAGCTTGAATTTATGGCAGTTCCCTGTTGATGTAGTGCTGCAGCCACTTTTGAATGCTCTTCAGCAAAATTTTACTTGCTTATGATATTAATGATATTGCTCGATAATTTCCGAATTCCATTGGATCACCTTTCAAGCCAATATTGATACATCATTATTAACTGAAGTCCACGCTTGGAATGATTCTACTAGATTTTCCCAAATATCCTTTTTCTGTCCCAGGATCACCTCCAGGAGACCAGATTATATTTAGTTATCATGTCTCCTTAGGCTCCTCTTGGCTGTGACAGTTTCTTAGATTCCCCTTGTTTTCGATGACATTGACAATGTTGAGGAGTATTGGGCAGTTTTTTGTAGGATGCCCCATTATTGGGATTGGTCAGATGTTTTTCTCATGATTAGACTGGGGGTAGGTGTTTTGCAAAGGAAGATCACAGAAGTGAAGTGTCAAGGTACAAGCTGTCAGCGTGAGTTATCACTATTGGTGTTGACCTTGTTCTCCTGGCTGAGGTCGTGTTTGTCAGGTTTCTCCACTGTAAAGTCACTCCCCTTCTTTTCCATACCGTATTCTTTGGAAGGAAGTTACTACGTGCAGCTCACACTTAAGGAGTGGGGAGTTATGCTCCACCCACTTGAGAGCAGAACATCTACATAAGTTATTTGGAATTCTACTCGGGGGATTTCTCTCTTCTCTCTTATTCATCCATCCATCCATCCAACCGTCCATCCATCCATCCATCCATTTATTCAATCATTTATATCAGTATGGACTCAGGGATATTTATTTTATACTTTGTGTTATAATCCAATAATATTTTATTTGTTTTTCCTTTGGCTTCTGTGTCCTTTAGGCATACTCACATTGCTTGTACTTGTTTGTTTTTGGGTTTTTTTTTTTTTTTTTTTTTGGCGTTTTATTTTGAATATTTCTTTACTTTCTGGCACTACGAGATGTACAAGATACTCCAGGCTCATCTAGTATGTTTCCTGCCCCAGTTCTAGAATCAGCCGTTTCTCCAAGGAGTAACTGGACAATGATATTAGAAACCAACATCGGGGCACTAAGTGTGCTTGATGGTGGGGTGCCATTGCTTCTAGACTCTCTCAGCTGACAGAGCAAGGGAACATCTGAATGTATACTAACCCGTGAATACCCCATGGCGCTGGGGGCATGACTCTTGAAGGGCACTTCGGCCTCTTTAGACGGACAGAGCTATTTCAAAGTAATGGCAACCTCCAAAACTCTTACTGTCATTCTTTTATCATTTATCCATTCACTCATTCATTTGTTAATCAGTGGCTTCCCAGGACCAGGTAGTTTGTTAAACACTGAAGACGCACCACCAGCTTAGAGAGACACGTGGTTTGGGACTGCAGTGAGGCTCGGGGAGCTAACCCCCTCCAGTAAACAAACAAATGAACAAATAAAGTAAAACTTTCATAGAGCTAAGAAAGTGTCTATTTGAAGATGAGATTTTCAAACTTGGCTGAAATTCACAGTGCATTTCACATGAAGGGCCACTGATAAAAGCAGAAATATTTCCCATTGTTGTTCAATGCTAAAAGGGATGATCTTTCAGGAAAGTGGGGAGACATGGAAATATCGCTCGCTCCTAGGTTTATAGGAGGCAAATCTAGCCTTCATCATCTTAAAAGCATTTACGGCTCAGTAAGAAATCCTTTAGAAAGAAAAGTTACTTAGGCAAACCAGGGCCCCCCGAGAAGGCAGCCGGCCAGCGCGAGCACCCCCACTCACCTCACTCCCTGCAGAAATCCTGGCCTACTGAAATAATGGTTTCCCGTACCCCAAAGCAAATGAACCACTCTCTCGCGTTACATCATCCCTTTTTCTCTTCAGCACATGACTGACTCTCCATGGGATACACGTTGTGTTCGCGAGCATGAAGGAAATTATATAAAAACAAATTGCTTTGTACTGTACTGACATTGTTTGCAAATACTACATAGGCACGCAAATGGATGACAATGGATTATGATTATTATTTTTACTCTCTCCACTTAATAATAAAAGACTCTCCTTGTTCCCTTGTAGGGAACTTTCAAACTAAAGTTCCATTGTAATGAACAAATTGGTCATTAAACAGCAACAACAACAACAAAAACAGTTGCCATCATGTTGATTCCTACTCATGGTGACCCCATGGGTCTCAGAGTAGAACTCTGCCATCGCAAAAATAATACCTATCTTGTAGGTCTATTGGGAAATAAAATGAGGCCATGCGTGTAAAGCACCCAACACTTTGTAGGCTACAAGAAATGCTAATGTCCTTCTCATCCCTCCCGTTTCTGAACTCAACAGCACTCATTTAATATAATACAATTCAAATGTATGTGTATGCATATACAGAATGAAATGGTTGTGTATTTAGTATATATGCACATGCAAATATTATATTGTAGAGACTGCTTACATTTTCACATAGGCTAACTCTGCCTCCTCAGATAGAAGATGGTGACTTGGTTCCACCTTTCTTTTATATGTTGTAAAACTCTCACTGAAAAAGTTTCTGTTGAAAGGCAACAAGAAAACGGGGAAGGATAAGACGACACATCACAAGTTGGCTCTGTTTTCTACATGTCAGCCAAATGCCCACCAAGCTGTACACTTCATTTCATACATTTCCTTGTAATGACCATGTCTTAGTTACCTCGTGCTGCTATAACAGAGATATCACAAGTGGATAGTTTTAACAAAGAGAAATTTATTCTCTCACAGTCTAGGAGGCTAGAAGTCCAAATTCAGGGTGCCAGCTCCAGGGGAAAGATATCTCTGCCTTCTGGCTCTAGGGAAAGGTCCTCGTCATCAATCTTCCCCTGGTCTACGAGCTTCTCGGTGCAAGGAACTTGGGTCGAAATGACACGATCCTCTCCTGGTTCTTCAGTCTCGGTGGCATATGGTCCCTCTCCTCTCTGCTCAATTCTCTGTTTTATAGCTCAAAAGAGATTGACTCAAGATACAACCTAATCCTGTAGATTGAGTCCTGCCTCATTAACACAACTACCTTTATAATCCTGCCATATTAATATCATAACCAACCCACTGCCGTCAAGTCAATTTCGACTCATAGTGACCCTATAGGACAGAGTAGAACTGCCCTGTAGAGTTTCCAAGGAGCACCTGGTGGATTCGAACTGCCAACCTTCTAGTTAGCAGCCATAGCTCTTAACTACTACTCCACCAAGTTAGAGGTTAGAATTTACAACACGTAGGATAATCACATCAGATCACAAAATGGTGGACCACCACACAATACTGGGAATCATGGCCTACCCAAGTTGACACACATTTAGCGGGACAAAATTCAATCCATAACAGACCGGATGCCACCCAACCAACATTGATAAAAACCATAGCCTCAACATCCTCCAGGCCCTGGTTCAAGTCCCCATGCTTCTACTTACTAGCACTTTGGTTGAATTCATGAGAAAATAAAATTAATACCAATTACCTCCTAGGGCTGTTGTCATTGCTTGTTAACTGTCATGGAGTTGGTCCCCGACTCATGGCGACCCCATGTGCAACTAAAAGAAGCTGAACCAGTCATGGGCCATCTCCATGACCGGTTGGGGATTGGATCATTGTGATCCACAGGTTTTCAGAAATAGATCAGGCCTTTTTTCCTAGTCTGTCTTAGTCTGGAAGCTCCACTGAACCCTGTTCAGCGTCACAGCAATACTCGTAGGGTTGTTAAACCAAACAAGCAAAACAAGCCTACTGCCAACAAGTCGATTCTGGCTTACAGAAACCCTGTCGACACGGTAGAACTCCTCCATGGAGTTTCTAAGGCTTACAGAAGCAGACTGTCACATTTTTCTCCCATGGAGCACCTGGTGGGTTCAGATGGCCAACCTTCTGGTTAGCAGTTGAGCACTTTAACCATATGCAGAAAATACTTTGTATGGTGCCCAAAATGGTGGTGATTATCAATAGAGAAGGGGTTTTAAAAGACCCTCTGTATAACAGAATGAAACACTGCCCAGTCCTGCATCATCCTCACAATCAATCATTCCTATGTTTGAGCCCATTGTTGCAGCCAGCCACTGTGCAATCCATCTCATTAAGGGTTTCCTTCCTTTTCACTGAACCTCTGCTTTACCAAACATGATGTCCTTTTCTAGCAATCGACCTTTCCTGATGACATGTTCAAAGTAAGCAAGATGAAGTCTCACCATCCTTGCTTCCTAAGGAGCATTCTGACTGTACTTCCTCCAGATGGATTTGTTCTTTCTTCTGGAATTCCACAGTATACAGTAGTAAATAATCTTTGCCAATACCACAATTCAAATGTGTCAATTCTTCTTTCATCCTCCTTTTTCATTGTCCAGCTTTTACATGTATATGAGGCGATTGAAAAGACCGTGGCTTGAGAAGGGTGCACCTTATTCCTCAAAGTGACATCTTTGCTTTTTAACAGTTAAAAGAGGTCTCTTGCAGGAGATTTGCCCAGTGCAATATGTCATTTGATTTCTTGACTGCTGTTTCCAGGGGCATTGATTGTTGATCTAAGTAGAATGAAATCTTTGACAATCTCAATTTCTTTGCCATTTATCATGATGTTGCTTATTGGTCCAGTAGTGAGGATTTTTATTTTCTTTATGTTCAGGTGTAATCCATACTGAAGACCGCAGTCTTTGACCTTCATAAGTAAGTGCTTCAAGTTGTCTTCACTTTCAGCAAGCAAGGTTGTGTCTTCTGCATATCGCAGGTTGTTACTGAGTCTTCCTCCAGTCCTGATGCCGCGTTCTTCTTCAGATGGGTATAGATACTGATATATAGATATCATATTTTAAATACAAGTATGGCATTAGTTAAGGGAACATTCTGTGTGATGATTAAACTAGAATAAGTATTTATGGAGATGTTGTGGACTATATTCTAGATAACAGTACATGTTGTATGAATTCTACATTTTAGTTTGTCCACACACCACAAATAAATGTATTTCAAAATCAATTCCATGGTTCTTTTCACATATTTAGGATATCCTGGATTATGTTACAGGAGTTTAAGGACTTTGAAAAGGATATGAAGTCAGTCTTTTCACATTTGTTTGGTTAATGAGGAGAACTCATAAACTCACCATGGAAATCTCAAGTAGTTTAGTTCAAATCCACCACTGACCCCCAAAGCCATCTCTTGCAGACAATAGGACCTCTAAGTAAGAAAATATTATTTCTTTCCTGTCTTATCTCCATGGACCTCTGGATTCTTTGGGTTGGAAATCTCATTAATCATTTTCTTCTATAAAGTGTTGGAAAACAATGAGTAGAAATTGTGGAGATATCCAAGACTATGCTTGACAAGTGGCCCAGAACTTACATTACACTTTTTCTCATAGGAAATGCCATGATTTTCTGCTAAGCTCTCATTGTTAACACCAGGTTTTCTCTTCAGAGATGAAGGTGAGTTCTCAATAAGATTACACCAGTACCTTCTGCAACCTGGAGTTAAGAGTAGCAGCATTAACCTGGTAAACTACACACAATAGTTTACTGTCCATTAAGGACATAAGCCAACAAGTAAGCGTTACCCTAGGTAGTTCTTTTAAGGCATTTTGAACAGTTTGAGCCTTTAATACATCCTCATCAATTTTAATTAGTTTTACCAATATCATGGTTTATACTCATTAAAAGTTTCCAAAGAATATGATTTCACCACAATTTTTATATCTGTCAGTTTTTTTTTTTCCCATGTCCCACAGTTTGAAACACAGCATGAATGGCAAATATGGCTTTGCACGACTTTTATCTGATAAACCTTCATAGAGGAAATATGTCAGCATCCTTATCAGCCAACTGTATCCCACAGTGGAGCAGCCGACAAGGTAAGGGATGACAAAAAGTTTTATCTGCGTCGCATTCTGAAGGGCACTTTCCTGCTTTATTCTGGCTGCTCCAAACCTGTCTCAAACTAAAGTCAAAATAAGGATGTGTTTGGTTCAGCCTCAGAGAGACAGGGGTTACTTCAGATATGAATTTGAAAACGCACCAATAACCCACAGCATAATATAAGCTACCCACGCCAACTGTTCATCTTTTCCATGAGGAAAGCTGCTAAAAAATCCTGATAAAATCAAGAAATCAAATCTCAAGACTAAGCATCCCTTTTCAAGTGTTTGATTTCCAAACATTAGAAAACTCGCCCTGCCCATCTTTCCATCCAGGAACGCACCATGCAATTGAAATCAGCTCTTCCTTGTTTGCTCTCTCACCGGGCACGTTTAGGCTACAGTGGGGCAGAGGTCTCCCTTGGTATTAACCAGGTGCTGCTGAGCTGACTCCAACTCATGGCAACCCCATGGATGTCATAGTAGAACTGTGCTCCATAGGGTTTTCAATAGATTATTTTTTGGAAGTAGACCTCCAGGCTTTTCTTCTGAGGCACCTCTGGGTGGACTCAAACCTCCAGCCTTTTGGTTAGCAGCCGATCTGTTAACCATGTACACCACCCAGGGACTCCTGTCATGAGGACCAGACCTGCCATATACTTACTCTAAGCTCTGTACTAAGCGTTTCACACAGACGTATCCCATTCAGTCCTTCAACAGCCATGTGTTGTTGTTGCTATCATTTACAGATGGGCCAATAGGGCAAGAAGGGGTTAAATAACTTGGCTGAGTTTGCAAAGCTCCTAAACTATCAAGTATTTGAACCTGGGCAGTCTGATCCCACATTTCATCGCAAGGCTATTTCCCCTTCAGCACTGCTCAGAGTGTAGAGTGGAGATCTCAAACCACACAGAACAATTCTTTAAGATACAACCTCCCTCAGAGCACTTCCAGCTCCTCCCTCTTGTGTGGCCCCTAACTTCTTGTTGTTGTTAGCTCCCTTTGAGTCAGCCCTCCAACTCATGGCGACCTCGTGCACAACACAATAAAACACTGCCCAGTCCTGGGCTAACCTATAATCAGTTGAGAATTAGACCATTGTGATCCATAGGGCTTTCACTGGCTGATTTTCAGAAACAGATTGCCAGGCCTTTCTTCCTAGTCTGTCTTAGTCTCCTCTGAACCTGTTCAGCATCATAGCAACATGCAAGCCTCCACTGACAGATAGATGGTGGCTGCACATGAGATGCAATGGCTAGGAATTGAACTCAGGTCTCCTTCATGGAAGGCATGAGCTCTACCACTGAACCACCACTGCCCCTATGGACCAAAGGTCTACTCTGGCTCACATGGACTCACCATGAGTTGGTATCGACTCGACAGCAACTGGCTCCAAACTTGCTGCTGTTGTTAGGGGCCATCGAGTCAATTTACAACTCCTAGTGACCCAGTGTGACAGAGTACAACTTGCCCACAGGCTGTAATTTTTACTGGAGCAGATCACCAGGTCTTTCTCCAGTGGAGTCACTGGGTGGGTTCGAACTGCTGACCTTTCAGTTATTAGGTGAGCAATTAACCACTGCACCACCATGGCTCCTTTACCTGTTGACATTCAGTCAATTTCGACCCGTAGGATAGCTAAAATCGATCAGACAGGATGAATAGGCTGGGTTATCCCCACCCTGCTCTTTAGAAATGAACAAGCAGGAGGCATGTTCTTCTGTTCTCTTGTATTCAGATGTGGGCTGGGCTGGGATGCAAACGTGCCTCTGTCAACCTACTATATGCTTTACACAAGCAAATGAGCTGCTGGAGGTCACCGAGCAACTAAGCAGTGCTGATTAATTCAACAATCACTCTTTCTTTCAACAAACAATCACTGTTTAGAGAAATGCGCCAAGTAATCCCTGATGGACTAGGTCAATGACGATGGTTTCCAACACTGTCAGTGTGCATTGTGAATCTATCTTCGGATATTATTTGTGTCAATTTGTATGTCAACATGGAGATATAACACCTACTGATATACAGGGGAATTTTTTTCTCCTGCTTTTTAAATGAAGTTCAGTCTCAGTAGTCCAACCCTTGCCTCTTTTGCCCAGCTAGCATCTATGTGTATGCATGAAGCTTTTATTGACACCCCAGACCATCTCAGATCCCCCTGATTTAGGAACCCTCTGGGATAGTTCTACTCCGTCATAAAGGGTAGCCAAAAATTGGCATGGACTTGACGGCACACAACAACAACCACCACCATAGCAAGTAACACTTATCCTCCACAGCATCTATCACAATTGTATTTAATTATTCACACAAGTTATTTCTCTAGCATCTGTTTCCATGGGTAGACTATAAGCTCCCTGAGAAGAAAGGACATACCTATTTGTTCACAACTGTATTGATCTTTAGTACCTGGTTATGAGTTGGAATCGACTCGATGGCAATGGGTTTGGTTTGGTTTTTGGTTATAGTATGCAGAAGAAGCACTGGCCGCACAGTGGTTAAAGTGCTAGGCTGCTAATTGAAAGGTTGTTGGTTCCAACTCACCAGTCTCTCTGAGGGAGAAAGGTGTAAAGATTTCAGCCTTGGAAACTCTATGGGGCAGTTCTACTCTGACCTACAGAATTGGCATGAGTCGGAACAACGGCAATGGATTCAGTGTTTTGGTATAGTATGTAGCTGGTGGCACAATGGTTGAACACTTGGTTGCTAACTGAAAAGTCGGTGGTTCAAACCCACACAGCAGCTTCTCAGGAGAAAGACCTGGCGATCTGCTCCTATAAAGATTACAGCCTAGGAAACCCTATGGGGAAGTTCTACTTTGTCACATGCCGTCTCTATGAATTGGAATCAACTCAATGGCACACAACAACAACAGCAACATAGCATGCAGCATATAGTAAGCCCTCAGTAAACATTAGTAAATGATGACAATGATGATGATGGTTGACAAAACCATCTACAGCTCACCATCTAAATTGCCATGGCTTTACATTTTATTTTCTTCATCACATAACTTAGGTATTTCAAGAAACTCTTGCTCGGAAAGTTCAAAGTCCAAATAACATTATTGCTCATTCCAAGAACTTCTGGAAAGACCCATCAACTCTTCAACAGAAAGCATCACATGGCAGTTTACGCACATATCAACACTCTTGAGACTCCTCACTCAAAACCTTTGCTTTACTCTGTTAACCAATCCTAAACTATTGTATCATGACTTTTACCCAATCTTAACCAAACCCCGTTACAGAAAAACTTGGCTTTACAACAAACTCAACAAACTTCCAAGTCTCAGTAAATACTCTGACCTTGTCCTTCCCCCTGAGACGCTACTAAGACTCTGTTGAGGTAGTGTTCTCCCTTAATGCAGTAAACAATCAGTCAGCTTCATCTTAACAAGAGGTTGCTTTGGAGATATTTCGAGTAGTCGGCATTTCACACGATTAATATCAACAATCCCAAGACAAACCTCATTTAAGAAGTTAATTCATAAATATGATATCATCATAGAGGCCATCCTTGAGACACTATCTAAAACAGCAGCTTCTGCCCACTTGTGTCCCCTTACCCTCAATTTTTGTTCTCCAGGGTCCTTACCACTATTGGGCATTATAATAAACATTCTCTTGTTTATTTGTTAAAATCTTTTCCTCTACTAGAATACAAGCTCCACGAGGGCAGGGGCTTTTTTATGCTCACCAATATATCCTCATACCCAGGACTGTGTCTAGCACACAGTAGGGACTCAGTAAGTATGAGCAGGATACCATTGGCTATGTGTCTGGGTATTCTTAAAAGGGAGAGTAGAATGAGACAAACATGAAAGTACTTTACAATATGTATAGTGTCTTCACCTTTCAAATACCTCTTGTCTCATTCTCCATCCTAACACCCTGTTGTTGTTGGTTGCTTTCAAGTCAATTCAGACTCATAGCTATCCCATGTGACAGAGTACGACTGTCCCATAGGGTTCCCAAGGCTGCAATCTTTATGGGAGGACATCCAGCAAAGCAGCTGGGTGGGGCTGAACTGTCAATCTTTTGGTTAGCAGCCAAGAGTTTAACTGTGCCACCAGGGCTCCTTCACAACAACCTGAATGTTGGCATATATTGTTCCCATTTTGCAGATGAAAGATGTGAGAATCAGAAAGACTGCTTAAGACCATGCAGTGCTGGATCTAGAAGGGGATCTCCCAATGACTGTTTCCATGTTCTCTATGTCACCCCTGTCTGGGATTAGGTAGGAAAAATGGAGATCATGAATGACTTATTACTTCCTTCTATCACACTCACCGACCCCTGAGAGAGTTTACTCTGCTAAGATTAAAATCAGCACATGCTCAGCTGACATCTGTAACAGCCAGAGACTTGGTGAAAACCTCCAGCAATTTGCATTAGAGGAAGCATCTTCAATTCTCAGATGATTGGAATTCTTAAGAATGAAGACAAAGCCAAGGTTGGGAGTAATCCTCAATCCAAATGGGATTTTATAAATGAAAAACAGAGATTTAATCCCCTGAAATGACTGAGAGAGATAGCTGATCCAAATCATAGGATGGCTCCTCCTTTATAACGTAGCATTAGAGGTTACATATACATTTATATTAATTTTAAAAAATAGCACTTCAAGGACAGAGCCAACATGGTGCTATAGACAGAAGCACCATGCTGTCCCTCCACAGTAAAGACCTGAAAAACTAAGTAAAAGAGAGACAAATGTCAATCCTGGAACCCTAAGCATCAAATGAAGAGAGAAAGAACTCAACCAAGCACCGAATGGAATAAGAAACTGACAGAGAACAGAGAGCGAGGAGAGAAATGGAGCAGAGGTCCCTTATCAGCTAATGCAGCATGGATTCACCATCTTGGATTCCTGTCAGAGACCGGAAGACAGGGAGTATGGGAAAGCAGCTTCATGGAGCTCCCAGCAGGAGACAGAGCACCCAGTAACCAGCGATACACACTTCCAACCCCCACCCTTCTTTCCCCTGCTCAGCCTCTGCCACTTTCCAGCTGGCCTCTGTCGCTTGGCTGGGAGGTGCCAGTTCCATGCCACTTGGATTCACCCTGCTCATACCAGCTGGCTCCTTCAGTGCCGTCTCTTTCTTGCTGGAGTTGCTTTTTGGCTTCTTTTGGTTTCTTCCCTGTCTCTCACCTCCTCCTCCTCCTTTCTCTAGAACACCTGGCTCTGTGTGCCATCTTTGCTTCTTTCTGACAGTCTGTGAGTGCAACTCAGCTAGGAAAATGCTTCCTTGGTCCATGCCGCCAAGCTAGTGGGATTCATGGGGCTTTTTTTTTTTTTTCTTTTTCTTTTTTCCTTTTTGTTTTTCTACATTTCTAGTTTCTCGTCTCTCTGTACTTAACTTCTTTTCCTGTTTCCTGAATACCTAGCACTGTGTGCCATCTCCGACCCTTCCAGGCAGGCTGTACTGCGCAGCTTAGGAGCCACTTCCCTGGTCTGAGCAGCCATGCCAGCAGGATCCCTAGGGGTATTTTTATTTTTTTCTTTTTCTTTTTTCCTTTTTGTTCTTCTTCATTTCTCAGTTTCTTGTCTCTCTCTACTTTCCTTCTTTTTCTGTCTACTGAATACCTGGTGCTGTGTGCCATCTCCACTCCTTCTAGATGGGATGTGCCCTGACACCTGGGAGTCACTTCCTGGTCTCCAGTGGGATCCCTGCAGGCATTTCTTTTTTCTTTTGAAATTTTTATTTATCTACTTTTTTTTTTCTCTTTTTCCATTTTGTTTTTCTTCATTTCTTGGTTTCTTGTCTGTCTACTCCAATGGAGGCTCCCTCAGCACTTTTTTTTTTTTTTTAGCTGTCATTTCTCTCTCCTCTTCCTTCCCATACCAGCTTAGCTCCACACATCACAATCTCCCCCCGCCCCCGCCTATCTGCACCATGCACTGAACATCGCACCCTGAAGCAGCACAGGCACAGTCTACCAGAACCTGCCCTGTACTGATCCCCAGCTCATCCTGTTGGCCCTGGTAGGTGCCACAAACAACCCATCCCAGCCCCTCCCCTTCAGCTAGACCTGCTCTGCTGCACCATAGCTGAGTGACTGACCCTATCTACTGGAAAAGGAGGTGAAAATTATCATGTCCACAGACAAGCAAACAACAAAGAACATACAGCCTACCTGCTCAGACATAACCAAATAAAACAAAAAAGCAGGATGAAACAAACAAATACACAATCAATAAATGAAGAAAGTAATTACTGAATGTCCCAAAGACAGCAGACAATATCAAAACATATAAAAAATCAGGACAGGATGTTTCCAGTGGGCGTCCAAAATAAAACACCAGATGACTTTCCAGCAAAAGAAAAGACACTGGAACTACCTGATAGGGGATTCAAATCTCTAAAATTCAGAGGTATCCAAGAGTTGAAGCAAAAAACAGACAAAAATGAGGAGAAAATAGACAAATTCATGGAAAAGTCAGATAAAATAATGGAAAATACAGACAAAACAATGGAAGAATTCAGGAAAATAATACAAGAGCAAAATATCAAAATAATTTCAAAACTAGAAATCATACAAAAACAACAATTAGAAATCCAAAAGATAAACAACAAGATTTCAGAAAAGTTCAATACCATAGAAGGTCTGAGGAGCAGATTTGAAGCAATGGAAGACAGGATCAGTGAAATTGAAGATAAATACTTGGATACCACTTTATTTGAGGAAAAATTTGAAAAAGAATGAAGAAAAATGAAGAAATCCTGAGAATGATGTGGGGTACAATCGAAAGCAAAAACCTGTGAGTGACTGGAGATCCAGAACAGGGGGAGAAAATGGAAAACACAGAGAGGACCATTGAAGAATTGCTGACAGAAAACTTCCCTAATATCATGAAAGATGAAAACTTGACCATCCAAGAGGCTCAACAAACCCCATGTAGGACACACCCCAAAAGAAAATTACCAAGACATATCTTAATCACACTCTCTAAAACCAAAGACAAAGAAAGAATCCTCAGAGCAGCTCAGAAAAATGAAGTCACATATAGAGGGGAAACGATAAGACTAAGCACTGATTACTCAGCAGAAAACATGCAGGCAAGAAGGCAATGGGATGACATATAGAAAACCTTGAAAGAAAATAACTTCCAACCAAGAATAATATATCCTGCAAAACTCTAGCTCAAATATGAAGGTGAAATAAGTACATTTCCAGATAAACAGAAATTAAAGGAATATGTAAAAACCAAACCAAACTTACAAGAATTATTAAAGAGAACCCTTCAGTTTGATAACAAACAACATCAGATGACAGCCTGAATCTAGGATGCAAGATCACACCAGCAAGATAACAACATAGGAAATGAAATTTCAAGGACTATTAAAAATCAAAGATTTACAACAGGGAACCAGAGAGGTTAATCTGTAAATGACAAAAATATTAGAACAATCAAAGAGGAAATAAACATTGTAAGTATAGGACTTTTTAATGGAGAGGAAGGCAAGGTGATACCAAGTAACAAAAGACTGGTTCAAACTTAGAAAGATAAGGCTAAATTTCAAGGTAACCACACAGAAAGTTAACAAGCCTTCTTATCAAAATAAAGAATAAAAACATAAAGTCTCAGTAAAAACTAAATCTACAAAAATAAATGAAAAAGGACACTTCTGGTAAAATGTCTCTCATGAATATAGATGCAAAAATTCTTAACAAAATTCTAGCCAATAGAATTCAGCATCATATCAAAAAAATAATCCACCACGACCAAGTAGGATTCATATAGGTATGCAAGGTTGGTTCAACATTAGAAAATCAATCAACGTAATCCACCACATAAATAAAAGGAAAGAAAAGAATCACATGATCATCTCAATTGATGCAGAAAAGGCATCTGACAAAGTCCAACACCCATTCCTGATAAAAACTCTCAATCAAATAGGTATAGAAGGGAAACTTCTCAACATAATAAAGAGCATCTATGCAAAACCAATGGCCAACATCATTCTTGATGGAGAGAGGCTGAAAACATTCCCCTTGAAAACAGGAACAAGACAAGGATGCCCTTTATCACCACTCCTATTTAACATTGTGCTGCAAGTTCTAGCTAGAGCAATAAGGCAAGAAAAAGAAATAAAGGGCATCCAAGTTGGTAATGAAGAAGTTCAACTGGCCCTGTTTGCAGATGATAAGATACTATACACAGAAAACCCTAAAGACACCACGAGAAATCTACTGGAACTAATAGAAAGATTCAGAAGAGTAGCAGGATACAAGATAAACATACAAAAATCAGTTGGATTCCTATACACCAATAAGGAGAATGATGAAAAGGAAATCAGGAAAACAATACCATTTATAATAGCCCCTAAAAAGGTAAAATACTTAGGAATAAATCTAACCAGGGATGTAAAAGACCTATACAAAGAAAACTACACAACACTACTGCAAGAAACCCAAAGGGATACACATAAATGGAAAAGCATACCATGCTCATGGATAGGTAGACTCAACATTGTGAAAATGACAATTCTACCCAAAGCAATTTACAAATACAACGCAATTCCGATCCAAATACCAACAACATTCTTCAAAGAGATGGAAAAACTAATCATTAACTTTATATGGAAAGGGAAGAAGCCCCGAATAAGTAAAGCACTACTGAAGAAGAAGAATAAAGTGGGAGGACTCACACTACCAGACTTCAGAACCTACTATACAGCTACAGTAGTCAAAACAGCCTGGTACTGGTACAATGACAGATACATTGCCCAATGGAACAGAATTGAGAACCCAGATGTAAATCCATCCACCTACGGTCACCTGATCTTCGACAAGGGCCCAAAGTCCAACAAATGGGGAAAAGACATTCTTTTTAACAAATGGTGCTGGCAAAACTGCATGTCCATCTGCAAAAAAATGAAACAGGAGCCATACCTCATGCTGTATACAAAAACTACTTCAAAATGGATCAAAGACCTGAATATAAAGCCTAAAACTATAAAGTTCATAGAAGAAGAAATATGACCAACACTTCAGGCATTAACAGGATACAAACCATAACCATCAATGCACAAACCCCAAAAGATAAGCTAGATAACTGGGATCTTCTAAAAATCAAACACCTATGCTCTTCAAAAGAATTCACCAAAAGAGTCAAAAGAGAACCTAAAGACTGGGAAAAAATTTTTGGACAGTACAAGTCAGACAAAGGTCTAATCTCCATAATCTACAAGAAAATCCAACACCTCTACAATAAAAAAACAAATAATCCTATTAAAAAATGGGCAAAGGAAATGAACAGACACTTCACCAAAGAAGACATCCAAATGGCCAACAGAAACATGAGGAAATGCTCACGATCACTAGCCATTAGAGAAATGCAAATTAAAACCACAATGAGAAACCATCTCACCCCGGCATTACTGGCACGAATCAAAAACACTGGGAAGAACAAATGTTGGAGGGGTTGCGGGGAGATCGGAACTCTTATGCACTGCTGGTGGGAATGCATGACACAACCATTTTGGAAAATGATATGGTGCTTCCTCAGAAAGCTAGAAATAGACATACCATTCGATCCAGCAATCCCACTCCTACGAATATATCCTAGATAAATAAGAGTCATCACTCGAATAGACATATGCACACCTATGTTCATGGCAGCATTGTTCACAATAGCAAAACGATGGAAACCACCTAGATGCCCATCAACAGAGGAATGGATAAACAAACTATTTTACATACACACAGTGGAGTACTATGCAATGAGAAAGAACAACAATGAATCTGTGAAGCATCTCATAACATGGATGAAACTGGAGGACATTATGCTGAGTGAAATAAGTCAATCACAAAAGGACAAATACTGTATAAGACCTCTATTGTAAAAATCCATGAAAAAGTTCACACACAAAATGTAACAATCTTTGTTGGTTACCAGGGATGGGACGGGTGGGGGGAAATAGTAAATAGGCAATAGATAAGTGGTATCTTGGGTGAAAGGTGGGACAGTACACAATACAGGGGAAACCAGCACAACTTGTACAAGGAAAGGTCACTGACGCTCCACAGACACATCCAAACTCCCTGAGGGACTGAACTGCTGGGTGGAGGGCTGTGGGGACTGTGGTCTCGGGGAACATCTAGCTCAATTGGCATAACACAGTTTGTAAAGACAATGTTCTACATTCTACCTTGGTGAGTAGCGTCTGGGGTCTTAAAAGCCTGTGAGCGGCCATCTAAGATACTCCACTGGTCTCATCCCTTCGGGAGCAAGGGAGAATGAAGAGAATAGGATACAAGGAAAAGATTCATCCGAAGGACTAATGGACCACAGCTTCCAAGGCCTCTACCAGACAGAGTCCAGTACAGCTAGATGGTGCCCGGCTACCACCACTGACTGCTCTGATCAGGATCACAACAGAGTGTTCCGGATAGAGCTGGAGAGGGATGTAGAACAAAATTCTAACTCACAAAAAAAAGACCAGATTTACTGGCCTGAAGGAGACTGGAGTAACCCTGAGAGTATGGCCCCAGACACCCTTTTAGCTCAGTGGTGAAGTCATTTCCGAGGTTCACCGTTCAGCTGGGGAGTGGAGAGCCCCATAAAACCAAATGGGAGTAATGAGGTACAGCAGTCCAGGGACAAGGGCCAGAAGGCAGAAGGAGACAGGAAAGCTGGTGATAGGGAACCCAAGGTTGAGTAAGGATAGCACTGATGTGTTCTGAGGTTGTTAACCATTGTCATAGGGCAACATGTGTACTAACTCTTAAATGAGAAACTATTTTGTTCTATAAGCCTTCATCTAAAGTGAGAATAGGAGGACAATTGGAATAGTGTAGTCGATGTCACTGAACTGTGCATGTAGACATTTTTGAAATGGTATATTTTTAGCTATGTTTATTTTCACCAAAAAAAAAAAAAAGTCAAGAAGGGAGAGGGTTGACATGTTGTGGGGTTGTTAACCAATGTCATAAAACAATATGTGGACTACTGTTTCATGAGAAACTTTTTGTTCTGTAAGCCTTCAACTGAAGTACAATTAAAAAAAAAAAGAAAAGTTTTGATAAAACATTTCACAATCTCGGATAATAAATGAAAGGTTACAAGTCACACGAGTTTTTTGCATTACAAGGAAGTGAGATGTGTTATGAATAAAATAATTTGGACCTTAAAAAAAAAAGAAGTGAAAAAATTCAGAAACAAAAGGAATTCAGCACAAGAGAGTAAGAAGAAAGAAAACGCCAGCACCACATAAAAAGCAATAGAAAATGACAGCAGTAAAATCACACATATCAATAATTACATTGAACATAAATGGCCTAAATGCACTCATAAAGACGCAAAGTGACAGAGTGGATAAATAAAACAGGATCCATCAATATGCTGTCTACAAGAGAATACTTTAGAAACAAAGACATAAATATATTAAAAATCAAAGGATGGAAAAAAATATATCAAGCAAACAGCTATCAAAAAAGAGCAGGAGTGGCAGTATTAATCTCAGATAAAACAGACTTTAAAACAAAATCCACTATAAAAGACAAAGAAGGGCATTATATAATGATTAAAGGGCTGATCCTTCATTAAGACATAACCATAATAAATATCTATGCACCCAATGACAGGGCTCCAAAATACATAAAACAAACTCTAATAGCACTGAAAAGAGAAATTGATAGTTCCACAATAATAGTAGGAGACTTCCACATACCACTCTCGGTAAAGGACAGAACATCCAGAAAGAAACTCAGCAAAGATACAGAGGATCTAAAGTGCACAATTAGCCAACTTGACCTCATAAACATATGTAGAACACTCCACCCAAAAGCTGCAAAGTACACATTCTTTTCCAATGCACGTGGAATGTTCTCCAGAATAGACCACATCTTAGCTCACAAAGCAACCTTCAACAAAATCCGAAAGACTGAGATAATACAAAGTATCTTCTCTGATCACAACACCATCAAAGTAGAAATTGACAAAAGGAAGAGCAAGGAAAAAAAGTCAGTTACATGGAAACTGAATAACACCCTGCTTAAAAACCACTGGGTAATAGAATAAATCAAAGATAGAATCAAAAAATTCCTAGTATCAAATGAGAATGAAACACATCATACCAAACCTTTGGGACATAGCAAAGGCAGTGCTCGGAGGTCAATTTATACCAATGATGCACACATCAAAAAAGAAGAAAGGGACAAAATCAAAACTAGTTACACAACTCAAACAAATAGGAAGAGAACAGCAAAAAAAAAGCCCACAGCCACCAGAAGAAAGGAAATAAAGATCAGAGCAGAAATAAATGAAACAGAGAATAGAAAAACAGTAGAAAGAATCAACAAAACCAAGCGTTGGTTCCTTGAAAGGATCAACAAAATTGACAAGCCACTGGCCAAACTGACAAAAGAAAAACAGGAGAGGAAGCAAATAACCCAAAAAAGAAATGAAGTGGGGGATATTACAACAGACCCAACTGAAATAAAAAGGATCAAGACAGAGTATTATGAAGAATTATACTCCAACAAATTTGAAAACTTAGAGGAAATGGACAAATTTCTAGAAACACACTACTTACTCAAACACAAAATGATGTTGAAAATCTGAGCAAAGAGATTGAAAAGGTAATTAAAAAAAAAAAAAAAAGAAAACTTCCAACAAAAAAAAATGTCGTGGCCCAGATGGCTTCACTGGAGAATTCTACCAAACATTCAGAGAAAAGCTTAAACCAGTACTACTCAAACTATTTCAGAACATAGAAAAGGAAAGGATACTTCTGAATTAATTCTATGAAGCCAGCATAACCCTGATAGGAAAACCAGGCAAAGACCCTACAAAAAAAGAAAATTACAGACCAATATCTCTCTGAATATAGATGTAAAAGTTCTCAACAAACTTCTAGCCAATAGAACTCAGCATCACATCCAAAAAGTAATATACCATGACCAAGTAGGATTCATACTAGGTATGCAAGGATAGTTCAACGTTAGAAAATTAATCAACATAACCCACCACATAAATAAAAGAATCATATGATCATCTCAATTGATGCAGAAAAGGCATTTGACAAAGTCCAACACCCATTCCTGATAAAAACTCTCAATCAAATAGGAATAGAAGGGAAATTTCTCAACATAATAAAGGGCAACTATACAAAACCAACAGCCAAAATCATTCCTAATGGAGAGAGGCTGAAAACATTCCCCTCGAGAACAGGCACAAGACAAGGATGGCCTTTATCATCACTATTATTTAATATTGTGCTGGAAGTCCTAGCTAGAGCAATAAGGCAAGAAAAAGAAATAAAGGGCATCCAAGTTGGTAATGAAGAAGTTCAACTGGCCCTATTTGTGGATGATGTGATACTATACATACAAAATCCAAAAAATCCCACAAGAAAACTACTGGAACTAATAGAAACATTCAGCAGGGTAGTAGAATACAAGATAAACATACAAAAATCAGTTGGATTCCTATACACCAATAAGGAGAATGATGAAAAGGAAATCGGGAAAACAATACCATTTATAATACCCCCTAAAAAATAAAATACTTAGGAATGAATCTAACCAGGGATGTAAAAGACCTATACAAAGAAAACTACAAAACACTACTTCAAGAAACCCAAAGAGATCTACATAAATGGAAAAACATACCATGCTCATGGATAGGTAGACTCAACATTGTGAAAATGACAATTCTACCCAAAGCAATTTACAAATACAGTGCAATCCTGATCCAAATACCAACAACATTCTTTCAAGAGATGGAAAAACTAATCATTAACTTTATATGGAAAGGGAAGAGGCCCTGGATAAGTCAATCACTACTGAAGAAGAAGAATAAAGTAGGAGGACTGGCACTACCTGACCTCAGAACCTACTATACAGCTACGGTAGTCAAAACAGCCTGGTACTGGTACAATGAGATACATTGACCAATGCAACAGAATTGAGAACCCAGATGTAAATCCATCCACCTACGGTCACCTGATCTTCGACAAGGGCCCAAAGTCCATCAAATGGGGAAAAGACAGTCTTTTGAACAAATGGTGCTGGCAAAACTGGATGTCCATCTGCAAAAAAATGAAACAGGACCCATACCTCACACCATACACAAAAACTAATTCAAAATGGATCAAAGACCTAAATCTAAAACCAAAAACTATAAAGATCATAGAAGAAAAAATAGGATCAAGTCTAGAGGCCCAAATACACAACATTAACAGGATTTAAAGCATAACTAACAACACAAACTCCAGAAGATAATCTAGATAACTAACTAGGATCTTCTAAAAATTAAACACTTAACTCTCACCAAAAGACTTGACCAAAGGACTAAAAATACAACCTACAGATTGGGAAAAAAGTCCTGGCTGTTACAAATCCGACAAAGTTCTAATCTCTAAAATCGACAGGAAAATCCAACGCCTCTACAACAAAAAGACAAATAATCCAGTTAAAAAATGGGCAAAGGAAATGAAGAGACACTTCACCAAAGAAGACATTCAAGCAGCTAACAGACACTTAAGGAAATGCTCACGATCACTAGCCATTAGAGAAATGCAAATCAAAACCACAGTGAGATACCATCTCACCCCAGCATTACTGGCACAAATCAAAAAAAAAAAAAAAAAAAAAAAAACCAGAAAATAACAAATGTTGGAGGGCTGCAGGGAGATTGGAACTCTTACGCACTGCTGGTAGGAATGCAAAATGGTAAAACCATTTTGGAAAACAATATGGCACTTCCTTAGAAAGGCAGAAATAGAAATACCATATGATCCAGCAATCCCATTCCTAGGAATATATCCTAGAGAAATAAGAGCCATCACACGAGTAGACATATGCACATCCATGTTCACTGAAGCATTATTCACAATAGCAAAAAGATGGAAACAACCTAGATGCCCATCAACAGAAGAATGGATAAACAAACTATGGTACACACACACAATGGAGTAGTATGCAACAATAAAGAACAATGATGAATCTGCGAAGCATCTCACAGCATGGATGAATCTGCAGGGCATTATGCTGAATGAAATAAGTCAATCACAAAAGGACAAATATTGTATGAGACCACTATTATAAAAACTCATGAAAAGGTTTACACACAAAAAGAAACAATCTTTGATGGTTACAAGGGTGGGGATGAGTGGGGATGGAAAAACACTAAATAGACAATAGGTAAGTGGTAACTTTGGTGAAGGGTAAGACAGTACAAAATACCAGGGAAGCCAGCACAACTTGCACAAGGCAAGGACATGGAAGCTCCATAGATACATTCAAACTCCCTGAGGGACCAAATTGCTGGGTGGAGGGGTGTGAGGATCATGGTCTCGGGGAACATCTAGCTCAATTGGCATAACAGTTTATAAAGAAAATGTTCTACATCCTACTTTGGTGAGTAGCATCTGGCGTCTTAAAAGCCTGTGAGCAGCCATCTAAGATACTCCACTGGTCTCACCCCTTCAGGAGCAAGGGAGAATGAAGAGAACTAAAGATACAAGGGAAAGATTAGTCCAAAGGACTAACGGACCACAACTACCATGGCCTCCACCAGACTGAATCCAGTACAACTGGATGGTGCCAGGCTACCACCACTGACTGCTCTGACAGGGATCACAATAGAGAGTCCCAGAGAGAGCTGGAGAAAAATGTAGAATAAAATTCTAACTCACAAAAAAAGACCAGACTTACTCGCTTGATAGAGACTAGAGAAACCCGGACACCCTTTTAGCTCAGTAATGAATCCACTCCCTTCAGCCAAAGATTAGACAGCCACATAAAACAAAACAAGATCAAAGGGGCACTAAAGGGGCACACCAGCCCAGGGGCAAGGACTAGAAGGCAGGAGGGGACAGGAAAGCTGGTAATAGAGAAAAGATCGAGAAGGGAGAGTGTTGACATGTCGTGGTGTTGTTAATTGATGTCATAAAACAAAATGTGTACCGTTTAATGAAAAGCTAGTTTGTTCCGTAAACCATCATCTAAAGTACAATATAAAAAACAGCACTTCAAAAATGTTTTGTTTGTTTGTTTTTTCCAGCTCCTACATTCTATCGGCAGCATATTAATGTGAGTGCTTTTCTTCAGGAAAGATAACCCATCAGGGATGAAATAAGAGAGGAAGAGAGAAATGTTTCATTTCAAGAGGGACAACAGGAGGCTGAATTATCCAGATAATTATCTCAATCCTTACTTCACTTTTTCAATGTGGAAAAAGCTTCACCTGAAGACCATCTTGCTTTAACACCTGTGGAGCATAATTTAGGGGGGGAAATCTACTAATGACCCTCCATTCTAAAGGCTTTAGAAGGAGCAGTGGGTGGCATATTTAAATGATAATGAAATACTATCAGTGTAGGGGAGGACACATTACCTGATAGGCAGAATTCTCTTCATTAGTACTGACTTCGAGAGGAAAAATGTCAGGAAATGAGAATGAGAAGTCATCCTTTTTTTTTTTTTTTAACATTTCTGATGAGATGATCTTTTGTGAAAAGAATAAAGTGGAAGAGTGGTGTGAGACCTCAAGACAGACCAAGAGACTCATTTTCCCATCTTCCCACTTGAAAATGTCACTTCTCCCTCTTCACGGATTTTGAAGTAAAATCCTTATCAGATAGAAATCACTCTCAGCTGTAGTTCCGCATCAGAACCATGGACTTCTCCTAAAGGGAAGAGGCAAACTTCAAAAGAATGATAAAGCTGTGAAAGTTTCCAGAGGTTCTGCATTCAAAGCTCCTGAAATGTTCTTGCATTTAGTGGTTCAGCAGATCTCTCATTAGAAACGAGTGTCCCTATCAACGCAGGATAAAGCCTTCTTCTCACACTGAATGAATACAAAATGTCAAGGTTATTAACATAGACAGACCGGCCCAAGTGTGGTACAGCACAGAAACAACCCTGATAAGGCTCCTGTATCCAAATCTGAAGATTTACATAGGAGAGATGTATCAAATACCAAACACATTTCCCAAAGCAACTGGAGGAAGAACAGGCATAGTTGGAGAAAATGGATGGGAACATGCATTCTCAACCACAGGAATCCGTACCCAACCCCCTACTGAATATCACACAAGGGCAGTGATGGTTCAGCGGCAGAACTCTTGTCTTTCATGCAGGAGACCCAGGTTTGATTCCTGGCCAACACACCTGAACTACAGCCACCACTTGTTGTCCGTGGAGGCTTGTGTGTTGCTATGACGCTGAACAGGTTTCAGCAGAATTTCTGTGGAATAGGAAAAAAGGCCTGGTGATCCACTTCCAAAAATTAGCCTATGAAAACTTTATGAATCACAGCAGAACATAGTCTGACTCACTTGTTTTGGACACGTCATCAGGAAAGATCAATTGCTAGAGGAAGACATCATGTTTGGTTGAACAGAGGGCCAACGAGGGCTTAGGATCCCCTCAACGAGACGGACTGGCAAGACAGCCGTGGTGATGGATTCGAACATGCCAGCAATCATGGGGATGACACAGGACTGCACAACATTTCATTTAGAATTGACTCAGCCACAACGGGTGTGAGTCAGAGTTGACTCATTGGAAGCTATCTGTATGTATTTTTCATATAATCCCTTAAAAAGCTTATACTTATTGATCAAAGAGAAAGCATGTGCATGCTGAATGCTAGAGTGGGAAGGAATTCATTTGAGGGGTACAGATAATAAAAATGTTCATAAATTATATTTAATGGAAACTAAGTAAATCTGACTATTACCACCACAGGTCAGTATTAATCAAAGGTATATGATATGTGGAATATAGACTTCGTGGACTAAAATGTTTAAAGCACTGCTCAAACATTACTTAGCATAAACACAAAACCTCGAGAATCAAATTCTTGCTTTTTTGATCCTTTGTGGAAATGCTACCCACTTCTTGAGTTGTCTCGAATTGAGATTGGGCATCAGGAGTATGCTGCTTTTCTGATATGAATCAGCTGGTGCCCAAGGGGTGTTGTCCCCCAAGGGGAAGAGAAAAAAAGAGTCTTTGGAGAAATACTCTGAAGAGGAGAGGCTTTCCTCTTAGTTCAATTTAGGACTCTTTTCCCATGGTGCTGTGCTCTCTGTTACTGCTACTTTAATACATGTCCTCATAGATATGGTTTTATAAAGATGCATGGTGCCAAATGATTGCCTCATCCTTCCTAAGACATTTGTTAACTAAAGAGAAAATAGAAACAATAAGTGGTTGTTGTTGTTGAGTTGGTCCCCCATTTCATGGCGACCAACATACTACAGAATAAAAAGGCAGCCTAGTCCTGGGCCATCCCCATGATGGATTATGGATAGAACAGAAATAAATAGTACTTGTCACTATACCTCCTGAGTCCTTCTAGCCTACACACCTGCCTCTGCTGGGCTGCTCATAAGAAATCAGCCGTAGTTTCCAGACTCATTTCTGATCCCTAGTTTCACCGATTCATACTCTTCACCTCCTTTGGAACCTTGAATCTCACTGCCCACAACATATATTCATGTTCCCATTCCATCTTTTGCTCACCTTTTAGGTTTGCTTCAGGTTTTATCACCCCAGCTACAACCTTGGCTTTTCATGAAGACAGCAGTGATTCATATTCCGCACCCTAGTTTTCCTTCTCAGAAACCATCCCTGTCGGGAAGGCAGGATACAGATACAGAAAAGACTTGGCTTCACCATCCCAACTCTAAACGCACCACGGAAGGAGGCCATTAGAAATCCTGTAGTGCTGGAGAAGCGAGCACAACTTGTACAAGGAAAGGTCACGGAAACTCCATAGACATATCCAAACTCCTTGAGGGACCAAATTGCTTGGGGGGAGGGCTGTGGGGACCATGGTCTCAGGCAACATTTAGCTCAATTGGCATAACATAGTTTATAAAGAAGATGTTCTACATTCTACCTTGGTGAGTAGCATCTGGGGTTTTAAAAGCCTGTGAGCAGCCATCTAAGATACTCCACTAGTCTCACCCCTTCGGCAGCAAAGGAGAATGAAGAAAAGATACAAGGGAAAGATTAGTCCAAAGGACTAATGGACCACAACTACCATGGCCTCCCCTAGACTGAGTCCAGTACAACTAGATGGTGCCAGGCTACCACCACTGACTGCTCTGACAGGGATCACAACAGAGGGTTCTGGACAGAGCTGCAGAAGGATGTAGAACAAAATTCTAATTCACAAAAAAAGACCAGACTTACTGGTCTGACAGAGACTGAAGAAACCCCAAGGGTATGGTCCCCAGACATCCTTTTAGCTCAGTAATGAAGTCGCTCCCAAGGTTCACCCTTCAGCCAATGATTAGACAGCCCCATAAAACAAAACAAGACTAAAGGGGCACAACAGTCCAGGGACAAGGACTAGAAGGCAGGAGGGGACAGGAAAGCTGGTAACAGGGAACCCAAGGTTGAGAAGGAACAGTGTTGACATGTTGTGAGGTTGCTAACCATTGTCATAAAACAATATGTGTACTAACTGTTTAATGAGAAACTATTTGTTCTGTAAATCTTCATCTAAAGTACAAAAAAATACGAAAAATCCTGTAGTGCTCCCTCTTTGGTATTTTGGGGAGTGAGAGAAAGGGGGATCAATGTGACAGAGGCTGGTTTTCTTGAGCACAAGTCATCTCCTGGACAAACAGGAAACATTTATGAAATATCCCCATGGAAAGATATTGTTGAGAAATAAGAAATGCCCTGCATTTTTGAGTTTCCAAAAAAAAAGTCAGACTGAAAAAAAATTTTTTTCTATGAAATTTTGAGTTCCTTTAGGGTTGGGAGAGGAACCTGGTGGCACAGTGGTTAAGCATTCAGCTGCTAACCAAAAGGTTGTCAGTTCAAACCCACCAGCTGTTCCATGGGAGAAGCATGTGGCCGTCTGCTTCTGTAGAGATTACAGTTTTGGAAACCCTACAGGGCAGTTCTACCCTGTCCTATAGGGTCACTATGATACCGAATTGACTTGAAGGCAATGGGTGTTGGGGTTTTTTTAGGGTAGAGAGGTTGTGTTGTAAAGTTCCCTCAATCACAAAAGAAAACTAGAACAGTGATTTGCACAAGTAGACTTTCAATAAATATCAGACTTACCTCTGACTAGACTCCAGGCAACTTTAAAATCATTTGTTATAGATCATTTAAACTCATCGGCTAAAGGATTTTCCATGTCCTCTCTGACTTTCCTCTGCAACTGCAGATCTGGTCCGAATATTTGCATGGCATGTCCCCCTGAGAAACTGTGGTCACTTCTATCATGTCATTCAATTGTCACACTAGGTCTTCAGAGGAGATTTTATCTTCTCAGCTTCATAGATGAGGATACGGACGAAGTCAAGGGGTGTTCAGAACTGGTGTAAGGCTAGACTGGAACTCCCACTTTTGAATCAAAACCCAGTGCTACGTAGGTTATAAATCCAGTCCTCTGTAGAGCACATCATGCTGTATTGTCTCTTTAGGAGGAGTGTCAGGATTCTAATCCAGCTGTGACACTGACTACCTGGGCACCTTGACCTCTCTGAGCCACAGAGTTCCCATTTTAAAATGGGACAAAGGACAACTAGCAGTTATTAATCCCACTGATTCTGAGGTATCCACTTGTTGAATCCACATTCTAAAAACAAGAAGCTTTATCTCCTCTTTCCAGATGAGGAATCCAAGGCCCTGAAAAGCCAAGAAGCTATCAAGATTTCAAGATGGTAGCTTGATTCCACAGGCCACGTGACCCCTCCTCTGGTACACTGCCTCTCTGAATCCCTGCTTATGCCTATCGTGAGGCTGGAAAACCAGGCAACGCACATAGAGAAATGTTGGCTACAAAGATTTCAGTGCACGTTACCAAACCAAAAAACCAAACCCATTGCTGTCAAGTCGATTCCAACTCATAGCAACCCTATAGGACAGAACAGGACTGCCCCATAGAGTTTCCAAGGATCGCCTGGTGGATTCAAACTGCTGACCTTTTGGTTAACAGCCATAGCACTTAACCACTGTGTCACCAGTTACATTTTTTTTTTTACACACTTCCATTTAAACCAAAAAAAAAAATATTGACTACATTTTTAAATTATGACAATATGGTAGATGAAGGAAACGTTACTATCCCTAGATGGATCTACAAACAGCACATCTCCTCCACCTCCTCCCTCTGCCGGCTCTCTCCTCGAATAAAACATCTGCTGAGAGAGATGCATGAGGGACACAGCGGCACAAGGTGACAAGTCTTTCCACCTGAGGCCCAACACAAATTCCAAATGAGAACACCACCTTCAAGGCCATCGTACTCCATTTGACTCGTCTTTCCCTGAAATTAACGGCTCCAAGTATCCCACTCTTCCCTGCCATGTCTAACCGCAGCAGAATCCACTAGCATAAACTGATTAAGGCCCATGCAACTAGAATTCCCTGAACAACCTTTTCCTGCAATTAAACCTCCATGTTGAAAAGGGACTTAGTTAGAAATACTAATGGGTATTCCCAACTGAACTATAGCATTACTTCAGAGAGTCTAGGATGCCACTGAACCCTCTCACTTGAGAGTAGTACGAAACTAATTGATCTTAATAGTTCTGCATCAAGTCAACCAGATATGGGCTCCAGAGCAAAGGGCTCCCCCTTTCTGACCACGGGAGGAAACGCTCTACTCTCTAGAGTAGAATGGTAAGACTTGGCACATGGGCTACCACCTCCCCTTCCTGTATCCCTAGAAGACATTGCTAATCAATCACAGCACTTTTCCTGCTGAGCTCAGATGGATTCTTCTCAACAAAACTACAGGGAGCTTTTACTAATCAGAACTGGCAAGCAAGAAGAAATTTATTTGCCTGCCCTCTATCTAGAGTCTTATTTCACTAAGTCTACACACAAAACTCCCTGTGGCCCAGTTCAGATAGAAACAATAGAGAGCGCCTAAATCCATGGGATCTTGGCTCTTATTTCTCAATGTATAATGACCATTCTGGTATATGCTGCTGACTTTTAATAAAACTACTTCTCTTGAGTGGCTGACAAGTTCTCCTTATCTTCATCAGTACCACTACTAGCATTTCTCAATAACCCTAAAGTAATACTTGCTTTTCCTCCCCAGTGCTTATCTCCTTCTTTAATCAGGGTAATTTTTTTCAACTGTTAAAATGTAGCTCTAGAAACTCCTTCTGAGGCATAGCCATTATTTTTCATACACCTCTATTCTAAAGTCATTTTAATTCACTTTAATTTCTCTTTAGTCCTTCCAAAGGTTAGCAAAGGGTGACTTTCTTTTTATTTCTCCAACTAACTAGACGTCAAAAAGGAGCTAGTGATATACAAAAATCAGTTTTCTATTAATAGGCAAGGAACCCTAGTGGCACAGTGGTTAAGAGCTCAGGCTGCTAACAAAAAGGTCAGCAGTTCGAATTCACCAGCTGCTCCTTTGAAATCCTATGGGGCAATTCTACTCTGTCCTGTAGGGTCACTATGAGTCAGAATCCACTCAGTGGCAACAGGTATCAACAGATAAATAATAAGCTGAAAGGTGACAAGTAGTATCTTTTTTAAAAAAAGATTTTATAAGTTTCTAAGCTTTCAGTTATATATTTTAAAAATCAGCTTATAATTTCTACAAGATACAAATGTAAACATGTTACTTATTTTAAACTTAATCCAGCACAAAAGAAAAGGTTTGTAATGACTGTCTCCCTTTCGATTTTTCAAAGTCTTTAGGTGTGTAGAAATAACTGAACCATTGCATGAAGTGAACTCTAAAATATCAAAAATGAAAAGCTAATGAGAAACTAGACAAGTGATAAAAAATGAGACAAGAGAAGTTTTGATGAAAAAGAGAAAAGAATTTAAAAAAAGAAGGCAGAGAACAAAACAAAACAAACAAAAAAAACAACGAGACACCGCTGCACAACTTTTAGAATGGCCAAAAGACACCACCTAAAGAATGTGGAGCAACAAGAACTTTCATCCAGTGCTGGTAGAAATGCAAAATGATGCAGCAACTTTGGAAGAGATTCCGGCCGCTTCTTACAAAGCTAAGCATAGCTTTACCATATGATGCAGCACTAAGCATCTACCCAAACGAGTTGAAAACCTATGTCCACACAAAAATCTATGCATGAATGTTTATAGCAGCTTTCTTCATAATTGCCAAAAATTAGAAACAACCAATATGTCTTTCAGTAGGTGAACGGACAGACAAACTGGTACATCCATATAAAAAAAAAATAACCAAAAACCCACTGCCATCGAGTCAATTCCGACTCACAGCAACCCTACAGGACAAAGCAGAAATGCCCCATAAGGTTTCCAAGGCTGTAAATCTTTACAGAAGCAGACTGTCACATCTCTCTTCCACAGAGCGGCTGATGGGTTTGAACTGCCAACCTTTTGGTTAGCAGCTGAGCTCTTAACCACTGTGCCACCAGGGCTCCAACCTTACTGCATGTTGCTAAGTGAAAGAAGCCAGTCTGAAAAAGCTACACACTGTAAGACTCCAACTATATAACATTCTGGAAAAGGTAACACTACAGAGGCAGCAGAAGATCAGTGGTGGGCAGCGGGTCAAGGGCAGGGTGAGGGATAGTCGGTAGAGCTCAGGGCATTTTAAGGACAGTGAAACTATTCTGCATAACATGTAATGGCGGATACATGGCATTATGCATATGTATAGAACTGCACAACACAAAGACTGAACCCTACCATAAACTATGGACTTCAGTTAGCAATAATGTATCGATACTGCCTCATCCAATGTAACTAATGTACCACACCCATGCAAGATGTTAACAACAGGGGAAACCGTATGCAGGGGGAGAGGGGATCTATGGGAACTCACTGGAGTTTCTGCACAATTTTTATGCAAACCTACAACTGCTCTAAAAACTAAGTCTGTTAAAAAAAAAAAAAAAAGCAGACTAGAAATGGAGAAATTTTAGGACTAAAAAAACCTAGAAGGTTCAGATGCCCAAACGAGCTTTAAACAACACACAAGAGTGTAACATAGGAAAGAAGTGTTAGAACATGGAGAAAGCCAATGAATGGCATTGGGGACAATCATGAAACACAATGAATAAATAGAGCACCGTTGTAAATAACAAGATCTGCTGGAAAGATCCATGTGTTGCAATGTGTAGCTCACTATATTGACTTACATATGCTCTACAACTTCTATAGAAAGAGGAGGGCAGACTCAACAAAGGCTTTGTCTTTGCCTTCCTTCCAGCATCTACCTACCTTACTAATCCAGGTCTCCAACAATCACGCCGTAGTTTATGCTGATTTACTCTTCTCCAAACATCTACAATGTTTCTCTCTCTCTGAGACAGACAGACAGACAGATAGATACATCCATAGATAATTTTGCTGTTTTTAGGTGCTGTCCAGCTGGTTCCAACTCATATATGTATAGATATATATATTTCATTAAAGTAGTAGATAAGGGATAAGGAGCCCTGGTAGCACAATGGTTAGGACTGCTTGGCTGCTAACCAAAAGGCGGGCTATTTGAAACCACCCAGAGGCTCCATAGGAGAAAAACCTGGAGATCTGCTACCATAAAGATGAAAAGATTACAGCCTTGGAAACTCTATGGCGCAGTTCTACTCTGTCCTACTGGGCTCCTGTGAGTCGGAATCAATTCGACGGCATGTAACAACTAAGTAGTAGATGCTAAAAGATCAAATGGCTAATATGCAGCCTTTTCTCCACCTACCTGCCTGCTCCCAACATCACCAATGTAGCCCTGACCAGCACTGACCAGGATCCAGTTTGGGGAAGGAGGTGTATGAAGATGTAATGGCGTCCCATGCAGTGAGATGACCATTTTATAAAGGACAGAACTAAGGATCAGAAAGCTTAAGTAAATTACCCATCTCATAGACTCAGCCATGCCTCCTGCGTGCAATGTCAGCCCTGTTACCACCAGCGATTTTGGCTATTCGTGTAGCTTATAATTGCTAATGAACCTTTCTAACCACCACAGCCTGTCAGTTTGTCATACTGTGGTGGCTATGACACTGGACACTATGCCACCAGTATTTCAAATACCAGAGGGTAACCTATGGTGGACACCTTTCAGCAGAGCTTCTAGACTAAGACAGACTAGGAAGAAAGGCCTGGTGATCTGCCTCCAAAAATTAGCCAATGAAAACCTGATATAGTGCTGGAAGATGAGCGAGCACCCTAGGTCGGAAGTCATTTCAAAATAACTACAACAATAGACTCAAAGCTACCAAAGATCCTGAAGGTAGCACAGGACGCAAATTTTCGTTCAGTTATACACGGTGTCACCATGAGGCAGAGCTGACTGGAGAGCATCTAACAACAAAAACAACATCTCTTACATGCTTGAAGCCTCATGTGTTCTGAAATCTCCACGTCCCAAGGAGAGTCTAAAGTCTTGCTTCTGCCTTATGATTATTTTTCCTGTTCAGTTTGGCTAGAATGCCTCACATACTGACAGGTTCATAATAAGCACTCAATAAATGCACACTGATTGAATTTGTTCTTCCCGCCTTATAAGCTGTCACAAAAGTCTCTTAATATCGCTTTAATTTGCATAGCCATTGATTCAATTATTCTTCCTCAAATCTTAAATGAGGCAGGCAGCCCCTCCTCCCAGGCTCCCAGGTATCAGCCTTGTCTCCATTCCTCTTCCGTTTACATCTAACTAAACTAATTATTTCCCCTGCTACCTCACACCCCGTTGGTGTTACACAAACCGCTGAGAAGGCCCTATCTCCTGCAGGCATCGCTTGCATCCTCTCTGCAGTCTGTTGTAACGCGGGTGACAGAACTATTAAGAATGTCAGCCTTCAACGCGTGAGACACTTATGTGCAACAAAAGGTGTCATCCGAGGTAGAACGGGTGACAGCACCCAAGGGAAATGCAGGAGCCAGCAGGACCGCCTCCAAGCAAACTTTAATGGGGGAGAAGCAACAATTTTCCACAGCCAGGACAAAAAAGGAAAAAAAAAAGTGAAAACAAAAACATTCTCAAGATTTCTGAAGAAATAATACACGGATGGTGGCCAAGGATATTACAAGGAATTGAGCAAACGGTTGGGTTTTGTGCAACGTGGAATATACACATTGGAGCCTTCAGCTTCTTTCCATCTCCATAGCTGCAACCCTAGCCCAAGCCCAGGCTGTCCTCTCCCTAGCTCCGTGCAACAAACCTCTCAACTGTGCTCTATGCTTCTACTTTCTCCTTCCTCCGAGGCTTTTTCAACACAGCAGCCAGAGTAATATTTTTAATCGCAAGTGACTCCACAGGAGAAAGACCTGGAGATCTGCTCCCATAAAGATTACAGCCAAGTAAACCCTACAGGGCAGTTGTACTTAATTACATGAAGAGCTGTGAGTAGGAATCAACCCCATGGCACCCACCACTGCCAACAGCAACAATCATGATCCTTACTTTTTCAGATACGTGAATGGCCTTCCATGGCATTTAGGATAAAATCTGAAATCTGTACCTTGATGGCTCTCTCTCCTGTCCACTCCTTCAACCCCATCTTATGCTGCACCACCCTCCCCCCGCCCCACACACACTCTGCTCCATTCACACCTTCTCTTAGTTTCTCAGAAGTGCCCACCGTCTCCATCCTCAGCGCCTTTTCCCTAGAATATCTCAATTTAAATTTCGCTTCCTTGATGATCTAAATTAAATGACCGTCCCCTGCACACACTCTCATGCCATGCTGTGTGTTTACCTCATGACACTTAGTAGAATTTTTAGTTGTAGAATTTATTTGTATGACTATTTGCCTAACATCTGTTTACTTAGCAGACTGTAAATTTGATGACAGCTGGAAGCATGCCTGTCTTGGTTTCCCACAGTATCCCTACTGGCTAGGGTTATGCCTGGCAGAGAACAGTATGGAATAGGCATGTGTTGAAGGAATGAATGAATGAACAGCAGGAGAGCAATTCCTGCAAGAAAGAGACCAGGAAGAACATCACAGGAAGGGTGTGGGCCAGTTCAGATTTCTTCCCTATGACCACACCCTTGACCGAAGCTCTCTCAGTGGGAAAAGCGGGTTTGACAAGTACTGTCAGTCACTCTGAGTTAGTACCGTGAAGGCTTCTGGGGAGAACGCAAAGACACACGAGGTTTTGTGGGCGCTTAGTACAGGTGTGGCATCTCCAGGCGCTTCAAGACGTCAAGTCTACAGAGTCACCTTTTCCCAGAGAGCTCTCAATCTGGGTAGCAGCCAATTCAAAGGCAACTAGATTTTTATGTCCCATAGAGCAGACTGAGAACTGAATGTATTTAACACAGTTCTTAGAAATGAATTTATGGATAAAATACTGATCCGTGTGAATGGCGAACCACCAGATTCTCAATTTGCAGAATCTCCAAAACCTTGTCAAGTGGTAACGAGACATTCATCTCAGATCAGTCTAGGGGAAGAGGGGGAGTTTCTTGAATTCCATCCGTCTCAGAAATAATACCTTGCACCAGAATCTAAGTATTCTGTATTCTGAAGGCCCCTTTTTCTTAGGACACTTGTCATGTCATATGTTGTTGTTGTTATTCTTGGTTGTTGTCGAGTCAGCCTCTGACTCATCGGAACTCCATAAACAACAGAACAAAACACTGCCTGGTTCTGCGTCATCCCCATGATCAGCTGCAGATTTAACCAATGTGATCCACAGAGTTTTCACTGGCTGATTTTTAGGACTAGATTGCCAGGTCTTTCCTCCTAGACTCTTACTCCCTGGAAGCTCCACTGAAAACATTCAGCAACACAGCAACACGCAAGCCTCCACTAACAGATGGGTGGTGGCTGCGCATGAGGTGCATTGGCCGGGAATCGAACCTGCATGGAAGACAAGAATCCTACCACTGACCCACCAATGCCTTCATGCCACGCTATATAGCAATGGATTATTTTCTAGACTAGCTTCCCCCTCTCTTCTGTGAGTTCCTTGAAGGCAAAAATTCAATCTGACTTATCTTTCCAACTCTATAACCTAACTCCTCTTAAATGGGATCTGAATCCTCATTATGGGCAAATAAACAATAAGCAGCTAAGAATAGTGTCTTAGTCATCTATTGCTGCTGTAACAGAAATACCACAAGCGGATGGCTTTAACAAAGAGAAATGTATTCTCTCAGAGCCTAGTAGGCTACGAGTCCATATTCAGGGCATCAGCTCCAGGGGAAGGCTTTCTTTCTCTATTAGCTCTGGAGGAAGGTCCTTGTCATCAATCTTCCCCTATCTAGGAGTTTCTCAGCACAGGGACCCTGGGTCCAAAGGACATGCTATTCTCCTGGCTCTTGTTTTTGTTGGTATGAGGTCCCCATGTCTCTCGGCTCACTTCTCTCTTTTATATCTCAAAAGAGACTGATTTAAGACACAATCTACTCTTACAGATTGGGTCCTGCTTCATTAACATAACTGCCACTAATCCCATCTCATCAACATCATAGGGACAGGATTTACATCACATAGGAAAATCATATATCAGATGACAAAATGGTGGACAATCACACAATACTGGGAATCATGGTCTAACCAAATTGATAGACATTTTGGGGGGACACAACTCAATTCACGACAAGTAGAAAGTCCAAAAGACAATGCGCTGGCTGCAAATTAGCACACACCATTTAAAAATGATTTAGCAATATGCATCCAAAGTCATAAAGATGCTGATATCCTTTGACTGAGTAATTATCCTAAGAAAGAAAACTCCATAGGTCCCAAATCATTAACTGGTGATACCGGTGCTAGTTAAAAGACCGAAAACCTCCTAGATATTCCATGATAGCAGAGTAAAACATAAAACCCAATGATTTATTGTGTAGCCATTAAAATTATTATTTTATCCAGGTACTGAATTAGCTTCCTCTTTGTATTGGAAGTCTATTTTTTACTGATAAGTAATAATCCTTTGTATTTGAATCATGGCAACCCCGTGTATGAGCAGAGTAGAACTGCTCCATAGGGTTTTCAAGGCTGTGACCTTTCAGAAGCAGATCACCAGGTCTGTCTTCTGAGGCACTTCTGGGTGGATTGAACTGCCAACCTTTTGGTTAGTAGTCAAGTTCTTAACCATTTGCTTTACCCAGGGACTCCTTAAAATTATTATTTTAGAAGATGATAAAGCAACATGAAAAAAGACTCAAGCTAAAATATAAGGGAAGAAACCAGAAAGCAAGATCATAAGCCCACAAAAATCGCAGCTTTGGAGCATGTAGCTGGATTACACAGAAAGGCAGGAAAGGAATTAAAGTGGCTTCATGAAACGGTGCATGTTAGAAGGATTCAGGTGCAGGTAAAACTCATTTCCTAAGCGTCTTTAGAGAGATGTTTGTAGGATAAATTTCAAATGGACGCAAAGAAGGTCAGTGAGTGCTTGAGCTGTGTTCCAGAATGAAAGGCAGGCACGTGGAGCAGAGCCCCTGGGGGAGCGAGCCCAGCTTTACATGCAAGCCATGGAGATTCCCTTCCTGAAGCCAGAGCCGCCCCGGCTGGGAGCATGATTGCGCTTTCGGGCCATCTGCTCAGGAGCTGTGAAGGAAGCGTGTGTCCTGCCTAGACGCCAGAGAGGACTCCGCTCACCAGTCAATCTGCTGGAAATTGCCTCTTATGATTAGTGTGCAATGACTCAGGTAGGTCACAGCCACAGGCGTTTCTGTTATTAATGCATTAGCAGCTGGAAATGGGCATCGATTCTGCACAGCGTGCAGGTTTATGAGCTTGGTGGCAGCAGGCTGCCTTTGTGCGGCGTACATGGTCACTGCCAGGAAAGGAGATGACCAGGGAGGACAGTTTCCTCGGCGGGAGGGGGAGGAAGGCCCAGGACGGAAGGCCAGCCAGCTGTAAAGGGGGAAAAAAAGAAACTGACCTGGTCTGTGAGATAGAGGAGAAGAATCTACCCTGTAACAGGGATACTGCTTGGCCCTCTCCCATACCTGAGATGGATCTAGTTACGTCCTTGCATACAAGCCCAACACATACCCCCTCTGTGATTTGCTAGATCATAGCCCTGAGAAGGGAGGATGGCAAAACATCGTCAAGCTTACTTCGGACACGTTATCAGGAGGGACCAATCCCTGGAGAAGGACATCAGGCTTGGTAAAGTAGGGGGTCAGCAAAAAAGAGGGAGACCCTCAATGAGAAGGATTGACCCAGTGGCTGCAGCAATGGGCTCAAACATACCTCATATTGTGAGGATGGCACAGGACCGAGCAACGTTTCATTCCGTTACATGTGGGGTCGCTATGAGTCACCACTGACTTGAAGGCACCTAACAGTATATATTTTAATGTGGATAATTTTATTTTAAAATGTTATCTTATAATTTTATCATGGGGTTCAGAAGCTCAATGTCTGTCTCTCTACCGTAATATCCCCAGCATCCTGCAAGAATGCTATGCAGAAATTTTTCCATGGCTCTTTGTTAATGAAGGAAGGAAGAAGGGAGGGAGGGAGGGAGGAAAGGAGAGAAGGGAGGGAGGAAGAATGAGCTTTACCAGGGTAAGAACGGTGACCTTATCTACCAGTGTCATAGCACCCTGCACGGACATGCACCATGAAACAGTTTTTCAAGATAATTTATCCTCCTTCAACAGAGGAATTGAGCTCCAATGAGCTAACCAATTTGTCAACCTGGACAAAATAAAACACAGAAAGATAACCCAACTTTGGAAGCAGGAAATGAACACGGATTTTCTGACATCAATAGAGACTTCAAAACCCTGACACAGAGGAAGGCAAGGCATTCAGCTGTCACCAAACGCCACAGCATCCGTCCAGAGAAAATTCGAACCGTGCTTCTAACTGCCCCTGCGAAAATCCCCACAAGGGCCCAGAGCAGTTTTCTAACCACTGACCTCCTACACATGCTAGGGATGAAGAGGCCACAAGGCCCAGGTGCATGGCCAACTTAGACATCAGATCATGTGCCTTCCTGGTAACCAAGCAACCTCCCAGAACGGGATCTTCTTTGTTCCAGAGGAAGTCACCTCTGGCCCCAGAAGGTGTTTGAGGTTCTCTGTTCCCAAGAAGATAGGATCACAAGAAAGCAATGAAACCTATGAGGCACACAGAGATTGGGCAGCAGCCTTCAACTTTCCCAATGAGGAGCTTTTCCATTTCTTCCTTTCTAATTTTTTTTAAATGATCAGATATTTGCACACTAGTCTGGAGCAGCAAATTAATATTTTTTTCCTCCTTGGACTGTGCTGTAGAAATGGAAATACCATGTCTTCAGACAAATTAACATGAGTTCCCTTGCAGTGCTGTCCTAATTATCTCTGGGACCAGAGCCTCCCCTAGGTGAGAACATCAGCTCTGTCGGTTCCTAAGTTTCTTTCTGAGAAGCAGCAATTTGTATCATGTTGAGAAGGCAGGGGGTGGGAGGGTCACACACAATCTGAAAAGCTACCATAGCAACCTCCCATCCTCCCTCCCCGTCCCTCCCTCCCCTCCCTGAGCAGCACCCACAGGAGACATCTAGGAGAAGGATACGGATTGATACAAGAAAAGGTAACATAACAAAGTAATGGGAACATTTAACTTTACACCCAATAGATTCCAAGAGACTGTACGCCAAACAGCCTCCTCCTTTTTACTTACAGAGCCTAGCAGTTTTCAGGAAATGTCGTAGCCTGAACTTCAAAGGCGTTAAAAGACAGATGTGGCATGAAGGGAATTAGACGTGAAATTTCCTTTATTATGAGGAACAAAAGCCGTGGGTCTAATCTCCTGTGTGATAGAAGCTTTAGCTATCAGGGTTACACTCAGTCATTCTGATGTAGCGAACAGCTAACACACCGTCTTTTTCTTTCTGGTGGTCTCCTTCTTCTTCCTCCGTTCCGACATGCAAATTCCACAGCAGTAAGGGGAGTCTTGCTGGTCTATGGACAGCAAGAGAATTCCCTTTGATCAGCCTGGATCCCCACAGCCTCCATTTCTCCCAGCTCCTTTATGACCTGGGAGAGTGTTTGATGTACCACATTATACTCCACCACTCTCAAGCAGAACCGCTACGCAATTCTGTCACCTAGGAAGGAAGCGGTATCTCGAAAATAAATATGTCCTTAAGTTAGCCTCTTTAAATTGTGACATGTATTGTTCCATTATTCCAGACTTATTCCTAGAACAAGTTGTTCACCAGTGGAACTATTACAAATAAAGAGCTGATGTCAGAGATTTCACGGTGATACTGGGCACCACCACTGCCACCCCCAAGTGCTAGTAGTATAAAACAATAAAGAAGTTGGGGAAATTGGACAAAATACTGCTAGCTTCACCAAAAATAAAGTCCTTGTGTGCAATGAGAGAGGCAAACAGCAGAAAGTGCTTAGTTGCTAAAAACAAATGAAATCTCTAAAACGTACTTCGGCATCTAAACAGCACAGAATTTCTTTTTTTGCAGTCACTTTTATATAGTTGTCACTTACTCTGGCTAAAAGGAGCAGAATGAATTGTTTTTAAATGCTCCAAGAAATACACGGTCTGGCAAACTAATTTACATACACTGGCATTTCTTTCTACTTAGCACAGGCATGTGAATTGGGGAGGGAAGGCAAAATATCCCAAGGAGAAAACCATAGTGTCTAGAAGAAAAACAACAACAGCAATGGGGCTGACTCACTGACAAGGGCACGTTTCCCACGTTCATTACCACAGCTCTACCTAGCAAAGCCTCTTCTCATCTTGGAATCTTATGCGGCAGTGCGGAAGAGAAAGACACAAACCAAGAAAAACCCAAACCCATTGCCCTCGAGTCGATTCGACTCATAGCAACTCTATAGGACAGAGTAGAACTGCCCACCTAGAGTTTTCAAGGAGCGGCCGATGGATCTGAACTGCTGACCCCTTGGTTAGCAGCCATAGCTCTTAACCACTAGGCCACCAGGGCTTCCAGAAAGACACAGGCAGGCAGCAACGTTTTTGTGGGAGCTTCAGGCCTGCAGGACAGAGCTCTTCATGAAGAATGCAACCAAAGAGACAGATGTATTTACGTGATGAGTGTGCAGAAAGAGGCGCACTTACTGAACGCTGAGTCCGATCAAGGAAGCCGTAAGTTCCACTCACATGAGCAATCTGGGCGGTCTCCTAGGGACAAAGAGAGAGGACAACTTTAGTGCTGGGGAAGGCTTTCGTCAACTGCGTCATTTTCCTCATGCTAACACCACTCCCTGTTGAGTAGACTCTGACTCGTGGGGACCCCGTGTGTGTCAGAGTAGAACTGTCCTACAAAGGGTTTTCAATGGCTGATTTTTCAGAAGTAGATTGCCAGGCCTTTCTTCCAAGGTGCCTCTGGGTAGGCTCAACCCTACAACCTTGTGGTCAGCAGCCAAGAGTGAACCATTTGCACCACCCAGGGATTACTGCTTAACCTCTAAAGTATTTCTGAATATACTGTGGATTTAACAACAACAATGATGATGATGATGATGATGATGATAATTATAATGATTAAGATTAAGTCCTTAAATACATTCTCATTGGATCCTTTCACTCCCTAATAAGGAAGGTTTGTTATTTTTCTGTATTTTACAAAAGAGGGAACTGAGGCTCAGATATCCTGAGTGAGTTACACAGTTTCCCTACATATTCATAGAGGAGTCTGCATTTAAACTCAGGAAACTGGATACCCAACTAAAAACAACTCTGCTATATTCTTCTTCTACAAAGTGAGCTCTTTGCCCCGAGATGTGTTCAAGGAACGACAGGGAGTGAACCTTTCAGAGATATCACAGTGGATTTAACCATATGGAGTTAAAGCTGGATGAAATAGAATCTAAATTTCTTCTCAGCTCTAGAAACGTGGAATTCTATAACGCTCACGTCCATGACAGTTACTGTTCAAAAGATAGAAGCAACTTTATTTTGCATTGAACAGAACTATGATAAAAGACATCCCATCCGTATGATAAGTTTCATAAACATGGCTCTCTTCACCCCATCAGAAGGAGTATGATCCATGTTCATCAATACTTAGATAAACCAAGTACTGCAAATGGCCATTAGAATTTCATATAATTCAGTGAGCTGGGGGAGGGATAACCTCGAACCAGAAGAAGCCAGATTTACTAACAGATCTGAAAGACTTACATGGTACCCTATACTCGAGAGGGTTCAAAGTGAACTGTTCCCTCTGAAGAGAAATGCAAGTAGCAGAGATAGGATTCATTTCCAGGCTTCTAGAATCCTGATCCAGTGCTCTTTCAATTACTCTTATAAAGTGGTTGATGTAATTTATACCCAGATTCAATACAAAAATTCACAAATTTCAGAGCTTAATTATAAATATTATTTGAGGATATATGTTTAATAAATATGCCCCCTTTCATAAGGTCATCAATTATGTCTTTTTTAAATCTTTACATTTGCTGAGTCCACTGTTGTTGATAAATTAGAATATCTGAGAACATCAAGTGGTTCAAAAATACTGGAAAGAGAGGAGACCTGCGTCTGGAAAGGCCTGAGGGAACACAGAGCAACAAAGTGATGGGAATTGTAGTGACAGTGCTCATCTCTCTCTCCTTCCCACCTTCCCTCCATATCTTCATCCATCTATCCATCCATCCATCCATCCCTCCATCTGTCCATACATACATTCATCAATCCCTCCATCCATCATCCATTCAACCATCCACCCCTCTCTCTTTCCATCCATTCATCCATCCATCCCTCCATCCATCCATCCATCTATCCACCCATTCATCCATCTATCTCTCTCTCTCTCCTTCCCTCCCTCCAACCATCCACCCCTCCATCGCTCCATTCGCTCATCCATGGCTCCACTACCTGCTAGCTCTATGACCATGGATAAGTCACTTAACTTCTCTGTGTCTCAGTTACCTCATCTGTAAAACAGGTATAAGCACAGCACCAACCTCAAAGGATTGAGGTGAGTATTAAGAGTTAATATTTGTAAAGCAGCTAGCATAGTATTTAGCATAAAGTCAGTGCTGTTTAAAAGTTAGCTATTATTATTTATTCAGCCTCATTTTAAATAAGATACTGTCCTCATGGTGCCTAACCAGCTAGCAGATAGCTCTTGGTCAGGAAAGTCAGGGAAAGCTTCCTCAAAGAGGTGACAATTGAGCTGAGATCTTAAGGATGAGAAGAATGTAATCAATTGAAATGGAGGAACATGAGATAGGATAGAGAAAAGGTAGGACAGGTAGGAAAGAAACCATCAAACTATATGACTCCCCCATTGCCCTCGAGTCCATTCCAACTTATAAGAACCCTATAGGACAGAGTAGAACTGGCCTATAGGGTTTCCAAGGAGTGGCTGGCGGATTCAAACTGCCAGCCTTTTGGTTAGCAGCTGAGCTCTTAACCACTGCACCACTGTTGTTGTTAGAAGTCCTCGAGTCAGTTTCGACTCATAGTGACCCTCTGTACAACAGAATGAAACACTGCCCAGTCCTGCACCATCCCCACAATCGCTGTTATGCTTGAGCCCATTGATGCAACCACTGTGTCAAACCATCTCATCGAGGGTCTTCCTTTTTTTTTTTTTTTTTTTTTTTGATGACTGTTTACTTTACCAAGCGTGATGTCCTTCTCCAGGGACTGATTCCTCCTGATAACATGTCCAAAGTATGTGAGATGAAGTCTCACCATCCTTGATTCTAAGGAGAATTTTTGCTGCACTTCTTCCAAGACAGATTTGTTCATTCTTTTGGCAGTCCATGGTATGTTCAATATTCTTCGTCGACACCGTAATTCAAAGGGGTCAATTCTTCTTCGGGCTTCCTTATTCATTGTCCAGCTTTCCCATGCATATGAGACAATTGAAAACACCATGGCTTGGGTCAGGTGCACGGTAGTCTTCAAGGAGACATCTTTGCTTTTTAACACTTTAAGCAGGTCTTTTGCAGCAGATTTGCCCAATGCAATACCCCCTTTAATTTCTTGACTACTGTTTCCATGGGTGTTGATTATGGATCCAAGTGAAATGAAATCCTTGATAATTTCAATCTTTTCTCTGTTTATCATGATGTTGCTTATTAGTCTAGTTGTGAGGATTTTTGTTTTCTTTATGTTGAGGTGTAATCCATACTGAAGTCTGTACTCTTTGATCATCATCAGTAAGTGCTTCAAGTCCCCTTCACTTTCAGCAAGCAAGGTTGTGTCATCTGCGTAACACAGGTTGTTTATGTGTCTTCCTCCAATCCTGATGCCTGGTTCTTCTTCATATAGTCCAGGTTCTCGGATTATTTGCTCAGCATACAGGTTGAAAATATGGTGAAAGGATACAACCCTGATGCATACCTTTTCTGACTTTAAAGCACGCAATATCCCTTTATTCTGTTCAAATGACTGCCTCTTGATCTATGTACAGGTTCCTCATGAGCACAATTAAGTGTTCTGGAATTCCCATTCTTCGCAACGTTATCCATAATTTGTTATGATCCACACATTTGAATGCCTTTGCATAGTCAATAAAGGTAAATATCTTTCTGGTATTCTCTGCTTTCAGCCAGGATCCATCTGACATCAGTAATGATATCCCTCGTTCCATATCCTCTTCTGAATCCAGCTTGAATTTCTGGAAGTTCCCTGTCGCTATACTGCTGCAGGCACTTTTGAATGATCTTCAGCAAAATTTTACTTGAGTGTGATATTAATGATAATGTTCAATAATTTCCACATTCTGTTGGATCACCTTTCTTCGGAATGGGCATAAATATGGATCTCTTCTAGCCGGCTGGCCAGGTAGCAGTCTTCCAAATTTCTTGGCATAGACGAGTGAGCACTTTCAGCGTTGCATCGGTTAGCTGAAACATCTTAATTGGTATTCTGTCAATTCCTGGAGCCTTGTTTCTCACCAATACCTTCAGTGCAGATTGAACCTCTTCCTTCAGTACCATCAGTTCCTGATTATATGCTACCTCCTGAAATGGTTGAACGTCCACAAGTTCTTTCTGGTACAGTGACTCTGTGTGTTCCTTCCATCTTCTTTTGATGCTTCCTGAACCATTTAATATTTTCCCCGTAGAATTCTTCAATATTGCAACTCGAGGCTTGAATTTTCTCTTCAGTTCTTTTAGCTTGAGAAATGCTGAGTGTGTTCTTCCCTTTTGGTTTTCTACCTCCAGCTCTTTACACATGTCATTATAATACTTAAGTGTCTTCTGGAGCTGTTCTTTGAAATCTTCTGTTCAGATCTTTTACTTCGTCATTTCTTCTCTTTGCTTTAGCTACTCAACGTTCAAGAGCAAGTTCCAGAGTCTCTTCCGACATCCATTTTGGCGTTTTCTTTCTTTCCCATCTTTTTCATGACTTCTTGCTCTCTTCATGCATGATGTCCTTGATGTCATTCCACAACTCGTCTGGTCTTCGGTCATTAGTGTTCAATGCGTCAAATCTATTCTTGGGATAGTCTCTAAATTCATGTCAGATATCCTCCAGGTTGTACTTTGGCTCTCATGGACTTGTTCTAATTTTCTACAGCTTCAACTTGAACTTACATATGAGCAGTTGATGGTGTTTTCCGCAGTCAGCACCTGGCCTTGTTCAGACTAATGATATTGAACTTTTGCATTATATCTTTCCACAAATGTAGTCAATTCGATTCCTGTGTATTTCATCCGGCAAGGTCCACATGTATAGTTGATGTTTACGTTGTTGGAAAAAAGGTATTTGCAATGAAGAAGTCTTGGTCTTGCAAAATTCTGTCATGCGATCTCTGACATCATTTCTATCACCAAGGCCATATTTTCTAACTACTGATCCTTCTTCTTTGTTTCAAATTTTCATATTCCAATCAACAGTAATTATCAGTGCATCCTGACTGCATGTTTGATCAATTTCAGACTGCAGAAGCTGGTAAAAATCTTCAATTTCTTCATCTTTGGCCTTAAGTGGTTGGTGCGTAAATTTGTATAATAGTCAAATTAACTGGTCTGCCTTGTAGGCGTGTGGATGTTATCCTATCACTGACAGCACTGTACTTCAGGACAGATCTTGAAATGTTCTTTTTGACAATGAATGCAACACCATTCCTCCTCAAGGTGTCATTTCCGGCATAGCAGATCACATGATTGTCTGATTCAAGATGGCCAATACCAGTCCATTTCAGTTCAGTAATGCCTAGGATATCGACTTTCATGCATTCCATTTCATTTTTGATGACTTCCAGTTTTCCTAGATTCATACTTTGTACATTCCACGTTCTGATTATTAATGGATGTTTGCAGTTGTTTCTTCTCATTTTGACTCGTGCCACATCAGCAAATGAAGGTCCCAAAAGCTTGACTCCATCCCTGTCACTAAGGTCGACTCTACTTTGAGGAGGCAGCTCTTCTCTAGTAGTCTTTGGAGTGCCTTCCAACCTGAGGGGCTCATCTTCCAGTGCCATATCAGACAATGTTCCGCTGCTATTCATAAGGATGAGGCTGGAGAGGAGAGGGTGCACCACTAGAGCATCAGATATATGACTACCTCCTATAAATTTAGAGTATGTCTCAGCTGCAAGATTATAACCACACAATGAAAACAACAGAAGCAGCAATAATAATAATAGTACTAGTAACAGCAGCAGTAGTGATGCAATGGTTAAGCACTCGACTGCTAACTGAAAGGCTGGCAGTTCGAACCCACCCAGCAGCTCCATAGGAGAAAGACCTAGCGATCTGTTCTCGTAAAGATTACAGCCAAGAAAACCCTACGGAGCAGTTCTACTCTGCAACACGTGGGGTCACTATGAGTCAAAAATTGGCCGGATGGCACCCAGCAACAGCAACAAACACCAGTAGAAGTCCTAGCTTTATGAAACCTTTAGTGTACTCCACGCTCGGCATCAAAACCAACATGCATCCTCTTATGTATTAAAAATAATGACAGCCAATATGGTCAGGTCCAGCTTTCTCAAGTTCTCCTCTCTAGCCACATCCTCCATCCCCTAATGCACTCATTCGCATACTCTAAGACAGAGCTAAAGCAAACCATTAAAATAGACAAGGCACTATCACACCTCTAACACTTCGATACATTCTTCTCTCTTCCTGAACTCCCTAACTGGCCCAAATTTGATTCATACTTCAAAGTCAGTTCCAGGTGTTAACTCCTTTCTGTAGGTTTTGTTGACCCTTCCAGATGGGCCGAATATTTCCCAGGGTCCTGTGACCTTCTACACACACCCTTCTTTCAGAACAAGAGTTAGACACCCTCTCTACGCCTTTGTAGACTTGGCCTGCCCCAGGTTGGGGCCTCCTGAAGGTCAAGGACAATGTTTTATTCAAATCTGTAGTCTTATCACTTGGCAGGGTGGCCAGCCCCTCAGCAGCTGCATACTACCTTGGATAGCCCAAGAAGCATTCCTCATGGACCTAAGGCACCACAGCACCAAGGAAGGGCCTTGGACGTCATTCCAGAAAATAGAGTTCTCTGAACAACAGCGTTTTCTCTGGCACCCCAAAAATTGGTACCCAGTCATAACATTAATTCCATGTCCTTGTAAGCTTTACGTTCACATCTTTACATCTGTTTATAATCCAGCCTGCAGTTAAAATGAATTTTATAATCCCCCTTTACAGGAATAAGAATGTGTCGACAGAAATAAGAGTTTCTGTTTATAGTGAGGGGAAATCTAGCAACGGCTGTTAGTGATCCTTGCACAACATGATTGATGGCATCGAATTGTGCACGTGAAAAATGCTGAAATGGCACATGATGTGTTAGACACATATATTTAGAACAATAAAACAACAAAACGAAATGAAAACAAAGAAAGTTTGTGTACCATCGTTACAAGGTGAGAATGGGAATGGCCTTTAGCAATGGCTGCGAACAGCAAGAAAAATCTAAGATACTCTCTAGAGTTCCAGAGGAATGATATGTTTAAAAAAAAAGAAAAGAAAAGCAAGATTGTCCTGAGTTTGCAATTACTCCTGCAGCAATTTTCCACCAGGGAGCCTCTCGGGCCCCAGCAGAACTGGGTGGCATTTCCATCGTACTGAGGATACGCTGGAGAGAGAGAGCTGCCGGTGAGGAAAACCCAGAAGGACACAGCAGGAAGTCAGGCAGAGCGGGGGAATGCAGGGCGGGCCCCCTAGTTGACTTTACTTCTACACTCTTGTCCAAATGGATGTACAAAACAGAGAATGAATAACTTCCAAACCACTGAAGTCTACGACCTCTGCACAGACAGTGTGTAGCTTAAGTTTCTAACTCTGACCGTCTAAAGAGGGTTGGCCACGGCAATGCTTCCACAAGGTTGGCCATCGACTGCTTCGTGGATGTCCCCAACGGGTGGATGCAACAGATTGCTGAGATCTCTACATGTCACTAACCTTGCACCCCTCCTGTCTCCAGAGGGCAGCCAGAGCAATCAATACACAAGGATATTGTGGCCATGACAGTTGATTGTTTAAACCCCCTGTGAGTGGCTTCCCATCTCCCCCAGGCAAAGCCCATCCTCTGTGCCATAGCCTGTAAAGCTCTGCACAGCACCCTCCTGAGGACAGCACCGACCTTGTTTATCAGTGAGGGGCGCACACCCGTGCCCCTCGTCTCCCTGTGCACCAGCCAAGTGACCTTCAACTTCTGGATCACATCTCATTCCCCACCTACCCCGGGGAGGTTGAACATGCTGTGCCTTTCGCCTGGGGTGTTCTATTGATTTACTTGTTTATTTTGGTGAAAACATACATCACTTCAACAATTTCTACACGTACAATTCAGTGGCATTGGTTACATCCTTCGAGTTGTGCCACCTTTCCTCACAACTTTTTCCAAACTATTTCACTGTCATTAACACAAACTCACTGCCCCTACAAGTTCCTCGGCTATCATTCTGAGTTGCAGCTGTCAATTTGATCACATATAGATAATTCTTTACAATAGTATCATGCCTAATGTAGATATTCTTTTCTAATTAGGCTAAAATATTACTTGGTTCAGAGATGGATGACTTTATGGGACAGTTCTGGGTCAAAGTTTAAAGATTCCTCAGGGCAATATTTTTGGGGGGTTATCCAGCCTCAATGGATCCAGAAGGTCTGGATTCTGTGAGAATTTGAAATTCTGTTTTGAATCCCTCCCTCTTTTGATCAGGATTCTTCCGTAGAATCTTTGATCAAAATGTTCAGTAATGGTAGCCCAGCACCATCCAGTTCTTCTGGTCTTATGGCAAAGGAGGCAGTTGTTCATGGAGGCAATTAGCCATACATTCCATTTCCTCCTCTGATTCCTGACTCTCCTTCTCCTCTCGTGTGCCCAGTGAATGGAGACAAATTGTTATACCTTGGATGACCAGGCCTGTGGTGTTCTTAACACCTAATTAACTCACGGTCATTGTAACTTATTTATGGAAACCCTCTAGTACATGGTCTCAAGACCAGGTATAATTCCTTCGAAGTACATATTGCAGCTGAAATCTTACATTCAATTCAAAACAATTTGATTAATGTCTTTCTGCCTCCCCACTATATTAGCTCCATGAGGGCAGGGATTGTGTCTGTTTTGCTCCCTATTTTAATTCCAGCTCTGAACAAAGTGCCTTGGATATGGAAGGCATTCAATAAACATATGGTGAAGAGACAGTGGAAATGAGGGAGAAAGGAATGAATGGAGGGAGGGAGGGAGGGAGGGAGGGAGAGAAGGAAAAAGAGAGGGGGAAGGGAGGGAGGACTGGAGGAGACAGAGAAGGGGGAAGGAGGAAGACAGGAAGAAGGGGGAGAGGGGAAGGAGTGACCACATCAGTGACTGTGACTGCATTCTCTCCAAGCTCTGCAGAGCTCCTGACCTCAGCTGGCTGTCTATGCGTGTCACAGTAGAACTGTGCCCTACGGGGTTTTCAATGGCTGATTTTTCAGAAGTAGTTTGTGGACTTTCTTCCAAGGCACCTCTGGGTGGACTAGAACCTCCAACCTTTTGCTTAGCAACAGTGCACCACCCAGGAACTCAGTCTAGAGTCGAACTTGTCCTTGGAAGGGGCGTAAAGCCGCATCAGCAGCCAGCACAGAGTAACACATCCGGGCCCACACCAGCGTTATTATGTGCAATTTGGCAACTGCCGAGCTTGGAGACGCCAGTGCAGCTCACGCCTGGGATGGAGGGAGGACAGTAAGCCAGGACAGCAAGTGCACAGACGAGGGATGAGAGACCCTCCCCAAGGAGCCCAGAGACTCCTGGCCACAGGGCACGGGACTGCTGACCAACGGTCACGACTGCGGAGTCAAACTGTCTGATCAGCCACACTCGGCCATGCCAAAGATTCCATCACTGCAGGAGCTAAGTGCTCAGAGCTCAAACGCAGAACCAATGTGTGAATGTGTGCTTTGTCTCCAAAGGGGAGCCAGGGGCTAAAGCCGCACTCCCCCTGAGACCCCACCTCAGCATCCCACACATCAAGGGCAGCATGAGACATCCTTTGATTCCGGGAGGTGACTCTCCCATAGGACAGGCATCATCTGTTTCTGCGCCCCACCCCATCACTATATCAGATTTCTGGTCTCCCCTGTGTTAGGTGTTCCCAAAAGAGAGATCTTTATTTTCCTCTATGTTTGTTTCAGTAACTGAAGAAGAACAAGAATAAAACCCAAGACCCTGTAGTTCCAAACTAAAATGGAGCACCCCATGCTCTCTCATATCACCATGCCTTTGCCCTGGCTGGTTCCTCTACCTAGCGTTCTGTTTCGTCTTTATCTGCCTAGTAAACAGGTACCTATTCCTCTGGCTCACCACCTGTCTCTCTGTGTGTCATACTGTGGTGCTTGCAGGTTGCTGTGATTCTGGAAGCTATGCTACCAGTAGTTCAAATGCCAGCGGGGTCACCCATGGGGGACGGGTTTCAGCAGAGCTTTCAGACTAAGACAGACTTGGAAGAAAGGCTTGGCAATATAATTCTGAAAATGAGTCAATGAGAACCCTAGGGATAACAACAGAATATTGTCCGACTCGCTTGCTTTGGACACTTTATCAGGAGGCATCAGTCTCTGGAGTGGGACATCATGTTTGGTGAAGCATAGGGCTGCCGAGGGCAAGGAGACCCTCTGAGATGGAATTGGCACTACAGCTGCAATGATGGACTCAAACCTGCTGGCCATCGTGAGGATGACGCAGGACCAGCCAACATTTCATTCTTTTGCACGTAAGGCGGACATGAGTCAGGGATGAATTGACGGCAGCTATCATCACCATCATCATCAATGACCTCTAGAGAGCGTTGATGTGAGGATCCCCCAAGATAATGACCTGGCACATAGTAGGCACTCAGTAAATATTTATCAAGCCAAACAACCAAGAGTTATGTCTACTTGATCAAGCACAGTCCTTCCAATAAGCAAAGTTGTAAAATACTTTGCAAAATTTTTCCAGAAAAGATAAGATTATACAGATGACTATGTCAGTTTAGGAGCCCTGGTGGTGCAATGGTTAGGAGCCCAGCTGCTGACCAAAAGTTCAGCAGATCAAATCCACCAGCCGCTCCTTAGAAACCCTATGGGGCAGTTCTACTCTGTCCTATAGGGTCACTATGTGTCAAAATCAACTGGACGGCCACCGGTTTTTTGGTTTTGATGTCAGTCTCTCCCAGGCACATCGGCAACCAGCACAGCCCCTCGCACATGTTGTCGTTCTTGTTAGGTGCCTTGGAGTTGATTCCAACTCATAGTGGCCCTATGTGACAAAGTACAACTGCCCCATAGGTTTTTCTAGGCTGTAATTTTTATGGGAGCAGATTGCCAGGACTTTCTCCTGCAGAGCCACTGGATGAGTGCAAACTGCTAACCTTTCAGTTAGCAGCCAAGTGCTTAACCACTGTGCCATCTGATAATAACGCACCCGTAGGGCTGTTCCTTTATGTATGGTACAACTCTAGCTTCGACTCGAAGGCTTATATGTAACTTGTCATACCGTTTAGACATAACAAGCATCAATTAGTCCTCTCGCCACATGTGATTGGGCTGCACTCACCCATCCAACGAGGGCTTGGGGACAGTGTCTGTGGCTGCTCCAGGGAAGGCTTCCTCCCAGGCTCCCTCCTAGGGGAAGCAAACTCCTCCCCCACAGCTCCAGGGACCTCTGAGAGACTAAGGATATGACGCGCACCCCCCCCCCCCAACCCCCCGGGAGGCTCATTGTTGGTGTGTTTAATTTCCTGTCTTGGCCTTACAGGAGATGTCTAATGTTTGGGCTGTAGGGTATGTTCTGATTAAAAATAATCCTCCCAAGTACGGTTTGGCATGAGACTCCTGTCACTCGCACTCTGCCACTGGCCTCGGTGTCTCTGTCAGCAATAACTGTGTCTACAGAGCCTAACTGTAAATGAAAACCCCAGGGGCAAGTTGGGGTCCCTGGTTCCTGGGCTGCGCCAGATCTTTTAATTTGCACTGTCTGTCAAAAGGATGCGGCTGTGTGTACTCTGAAGAAATCCTCGACTCTCAGATGCAAGGCCAGGGAAAGCAGAGGTACCGCGCCCTTCTCAGAGAAATTGTATTTGAACCCTCAGGAGAGAACAGGCTGTGTGAGACGCAAGGAGGCTGCTCTTTTTATTCTGCTCCAAACCTTGGCTAGGCCCAGTATGGAAAGGGAAGCTGAACTCTAGGGAAATTTCAAGGCATGTTTATATTATTTTTCCACCAAGGTACATAAGACAGGACAGTGAATTCAAAGCATGTGGTGGTAACTCTTTCAAAGGAAATATACACCTAAGGCCTGATTATTTCAATCTCTATGAAATTAAAACTATCTCGGTACTAGGACAAAACAGAGGTGTGTGCCTTCAGCTGGGAGGTATCATCAAACTGTTGTCTTAGGACCAGAGAGGGGTTATCCCGAAGGCCAGACTCAGAAGACAAAAAAAAATCTGTTGCCATTGAGTTGATTCCAACTCATGGAGATCCCATGTTCCCATGTATGTCACAGTAGAACTGTTCTTCATAGGGTTTTCAGAAGTAGATCACCAGGCCTTTTTTCCAAGGCGCCTCCTGGGACTCGGACCTCCATCATTTCTGTTAGCAGCCAAGCACTTAACCATTTGGACCACCTACAATGACGAGTATTTCCCTTTTGCTGATTAAGGACCTAGGCTGTAAGAACCGGAAAGAACTTGATCTAGTCTTACCACTACCGATCAGCAAACTCAGGCTACAAATCCACTTCTGTCAGATTCTAAACTTCATACTTTTGCCAATATTTAGTCTGCCTCTTTTTTTTTTTAATAGAGATGTTAACTAGTTTGGATTTTTGATGGGGCTCAAACTGAAGGTCCGTTTTGGCAGGAGAGAAAGTGTGAGGACCAGCTTCTCAAAGCAGCTTCCCTGAAGTATTTCCCTTTACCGGTCGTACCACCAATATAGAGAATCCACATGTCCACTGTTTATAGGGGGAGAAGGAGAACCAGACTCTGCAGAAAGTCGATGCAGAAAGTTCTGCTAATGCAAATGTACAAGAACTGATAACCAAGATGACTCGCTGACACCCGCAAGCAGCCAGGCTCCAGGAGCCGGGCTCCAAGGGAAGGCAGACTCCCCTGTGGGTTCCTCTCATTGAAATCTCAGCTCCAACGTCACTTCCCTCGCAAAGCTTCCCTGACCCCTCTCTGCAGCAAGTCTAGGAGAGGGCTGCTTCTCGTTGCATTGTAATAATCAGACACGAAATCACAACCATTTGATGAGCATCCACCTCTCTGCTAGGCCGGATGCTCTACAAGGACTCAGACCAGGAGGGTTACATTCCCCACGGAACCAGTCCGCACCCAACTCAGCACCTGGGGCAATATCTGTGCTCATTGAACACCTGCTGAGTGAAGTTCCTGGGTGGAGCTGTTATAACGCACTGGGGCTGCTAGCCGAAAGGTTGGAAGTTCAAGTCCACCCAGAAGTGCCTCGGAAGAAAGGCCTGGCGATCTACTTCCAATAAATCAGCCACTAAAAACCTTCTGGAGCAAAGTTCTACTCTGATCTATATGAGGTCACCATGAGTTGGAGTCGACTCGATGGTAGCTGGTAGGAGTGAATGAATGTGTGAACAACCCTGAATGAAGCTGCATTTTCTTCTCCCATTCAGAGCGTCTCAGTGTGAGAAGCAGGGGTTCATCACCAGCCACCCTCCACTACTAGCTTTTTCTTTAAGCCCAACTCCCCTGCCTACCCCATGTCCAGTTTCTTACAGGTCAGTCAGAGGACAGAGTCAGACATCGAAAAAGATGAGCATAAACATGGAGGAAGAGGTTTGACCCACCGGCCATGCCCACCTGGGTACAATCCTGGCTCCAGCACTTCCTAGCTGTGTGACCTCAGACAACTTACTTTACATCTCTGGGCCTCACTACTCTCAGGTATAAGGTGGAAATGGAAATTACTCTTTTGTAGTATCCTTATCATAATTAAGTGAAATTACACAGGAAAACGGCTCTACCTAGGTTTATATTATTTATAAGTCTTCTCGAGTAATTATTATTACTTAATAAATGAGTAAAAGTCATGGGAAATATTGTGACTTAAAGGAAGTCATTAAGTATCTATTTCGGATACATAGGGACATATGTGAGTGTATAGAAAGAAATAATAAAAACAATCACAACAGCAAAATAAAAAATAAGCATCCAGTACAGTGTACCATGCACTACAATAAACAAGTACTCTACTGAATTCTCACTACATCCCTACGCTGTGGGCATCATTGCCTGTAATTTTCAGACGAAGCACGAGACTCAGAAAGGTTAAGTATTTGTGCAAGCTCCCATGCAGAAGCCAGAATTTGAACGCCAATTTAAATAGCAAATACGCTGTATTTGCTCTCAAAGAGAATGGTCCCATTCCAAGTAGACATCTTCTGATCGCGACCACTCAAAGAAGGATCTGGGGCCACAGAAAACAGACACTGGCATGCTTTTACAAAAGAAGTGTTAAGATCTTCCATGATACCATGATCAACTCATACCCCCAGGAAGCTACGGACAAGGGATCACCCTTTCCAAACCAATTCACTTTGGTTATTATCCATCATGGCACCACTTTGGTTGATCATTGTCATTGTCAAGAGAAGTCATGCAGGTACAAGCAATGGGGCTTACAAAGGGAGGCCTCTCAGACATAACATTCTGAGCAACAATCTTCTCCCTTGAACAGCAAGCCTCTCTCCTGAGGCTTTCAGCTCCCCCCGGCAGTCAGGTGGCCCCATGGGGAAGACTCTCTCTAACATTTTAAAGGCCCTCCTTCACACCACCAGGTAGGCTGAGGACTAAACCAACCAGTCCCGTTGAATCGAAACAGAGAATGGATATAGTAATCAGAAAGCTTGCAAGAGGTTTATAGAGCTGGGATACAAAGCACATCATTGGGAATGCATGACGCTTTCGTTCATTAATCATCTTTTCCTTTGAACCTCTTTCTCCGTGAAAAGTAGCTTTCCATTTCTATTACCAAGATTAAGGTGTCAACAATACGCAATAGCAGAAACTGGACTGTAGTGGGAAAGAGGAAGAAAGAGACAGGAAAAAGAAAGAAAGAAAGGGAGACAGAAAACACCCTCAGTACACAGTGTGATTGTGATATATTTGCTCAGATTACTGTTTTATTTACATCGTTGAGAACACCTTATTTCGGGGCTTCATAACTCACTGCTCTGTAAAGGAAAGGAAATCAGCTAGCTGCTTCCTACTTCACCACGGACAAGGAAAAAATACCATAAAGAAGACCCATCCTCCACCCTGTCTCAATTTTTTTTTTAATTCTATTTAATATGTGTCGGACTCCAGAGCACCTTATTACCTTATTTAATTCACACCAGGGATGATGTTTCAGAATAAAAATGGCACTAAAATGGTAGGAACGAAGCTATGAAATGCAGACATCGTATTTTCTTCCCAGAGATAATCAGCTTATCAGAATTCATTTCAACCTAAGAAAGGTCTCGGAACTACACTGAAAATTCAAGCTGGTCTCATCATCTCAAGAATGTAATCTCAAGAAAACAGTAAAACCACCAAGGCAAGGTTGGTGCTGTTATCTTTATGTATAAAGAGGGGAAGCATCAGATTCCTGCACAATTACGGTGGCAGGGTCTGCTCCCACTGTGGTAGAGACTTCTGCAAAAAATATACGACGTGTCTTAGCCAATAATGCATATTTTTTCCATGTCATTGAGGGTACTTTTCAAAGATGCATCGTTGCGTGCTTTACCTGTTAAAATACTATCCAAATTTTGTGTCCTGAAAAATATAAGACTTAATTTTTTCCCCTCTAAATTAATCTTTAAAAGGGGCATGGGTTTTAGGTCTAGTCCTGTTACTAACTAGCTGTTTGGCCTTGATTAGGTGACTTAGGAGTTCTTGGGTGGTGCAAATGATAACTGCTCTCAGCTGATAACCGAGAGGTTGGAAGGTCAAGTCCACCCAGAGGTGCCTCAGAAGAAAGGCCTGGCAATCTACGTCCAAAAAATCGGCCATTGAAAACCCTATGGAGTACAGTTCTACTCTGACACACATGGGGCTGTCGTAAGTCAGAGTCAACTCGACAGCAACTGATGTTAGGTTACTTAACTCTCTCTATACCTCAGTTTCCTCAATTACACGTGAGGAGGCTGGACATTCTTGTTTTAAAATATTGTTTTCTTTCCCTTGCTTCATAGTTTCTCAGGAACCAGAAAGCTTGGTTCATGGGAAGCCTCCTGAAAGGGAAAACCAACAAGAGCAACAGCAAAAGTACCCTGGAAATGTGTGTAAATTTCAAATCCTATCTAGAGTCAAAACTTAGATACAATATACTGTGTGTCTCTCATATGCCCCTCCCCCCCCCACCAAGAAAAAAATTAGAGAAAATCCAACCAGCCAGAAGAGGATGTCTAATTTTAAAAGAAATGCAATGGGTTTCAGAAGGTAAAAGAAAATTCCCGGTAGCCAATCCTTCTTGCTCTGCAAAGAACAGCCAAGCCATCTGGTACAATGTTCCAGAAAAGCAAAGACAATGAAACCAAGGAAAAATAGCCAGGCAGAGAGCTGGATCAATACAGTACTCAAGGCGCCCACGTGGGAGTGCGGGAAGTCATAAAACTAGACCGGAGTCATGAAAAGTTCGGTAACTGTTCCAAGGGTCACATCGGGTAACCATCAAAAGTTATGTGCTTAATGTGGGAACTTGTGCAGATTTGTTTCCGGTGATATTTTCTTTCCAGCATGATTTCAAATAAGAAATAAAGACTGTGAACGCAGTCACAGGAAAGACTGGAAGTCTTAAGGCAAAAATAGTCATGTCTCCGGTTTTGTCATGAGAGACAATAACCTGAGACCTAGAGAAAGCAAAACTTGGGTTCTGATGTTCCTCTGCATTTGACATTGAGACGTTTACTGACCTCTCTGAACCTCAGTCTCTTCCTCTGGCCAAGCGAGTAGTAGTACCGACATCACAGGGTTGCTCTGACCATTAAGTTAGTGAATGCACATGAAAAGTTTAACTACGGCACACTGAGCCACCGTTATGGGTGATGGAAACATTCCAGATGGTTAATGGTGATGGGTGCACAGCATGAGGAACATAAAGCCACCAAACTGTACTTGTGAAGACAGTAGAAATGGCAAATGTTTTGTTACCTGTGTATCTGTTGTTGTTATTGTTGTTGTCATTGTCGTCGTGTGCCGTCAAGTCAATTTCGACTCATAGTGACCCTACAGGACAGAGTGAAACTGCCCCATAGGGTTTCCACGGCCGTAATCTTTACCATTCAGTTAGCAGCAGAGCCCTTAACCCTTGCGCCACCAGGGCTATATATCTACCACAATAAAAAAAGTGTATTAAACGCTTGCACTCTTTGATAAACGTTAACAACTTGTATGAAGTTTGATGTTTTATTACGAGTTTCTGTTTTGGGTTCGGATGAGGTAGAAGCAGAAAACTAACGTTTATAGAGCACTCACTAAGTTGCGGGCACCCTGCTAACCCTTCCCTAGGTATTCTTGCCTTGAAAACTCTTTACACCTACATGAGGAGAGATTTACTTCTACTCAGACCCCAGGGAACTCATTCTCATAATGCTCTGAGTTGTCCTGAAACGCTTCAAGCTTTCATGAAAATCAGAAAAGTACTGCATTAATAATAATCATTTACTTTTCCACGTGACTTTAATAAGTAAATAGACCTTAATACGAATAATGCAAAAATTTAAAAAAAAAAACACCTCACTTATTTTCTTCCCATGTCTATAGCCCTTCCATGTCACGTGACGCCCCCAAAAAAGGCAGCGCGTGTGCGTATGAACCTCTGAGTTATTCTTCCTGGGTTTACAGTCTGAGCGTCCATGGTTTCTTTCAGATTTGAAATATGTAGGGATCCTGAGTAAGTCTACAACTTAAATTAAAGCAGCAAAAAATTTTTTAAAAACCATATTCCAAAATTCCCAGGTTCTATTTCGAATCTTCGAGGATTTTTTCAATGACAATTCAGAGAAAGTGATTCTTTTTAAAAGGGACATAATGGAGGTTACTTTTGCTCATTTTAATTTGTGCATCCACTCATTAATCCCTTCAGTGCTTTCTTGAGCTTCCCATTCGGTGAAAACCATTAAAGCATGGTGCTAGGTACAGTGAGGGATGCAGAGATGAATGGGACACTCCACTTTCTAAACGAGCTCACATTAATAATAGCAACGAGAAGGCCGAGCGGAAAAGGTTCCAAGCAGAGAAACTGGGAGCAATGCACTCTGACTTGGAGGTGGGTGTGCAGGAAGCATACATGGCAAAAGTGACAAGTGACCCGATTCATGGAAAATAATTAGGTTTTGTTTGTTCAGCAGTCAGAGAAGGGAAGCTTGAAGTATTAGAAAAATTGCCCCTTAATGCAAGAGTATGGGTGAACCCCCACCCGTTTGTCAGTTTGTCATACAGTGGTGATGTGCATGTTGCTATGATGCTGGAAGCTGTCCCACTGATATTTCAAATACCAGCAGGGTCACTCATGATGGACAAGTTTCAGGGGAGCTTCCAGACTAAGATAGACTAGGAAGAAAGGCATGGTGGTCTACTTCCAAAAATAGGCCAATGAAAACTCTATGGGTCACAACAGAATATTACTGTCTGATACAGTGCTGGAAAATGAGCCGCCTAGGCTGGAAAACACTCCAGATATACAGGGACCACAACAGTGGACTCAAGAACACCAACAATCATGACGATGGCGCAGTACTGGGCAAAATTTCACTGCATTGTGTGTGAGGCTGCCATGAGTCGGGGCGACTCAACAGCAGCTAACAAGGGCAACAAGGATGTCTGAGGAAAGGAATGACATGGTCTTGCCTATATTTTAGGAGAATAACTGGCCGAAGGGTGGAGAATGGACTAGAGGTGAGAGAGATGGAGGCTTGGGAAGAATTGTAAAATGCTCGCTCAGAAGTCACTTTGTCTGGTTGCTTACTTGTATTTCACCATGTACTGACTTTGTGACTTTGTGAGCAGTTAACCCAAACTTTCTAAGCCTCAATTTTTACATCTATGTTGTAGGCACGGAGCCCTGGTAGCACAGTGGTTAAGAGCTCGACTGCTAACCAAAAGGTAGACAGTTCGAATCCACCAGCCGCTCCTTGGAAACCTTATGGGGCAGTTCTGCTCTGTCCTACAGGGTCCTATGAGTTGGAATCGACTCGACCGCAGTGAGTTTGGTTTGGTTCTTTGTTCATATGGTCATCAGAGTAACCCCACTCATCTCAAGAGGGGTATTTTAGGGATTGAATGAAATAATCTATTTAAAGTGTTTAGATTTGCCTGGCTAATTTAAGCCACTTAGTTATTTTATCATTTCCTAAGGAACACGTAAGGAGCCCTGGTGGCACAATGGTTAAGTGCTTGGATGCTAAACAAAAGGTTGGCGGTTCGAACACAGCCAGTGGCTCCATAGAAGAAAAGACCTCTCAATCGACTCCCGTAAAGATCACAGCCTACAAAACTCTATGGGGCAGTTAGTTCTACTCTGTCCTACAAGGTGGCTCTGAGTCGGAATCAACTCACACAACAACAAGGAAGATGTAAGAGTCCCTGGGTAGCAGAAATGGTTAGGTGTTCAGTTACTAACCTAAAGGTTAGCAGTTCAAATCCATCCAGGATGTGCCTAAGAAGAAAGTCCTGGCAGTCTTCTTCCGAAAGGACACAGCCACTGAAAACCCTACGGAGCACGGTTCTACTCTGACACACAAGAGGTCACCACGAGTCAGAATCAGCTGCAGGGCAACTGGTTTATTGTGTTTTAAGGAAGATATGCTGAAGAGCAAAAAGAGGCAAAGCTTCAGCCTTTTCAGACAAGTCCCTGGGGATAAGGCTTATGCTTCAGTTACTGGCATTGTCTTTTCTATGTTAGCATCTAGGCTGCATCCTCCATTCTAAAGTTACCATCACCTACACCATTACCCACGGTTGACTTCCTTGCAAATTAGTGGATTGAAATAGCAGATGCTCTCTACCTGGACACAAATACAGAGTGCCGGAGACAATGACAGAAATGGCATGGGGGAAGGGTCACGGTCATGCTCTTCTCTTCCATCCAATACAGCCAATGTCTTGGTTTGCCCTTCCAAAGGCCCTGTTTGGGCTCGTAAGCTACAAATTTCTGCATGGAGAATGCCAGGTCATCCATGAACTAAAATAGATTATAATTCCAAATTTTCTCATTAACAGCCAAGTCGGGGGAGGTGATATATTTAAGTATGGAACTGCATTTGCATCCAACTAATGCATGAAGTCGCCATGATTTGTAGTATTTCAAAAGTTAACCTTTGGAAAACACTCTCTTGAGATGGCTTGTCATTTCTGAACCCAGCTTGGTATATTAACACTAACGGTGCTTGTAGTTGGTAATGGGCACCATTGCCAACCCAGAAGGAAGGCCTTGGTGAATCACATGTGTGCACAATGTTAGCTGAACCCATTAGGATCTGCTTCGCTAAAGGCTAAGTTCAGATGCATTGCAGCTGCATTCAACTGGGTTTGAAAGGGGATCATCAAACCTCTACAGCTGTTACACTCTGATTATTCTGGAAACTTAAAAACAGAACAAGAATTTGTCAAACATGTTGACAATTGTTTTGTAAATCTTAGGGGCCCTCTGTTTACCTGTGGTGCATAATAATGGCAGGCACCTGGGGAGCGAGGAGGGGTTCTTTGAGGCATGGCCAGCACATCTGTGTGTGGGAGAATGACAGCAGGTGAGGGCAGGTATTGAGCACACTGTGTGTACAGGCCTGCGCTAACAGACTCTATCGTCATTCTCACGTCACAGACGAGGAAACCGAGGTTCTGAGGACTTTCATATAATGCCCAAGGTCACAGTAACGGCAAGGTCATCAGTAAGTGGATCCATGGGCATCCCCTCCGTGTTCCCTTAGTGGTTACCCACTGATGGTCTCCCTCTGCAGTAAGTTTATTGAGTTCTAATGGCTAACATTTAGTGAGCATTTACTACTACATGTTATGCAGTGCTAGACAGATAGACAGATAGCTGCCATCAAATCGACCCAACTCAGGGTGACCTTGGGTACGACAGAATGAAACAGCTCCCGGTCCTACATCATCCTCATGATTGCCAACATGTTTGAGTTCTTCATTGCAGCTATTGTGCTTATCCATCTCACCAAGGGTCTCCCTCATCCTAGATGGCACCCTACTTCACCAAACATGATGTCCTCCTCTAGATACTGATCTCTCCTGATGCCATGTCCAAAGTGAGCTAGCTGGACAATGTTCTGTTGTGATCCACACAGCTTTCACTGGCTGATTTTTGGAAGACGATGGCAGGCCCTTCTTCCTAGTCTGTCTTAGCCTGAAAGCTCCGCTGAAACCTGTCCACCATGGGTGACTCTGCTGATATGTGAAATACTGACGGCATAGCTTCCAGCATCACAACAACATGTAAGCCACCACAGTGTGGCACGCTGATAGATGGGTGCTGGTGCAGTGTGTTAAGCGTTCTTAAAATATTATACCTATAATCATTACAAAGGAGCTCTGGTGGTGCAGTGGTTAAGTGCTCAGCTGCTAACCGAAAGGTGGACAGTTCAAACCCACCAGCAACTCCTCGGGAGAGAAGACCTAGTGACCTGTTCCCGTAAAGATTTCAGCCTAGGAAACACTATAGGGTAGGGCAGTTCTACTCTGTCCTATAGGGTTCCTATGAGTTGGCATTGACTCGATGGCACACAACAGGAACATAATCGTTACAAGGTCCCTAACTGGCACAAATGGTTTGCATTTAGCTACTAACCTAAAGGTTGGCAGTTCAAACCTACCCTGTGGTACTGTGGAAGAAAAGGCTGGCAATCAGCTTCCTTTAAGATCACAGCCAAGAAAACCTTACGAAGCAGTTGTAGTCTGACATATGGTGTCATCACGGGTTGGAATCGATACAACAGCAACCACCACCAACAAATCATTACGGTAGCCTAAGCAATAGGCTATGCAGTAGCCTCAGCAAAAGGATGCTTCAAAGCAGAAGGTAATTCACCCAAAGTCACCCAGCTTTAAGGTGTTGGAGCCAGGATTCTGCTTCCAGGGCTAAGCTGTTGCCTTCTTTCTTCTTTGAATATCTAGCACTGAACTTGGCACAAATTCAACGATCAGTGGATGTTCGCTTACGAACAGATAAATGCATGGATGACTAGACCCTTGGATGAAATCTCTGTGAAGTCAGGGACCTCCGTGATTGCACTCATGGCATCTAGCAAGGTGCCTAGCACGTAGTAGGTGCTCAATAAATGTTGCTGCAAGAATGCCTGCTTGTCTGACTGATGACTGAAGAGCCAGGGATCTGGGATTTCTCAGCAGAAGCGGGTGCCGTGTGTGATGATTATCTCCTAAGCCTTTTTATTCCATGCCTGCCCTCGATGATAGTCATACAGAAATGAGCGAATAAAACGGCTGTGTTACATCTGGTGTCCCGCTGGATTAGCTGGTGGCCCAGGGGACATTATCGGCTCCACGGATCATAATAATTCACTCCCTATCTCTTTGTAAACAAAACAGACAAACCACTCCCAGGGCTCTCTGAAGTAACCTTCGCATTTGTGAACAGCCGGCAGTACGCGTTTTCCTTTGGAGCTGGTGCCCCTGTTCCTTGGCGTCGCAGGGAGGAAGCCAGCTGCAAGTAACAGTACCTTCCACATCATTCACTGTGTCAGCGGCTTCACCCCAGTCATCTGACACGTGTGAAATAAAACCGCTTATCAATAAAGAGAGCCCAGCAGCATTTGGGGCTGCGGAAAGGGACTGCTGGTGGCTGCAAATCTCTCACTGGTGCATTTGAGTTTGACACTTAATATTCAAACCCAACTACAGGCTATGTACTCTGAGGATAAAACTCATAATAGCACATGGATCCTCGGGCTGGCGGGCTAAGCATACAAACCTCCAGTGTAAAGACTCATTTAAGAGCTTTCAGCCACAAATGGAATTGGACTAGAGAAGCAGAAGAAGAGAGAGGTACACAGGACAAAGCACGAATGTGGTGAAAACAAGTAGAGATTATAACACTTTGGATATGCCTGACACTAAGTATGACCCAACAAACTGATGAGGCGGGAGGGGCATCAGGGAACAAACAAACTAACTAAGCAAACATGCATGGAGATTATGAGCTTGTCTCCTTAAATGATCCAAAAACCAAACTCATTGCCATCAAGTCCATTCTGACTCACAGCGACCCCATGTGTTACAGAGTAGAACTGCTCCATAGAGTTTTCTTGGTTGTAATCTTTATGGAAGCAGATCACCAGGCCTTTCTTCCACAGTGCCGCTGGATGGGTGTGAACCATCAACCTTTGGGTTAGTCCATATAAACCAAACCCACTGCTGTCAAGTTGATTCCAACTCATAGTGATCCTATAGGACAGAGTAGAACTGCCCCACAGTGTTTCCAAGGAGTGGCTGGTGGATTTGAACTGCCGACCTTTTGGTTAGCAGCCAAGCTCTTAACCACTGCGCCATCAGGGCTCCAAGCAATGCTAGGAAGTAGGTATGTGTTAGTCCCCTTCACAGATGAGAACACTGAGGGTTAAGTGGCAAAATAACTTGTTCAGCTAGCAAATGATGGAGCTCACATTCTCATCCAGCTCTGTCCAGCTGCAAATTCATTCCTAGTAAACACTATGCTGTACCAGCCTGGCCTGCGGTGAGTGTCCGCAAATGGTGCTGCTCACATGAGCTGTTAGCACATCCCAAACAAAACACCGCCTTCAAAGTGTGGAAATCTGCCCAGGTCACTCCCTCTCTGCTTGTGGGATCTAGACATTTGAAACCAAAACCAACCCTGTTGCCGTCGAATCAATTCCGACTCATAACGACCCTACAGGACAGAGAAGAACTGTCCCACAGGGTTTCCAAGGAGCGGCTGGTGGATTTGAATTGCTAACCTTTTGGTTAGCAGCTGAACTCTTAATCACTGCGCCACCAGGGCTCCAGACATTTGAAGTGCACCAAACAAAAACAAAAACTGTGCCCTCATCAGGGCAGGAGGTTTACATCCAAGACTTGAGGGGGAAGGGATAAAATGCTGGCAATCATGAGGATGACACAGGACTGGGAAGCGTTTCATTCTGTTGTATATAAGGTTCCTGTCTTAGTTATCTAGTGCTTCTCTAACAGAAACACCACAAGTGGATGGCCTTAACAAATGAAAATTTATTCTCTCACAGTCTAGGAGGCTATTGTTATTGTTAGGTGCCCTCAAGTGGTTCCAACTCAAAGCGACCCTGTGTACAACAGAACAAAACACTGCCTGGTCCTGTTCCACCCTCGCAATTGTTGCTATGTTTGAACACGTTGTTGCAGCCACTGTGTCGCTCCATCTCATTGATGGCATTCCTTTTTTGCTGACCCTCTACTTTACCAAGCGTGATGTCTTTCTCCAGGGACTGAACCCTCCTAATAACGTGTCCAAAGCACGTGACACAAAGTCTCACCAACCTCACTTCTAAGGAGCATTCTGGCTGTACTTCTTCCAAGACAGATTTGTTCATTCTTCTGCAGTCCATGGTATATTCAATATTCTTTGCCAACACCATAATTCAAAGGCATCAATTCTTCTTCAGTCTTCCTTATTCATTGTCGAGCTTTTGCATGCTTATGAGGCGATGGAAGACACCATGGCTTGGGTCAGGCGCATCTTAGTCCTCAAAGTGACATCTTTGCTTTTTAACACTTTGAAGAGGTCTTCTGCAGCAGATTCTAGGAGGCTAGAAGTCCAAATTCAGGGCACCAGCTCCCAGGAATATTTTCTCTCTCTCTGGGGTTCTAGGGGGAGGTCCCTGTCATCAGTCTTCCCCTTGTCTAGGAGCTTCTCAGCACAGGGGCCCCGGGTCCAAAGGAGGTACTCTACTCCTGGCATGTCTTTCCGGGTGGCACGAGGTCCCTCTCCTCTCTGCCCGCTTCTCTTTTTTATATCTCAAAAGAGATTGACTCCAGATACAACCTAATCTGTAGATTGAGTCCTGCCTCATTAACATAACTGCCTCTAATCCTGTCTCAACACCATAAAGGTTAGGATTTACAACATATAGGATAAACGCATCAGATCATAGAATGGTGGACAACCACACAATACTGGAAATCATGGCCTAGCCAAGTTGACACACATTTTTGGGGGACACAATTCAATCCAGGATAGTCACTATGAGTCAGAGTGGATTGATGAGAGCTAACAACAGCAGCATATGTAAAGCAATAGTAAATGTATAAAAACTATTAGCAATTATTTGAGCTGCGCTGTGATCGCACTGTGGTTAAGCACTCAGCTGCTAACTAAAAGGGTGGTGGTTAGAACTCACCAGAGGCTCGCTGGAAGAAAGACGTGGCAGTCTGCTTCTGTAAAGATTACCACCTTAGAAACCCTATGGGGCAGTTCTACCCTGTCCTAGAGGGTTGCTATGAGTTGGAATTGACTCAACAGCAGCGGGTTTTGGATGAAGTATAGACAGAATTTGGACCTGAAGGGGGCAGACATTCCAGGAGAGAGGAAACAACATAAAGTCAGGAAGGAAGGAAATGCAGACAGTAGGAGCTATAATGCTGTGACCTATAACATGTTGTTGTTGTAGTGGGTAAAACCAAAAACCATTGCCATCAAGTCGACTCTGACTCATGGCAGTCCTATAGGACAAAGTAGACTTGCCCCATAGGGTTTCCTAGGCTGTAATCTTTACAGAAGCAGATCGCCACATCTTTCTCCTATGGAGCAGCTGGTGGGTTCGAACCGCCAAGATTTTGGTTAGTGGGTTTGAACCTCCAGCCTTGCGGTTAGCAGCCAAGTGCTTAACCACTGCGCACCAGGACTCCCATTCTGTAAGAAGCAGAGGCCTTAAAGGATGCAGTTCTCAGGATGCGCTTAGATAACTATTTCAGGCAACTCCTTCCATACCCAAAACCAGAGAACTACAAATTTGGGAACAGGGATGTGTGAATTCTTAAAAAAACGGACGGTTCGGTGATTTTTTAACATGTAAATAAGCCAATTCATCTGGAAGGGGGAAAAAGCAGTCTGACTGTAGGAATTTTCCGGAATGACAAACAATTGACAACTTGGGGTCTACCCTCCAACCATTTGCAGTCGTCCTTTACCCTATGGGGCAGTTCTACTCTTTCCTGTAGGGTCGCTGTGAGTCGGAATCGACTTGACGGCCATGGGTTTGTTTGTTTGGCTTGGTTTAGACATTATTGGAAACTCTACAAGACAAAGCAGCACTTGAGGCCAATAAGAGCATGAACATTATGAAGCTGGTTATAATGCTTGAATATGGAGCCCTGATGGTTCAAGGATTAAGCACTCTCCTGCTAACTGAAAAGTTGGTGGTTTGAACCCAGTAAAGGGCTCCACAGGAGAAAGACTTGGCAATCTACTCCTGTAAAGATGACAATCTAGAAAACCCTATGGGGCAGTTCTACTTTGCCACATGGGGTCACTATGAGTCAAAAACCAACTCAAAGCACCTAACAAGCAATGACGTTTGACTATGCCTGTTTGTCCTTGGATTTTGAGGCACTTTAGTTCTTAATTTCTCGATACATTCTCACAGCTACCGCCTACCAGATAAAAATTCACATGTGATTGGGTTTGCCTTTTAAGAAATCTTTAGAACTGTTGTTTCCTCTCATCAGAAGCCATGGGAGGTATTTCCACCAGATGGTTCTTTGTGAGATTTTGTCAGAAAAATGCCAATTTCTGTATTAATGGCAACTTCCTTAGGTTAACTCTGAAGTTCAAAACCAGGATTGACTAAGAATGGTCATAAAGAAGAAAAATACATTTTCTATATCCTGTAAAAAGAGCCCTACAGGATCAATGGTTAAGCGCTAGGCTACCAACTGAAAGGTCAATGGTTTGAACCCATCCAGCGTCTCTGCGGGAGAAAAGACCTGGCGATCTGCTCCCTAAAGATTACAGCCTAGGAAACCCTATGGGGTTCTATCCTACAGAGTCACTATGAGTTGGAATCAACTCAGTGGCACACAACAACAACAACATATCCTGTACAGTACAGAACTAAATTGAATACATACACTCCAACATCACAAAGGCTAGAGTATTTTTCTGAAAGAGTATGTTGTTGTTGTTAGGTGCCCTCAAGTCGGTTCCAACTCATAGCAAGCCTATGCACAACAGAACGAAACGCTGCCCAGTCCTGCGCCATCCTCACAATCGTTGCTATATTTGAGCCCATTGTTGGCAGGCACTGTGTCAATCCATCTAGTTGAGGGTCTTCCTCTTTTTCGCTGACCCTCTACTTTACCAAGCATGATGTTCTTCTACAAGGACTGATCCCTCCTGATAACATGTCCAAAGTGTATGAGATGAAGTCTTACTACCCTTGCTTCTAAGGAGCATTCTTGCTGTACCTCTTCCAAGACAGACTTGTTCGTTCTTCTGGCAGTCCATGGTATAGCCAGTATTCTTCTTCAACGCCATAATTCAAATGCATCAGTTCTTTGGTCTTCCTTATTCACTGTACAGCTTTTGCATGCATATGAGGTGACTGAAAATACCAAGGCTTGGGTCAGGCGCACCTTAGTCCTCAAAGTCACATCTTTGCTTTTTAACACTTTAAAGAGCTCTCTTGCAGCAGATTTGCTCAATAGGGAAGGATTGTGAGGAGAAATCATCATGTCCCCAGTCTCCACTACCCTCCCCACCATTGTCTAGTGCTGGCAAGAAAATGTTCCTCCTCACCCTGGAAGAATTTAGTTTCTCCTGCTATTTCAAGTGGGAAGGATGGTGCCTTTTCTTTGTAATTGAACATTTTACACAACAATTTAAATTACCCCACCACCATGACAAACACCTCCAACATCAGTTGAGCACCTATGGTTGCTGTTAGCTGCTATAAGGTCAGCCACAACTCATGGTGCTCCGCGCACAATGGAATGAAACACTGCCCGGTCCTGTGCCCTACCCCTGATCAGCTGTGGACTGGACTATTGTAACCCACAGGGTTTTCATGGGCTGATTTCTGGAAGTAGATTGTCAGGCATTTCCTCCTAGCTCGTCTTAGCCTGGAAGCTCTGCTGAAATCGGTTCAGCATCATAACAACACACAAGCCTCCACCGATAGGTGGGTAGTGGCTACACATGAGGTGCATTGGTCAGGAATTGAACTTGGGTCTCTCGCGTGGAAAGTGAGAATTCTACCACTGAACCACCTTGCCTCTCCAGTTAAGCACCTAACAGGGCCTAAATCATTTTCAGCCCAAACCAAAAAAAAAAAAAAAAAAAACAAACAAACTCATTGCCCTTGAGTCAACTCTGACTCATAACGACCCGATAGGACAGAGTAGAACGGGCCCATAGGGTTTCCAGGGAGCAGCTGGTAGATTTGAACTGCCGACCTTTTGGCTAGCAGCCATAGCTGTTAACCACTGTGCCACCAGGGCTCCACCATTTTCAGCCCATATGTGTTAAATTCATTTTAGCCTCAGTGTTTAGCCCCAACATGGAAAACTGCCATGTTGTTACTTTCCTTCTATTTTCACATTCCACATAGTATTCATAATGAAATAATTTGCAATCATCATTTCAATCCACGTTAGTTCTAATTACACATGTGACTAATTACATTTTTTAAGCAAAGTGGCATAATTTATGAAAAGGTAGTTTCTAAATGCCATGACCCAAGCTACATTTTTCCCCTTATTGTCTTAAAAATGCTGTGGTCACAATTTCCCACATTTCTAAACCTCTTTCCTCATTTTGCTTAAAGGCATTGGTTATCTCTTATGATCTTGTTGCCACTTCCCCTATCTCTTCTTTATAGTACCCTCATTAAGCTGTTAGATTTCCATTTCATTCTCCACCGTCAAAGGTGTTCAGATTTCCCTGTCCTTCTCTTTCCACACTGCTTCCTGAAATCATTGTTCTCTTACTGTGGACTGATTTTTCATATTATACATTCAATTTGCTCTCTGTGACCAATGGCCTTAAATCCTTACTACACTCAGAAGACATCTGCATTATTTTGCTCCTTCAAATTGCCCGGAAAGGCATTTTTTTTGTAATGCAGAATGCATTTATCCCTCCCTACCTTGGCATTCGGAAATTCTTACTTCAGTGCACCTTCTTGTGTTTTGAGTCAAAATTGGTCTTGTTTGTGGATTCGGTGGATGCTGGACTACCAGAAGATGGAGGAAGCTCAACTTAAACATGGAAAGACAGCAACCTTCCAGCCGTTTTCAATTAGCAGCTATAGTTCTGTAACATAAGCTTATCAGCAGACCTGTGGATGTCTTTCTTCCTCTTTCGACTGGGTTAAAATGGGAGCTGATTATGATGGTGCCAGCTAGCATCCAGGTTGGGATGAGTGGCTTTGTCACTTCCTATTGATTATGCAAAAGGTACACTGGCGGGGTTTTATTCTTTGCTGCACCAGTGAGAGGTAGAAGGCCAACTTACTCCATCAATTTATATTCACCCTTCCCAACGAATTAATGAAACAATGTCTCTGTGACATGGACAAAGAGAAACTCTACTGTTCAGAGACAGCTCAACGGTGTGCTTTGGCAGAAAGATCATCCTTATTTCTAAACAGATCATTGTGTTTCTTTGTGATTCTAAAAATAACAAACCAAAAAAGGCGTTATTCTATAACTTGCACGGATTAAGGGAAGGGTTGGTAAAAATGAAGGAAGCTCATTCTGTTCAGAGTCTGGACAATCACTGCCTACATTTCTCCCCTTAATAAGAGCTACAGGGATCGGTTTTGTACCTTCCTGGGGGTGACAGAGTCTTAAGGAGAAACTACTGCTGTTGTTGGGTGTCGTCAAGTCAGTGCTGACTCATCACGACCCTACAGGACAGAGTAGATCTGTTCCATAGGGTTTTCTTGGCTATAATCTTAATGAGACAAGATCACCAGGTCTTTTCTCCCCTGGAGCCACTGGTGGGTTAGAACTGCCGACCCTTCTTTGGGTTAGCAGCCAAGGGCTTAACCAGCATGCCAAAAGGGCTCTTTAGTGAGAAACGTACCCTTGAAAATTAAGGTCTGGGAATTAGGTGGTTTCATTAGACCCTTAAGCTCCAGGATTCCAATCCAGCCATTCCCGGCAGGGACACCAAAAGCACATTCTGAACAAATCAGTCTTAGAAGAAATACAACCAGAACGCTCCTTAGAAGTGAGGATGGTGAGATTTTGACTCACTTACTTTGGACACGTCATCTGGAAAGACCAATCTCTAGAAAAGGATATCATGTTTGGTAAAATAGAGGGTCAGCAAAAATGAGGGAAAGCATCACTGAGACGGATGGACACAATGGTTGCAACAGTGGACTCATACCAACATACTGACAATCATGAAGACGGCTCAGGACTGGGCAATGTTTTGTTCTGTTATACATAAGGCTGCCATGAGTCTGAGCCAACTCACCAGAAACTAACTACAACAACAAAACTCACCCTAGTGCAGAAGCACAAGGAGGAATTCAGCCACTATGTGATTTCAGCCACTATCTGATTACTGAGCTATGACCTACTGACACAGCAACAACAGGCAGAGGACATAGCGCTTAACAGCATGAGCCTGAAGCCAGAATTTCTGGGTTCAAATCCCAGCTCTGCCGTTTCCTAGCGGTGCAACCTCAGACAAGTATTTTAGCTCCCTGCGTTTCATTTTTTGTCAACCTATAAAATGGCGATAATAAAAAGGTGCTAGTGACAACCTACCACAGGATTTTCATGTGAGTTGGAATGAAATAATATATATACAGTACTAAGTATGGTGCACGGCATTCACGTGGTCAAAACTGTTACTACTGAAAGCCTGGTCCATGAGGTGGGAGATCAGCAGAAATGCAGAATCTCAGGCTCTAACCCAGCCCCGCCCCCCCGAGTGTGAATCTGCATTTTAGCTATAACTCTACGTGATGTATATGCACGATGCAGCTGGAGAACCACAGTGATAAGTAACTTTTCATACCTTTCTGATAAGCACTGTTGACCGCAAACACTGTCCCCATAAATTTCAACAACATGGAGATGGATTTTTAAGGGGGAAATAATTTTCCTGTTTGCAAACCGAATCAAAACATGTACATCTTTTCTGGGTGCCACACACAGCTAAGAGTTGCTTCAACTCACACGGTAATATGTGAACCACTTTGAGTGGTGTCACAAATGGCTTCCAAATGCCTGTTTATAGACACAAAAGGTGGGAGTGGGCAAAGTGCACCAATACTTAACAAGGTATATTTTTTTCAAAACTTTTTTAAAGTTTTAGGAAAGTATACATAAACTAGATAGAAAAGCCCTTCTGAAGACTTTGTGTTCTACCGATATTTCCTAGATATGTTTCTAGCCCAGGGAAGAGCTTGATTATTTGAGAATTTTTCACACTTAAGCAAATATTCTTCATCGTAGACATTCAGATGATAATGAATGGAGAAAGATTTTAATATCGTTTTATTATGTATGTATATGTTTGTATATATGTGTGTGCATATATGTTTATATGTGTATGTACACATATAGTTTGACTAGCAATGGGCAAGATTCTAATTTCCTTCTTTCTATTAAACATTTTGTAAACCAGCAAACGTTGAGTAACGCCCAACTACGTGCCTGGCAAATTGGTGGCTTAGCGGTAGAGTTCTTGCCTTCCATGCGGGAGACCAGAGTTCAATTCCAGGCCAGTTCACTTCATGTGCTGCCACCACCCATCTGTCAGTGGAGGGTTGCATGTTGCTATGATGCTAAATAGGTTTCAGAGGAGCTTCCAGACTAAGGTGGACTAGAAAGAAAGGCCTGGCAATCTACTTCCAAAAATCAGCCAGTGAAAACCCTATGGATCACAATGGTTTGATCCACAACCAATCACGGGGATGGTGCAGGACTGGGCAGCTTTTTACTCCCTGTGCTTGGGTTTGTCATGAATTAGGGACCTACTTGATGACAGCTTACCACAACAACATGTGCCAGGCACTTCACTGTGTCATCAGTGGTGAGAACAGGCTGGACCTAACCCATGAGACTGCAGCCATAACACCTAGCATCATGTCTCACATGCAGTAGGCACTCAAAACACATTCCTTGGCTAATTTAATGACTACCATGTTGACATATAACAATTACAGTATGGGGCCGTTAACATGTTTGTTTTCTACTGAAAATACGACCCACATAATTTTAAGTCTGAACAGATGGACAAGATAGAGCAAGCAACACTATGACTATTTTTGGTGGCACTTGTTGGCCATTTGAGATACTGATCAGTCAGCTTGTTCCCTTAACCTTCCATTTCCATTTGAGAACAGTGAAATCTCTGATTTCACTCTGAGAGGAGAAGTCTGTATGCAAATGTGCTGTGACCGCCAGGAAACAATCAAGTGACTTTCAGTACCTTTCCATGGGTGTGTACTCCTGGCGTTGCCATTGTTTTATCACTCCCGATTTGGTTTATCCCCAGCCCAACTCAAAATCTGCAGACCTCTGTAGACATTAGAGTTTGGGACCATTGACCTAAGTCCTGAATCTGTTCATTTTGGCTTCATTCATTCAAATACATCCTGCAAGCCAACTCTGTGTCAGGCACTATCCCAGGTGTGGGGCAAATATTTCCATGAGTGGGGAAGACATGATCCTGCTTGTGTGGAGCATGGATTCTAGTACAAGGAGATGGAGAAGGAACTACACATAAACAACCTCGTTTAATCAGTCCTTCTAGTCCAGGCCCCCTTATATCAAGGTGTGTTAGATGGAATGTATCGGGTGATTACTGTCAACTGAGTATGAGGTGTATGTCTCCAGGGAAAGACTCTGCTCCTAAGCGAATCTGGGAAGTACCTGGGGAGTCCCCTTCTCTTCTTTGGGAGAGCCTGGGATGGCTCTAGTCTAATCCATGGGGTAAATAAAAGGACTTGCGCAAACAGTTAGGTGCTGGACTACTAGCCTAAAGGTTGCTGGTTTGAACTCACCCAGAGGAACCTTGGAAGACAGGCCTGGAGATCTGCTTCTGAAACCCCGCAGCCTTGAAAACCCTGTAGAGAAGTTCTACTCTGCACATATGGGGTCGCCATGAGTTGCAATCAACTCAATGACAACTAACAACGACACCAGTGGAAACTGGGAGTCCCTGGGTGGTAGAAACAGTTAATGCACTTGGCTGCTAGTCAAAAGGTTAGAGGTTCTAATCCACACAGAGGTGCCTTGGAAGAAAGCCCTGGCCATCTACTTCCAAAAAAACAGTCACTGACAACCCCACAGAGCACAGACCTACTCTGACACACGTGGGGTTGCCATGAGTTTGAGTCGACTCAATGGCAACTGGTTTTTTAATAGAAAGTGAGGCTAGCACAATGGCCATCTGGTCAGAATCCATTCAGGGCCATTGGGAAGTCAGACATCACTTACTAGGGAGATGGGTGATGACTGTGACCCCCTGAGAACCCAGAAAACATAAGTTGGCCAACGACCATCATTTCATCAACATAAGTAGAATGTCAGCTACGTGACTCCCATGTTCTAAGTATATTATGCGTTCTCTCTAGCCCATGTAACAATCTTACAAGACAGGTACTAGTATCTTTAATTAATTCATGAGGAACTTGGAGGTTCGGAGACTTTACGTCATTTACCCTAGGCAACCAGCCAGTAGACCATGGAGCTGGGATTCATGCCAAGGTCTGTGATTTCATAAGTTCCTACACGTCTGAGTCAAGACTTCTAAACTTTTCCCAAGTTACCGACAACGCATTTGTCACTGGCTTGGAATGTGGCTTTAATGATACATTGAAGGCTCAAGAAGACTCAACATTCAGCTCTTTGGTGAAGAGAGGAAACCAGTGGTGGGGTTCAAAACGGAGACCACAGCTTCAATGTCAGTTTAGCCCCCCTGCTGAGACCCAGGCTGTCTTGAATTATTCACAGCATTGCTTTGTAGCATATTTCAGCATTTCCCCTGGAAAGAAGGTCATATGTGAACATTTACGATAGTGCCAAGATGGTGTGTAATTAATATTTTGATGCCACACATTTCACCTGCCTTACTGTTTACTCTAACAATATTAGCTTGGTTTGAAATAAATAATGCCTCGCCGACTGCGTGTTATCCCACTTTTAGGCAAGGAGCTTCGATTTATTTAATCATGGGACCGATGATTTATTGCTGCGTTCCTCCTTGGGTTACATGTTGTGTTAATGTGCATCAATGTAAATAAGGTGCTTCTTGGTAGAATCTGATGTCTCCAGCACAATTAGAACAGTCACGAAGACGAGTGCGGGAATGGAATCTACCTAGAATCAAAGCCTCCTCTCACAATGCTGACGGATTCCATTCTCCTTGCTTAGCCACAGGGACTGCAGAAATACAGACTGATGGGCTGGTACTTGGGGACAGGATAGGGAGTGAAGAGACCCAAGCTAAGGGGATGGCTATTTACACCCGGAAAAGCAAATCTCTCATCAGAAGAAAAAGGGAAGCTATTACGCATTTCAGAACGGGTGAGGCAAAGGGCACAGCTGCATTCTTACTGAGCATGGAGTCAACACTCAGCAAATCCCAAGAGGTGTCTTCAGGATGAAACCCTTTAGCCAGGCGTGGTGACGTGTTATTTCAGGGTCCTTGACTCCATGGACAGGGAAATACACTGCCAGTATGAGGACAGAGCTCATCTGTACTGAAATGCGTGGTGCCTACACCATCTGTACTTCCAGAAATGCCTTTAAACTCCATTCCAGGGTTCATTCCTCCTTTCTAAGCAACTGCCTTTGCCATGACAGCTTATGCAGAATTTACTTCTTACTTATATAATATGGTCCCTGGGTGATGCAGATGGGCTGACCTCAACTACCAGGCAAAAGGTTGGCAGTTCGAATCCACCCAGCTGCACCGCAGAAGAAAAGCCTGGTGATCTACTTTGTAAGACTGTTGTTGTTGTTAGGTGCCATCGAGTTGATTTTTGACTCACAGTGACCCCGTGTGACAGAGCAGAACTGCCCCATAGGGTTTTCTAGGCTGTCATCTTTATGGGAGCAAATCGCCAGGTCTTTCTCCCTCAGAGCAGCTGGGTGGGTTTGAACCGCCAACCTTTGGGTTAGCACTTAACTATTGTCCCACCAGAGTTCCTTCCCGTAAGATTACAGCCACCGAAAACTCTACGGAGTACAGTTCTACTCTGAAGCACATGGGGTCTCCCTGAGCTGGAATCGACTTGTGGGCAACAGTTGGCTTGGTTGTTTTTGGTTTTTGTTTTTTTTGTGTGTGTGTCTTTTCTTTTTTTTGCTTAATATATTTAGTATCTGGAATTCCAAGTTAGTAAATTAACAGGAACCACCACCCCCTCCTCCTTCTCTCCTCCCCCTGCAGCAGCTGCAGTGCCATTGTGACAGATTCCTCAATATTTTTAGCCATTATTATAAATGTTCTTTTCCTTGGCTCCTTATAGTAAGTACTGAAAAGGAAGTACAACGGTAAAATCAAAATATCTGAGGTTTCCTGGCTTTCCTCCCTGTGAGCAATTTTGAATGCTTCTTTAAGCCCTTGTTTCTGTAAATTCCTCCTATACCCTAAGGTTTGTCTTTCAGACGAGGGGATAATAAACATGCTGGCCATTTGCAAGCGTATTTGTTTCCACCCGTTTCACAAACTGCAGTTACTCAGCCTTTAGTAAAGAGAACAATGTGTTCTCCTGCACCTGTATAGAACGCGAACAGAGTCCCAATACCTCCAAGACAGCCCAGCAGGAATGCCCCTTAACTGAATACCAATGACTGATCCGCAAAAATAATTTCATTCCCACCAGAGCCTCCAAGGTCAGGGGCATGCGGCACCACGACTGAAGAGCTGCTCAGCTTTACAAGGTGGCACCGTACAACCAAGGACCTCCCCACCCCTTGGAATCATGCCTGACTCATCTCGACTCAAGAAAAACACTCTACACCATATTAAAAGCTATAAAACAATGTGGTGGTGGTTTCTTCTGCAAGTGTGCAGGTGGGGGCGAGATGTCATTAGCTGAATGGAAACACTTCCCTAAACCTGTACGTAACTCACTAGCAGTACCACAAGTGAGCATCTCCAACACTGGTTCCAAACCACCTGCTTCCTTTTTGCAGATAGTACATGTTAGGCCCTCATTAGCACAGGGACTCTTCAAAATACTGGCAGCTTACCAGCATGCATTATTGGTGTTTGCTTAAGGTACAGGTGTGAACTGACCAAAAATTGATTTCTGAACTACCGCCGGAGCAGTCCCGACGGTGGAGGCAAAGAGGTGAGGCAAACTAGTTAATTTCAGTGCCATTAGCAAAGTCAAGGAATGAAAAGGGATGAAACTGCAGAAGGAATTATATTTTCCAGCCACTAAGCAGATAATATGAATCATGGGGCAAAGTGATTACCATCCACACTCTGAGCACCGGCGGCCTAGATGTTGTACGAGTCTAATCAGTGGCCAACACTCTTTACAAAACAACGTTAAAATCAAGCGGCACAGGAAAAGCTCTTTCCCTCCATCTCTTCCATTACCATCCACATTCCAGTATCAGCATTAAGAAGTGTCTTTCCACATCCAGTCCCTTTCTCTTTCCCTTGGTTATAGATGGAATGGTGCACCCCCAGCCCACAAATGACATGCTGAGGTCCCAACGTGGTGGTCACATAGCTGACGTTCTACTTGCCCTCATGAAACAATAGTCAGCAGTAACGACAGCTCAAGTTTTGTGAGTTCTTGGAGACTGCAGTCATCCCTTCAACACATCTGTGAACGTGACCTTGTTTGGAAACAGGATCTTTGAAGATGTTATCAGTTAATTTGAAACCATATCAGAGTAGGGTGGGTCCTAATCCAATCTGAGTGGATTGTGAAAGGAAAGATACATAGAGACCTAGACACAGAAAATGGCCATATGGTGGTGGGGTTATGCTGCAGCTGCAAGCCAAGGAATGCCTGGGGCTACCAGAAGCTGAGAGACAAGAAAAGATCTTCCCCTAGAGCCTTCAGAGAGAGCATGGCCCTGACAACACCTTGGAATCAGCCAACAAAAACCTGTGCACCGCAAGGGTCCCATTCACAACAAGTCGTGAGGATGGCACAGGACAGGGCAGCACTTCATTCCATCATGCGTGGGTCACCATGAGCTGGGGGTGACTCCATGGCAGCCAATGAGAACAACCATTACTCCCACGCTGAGTGACATTGGCCAGTAGACATCAGAGCCCAACCAAACCCACTGCCATCAAGTCGATTCCGACTCATAGAGACCCTATAGGACAGAGCAGAACTGCCCCATAGGGTCTCCAGAGCTGTAATCTTTACGGAAGCAGACTGCCACATCTTTGTCCCTCAGAGCAGCTACTGGGTTCGAACTGTTCTCCTTCTGGTTAGCAACTGAGCGCTTACTCACTGCACCACCAGGGCTCCTCAATGGTATATAGCCTCTCTGAAATTTACTTTCCTTATCTGTATAATGGGATAGTAGCTGCTTGTCTCATAGGATGTGTTGACAATTCAGGAGGATAGTATCTGTAACGGGCCTGTCCCAGCATCTAGCACAGAGCAAGCATCCATGAATGTTGGTTTCTAATTTGCATCATTACTAATTTTGCCAGTTGCCTTGGAGTCAATTCCAACTCATGGGGCCCCCATGTGATACCAAGTAGAACTTTGCTCTGCTGATTTTTCAGAAGTAGATTGCCAGGCCTTTCTTCCAAGGTGCCTCTAGGTCGATTTGAACCTCCAACCTTTCAGTTAGCAGCCGAGCCCTTAACCGTTTTATGCTCCACAGATGTTAGCTAACTGCCTTCTTGTCTTTTCGTATCAGCGGGCTATCAGATGGCAGATTTGCTTGTAGATCTTAGACCAAGCAGCCTCCTAGATATAAGTGTCAACAAACTCAAGGGAAAAAGAAATAGCCACAGAGTTTACATGTGAAGATTCTGGCCACATGGGCAGTCCCTGTGGCTTCCTGTTTCATAAGCAACTATTCATTCAAAGCACTGGAGCCCTCCGGATATGCCTGGTTTGGGGACTGACTGGCACAGACACAGAGACCCCTAGTTTCCAGCCTTTAATTTTCTCCTGCGATGAATTTTGATTATGTAATTTCCCTGTCTTAATTACTTCTGGCTATCCCCCTGCTCGTGGGGCTAAGCAATGTCACAGCCACCTTCCTGTTTACATCACCTAAGTGCCTGTACACTCATGTCTTCCTTCCCATGCTGCTCGGATGAGCTATGCAAATTCAACGCCTTTAATCTCTCCTCATAAATCAAACCTTCCCTTCCCTTAATCGGTTTCATTCTTGTTGCCAAACGTTCTCCAATCTGTTTCCATCTTTCTCCTACAGAAGGTACCAGAAATAAACGCTACAGGCTCGAGGTGGGTGAGCCGATAGATGCAAAAGGGAGGCCAAGGAGCAGAGAGCAGAGAGACCGGCCCAGAGGTGGACGGAAGTTGGCTGGTGCCTTATGTTCTGGGAAGCTGACGCTCTTCTCCTTCAGGACGTGGAATAAGGGACGGTCTTGGGAACAATACCACTTTAAGACCCGCACAGAGTGTTGCTGTATCTGCCTTTATTGCCGATGGATATTTCTCCCACCAGCTCGTTTTATTCCCCTCTCGCCCCTAGCATATATTAGCTTGTCTTTTCCAACTTTAATTTCCTTTTGATCTTTTCTTCCCATATTTCTAAACTGTTTAGGGAAGGTGTGGGCCTAGTCCTGGGTCCACACTCTTGTTTGTAACACCTTCCAATGTAATACTGCCTGCAAATTTCATTAGCATCCAATTTACTTTCTCTTCCAGATCATTAAAGGGAAAAAAAGCCTCACCAAGACCAAGCTATTATGAATCTCTCTCCCATTCTCCCCGGATCCCAGCCAAGTGGGAACATTACCATTTATCATTATCTTTTGTTTATAATCTTTCAGCCAGGTTTCTTCTAAGCTGATTAGAACGAATCTTGATGGCAAAAGAAAATTCAGATAAATAAAACCAAACCCCGATATCAAAAGCATCACTCAAAATCAAATAGACATCATGGTTCATGGCTAATATTTTGTTTCTCTCTCTCGTCTCCATAAAAAATTTTCCATACGGTCACTGTCTTTCTTCAAGCCCAATTTAGAATCAGATTCTTGTATTTAGTGAGAATTCCCCAAACACATCAAAGGGATGAAATCTATCTGCCCAACTGCTTCAAGTGTCCACAGAATGTTTATCTCTGGCAGTATTTTCAAATTCCAAGGCAGTCCTTCACCACTGGTCAAAGACTTGTTTATTTAATGTCCTTCGATGCCAAGGAACCCACGGTCTCCTCCAACGTGGAAAGGGTTTTCACCACCAGCCTTGGCACTTGGCGTGGACTAGTTAATGAAGTTCTATTTATGGCTTTGATGAGGATAAAACACCCACTTCCTTCACTGGGTGCCAGACATAGAGATTGATAACAAAACTAATCCTAATATAATTCCCTTAATCACGGCAAAAGAAAAAAACACTCAAGTACCTTCATACATCAAGATGGAAATGTTTTCTAACGCTCATAAACACTCCCAGACCTAACAGACTTAATCCCACTAAGATCGAAGCAAGTGAGTGAGAGGTGGTGTAAAAATCAAGTTGGCTTCACCTCTAATGATTTATCCCCCTACCCAGGATCAATTAATTTTGTCCTAGACTAAGAAAATGTGTAATGCAACTGTAGACCAACGGAATAGCAAAGAAAAAAACCCGCCAACCTTGATTCAAACTCCCGTAATGGGTTAGACAGATTTCAAACTTGATGGTGAGGGAAAAAAAATCTAAGTGAACATCAGCAATAATTTAAGATTTAATGTCAAGCAGAATTGGTTGTGCTTTTATGAACCTGTAAATGCCATTAACTTCTCTTAAAAAAAAAAAAATCTGGCTTTTGTTTTATTTCCATTCTCTCTGATACAAACCAACATAATTCCCACCTGCTCAGTTGTGAGCTATATGAAAATACCCACAAATTCTCTATACTTTCAATTACAGATAAAAGATTATGAGGAAAAAAGGCATGGCGTGACATTTTTCACATCTTAAAAGTAAGAGAAAATCTTTTTTTTTTAAGCCCTGAGATAATAAATAAGAAAAAACGCAAAAGGAAATAAAGATGACATGGTCACTATTTTTTTTTTTTTTTCCCTCTTTAGCCCTTTTCAGACTCACCTACCCTGAAACGAAAGAGCAATTTGTTAAGTTAAAGAGTAACACATAGATTTATGTTTTAGGCAATTAAGTTAAACTCTGCTTGGGCTGTGCCTCCATTTTTGCTGAGCCCTGCAATTTCCCTTATCTGGGGGTAAAAACGGTTTGGTTTATCCTTACAGGGCAAGGAATTACTCTTTGAAGAAAGGACTTTCAACTGAAGAGTCACTCCTTCCTGGCACAGGGGCAGGAAATTGCCTGCAACGAATCATCTCTCCAAAGGAGACTGAACTAAAAGGGTGATGTGGCCACAAAGCACATGCCCACAAATTTATTGTCTCTCTCTTTATGACCTTCCATAAAGCCCCTTCATGCAAAATGGCAGAGACACCCCATTTATACGGTATAGAAATTAAGTGACTAATGGGCTGTGTCCAATGAACTCCCACCCACTTACAAACCAAAGGGCCTTCAGATTTTAATTTGTTCAGCTCAAGGAGGCGGCAGAACATCATCACCTGCCCAATGATCAATGGAAATTAAGTTCTTGACTAAGTAAAGGTGAGCTGTGAAAGACAGTGTCATAAGGTAACCGTATTTCTTCAACAGCTTTAGAGCACCAGGACTCGATCCAAGCAAAGCAGAAGTTTCTAAAGAAATCTCAGTCTTTCACATCTCCATCCTCAACCCTCTTTCCCAGACTCCACTTTAAAGGGTATGTGATTCAAGCACTTAGATACAGAGTCCAGAATCCAAAGAATCAGCATGTTTTCACAGAAAGACGTGATAATTGATTTTTTTTCATGACACAAGTTATGAGTCACTGCAAAACTCGAATTATTTTCAGAATCATTGGCAGCTAAGCTGTGTGTAGTATAGTTCTATTGAGATAGGATTATTTTCATTTTGCAAGTGATATCCCATGCCCAGTAAAGGGAAAAGCATTCATTTAGCCAGAGAAGTCTGTTTCCTTATCTTTCTGGATAAATACATTTTCTAAATTAAATTAATCCAACGAATGTTTCAACAAATGTTTATGGAGCGTCTGTCTTAGGGAAGAGATCAAATGATGTATTACACTGGGCAAATCTTCTGCAAAAGACCTCTTTAAAGTTTTAAAAAGCAAAGACGTCACTTTGATGACTAACGCATGCCTGACCTTAGCCATGGTCTTTTCAATTGCCTCATACGCGTGCAAAATTTGGGTAATGAAAAGGTAGGACAGAAGAAGAACTGGTGTGCTCGAACGGTGGTGTTGGTGAAGAATACTGAATATATCATAGACCACCGAAAGAAGATATACAACCAGAATTCTCCCCAGAAGAAAGGATAGTGAAACTTCGGCTCACTTAATTTGGACACGTCATCAGGAAAGACCAATCACCAGAAAAGGACATCATGTTTGGTAAAGTAGAGGGTCAGAGGAAAACAGGAAGACCCTCAACGAGATAGACTGACACAGTGGTTGCAACAATGGGCTCAAGCATAACGAGGATTGTGAGCATGGCGCAGGGCCAGGCAGGGTTTCACTCTGTTGTACATAGGGTTGCTAGGAGTAGGAACTGACTTGACGGCATCTAACAACATATTATATAACATATCATAATCTACTTGCATTGCGATTTTACCAGTGTAACTGAAGTGTAGAAACCGAACCTCCCTTTATGTTCCCGTATCCTCCCCCCATTTATAATATAATTCTCTTAATATTTCTTCTATATGCATTTTGAACAATATCAAATAGTGGTATAATTTTTGCTTCAATTATCGAGAATAATTTAGAAAACTCCAGAGAGAAGACAAGTTGATTGTATTTATCTGTATTTTTTTTCCCATGTTCTTTCTTCCTGTTCCTGTGTTCTAAGATTCTGTCTTTTAACATTTCCTTTCTCTTTAGAGGACTTCCTTCAGCCATTCTCTCGGGGTATATCTGCTGAAAACTGATTGTCTTAGTTGTCTTTCATCAGAGAATGTCTTGATTTCCTTTACAGTGTTTGGAGTTCACTCAGCTACTCGAATCTGTATGTTTTGTGTCTCGGAATTTAATTTGTACTTAGCAGGAAGAATAGAAAAACGTACTTTTACTCCCTCTTCCCCGAAGCAGAACTCCACTTATTACTATTTTTATTTATTTGCAGTCTTGTTTATTACGTATGTCTTCAATGAAATGTAAGCTCCATAAGGGCAAGTACTTGGCTCTTTTATTTGCCAATATATCCCCAAGGCCAAGCACAGTCTGGCATATAATACCTGTGCAGGGTGTATTTTGAATTATTGAACTAACGAATTATAGTAGGGTTCATAACTCTACAAGCATTCCCCATACCATACTGACTATACAATAACTAAAGACCCAGCTGCCGATGAGTCGATCCGGACTCACGGTGACCCCATGTGTGTCAGAGTAGAACTGTAGTCCATAGGGTTTGCAATGGAAGTTATTTTGGGGGGGAGTAAATTGCTAGACCTTTCTTCTGAGGCACCTCTGAGTGGACTTGCTCCTCTAGCCTTTTAGTTAGCAACCGAGTACATTAATGCCTGAAGAATTCATTCTATATTGCAGTATCTGGGAGTTCTCATTTCTACCAGTGCTGAATCAGGAGGCCTGTGATGGGTCTCATAAAGCTGCATTTTTAAACACATTTCCCGGATGATAGATGGATCGTCTTCTTTGGACCACTTAAAAGAACAATCACAAACAGGGCTTCCCATTAGGAAGATTAAGGTCTGTCTGAGCACTGTCCTAGTGGAGGTGATGCTTGGGGTGACGAGAGTAGAGGTCATTATCACCTCGGGGTTCTGCTTCACTTGACCTGCTCCATAACTACTAGCAGTAAAATGAGTTCCCCATAAACAGATGCAAATCTAGGGACACAGGTTTAAAATGGAAACATTTGAGCAAATATGAAAGGAAACTGTCACAGAAGGCATACCGTTCTGCTACAGAGAAGGTAGCTGAAGTGTGTGCTCTGCCCTCAACTCATGCATTTTAAAACACCGTGCTGAGCATTTGTATTTACTCAATCCACAACCGCACCACCGTTAATACATTCAGCCCAAGAGTGAAGCAATTTTAATATTAATAGGCTCTTTATGAGAATTTAATAACAAAGTCATAGCTTCCTTGTGTTTCAAGACACAGGGGTTAATTACTTCAAACTGGTTGGCAGGGAAAAGGTCAAATTTTAATGCTGACCTTAACAGTTCGGGATAAATATAAAAAGGTAATGGCCCATTTAAAGCTACAGCTCTCCATAGTCTTTGCAGATTGAGAAACTCCCATGTGATACCCAACCTGTTGAGTTCCCCCATGAATGCCAGGAGAAGCCACTCAGTCACTCTGAACACTGGTTATTAAAGCTGGTACATCTAAGTCTCTTTTCAGCTGGATTCAGTCTACTCTATCATGGAAAGAGGGGAAGTCATCATCATCGTTATTATTTTTTTAAGTATGGCTCTATTCCAGTATCAGTAGAATTAGGGCATCAATTCAAGTTTTTCCAATCTATCAAACAATAGCTTCAGAAAAAACTTGAACCAAAAAATGAATTCTATTATTTTTTTATTTCTGGCTTCTCAGCCATGTAAAATGTTGTTGGGTTTTTTAATTTATTTATTTATTTTTAGTTGGTGTAAAAATACAGATACCACTATATTCATACCCCATACCCACTGCTGTCGAGTCAATTCCAACTCATAGCAACCCTATAGGACAGATAAGAACCACCCCATAGGGTGTCCAAGGAGCAGCTGGTGGATTCAAACCGCCAACCTTTTGGTTAGCAGCCGAGTTCTTAACCACTGTACCGCCAGAGCTCCACAGATAACACAACATTTGCCAATTCAACATTTTTCACACGTACAAGTCAGTGAGTCCCTAGGTGGTACAAATGGTTTCCATCCGACTGCTGACCTAAAAGTTGATGATTTGAACCCATCCAGCACTGCCATGGAAGAAAGGCCTGGCAATCTGCTTCTATAATGATTACAGCCAAGAAAACTCTATAGAGCAATTGTGCTCTGTAACACGTGGGGTTTCTGTGAGTCGGAATCGACTCCACGGCAGCCAGCAACAACAATTCAGTGAGATCAATTTCATCAGTGATGTGTTCAACCATCACCAATATCCACTGCCAAATTTTCCATCCCCAGAAATAGAAACTAATGAAAGAAGCACCGTTGGTTGCAACTGGAAGTTTCCATGATCTATTTCTCTCCGTCTACAGAGGGAGAGATATGAGGCCCAGGAATGCCCTCAAGACTCACAAGTAACAGCGGAGCAGAGACCGTAAGTGGATACCAGCACAGGAAGCTGATGAGGAGATGTAAAACTGTGATGAGTGCAACAAGTCATCAGAAATTATGGGTTCCGTTCCTTGACACGTGGCCTCACGTTGTCAGAGCATGAATTATGATTTTAAATGAAAGTAGCTGATGGGATATTTTCTCCACCGATATGCTGTAATAGCTTTTCCTGTCATCATGACCCCAGATTTTCTCCTTTTGTTCAGTTTCCTAACCAGGATCCTGATCAGAGTTTGCCATGAGCAATCACTTCAATCCTGTGTGGTCTTCACACTCTCCAAGGCAGCTGGGTCCCCTTCTAACTCCACAGTGTTTGCATGGATATGCTCACCCTTTTCACTAGAACCCCTTCCCACCAAAAATGTCCAATATGGTAGTGCAAAAGCAAATGTCTTTGCACTTGTCCTTTTGCTTTCATGCATCAACTCTTTACTGAATAGCTGTCAAGGGCTTGGCACTCTGCTGAGAGCGGGGGGTTCAGTGTTGGACAAGCAAGTTCCTTGCCTGCACAGCACTCACATCTAAAGGGGGTGACGGACAAAAGGCTGATTATATGTTAGTGTGTTGTTGGCAATGAGATAATGTCATGGGAATGCACGAGAAAAGTCACGGACCCAATCTTACAAGATCTGGGGAATCTTCTGCAGAGAAGTGGCCTCTAAGATAAAACTCAGTATTAGTCAGGTTAGGCTAGGTATGCTGCAGTAACAAAAGACCTCAAAATCTCAGTGGCCTATGACAACAAAAGGTCATTTATCACTGGGGCTACATACTGGCTGTGGCTTAGCTCTACGTCTTCTCTCAAGGGCCCTGCAGGACAGAGCAGTGCCTCTCTGACCTCATGGCACAGGGAATATGCTGAGTCACATGCTGGTTCCCAAGCTCCTGTCCAAAGTAACAGACCTCACTTCTTCCAGAATTTCCCTGGCTGAACCAAATCACATGGTCATTCATGAGTCAGGTTCAAAAAGTCAAGGATCTAAAATCCTCCCCTACAGAGAAGGAAACCTCAGGGAAGGAAACCAGGGTGTTTTGTAAGCAGTAAGAAAACTGCCGTAGAACCACAAGCTGAGTAAGGGCTGTACGTGTGAAGAGAAGATGATAGCAGTGTTCTAAGAAGAGAGAATACACAAAAGCACCAGGAAGAGAGAGGAGGAGGGGGTCAAGGAGAATGGAAGAGAGAGAGGAAAGCAACAGAGGAATTTGGAGAATTTCAAGTAATTCGTTTAGTAAGGTTGAAGGAAAGAGTGGGAGGAAGGGAGTTGTGCGTGCTGATGTGGAAACGTTCCTTTAACAACCTGAGCACACCAAAGCGGATTTGGTGGGTGACACATGTGTCCTACACAGAGAAGCTAGGAGAACCTTGAGTCATAAGAACACTCAGTATGCATGGATTGCCCCAAGCAGGAACAAATCAGTCTTCAAAGAAATACAGCCAGAATGTTCCTAAGAATCGAGGATGGTGAGACTTCACCTCGCTTATTGTGGATACATCGTCAAGAAAGACCAATCACTAGAAAAATACATCATTTTGGTAGAAGGTCAGTGAAAATGAGGGAAACCCTGAATGAGACAGATTGACACAATAGCCACAACAGTGGACTCAAACATCCCGATGATCACGAAGATGACAACGTTTCATTCTGTCGGACGTAAGGTTGCCATGAGTCAGAGCCAACTGAATGGCATCGAACAACAACACTTTACTATGACACAGTGGTGGCTCAATTCCCGGCCAATGCACCTTACGCACAGCCACCACTCGTCTGTCAGTGGAAGCTTGTATGTTGCTATGATGCTCAGCAGGTTTCAGTGGAGTGTCTATACCAAGATAGAGTAGGAAGAAAGGCCTGGAGATCTACTTCCAAATGAAAACCCTACAGAACACAAAGGTCCGATCCGCAGCTGATCATGGGGATGGCTCAGGATCAGGCAGTGTTAAGTTCCATTGTGCATGGAGTCGCCATGAGCCTGGGCTGACTGAAAGGCAGCTAACAACAACCACCAGCACTTTAATGCCCTTGAAACTGATCCCTACTTTGTGTGACTTTGCTGGAAGGAGGTGGAGCTCACTGCATACACAGTACAAAATGTGGTTACAGAAAGGGCTGCTTCTCTCCTTGGATCTTGGTGTTTCTTCCTTCACAGCAGGAAGCTGTAACACAGATATTCAAAGAGCAATTCCCATGGATTGTCCAACAGAAGCGTGAAAAGTCAAACAAAATTGCAAATTACAAGAGGAGGACCAAAAAGCAGTGTGTGGGCACTTGCACAAATAGGGTAACGACAAAGCTTCAAGATTACAGGAAAGTACAGTCATTGCACTTCATATGCAAATTTGCCACCAGTCAAAATAAGGTCTGGAATAGTCTTGGACAATTGTCCGAATGCACATCCTTCTTCTTCTTTTTCTTTTTTTTTAACAGCCCCACTTGTGAGTAAAGCTCTGGCTCACTTTACGGCTCAGGCAGATTTAATTCCTATTAATCCTATAATAGTGGATGTTGCTAGTGGCGGCCCCTGTTGCCAACACTTTCAGTTCCAACTTTCTCCTTCGGGACGGCATTCTGGGACGAAAGCATCTAGCTCACAGATGGGGTGGTGCTTTCCACCTGAAGATATCGAAATTTATTTACCAAGCCAAGGCAGGGTGCTTTGTGGGGATGATGACAAACTCATAAACAGAAAGAAAATTCACCAAATTGCAAAAACAAATGGAGGGACTCACATGCCAAGTAGGAAGCAAGAGGACTCTCAGGGAAGCTCCAAGATCCAATGAGGCGAGAGAGAGAGAGAGAGACCAGTTCTTGCTGAATTAGTCACCAGATACACCACATCTGCCACAGTGAAAGACAGATTGGGAAAAAGGAAAATCAAGAGAAATGTTTTCATAGCTGGAGGCCATACTTCTAAGTCCAAATCAGGCCATTTCAGAAATGTTTGTTATTTTTTCCCCACCCAATTGAATGGCTTCACCAAAGCCTCTCTCTTTAGTCCTTCAAGTAAAAACAAACAGTCTTCTTGCTACCATTTCATGCTGGCATAGAACTTTTAGCATGAGTACTCTAGTTAGGATTATTCCAGAAGAGTCTGGGCTGACCAAGAAATTGTGTATAAATGTATTTCGGATAAAATTATTAAAGGGGTAGTAAGTCCGTCACCAGTTGCCATCAAGTTGATTCAGACTCAGGTGGTGTAAACAGTTAACACATTCAGCTGCTAACCCAAAGGCTAGAGATTCAAATCTACCCAGAGGCCCCTCAGAAGAAATCTAATTCCATGAAATCAGCCCTTGAAAACCCTACGAAGTGCAGTTCTACTCTGACACACATGGTATCGCCATAAGTTGGAGCTGACTCAATGGCAACTGGTTTTTAACTGGTGTTAAGTCTGTCACTCCAATACTGAGTAGAGCCATAGGGTACCTTCCCTGTGCCACGTGCCCTCTCCCCTTCAAACTGTATGCTGCAGATACACTGACTTCCTCAGTGTTCTCTTGAACACTCAAGCCTTTTCCTATTTCAGGCTATGGCACATCCCAGTCCTTCTGACTGGAACTCTCTTCCCTTGGTTCTCTGCGTGGGTGACTCCGTCTCCCCTGCAGGACACAAGTCAGCTGGTTATCTCCCAAAGGGGCGGACCCTGCCTACCCCTTACTGAAGGCAGATCCCCTCCCTGACTCAGTCCTCTTTGCCGCTTCGTCCCATTTATTTCCTGAATAGCACTGACCTCAGTCTGTCATTTTTGAGCATCAGGAACTAGTCTGCCTTCTTTCCCACTCTAACCTTTTGCTGTTGTTAGCTGTCATCACATTGGCCCCCTACCCATGGTGACCCTGCTCACAACAGAATGAAATGCTGCCTGGTCCCGCACCATCCCCACGATAGGCTGAGGATCAGACCATTGTGATCCACAGGGTTTTCACTGGCTAGTTTTCAGAAGCAGATGGTCAGATCTCTCCTCCTAGTGCATCTTAGCCTGGAAGCGCTGATGAAACTTGTTCAGCATCATAGCAACACGCAAGCCTCCAGTGACAGAGGGGTAGTGGCTGCACATGAAGTGCATTGGCTGGAATTGAACCCAGGTCCCCTGCATGGAAAGCAAGAATTCTACCACTGAGCCACCACTGCCCCCAGCTCACTAACCCTAGTGATTAGCGAAATGAGTGCTTTCTTGGCTGAAAGCGTATTGAGGACACAGGAAAAGCCAAAGAAGAAGAAGCCATCACCCCTGCTCACAAGGAGGGGATCAGGCTGTCTACTCTTCCCACCCAAACCTAAAATAATGAGCAAACCACAGCCCTCGCCCCTTTTGTTCTCATTCTCCCCAGAACCTAAGATGACCCAGGCCTAAGAAAAGGATGAAAATAAAAGTCAGCAAAATTGTTGAGAAAGATTTCACCATCCAGTTGATGGTAAAATAACCATGAACAAATATTTCCAGCCAACGCTTGTGAGATACTGCTGAAATAAATAGGCTCCATAAATATGGATGAGACAAAGCACGTTCAGGGTCCTCTCAAACCCAATAACCAAAGCCATCGCCTCTGAGTCAATTCCAACTTACAGCGACCCTATAGGACGGAGTGGAACTGCCCCATAGAGGCACATTCTTCTGCAGAGTGGCTGATGGGTTCCAACCGCCAACTGTTCGGTTAGCAGCCAAGCACTTAACCACTTCACCACCAGAACTCCTTCATGTTCCTCCCAAATCCCCCTTATTTCTTAGGAAGACCCCAATTTTTTAGCTGGGCACATGGCCACCCACAGTAGATACTACTTCTACCAACTACCTTTGTAGACAGGTGTAGCCAGGGGACTAGGTTCTGGCTAATGAAACATAAGTGAAATTGTTACGTGCAACTTTCAGGTAGTGGCCTTAAAGAGAGGAAATTTGCTCCAATTTCCCCAATTCTCTTTCCTGTTGATTGGAATGTGGATGCAACAGCTGAAGATCAAGCCACTGTCTCGGATCGGAAGGTGGAGGCCAGGTGTTGAGAATGCTAGAGCAAACTAATCGATGATTCAGGAATCTTCATATCTAACTAGTATTTCTTATCTCTGGATTGCATTTTATGTAAAAGAAGAGCAGGGGGCAAGCGGTGGTTCAGCGGTAGAATTCTTGCCTTCTATGCAGGAGACCTGGGTTCAATTCCCAGTCAATGCTCCTCACGATAGATCTCCACCTGTCTGTCCATGGAGGCTTTCATGTTGCTATGATGCTGAACAGGTTTCAACAAAGCGTCCAGGCTAAGATGGAGTAGGAAGAAAGGCCTGGAGACCTACTTCTAAAAAATCATCCAGTGAAAACCTTACGGATCACAACAGTCCGGGTGATCACAAAGGCAGCTAACAACAACAAAGGGAAAAGCAAGCTTCCCACTTTTTAAACCACATTCTTTTTGTGTTTTCTGTTGTTGGCAGCCTAGCCTAACCCTGCTGGTCCAACGGGCAAAGAACACATTTAAATGTGGGCATTTGTAGAGATGACTCTGAAACCCGGTGGAATTGAAGAGCGTTGGAGGCCTGATTCCCAGGATGAGGATGATCCAGCAAATGGTGCAGCTGCCGTTTCTGTTTGTCAGCTCCGCAGTCAGAATGACTCACACAGCACGCACCAGCCACCAAAACAATCACACTCATCATCTGGCGTCTGGACATGCGACAACACCGAGCCGCTGGAAATCTGTTTTTGCTTTGACCTGCCATTTTGGCCTTGGGTATTCAGAGCAAAAAACGACTTCCCCCAAGATGGAAAAAACGAAAAGCCAGGAACAACACCGGGACCCAGATACGTCCACTTTGGTAAAACAGCTGCGAAGGGAGGGAGAAGGGGAAAGCTAGTTCTCATCTGCCTTTTGGAAAGAAAGTGACAACTGCTGGTTTTTCTCGCATTCACTGAGAAAGGAGAAAACCATACACCCTCCAGCCATCTGTCACAAGCCTAAGTAGAAACTGACTCTAATTTGTTATTTTTCTAAATGCTCTGTTGTATATTCCAGCTAATTTCTCCCTCTGGTGCAGGGGATTGACACATCTCCAGTTACACAGCAAGTTGAAAATAGCATTCTAAGCGGGAGGTATTGCTTGTAATACGCAGGTACATGTTTTCCATTTGTCCCCAGAGAGAATCAACAGTGTTTTCCTAAGGCCACATCATCTTAAGGATGCATGATTTCTTAAAACAGGTATTAGACAGAGTTTCTCTATGACTATTATTTAAACTCTATGAGCAGATTTCTCCCTGCCATCCCGCCCCACTGCACCCTGCCCAACCCTACCCCATCCAATGATTTGGGCCATCCCAGTTTGGATTGGAGCTGTGTCGCTTGACAAGTCCCTCACCCTCTCTGTAGGTATATCTGGACCACTCACTTACTTGATAACCATGAGGATATCAGCCATTTACACTGTCTGTGGTATTTAGATCGGGACCTTGCATGTCTCATTTTTTTAAATCCTTACAAAGCTCTAAGACGTGCATAATTTTGTTGGCCCCAATTCATAGCAACCCCTTGCACAATGGAATGAAATGCTGCCCGGTCCTGCCATCCTCATGATCGGTTATGGACTGGACCATTGCAATCCATAGAGTTTTCACTGGCTGGTTTTTAGAAATAGGGCACCAGGCCTTTCTTCCTAGTCTGTCTTAGCAGGAAGCACCAGTGAAACCTGTTCAGCATCATAGCAACATATGAGCCAAGCCTCCACTGACGGACGGGCGGTGGCTGTGTCTGAAGTACACTGGCTGAGAACTAAGTCTGGGTCTAGCGCATGAGAGGTGAGGATTCTGCCAGTGAACCACCAATCCCCCATGCATAAATTTAACATCCCTGTTCTGCAAGGAACTGGCAGACAGAGAGATTAACTGGCAAGCACCCAGTCACAAGTCTAGTAGGCTGCAGGTACAAGATTTGAACCCAGGAATTATGACTCCAGAATGTCCTTTATTATTAAAGCAAAATAGGTCCTCACGCTGCCTGGGACACATCCCAGAGAAGCCTTACAGAGAGATCGTGGCAAATCTAGGCAGATCTGCAGGGAGGGAGCAAAAGCCAGCACCTCTATGTGTCCAAGGATCTAAAAGACTTAAAAATCTGGTACTAACACATTGGGGTCAATCATGTGTCATCTAGAATTACAAGGAAGGGCTGGGTCATGAAACTTCTCTGTACTCGGTCGAGAGAGGCAGATGGAAAGTAATCTGGACCATCCATAAGCCTAAGTCATTGCTGTCCAGCAGTGACAAGGAAAACCATGCTTAATCACGTGGCAATACATCAATTGTCATGGAGCGCAGGCTGCATATAAAGTGCGGCATTATCTTCAACGGGAGAACTTTCTCCCAGCTCAACAGATTTTTGTAGAGGCAATGGGTATCTAGGATCAAGAGCCTGTAGATTTATGGAAGTGGTTGTTTACCAGAAATGGAAATCTCAAACACCACTGCTCACAAAGATTAAAAAAAAAAAAAAAATTCAAAAGGACGAAGCTCAGAGATTTGAAAGGAGAAACAGACTTATTTTCATCAGACATTTAAAAATCACCAATTGACTTGCACTTTCATCTATACCGTGCCACCCACAGGTACTCTGACAGGGAACACATGGAGAGTCTCTATTGCAGACTAGAGACAGCAGAAAGGTATTCCACTTGGCTCTTGCTCAGGCTTGTTTAAGAGAGTGAAGTGGAAATAGAGACACATGAATATAGCGACGTGCGTTCACCGAAAAGGCAGCGAATTTCACTTGGTTAGGGAGTGAGTGGCGTTGATCTGTTCACTAGACCCTTTATGGAATTCTGCATGAAGGACAGAAGAGGAAGGGTGCCTGGGAAAAGCCTCAAGCAAAGGCTTTGAACATGAAACAAGCACTGGCAAAGGAATCACGATAAATTTAATTGTATAGCAGGTGACCTGGATAACAATCTGCATAAATAAACCATGGGTGAACTTCTAAGCTAGGCTTGTATCTAATTTCACTTGGAGTAATTAATAAAAAATTCATAAATGCTCACACTTGGAATGTGTGACTGTAGGTTTCCTTTCTGACACAGTGAAATTAAATACCGGAGGCACTGTCAAGAGCAAATGGCAGCTTTGATTTAGAAAATGAGTCTAAGAAAGTCAATAACTTATTATTACATATTATCCATCTAATGTTGTAAATGGACTTGGAATCTCATTGATGCATTCATTCCTTCGTTTTTATAAGCATTGATTAATTTATCTGGCTTGGTGAAAAGGTGGGATGGACAAAATATAATAGGGTTAGATTAGACTGGAAAATAGAGGGTGTAGGCCATGCGGTGCCGTATGAAGCGGCTTGGACTTGATCTGCTAAGTAATGGGGAGCCACTGACGGTTCCAGGCAGAGGAGTGACCTGAGTAGAGCTATGATTGGGGAAGATTCATTTGGAAATCGAGCTAAACCAAACCGATCGCCATAGAGTCAATTCCGACTCATAGCGACCCTATAGGACACAGTAGAACTGCCCCATAGGGTTTTGCAAGGAGCGGCTGGTGGATTCGAACTGCCGACCTTTTGGTTAGCAACCGCACTCTTAACCACTGAGCATTTGGGAACAGGTACAAAATTATTCAGTGGAGAGGGCAAACACTTGAAAAAAATAGGCAGACACACAAATTGTTGAATTGGTGTATGTTTTGCTGTGTATATTCTCAAAAACAACAACAACATGAATAAAAAATACATATCACACACATATACTTATACACACACACACACACACACACACACACAATACATATACTAACACACACTTGCTCTTAGGAGAAATTCTTGCTTTATATAGACAATAAAATTCAAGTAAACGATATAGTCCCAAATGAGGTCAAGGTGAATGACAGTCTATCTTTGCTATCACCTTAACTTCAAGTATAATCACTTCTGGGGCTATTTTGGTTGATTATCCAAATACAGACAAGAGCACAATAGCTTCAGCATTTTTTCTTTCTACATTTCTGAAATGGCCAGGTGGCTGTAAAGAGCTGAGCGAACCTAGACAAAAAAAAAAAGGAACAATTCTAAGGGGTTTTAAAAATAAATACAATATTACAAAATATGTCCGGATAAGGACAGGGTGAATTTTATTCCTAAACTCAGCATCAGCGTTGTTAATGCTACTGTGTTTTAATTCGGATGGGAAAAGACAGACTTGGCTAATGTCTTTGCTGAGAGTGAATTTACCCGTTATTTTGACTGAGCGCCCATTGTAATAGTTTCAGAAAAAGAAAATAGAACATAAAATGAAACAAGTACTTCCCACTAAGTGGCCCACGCCCCCGTGCCCTTTTCTCAAAGCACCAACAAATGGCACGTGGTGATTGATTCTTCTGTCAATAGAGGTGCTGGCAATGTTCTGGGGCACACACATCCTTACGATTGCTCCCTAGAACGTTAACCACACCTTTCTAAAATGTCTCCTTGCTCTAGCTTCATAGGACTTTAATCCATTCCATATCCTGCTGCTAGCAATACCTTTCTAAACCAGAGATTTTCAACCAAAGTCTGTTTTCATCCCCAGGGGACATTTGGATATATTTGGAGACATTTTTGTTGCTGCTGAAAATATACACAGCAAAACATACACCAATTCAACAATTTCTACGTGTACAGTTCAGTGACATTGATTACATTCTTCGACTTGTGTAGCGATTCTCACCTTTCTTTTCTAATTTGTTCTGGTTTGGTGGGGTGCAGCACCTTCTCAGTGGACCTCTGAACCCTAGGAGACTCCTACTTTGTAGGGTATTGAACAGCACACTCTGCTCCTACAGGCGCCCACCTGTACTCACTTGTCCGATGAGCTGTCCTTCTTGGTCTTAGAGTTGAAACCATCACTTATTCGCACATCTCACATACTAGTCCCACCAAAGCACTGGTGGCTTCACACTACCTTGAACTTCTTTCATTCTTTGAAGTAGGCGGTCTGCCCTTCATCTCTGGGCTGAGCAAAACATTAGCCACCCTTAACAGTCCAGCCTGTTGTATCAGGACCTTGGAGAAAGTGGTCCTGAATTGTGTTGTTACTGTTAGGTGACATCAAATTGATTCTGACTCATAGCGACCCCGTGTGACACAGTAGAACTGCCCTGTACAGTTTCCTACACTATAATCTTTATGGGAGCAGACCACCAGGTTTTCCTCCCACAGAGCCACTGGGTGGGTTTGAATTGCCAACTTTCGATTAGCAGCTGAGAACTTAACCGTTGTGCCACTAGGCTCCAGTAAAAAAATCAACTCACTGCTGTCCAGTTGATTCGATTCTATTCTGACTCATAGCGATCCTATAGGACAAGGCAGAACTGCCCCATAGGGTTCCCAAAGAGTGGCTGGTGGATTTGAACTGCTGACGTTTTGGTTAGTTGCTGAGCTCTTAACCATTGCACCACCAGGGCTCCACCAAACTAAAACTCAATTCCAACTCATGGAGATCCTATAGACTCCATTGCTGTTGGTGTTGTTAGGTGTCGTCAAGTCGGTTCTGACTCATAGCAACCCTATGTACAACAGAAGCAAACATTGCCCAGTCCTGCGCCATCCTCACAATTGTTGTTATGCTTGAGCCCATTGTTGCAGCCACTGTGTCAGTCCATCTCGTTGAGGGTCTTCCTCTTTTTCACTGGCCCTCTACTTTATTAAGCATAATGTCCTTCTCCAGGGACTGATCCTTCTTGATAACATGTCCAAAGTATGTGAGACATAGTCTCACCATCCTTGTTTCTAAGGAGCATTCCGGTTGCACCTCTTCCAATTCAGATTTGTTTGTTCTTTTGGCAGTCCATGGTATATTCAATATTCTTCACCAACACCACAATTCAAAGGCATCAATTCTTCGGTCTTCCTTATTCATTGCCCAGCTTTCCCACGCATATGAGGCTACGGAAAACACCATGGCTTGAGTCAGGCGCACCTTAGCCTTCAAGCTGACATCTTTCCTTTTCAACACTATAAAGAGGTCTTTTGCAGCAGATTTTCCCAATGCAATGCGTCTTTTGATTTCTTGACTGTTTCTTCCATGGGTGTTGGTTGTGGATCCAAGCAAAATGAAATTCTTGCTAACTTCAATCTTCTCTCCACTTATCATGATTTTGCTTACTGGTCCCGTTATGAGGATTTCTGTTTTCTTTATGGTACAGGCTCCATTAGCACCTGGAAATTGCCACATCTCAGGTGCACAGTATAGTTTTCCCACGACTGGGAATGAAGAATCCGAGGCTGGATCTTCACAGTGGCTCTACGGTAAGTTGAAGCCACCACACAGGAGGTGATTAGACTAAAACATGTTGATGGAAAGGCTTTCAGCCTCTTTCCATCTCCCCGACTAATAAACAGATTTCCTGTTTAGCTTATTGCTCTCCCCAGCCTGTTCACCTGTCAGGTAAGTCCCTGGATGTATTCAATGCTGAACTTGGGGAATGATAAGGAACGGAAGGGACTCAAGAGTTGGAGAAGGATGAAGAGAACTTACTGAGACGCACCGAAGCCATATACACAATCATAAGCTGGGAAAGAAATTGAGAAGAGCTGAGTGGACTGAGGGTCGGGAGTAGGGTGAGGGCCACAGCCAATCAAATGTTATGGCACAATGTAAGGCCAAAAGAACAGGGAAGAGAAGGAAAGAGGATATGAGAAGCGTTGCTGAAGGTTATGAGTTAAATTCCTCTAAATATATTTGCTCAGGAGAAAACCAGTAAACTGTTTTAAATTATTTCAATTTTAAAAACTCTTATTTTGTTTTATTGCTCTACTTCTTTGAACAGATTTGGTTCAAAGATTGGATTATAGGAGTCAAAAGTTTATGATCTAAATCCTAAGTATTTACCCAAAAGAACTGAACGCAGAAACACATAAAGAAACTTCTAACATCACCGTTCACTGCAGCACTATTCACAACAGCCAAAAGGTAGAAGCAACCTAAATGTCCATCAACAGCTATACGGATGAATGAAATGTGGCACACAATACGATGGAATATTACTCAGCCATAAAGAGAGTGAAGTCCGGATACATGCTACAACGTGGATGAATATTGAAAACATTATGCTGAGTGAAAAAAGTCAGTCCTAAAAGGACAAACATGGTATGATCCCGATTATATGAAACAGACAAATGTATAAAGAGACCACAGGAGCCCTGGTGATGCAAAGGTTAAGCACCCGACTACTAACGGAAAGGTTGGTGGTTCAAACCCACTCAGTGGCTCCTGGGGAGAAAGGCCTGGCAATCTGCTCCTGTAAAGATTGCAGCCTAGAAAACCCTATGGCGCAGTTCTTCTCTGTCACGTGGGTTCGCTATGAGTCGGAAAGGACTCCAAGGCACCTGACAATAATAACAACAACATATTGGTGGTTACTGGGGGTGGGAGGGAGAAGGAGAGGGGGAGTCCCTGCTTAGGGCTTAGGGTCACTAAGTTCCTGTTAAAAGTGGTGGAATAATTTGGAAAAGGATAGTGATGAGGGTTGCACAAAACGATGTGCGTAATGAACGTCACTGAATTGTACATGTAAACATTGTTGAACTGAAAAATGTTCTGTTGTATATATTTTTATAAACACACACACACCAAAGCTTACTGAAGAGAAAAGAAAATATATTGAAGAGTCTCATTTCTATAGAAAAGGAAACAGAAGGTCACAGTGGATAATCACCTTGCTCAATATCAGACAACCTTGGGGTGAAGCTTCAGAATCAGGCGTGATGGAAGCTCATGGTCAACCACCCACCGCTCTGCCTCTCAGAATGAAGGATTCCATTTCACCTCAGGTTTTAACTACCCGGAAAGTTCTCATTCCCAATCACAGGGCTCTAAATTCACTTTTAATCACTACCTTCCTGATTTTGATAAAAACAATCACTTATGTAGATACATGCATAGACAGATAAAAGTTACAAATACATCTGCTTAGTTCACATACATAAGTGCTCGCTGGATCATAAGCTGCGCAATCAGGCAACATACAATAGCTTGTGCCACAGAGCAGATATACCATAAATGCTGCTGATCACGATGCTTAGAAACCACAAGACCAGGAACCCCCGTGAGTAAGGCAACTTAAAATTCTTGCTGGAATCCCTTTTACTCTAACTTTCGACATTATGTCACAGACTGTATCAGAGAGCACTGAAGTCCCCTGGTGTATGTTTGTCAGGGAACCTTTGTTCGCTCGTTGTTTATGAGAGTTTTGTCCTACCCAGAGTGGAGGAGAAGAATAACCCATTTATATTCTCTGCACTACTCTTTTGGTTTTATTCCAATTGCTATTGTGACAGGGCTGCTACAAAGAGGAATACCAATGTAAGCAAGGAGTTAAGCACACCGCTGCTTCAAAGTCAGTGAACGGGTCAGATGACACAGAAGAGACGGAAAACCAACACAGACTCCAATTCTAAAACACAGATAGAGACAGAGATAGAGATATATCTTTATCTTTTACTGGGAGGCAACACAGCACATGGTTAAGAATGTAAGCTCAGGGGTCAGAGAGACCTGGGTTTGGTCTGGGTACAACTTTTATTTCTATGACCTTAGAAGATGAGCCTCAGGTCTTGCCTGTGTCTGCTCATGATCAAAATGGTACCCACCCCAGAGGGCTGCTATGAGCTTCCCATGAGTTAATACACGTGTAAGTGTGTAGCTCACCGCTTGTTTCAAAGTAGGTGCTACATCAATGAGAGATGTGATTACTTTAGGGGGCGCCAAAGTGAATAGGCTGATGATTATGACGGATGGATCCATCAGATGGAAAATAAATTAGGCTGCTTTTAGTAAGCTTTTTTGTTGTTGTTGTTGAAACCCTCCATGTTGACCTCCCTCCAGGAGAATAGGATTTGGAGTAAGAGGAGACCTGAGATCAAATTCCACCTCTGCCACGTTTATTAGAAGTATGCGTGTATATGCATAAGCGAAAGACAAAAGGTAGATAGAGAGACAGATAGGTAGGGAGGGAGGGAGAGAGGGAGATAGTATGGGCATAAGAGAAAGACAAAAGGTAGATAGAAAGACAGATAGGTCTGTAGGGAGGTAGGTGGGTAAACAGACAGAAAGATAAGTGGGTAGATATGTAGGTAGGTAAGTAGGTAGACCAACAGACAGGCAGAAAGATAGGTAGGTAGGCAGGTGGCTGGGTGGGTGGGTAGTAGGTGGGTGGGTATATAGATAAGATAGATAGATCTACCAGGAGGAAGGAAGGAAGGAAGGAGGAGGGAAGAGATAGACATCATGGTCAAGTCCCATCACCAATCTGACATTCAATGCCCTTACCTATAAAAGGGGATGGTAACAGTATCCACATCACCGGGTTATTGTGAGGGATAAATTATATCATACATGTAAGTGGCCCAACATATTATTTGCCACACGGTGAGCACACAATAAATGGTTGCTGTTGTTGAACAATTCATCCTATGATTAACTGTCTAGATGGGCTGTGCCCACCCTCCCCATTCACACCCATCTGGAAGCAACATGTTTGGCCTGTCACTGTTCTCGGGGACTGTTTGCTAATTCTCTGTGCAGACTTTACATCTCCCCAACCACCTCATCTGCTGCTCCATGCTAATTATGTGCCTATCTTATTTGAATATCTGTTGCAAGTTTACAAAACCACTGTGATCCTTCTAGTTTTGGACTGCACACAGTCCCGAATGGAAGTTTCCAAACATAAATAATTGATAAATAAGACCTTGGCACGGAAAACAAACCAACCAAGAGCATTCTATGATGTTTTGCTCTTTTGGTTAGTTGGGGCTTTTGGAATATCTTCAGGTCAACTTCCTACACAAATACATGATTCTAATAGATCCTTACAATTACTCTGTCATCACGTGCATTACAAAAAGTACTTCAATAAAAATCTGAAAGATGATTTCTCTATCACAGTGCCAAGTGTCCCAAACTCACTGATAAGGGATTTCTAGCTTTTGTTCCTCAAACAGCTGTAATTAAGAGAAAGCAAGGACTTTGGAGACAGAAAGACCTGAGTTCAATTCCTGAACATATTGGCTGTGTGACCTTAGGCAAGTGGCCTAAGCTATCTGAGCTCCCTGTAACAAAAGAATGATAATAGTACCTACATCATAGGCAAGGCCTTCCCTTGGTTCAATACCAAGGGTACTGCTCAGATCTTAATCCATGATTCTATTATCTCTGGGGTTGGAGTTACTGCTTCGTGGGATGTTTTTCAGATTAAATGACTTAACATATTCAGGCACTTAGAGAACAAGACTTGGTAATAGTGAATGCCAAATAAACCAAAACTAAACCAGTTGCCATAGAGTTAACCCCAACTCATGGAGACCCCATGTGTTACATAGTAGAATTGCTCCATAGGGTTTTCAACGGCTGATTTTTCAGAAATAGATCACCAGGCCTTTATTCCAAAGCACCGCTGGGCAGACTTGAACTTCTAACCTTTCGGTTAGCAGCTGAGCATGTTAACCGTTTACACCATCCAGGGACTCCAAATGCTAAATAAGTGCTGGTTATTATTATTATCAAGGAGCCCTGGTGGCACAGTGGTTAAGTGCTCAGCTGCTAACCTAAAGGCCGGGGGTTCAAACCCACCAGCCACTCCACAGGAGAAAGATGTGGCAGTCTGCTTCCATAAAGATTACAGCCTTGGAAACCCTATGGGGCAGTTCTACTCTGTCCTACAGGGTCACGATGAGTCGGAACTGACTCAGTGGCAATGGTTTATTATTACGTTATTATTATTGCCACGAGGATTAAATGCGACACTCCAGCAAAGGGCTGAGAGTAATTGGAAGCTGTCACTAAACGACACTGAGAGTCACGGGTGTTTGGAAAGTACACGACTTCCCCTGTGAATCAGAGCAAACAGGCTGGTTTCATCTCACCCTCCCACCCCACCTCAAACGCCAGAAGGAAATCAAACTGAGTTTGAAAACAGAAAAACAGGTATCATTCAATTATCTGCACTAATGGAAGGGTTCAGTGGCATGGCAATCAAACAGGGTGGATAATCCAAAATCCACTCTCACTTGACCAGAAAATGCACGATGCTATGTCTGTCATTCTGGGGATTCATTTCCAACAAAATAATGAACCCACACAAGACAGGGCTGATTCAAGCTGGGAAGTGCCCTGGTTCTCTGGTCTGTCTCCTGCTCATCTTCTCTCTGCAACATACTCCATGCTGAGAACAACCAGTAGGCTCCCGACTGGAGCAGGGAACCAATCTAAACAGGGTTGACCTCTCTCAAATCTTCCTGGAGCATGAAAGAGGCCTGGGTTTCAAAGGCTGCTCCTGCATGAAAATTAGCCAGGGCTCCAGGTTGATATGCCATAGATAAGGAGCTACAGGGACATCTTCCTGCAGAAAACACCTAGCTGAGCCATGCAGTGTCTTTGCCCTGTCCAAGATCCTCAGTGTTACTCATTTCCCTTGGCATAAAGACTTAGCATCCCAACTCTCCATCAAAAACACTGCAAGTTCAAAAGCAATGACATCCCCACTCATGAAGGAGATTATTTGATAGACTAATAATGTGTGCTTGCAAAATTAAACATTGCTGTAAGTGTTATACTGCATATATCCATCCGCTCAACAAACACTGAGCACCAACTATGAGCTTTTCAAGTCGGCTCACATGAATGCAAAAGTTGGATAATGAAAACAGAAGACAGAAGAAAAAATTGACGCATTTGATCTGTGGTGTCGGTGAGGATTAAATATACCCTGGACTGCCAGAAGAACGAACAAATCAGTCTTTGAAAAACTACAGGCAGAATGCTCCTCAGAAGGGAAGATGGTGAGACTTGGACTCGCTCACTTTGGACACATCATCAGGAAAGATAAAGTGCTAGAAAAGGACCTCGTGTTTAGCAAATAGAGCATCAGCAACGTGAAGGAAACCCTCAATGAGATGGACTGACAAAACGGCCACAGCAATGAACTCAAACACACCAAAGATGGCGGAGATGGTCCAGGATCAGGCAACGTCTTGTTCTACTGTATACAAAGTCGCCACGAGCGGGGGTCGACTCAAGGGCAGCTAACAGCAACACCACCACCACCCTTTGAGAATACACTGTACCCACAGTCACTCTGAGCAGCTGTGACTGCATAAAGCTTATTTATGCCTGTATCCCGTGGCTAAAAGAGACCTTTAGGCAGCCCACAAGCTTGTCCGAAGGGTGTCTACGTCACCAGTAGACAGGCTGTGAAAGACTGCATGGATTTAACTAGAAATATCCATTACCTAAAAGCAAGCAAAACCCAAGTCCACCTCCACTTTCTCTTGTCATGCCATACCTCCCCTCCTGCCTCCAGCTCCTTTCTAATCCTATGCCTCCAATCTTAAACACATTAAAAACATAACCTAGCTTCTTTCTTTCTCTCTCTCTCTCTTTTTTTTAACTAAACAGGCTCAACTTAAGGTCAGCCACTTCTGGTACACTGGCTCCTATTACAGAGGGAATAAAGGAGAAATTGCTTTTAAAAAGAGAGAGGTTGCTTTTAACGACAGTTTCGAACAGTGGCCTTTTGTACTTGAAAGGACTGATGATAAAGCTTGCTGTCAACTGACAGTAACATCAATGTCAGAGCACAAAGGGACAGCTGTCCCTCAATATAGGATCATCCCAGAGCCATTAGCAGCGCTGGTCTGCTCTGCCATCTTGGAGGATGGTTCATGCCCATGACAAATGGCTGCAGCTTTCCTTAAAACAGAATCAGAGAACACACACACACACACACACACACACACACACACACACACACACACGCTCCATGTACGTATCATAAATTATTTCAACACTGCCTAGTGGTGAAAGGCTGGGGTCTGAATTTGAATCTGTTTTGTCAAGTCTTTGCTGAAAGACCTTGGACAAGTAACTTTGCTGTCTATGCTTCAGTTTTCCCATCTATAATACAAAATCAATAAAAAGAAAAAAAAGAAAACCAACTCATTGCTATTGAGTCGATTCTGATTTATGGTGAGCCCATGTGTTAGAGTAGAACTGCCCCGTAGCTTTTTCTTGGCTGTAATCTTTATAGAAGCAGATCGTCATGCCTTCCTGCAGTGCCCCCAGGCGGGTTCGAACCACCAACGTTTAGGTTAGTAGTTGACTGCAAACCATTTGCACCACCAGGAAGGATACCTGTGATATAGAGGCTATGATACGGACACCCCCCAAGGTTATTTTGCAGATCAAATGAAATAATGTATGCAAAGAGCTTGGCACAAGGTCTAGATAGACTAAGCACACAGAATGTACACGGGCTGTTATTACTGCTATTATAACTACTACAGAACTAAACATTTTATAACATACTTTTCCGTGGATGAGATATTGCTTCTCCCTAATGCTTTTATAGGAGCCCCGGTGGCGTAGTGGTGACAGTGCTCAGCAGCTAACTGAAAAGTCAACGGTTTGAACCCACCAGCTGCTCTACAGGAGAAAGATGTGGCAGTCTGCTTCCCTAAAGATTTACAGCCTTGGAAAGCCTATGGGCAGGTCTACTCTGGCCTACAGGCTTCTTATGAGTTGGATTCGACTGGACGGCAGTGGGTTTAGAGCCTTTACAAAGGATAGGGCATAACCATTTTACAGGTGAGGTTCAGACAGGTAACATGGCATGCCTCAAATCACAGAAGTGACCAATTGGCAGAGCCAGGGCTAGAGAAGTGGCCGGTGCCTGTTGCACTGTTCTGGGTTGTTTCTCCATTTGTCGCCCCCAAGGTGACTCCAACTCATGGTGACCCCATGTGTGTCAGAGTAGTAAAGTTTCAGTGGATGCTTTTTTCCACAAGTTGATCACCAGGCCTTTTTTCCAAGGCAACGCTGGGTGAACTCAAACCTCCAACCTTTCAGTTAGCAGCCGAGCATATTAACCATTTGTGCCACCCAGGGACTCCTGTTGAAGATTGGGTGACTATTATATGTCTAGAAAGACCTTAAGAGACAAAGGAATGAAGGCCTTTCTCTGAAATTTCCTAAGACAGTCACAATTCCAAATATTTTACCTTATTGTTAGGGTGACCACTTCATCTGAGTAGGTTTGAAAGTGACAAATGTTCTACTAGATGGAATTCCAGGAAAACAGACCTAAGCTGAGGCAGTGCCAGACAGACTAGGATGAAAGTCCCCCTATCTATTGTCTGGAGCCCTGGTGGCACAGTGGTTACGAACTTGGCTGCTAACCAAAAGGTCGGCAGTTTGAACCCACTAGCCACTCCTTGGAAACCCCATGTGGCAGCTCTACTCTGTCCTATAGGGTCACTATGAGTCAGAATCGACTTGATGGCAATGAGGTTTTTTTGTTTCTGTTTTTACCTATTGTCCACATAATTATGTTAGTACAAATCCTGACTCTTCTTTCTGTAGTCACCTGTGGAATCTAAAATTATGCTTTTTGGCATATTTTTTCACTCCCTCTCTTCTGGTGGAAGTATCCTTCTTTCTTTTGGCCCATATCTCCTCCAGTCCGTGGTGTTAGTACAGAGATGCCAAGGACAGTAACACCCCTCTTCCCAGTCTCAGAGACTGAGTGAAGGAGAAGCTCAAACCCAAGGCAACTTGTGTCCTTTCCAGAGATTTTTCTCCTTGAGATGGCATGGAAGATAGCCCCTTGGCTTTGAGGGAGGGGAGAATCACAATGTTCACATGATAAAACATTGGAGCTGCTTGCTCCCTTCTTCCTTGGCTGCTTGAAGAAAGTCTGTTATCAGCAAAAGAAAATGCCAATCCATCAAAAAAGACCCAGGCAAGTGGAGACCAGGGGTGGGCATAAAGAGAGAATGTTCTGGAAACACTGAGCCACCAGTTCCTGTCTCAAAGCCTGGAAATGCAGTCTCTGACACCCTTATGACTTCATTTATGTGATTCTGTAGGTAACCATGGTAATCTCCCAGCTCCATCATCCAGCATACTCTGGTGGTTTTGTTTTGTTTGTTTTGTTAAAACTAATATAAATTAGGTTTCTGTTATGAACAACCAAAGGAACTGTGATTACACAGATTACAAAAATATACAAATCATGTATAAGAGCTTATTGTCATGGTGGTTAGCTGTGGTCGAGTTGGCCCCCAACTCATGGCGACCCCATGCACAATGGGACAAAATGTTGCCAGTCCTGCAAGGATCCCACCACTAAACTACCAGCGCCCCCCATATCAGAGCCTATAAGGAAGCTAAATATTTAAGTGCAAGACGAGTTAAAAAAGGGATTGGTTGAGGTAAGCTGTATACCAAAAGCAAAACAAAAAAAAAGTCTTTGCTGTCAAGTCGATACCTATTCATAGTGGAGCTCTAGGACAGAGTAGAACTGCCCTATAGGGTTTCCAACGCTGTGATCTTTACAGAAGCAGATTGCCACATTTTCATCCCTTGGAATGGCTAGTGGGTTTGAACTTTTCTGTTAGCAGCCAAGTGCTTAATCACTGTGCCACCAGGGCCCCAAGCTGTATATCTGCATTCAAATAATAATCTGAGTGAGCTTGAGAGAACTGGAAATTATGAACATGGAAACAAGAGAGAGATGTCCCATGTTCCAAGCAAACAAAAAGGGGATCCCAATGACAGGAGGACATGACCATGCGAAGGCATTATGGCCCCCTACCTACTGTCCACATAATTATGCTAATACAAATCCTGACTCTGTAGTTAACTGTGGCATCTAAAATTTTGCTTTCTGGCATACTTTTCCACTCCCTCTTTTCTGGTGGAAGCACCCTTCTTTCTTCTGGCCCATTTCTTCTCCAACCCATGATTGGAGAGAGAGCTGTCAAGCACAGTAGTGCCCCTCTTCTCAACCTCAAAGACTGGGTGAAGGACAAGCTCAAAGGCAAGGCAACTGGTAGTGGCTTTGGTATCGCATACACCTTGGCCCCAATGCCAGTTCTACTGCCTTTATCAGGTCATTTCAGCTCTCTGAGCTTCCCTTTCTTCCACCATGAAATAAGGATTCTTATACCTCTCAGAGTTTTTCTGAGAATCATGAAGAGTATGCATAAATCACTTCTGGCACATAGAAGGTACTCAGTAAACAGTGGTTATTAGTAGTGTGGGGAGGGCTGTAAAGAGACAGATCCAACTGTAAAAGCTGGTAGGTGTTAGGGTGGAGACCATGGTATCTTTGGGGCAGAAAGCATGCCTTAGTTGTCTTTGGTGTGCTGTGGCCTGGCTCAGGGTCTGGACCCTATGAACAGCTTAATAAAAGTGAGTGAATAGATAAATGAAAAATGAAATCATTGATGCAAATACATAGGCTTAGAGGGATCTTAAATAACCATAAAAAGCCATTATCAATATCCTCAAGGAAAATGCATCAGGTGAAGTATTCAGAGCCATATTGCATTAAGCATTCCTCATGGCTGTTGTCAAAAATAAAATATCTTTGCAGGAGTGAAAATCTCCCAGATAGCACAAACGAGAGGCAAAGGTAAAGCAATCATTTCTGTTTATATTCATGAGCCCACATGGCTTGCTTACAAAGAAACAGAGGGTAAAGAGAGCATCATTCATTCAATCCATTCGTTCGTGAGTTCATTCGTATACATGTTATTAGCTCCTAATATGTGTCAATTAGGAGCCCTGGTGGCGCAGCGGTTAAGAACTCGGCTGCTAACTGAAGGGTTGGCGATTTGAACCCACCGACTGCTCCAAGGGAAAAAGAGGTGGCAGTGTGCTTCCGTAAAGATTTACAGGTTTGGAAACCCTATGAAGCAGTTCTACTCTGTCCCACAGGGTCGCTGTGAGTAGGTATGGACTCAATGGCAATAGGTATGTGGCAACAGTATTCTGTATTCTAGGAACCCAAAGATGAAGGCATAGTTGCTGGTGGGGAACTCTCAAACAAGGGGATGAGGAAGACATATTAATGACTAACTCTGATAAAATAAATACAATACTGTAAGAGGTATGAAGGGCTCCAGAACTCCAGAAGATGGAGGATTCACTCTACCACTGGAGACTGAGGCGTGGCAAGGCAGACTGGGAGGAAAGGCAATCCCAGACTGAGGGAACACCTCACCAAAGGCGTGAACGGATGAAGACACGTGTCATGTTTGGGACACAGTGGGTTCTCTGATCTCCTCAGAACAAAGACTGCGTGGGGATGGGGGTTAGTTGTGGACATTGAAAGTTGAAGGCTGGGCTGGAACCAGATGATAAAAGTCCGTGAGTATCAAGGTAAGACGTTCAGACTTTATTCTGTAGAAAATGGCAGATCATCAGCATTTTTTTTTAAATTGTACTTTAGATGAAGATTTACAGAACTAGCTTCTCGTTAAACAATTAGTACTCATGTTGTTTCGTGAGATTGGTTAACAACACCACGACATGTCAACACTCTCCCTTCTCGACTTTGGGTTCCCTATTACCAGCTTTCCTGTCCCCTCCTGCCTTCTAGTCCTTGTCCCTGGACTACTGTGCTTCATTAGTCTCGTTTTGTTTTACGGGCCCATCTAATCTTTGGCTGAAGGGTGAACCTCAGGAGTGACTTCATTACTGAGCTAAAAGGGTGTCTGGGGGCCATATTCTCAGGGTTTCTCCAGTTTCTGTCAGACCAGTAAGTCTGGTCTTTTTCTGTAAGTTAGAATTTTGTTCTACGTTTTCATCCAGTTCTGTCCAGGACTCTCTACTGCGATCCCTGTCAGAGCAGTCAGTGGTGGTAGCTGGGCACCATCTAGTTGTGCTGGACTCAGTCTAGTGGAGGCCGTGGTAGTTGTGGTCCATTAGTCCTTTGAACAAATCTTTCCCTTGTATCTTTAGTTTTCTTCATTCTTCCTTGCTCCCGATGGGGTGAGACCAGTGGAGTATCTTAGATGGCTGCTCACAAGCTTTTAACACCCCAGACACTACTCACCAAAGTAGAATGTAGAACATTTTCTTTATAAACTGTATTATGCCAATCGATCCTCAGCCCTTTGGGGGAGTGGGGATTAGGAGAGGGGCATAACTAAATCTGTATTTTAGTAAAAATAACTTTGACAGTGGGGTAGAGAGTGAGCCAGTAGGGATAATGAGGTGACAGATTTTGTTCATACTAAAAAGTCAAAATTACTCCAGGGATTTTAGTACGGATGACTAGACATATAGAAACACCACTAACTGTGCGAGGTAACTGTATAACCAGGTCTCTAAGAGACAAAGTACAAGAGAACCCAATTCCAAGTGTATTAGAAGTAGGAGGGAGTTACTGACTTGTTGTTGTTCAGTTCCATGGAGTCAGTTACGACTCATAGTGACTCTATGTCCAAGAGAACGAAACACTGCCCAGTCCTGTAACATCCTCACAATTGTTGCTATGTTTTAGCCCATTGCTGCAGCCACTGTGTCAATTCATCTGGTTGAGTGTCTTCCTCTTTTTCACTGATCCTCTACTTTATCAAGCATGATGTCCTCCAGGGACTGGTCCCTCCTGATAACATGTCCAAAGTATGTGAGATGAAATCTCACCATCTTTGCTTCCAAGGAGCATTCCGGCTGTACTTCTTCCAAGACAGATTTGTTCATTCTTCTGGCAGTCCACAGTATATTCAATATCCTTCACCAACACCATAATTCAAATGCATCAATTGTTCTTCAGTCTTCCTTACTCATTGTCCAGCCCTTGCAAGCATATGAGGCTATGAAAATACCACTGCTTGGGTCAGGTGCACGTTAGGCCCCAAAGTGAGTGGCTAATATAACTAAAATGCCCAGAAGTTGATACAGCTTAAACACAGGTGTTCATACAATGCCACCTGGACCTGTTCTTTCTCCGTCTCTCAGATCTGCTTTCCTTAGATCTGTCTTCCCTCTTAGGCAGGATCCCCATCATGGTGGCTACTGGTACTTAAGCTCCCATCCTCACAACTCCTGGCCAGCCAAATCAAGGTGCTATTTCTGCATCAGTTCTGAATTGAGTCCCACCAGCCTGTCCTGGACCAGGTGCTCATCCCTGGGCCACCCACTGAGGGCAGGATTTGGGATGCTCTGACTGGTCAGACCTGAGTCACGTGCCACACATGAGTCTAAGCTGGGTCCACCTCACCCAACCCACGTGGACTATGAACAAAGAAAAGGATCTCTGCTACCTGTAGAAGGGGGTTGGCTGCCAGGGAGGCAAACCTGCAGATGCCTCCTCTAGGAGTATCGGGAGGGAAGTGGGTTTGGAGGGGGAGGGACTGGTAGATTGAGGGCTGGCACCCATATTCCGCTGTAAACCTGCTAAGCTTAAATGCCTTACTCTAAGTGTGCTTATAGTCAAAACTATTGGAAGGACCTTCAATATGCTTTCTAAACCTCCAAAAGCACTTGGAATTAAAAAAATTAAAATAATTCTATTTATCCCAAATCAACTAAAGTTCTGTGAAAGAACAAAGAACAAAATCTCTTTAAAAATGTTTTCAAATGAAAAAGGTCTTTCTTCTAGGACAACACACATGGATGGATGAATGGATGGGTGGGTGGGCGGGTGGGTGGGTGGATGGATGGATGGATGGATGGATGGATGGATGGATGGATGGATGGTTGGATGGATGGATGGGAGGACGGATGGATGGACAAATCGATGGACGGATGGATGGATGGGAGGACAGATGGACAGATGGACGGATGGATGGACGGATGGATGGGAGGATGGATGGATGGACAGACGGGCGGACAGACGGAAGGACAGACGGATGGATGGGAGGATGGGTGGATGGATGGATGAATGAAAGGAAGGATGGAAGGATAGACAGGCGGATGGATAGATGGGCAGAGGGATGGATGGATAAAATTTCTCTAAGTGCAGCTACTCATAAGAATGTCATAAGTAGGAATGTTCACCTTTACTTTCTGTTAACACTGCAATCACTTCTTAGAATTCAGATATCTCATTTGATTGAAACAATGCACTTGGTTTTCCACTGGAGAGCAAACCCAAAAAACAAGAAGAAGAAGAAATAAAAAAAGACATTTATTCTTCAGTATTTCCAAATATATGCATTTTTTTTCCAAAGCATATCACTTGTATTATCACTCTGATAGAGTTTTAACATAGGCTGAAAACTGAAACTGCTGTATAGTGATTCAAGACGTAGGGTCAGCACTCAAGAGAGATTTAGGTTTAAAAGAAGAGTCATATGTTTATTATCTGGGTGACTTCTGGCAAGTTACTTAATCTCAATGTTCATCAGTTTCTTAGTCTACAAAACAGATGCAACACTAATAATTAAATTGAATGACGATTAAAAAAGACAAGTGTGTGTATGTGTGTGAGTGTGTAAGTGTGCACACATGCATAAAACTTTCAAGAAATGATCTTCCCAAAGACTGGACATAAAATAAATGCCTAACAAGAGAATGGTTACAAAATGATGACGCACACATACAACAGAAGACTATAAACATTAAGCAGAATAAGATACACCTATACGGGCTGATATGAAAAAATCTGCATGATATATAGTTAAACACCAAAACTAAGGTGCAGAACAATGGGTTTAGTAACTTACGTAAATAAATCTCATACGTGTGTGTGTGTATCACTGACTCGATTCTGACTCATAGCAGCCCTATAGGAAAGAGTAGAATTGCCCCATAGGGTTTCCAAGGCTGTAATCTTTACTGGAGTAGGTTTTATCTCCCACAGAGCCACTGGGAAGGTTCAAACCTCTGACTTTTCGGTTAGCAGCTGGGCACTTAACCACTGCACTTCCAGGGTTCCTTAGACGCCTATATGTTGTTGTTAGCAGCTGTGGAGTGGGTTCTGACTCATAGTGACCCTATGTACAACAGAATGAAACACTGCCCAGTCCTGTGCCATCCTCACAATCATTGCTATGCCTGAGCCCACTGTTGCAGGGGTGCAGTGGTTAACCTAAGCGCTTAGCTGCTAACTGAAAGGTTGGCGATTCGAATCTACCAGCTGCTCTGTGAGAGAAAGATGTGATGCTCCTTAGAAACAAGGATGGCGCGACTTCGTCTCACGTATTCTGGACATGTTATCAGGAGGGACCAGTCCCTGAAGAAGACAATCATGCTTGGTAAAGTGGAGGGTCAGCGAAAAAGAGGAAGACCCCCAAAGAGATGGATTTGTCACAGTGGCTGCAACAACACTTCATTCTGTTGTACACAGGGCCATTATGAGTTCGAACCAACTCCACAGCACCTAACAACAGCAACAATAACATATACACGAATAAGGAGCCCTGGAGGCACAATGGTTAAGCGCTTGGCTGCTAACCTCAAGGTCAGAAGTTTGAACCCACCCAGCAGCTCCATGGGAGAAAATAGCTGGTGATCTGCTCCGGTAAAGGTTGCAGCCTTGGAAACCCTATGGGGAAGTTAGTCTGTCCTATAGGGTCTCTGAGTCAGAATCGACTCAACGACACACAACAACATACACATGCATACCCACACATCATATATAACTTATAACTATTATAGTATTAGTAATTATACATGCTTTATATACACATAACAAACATACACAGAAAGACACACATATAAGTACATGAATAGAAATTTTATAGAAGAATATATAATAAACCAAATATGCTTGGCTCTGGCGGTTGAATTAGCTGCCTAAATTTAGAGTGAGATCTCAAATTTTATTTTGTTTGAAATGCTTATTTATTTTACCACGTGCAAAATATTATTTATAGTTTTTTTTAATTGACTTTCATCAACCATTCCCAATGCTTCTGCTGTTGATTATCCTATCTGCAAAACCCTAGGCTGAATTTACATTTCTGATAGTGTCCATGAGCGGATGAACTGTTGGGCTTTTTTCAGATGACCACGTCTACATGCATGGGCACTTTGCTGAGAATGATGCTAGCTGATTAAGAGAGTTTGTGAAAAATACCCACTGTGATTGAAACACTCATTTAATACATTTTAAGTGGCCGGAATGCTCAGCTTCCTTGATTGGTGTTGATTGTTTGCATTTGATTTACTTCCTCTGTATCAGTGTTCATTAAATTACTTAATGTAACGGCCACCCTGTAGTTGCAACTCTATTTAATTCCGCATCTTCAGGAGCATTCTAATTCACAGGCTGTTCACTTCGGGAGCTAGAAATGTAGATGTCACCATCTAAGAGCTGTGCATGGCTCGAGAAATTCCTTAAGAGGAAGATGATCTTTCAAAAGGATTCACAGCAGTCATGCCTGATCTTTTTCCGCTATTTATAACTTCTATTCTTGGTAGCAATCTTATTATTTTTGACAATTTATTAACTACCTTGTGCACACTTGTAAAGCGACGTTCAATGCTCGAAACACTGTGTTTGATCTTCTCCATTTTACAAGTCCACCACCCAGGAGGACAGCAAGAGTGCTTCCGGAAACATCACAGCAGACCCTCAGCCAAACCAGGTTTTGTAAAACAGACACAGCTGCTCTGCACATTCCAATAACACCCAGCCTGAGTGGGGGGTTTCTTATTTTGCTGATTTTGTTTTTAATCTGTTCCAGTGGAAGTGGGATGCTGGGATTTCCCTGTCTTAGTTATCTGGGGCTGCCATCACAGAAATACCAGGAGTAGGTGGTTTTAACAAACAGAAATTTATTCTCTCACAGTTCACGAGGCTAGAAGTCCGAACACAGGGCACCGGTCCCAGGCGAAGGCTCTGTCGCCTCTGGGGGAAAATCCTTGTCTCAGTTTCTCTACTGTTCTTCTCGGTTTTCCTTGGAGATCTCCATGTGGCATCTATCTTTCCCCCATTTGTGCTTGCTTTTCTCTGTCCTAAAATACTCTTTTGTATCTCAAAAGTGATTGGCTTAAGACACATCCTACACTTATAGGGCTCATTAACATAACAAAGAGAACCCCATTCCCAGTTAAGGTTATATCCACAGGTATAGGGGTTAAGATTTACAACATATACTTTTGGGTAACATAATTTAATCCATAACACTCGCCATCAATTGTTTGTATTCCAAGCCAGTTTTGATTTGCTAAGCAGACTAGTTATGAAGGATTTTGCATGCACATCTGCATTTTTTGTCAAGGTGCCTCATTGTGGAATGGAAAGTATTGATGATTGGCGGTGGTCAAAAGGAGGAGGCATTGTACAGGAGGAGGGACCAGGGCTAGTTGGTAGAAATAGAATGTGTGAAGTCACTGGCTTGTTGTTGTTGGTGTCGTGGAGTTGATTCCAACTCCTAGTGACCCTCCAGGACAGAGAAGAAGTGCCGCATGGGGTTTCCTAGGCTGTAAATCTTTATTGGAGCAGATTACCGGGTCGTTTCTCCCACAGTGCCTCTGCGTGGTTTTGAACCCCTGACATTTTGGTTAGCAGCTGAGCGCTTAACTATTGTGCCACTGGGAACTTAGGGTAAGAAAGTAAAATAAGGAAGGGAAAATTGCATAATGTTGCATATTTCTCACTGCAGAAGTCAGATGACTCAAGAAAGAGTTGGAGTTTGACCAACTGGTATAAAAAATCCCAAATGAGGCTAAGCTGTGAGTACCCTGATCCCTGAAGCCCTAGAAACGTGAACCTCTTCCCTATGGCAGCGGCATTTTGAGGAGAAAAATCACAGCCAATGAAGTTAACAGTAATTGAGGGCAGCTCCATGAGGTCTAGCAAGGTGCCCCCAAGGGAAAGGTTTGGGGAGGAGTTTCAGCAGAGGTTTGCACCCCAAAGTATGAGATCATGAAAAGTTTGAAAGTTATGCCAAAGAGTGATCCTGAGCCTGTGGCTTGAGGGTCTGCAGTACCACCAGGTGGGAGGAAAGAGGAAACTCACCCCAGTGCCCTCGTGAACGCACCTTGAGCTTAGATGGATCTCCCTGCCCACTACAGGGCTGCAGCCCATCCAAAGGTGGGAGTCAAGGATTATTTAAGATAAAGGGCACCAATATCTCAATAGACCCACACACAATTAGTGCCAGCATAGAATGCTCATGTACATATTTTTATTATAAGTAGAAAAAAAATGTTTGTTATACAAATTCACAGAAAGAAATATTTAAAGAAGTCAGGAGGAAGAGAAGAAGAGTAGCTGATTATTAAACAGTGGGACTCCATTACAAATCTTTCATTCATGGGACAGCTATTTACTAAGTGTTTACCCTGGTGTGGTTAAGACCTCAGGCTGCTAACCAAAAGGTTGGCAGTTCGAATCCACCACCCACTCCTTGGACACCCTATGGGGCAATTCTACTCTGTCCTATAGGGTTTCTATGAGTCAGAATCGACTTGACAGTAACCTGTCTGGTTTGGTTTTGAAAGCTATGGATAGGATTTAGACATATAGAGAAATCAAAACAAGGTAAAGTCAAGCCGATTCTTTCGTTGTCTGGCTATTTTCACTGTGCCACGAGGCATCCCATGTGGGGAGTCACTATTGAATTTCTACAGCACCAGAAAGAAAAGGGATTAATATGTAGTCAGATGTGCTGCAGAGCCCTGGTGGGGCAGTGGTTAAGCATTCCGCTGCTAACCAAAAGGTCGGCAGTTCGAATTCACCAGCCGCTCCTTGGAAACCCTATGAGGCAGTTCTACTCTGTCCTGTAGGGTCGCTGTGAGTCAGAATCGACTCAGTGGCAATGGGTTTTTTTTTTTTTTTGAAGATGTGCTTCGAGGTGCATTTAATGTGATACGTGTTCCTGAGTTAATGGTGAACCAGAAGAGGGCATTTCCAAAGGGATAAATTGAGCTCCCAAGAAAGTTAAACCTTCATTACAAAATGCTTTTCCATACTACCATTTCAGTTGGCATGCAGGTCTAATGCCATCACCATAATACTAATGTTTGCATGTCTTCTAAGTGCGAGGAACCTTACAGACACCATTTCTAACTCCCAACAACCCTCTAAGGCAGCTATGTTCATTCTGGTTTTACAATTGATGGACATGGGCGTTTCCTAGCTAGTAACTGATGAGTCAAGTCTGGCAAACATAAGCCCAGCATCGCTCACGTTCTTTTTCACACACTTCTTCCACGGGGAAAGGAGAGTGCACTCCATCTTCTAACACTCCCATTTCATGAAGCTTACTTCTCAAAGCAGCACCCTTCTGTTTGAGCAAGATAACGAAGAAGGAATACTTAGCAAAATCTACGGTAAGATGTGTTTATAATAAGAAAAAAAAAAAAACAGCTTTTGCCATTAGGTTTGTAAGGACTGCCATTATTAGGTTTCAGGCAGAACAAAAGCAAATCCGAGGCATTGTTTACACATTTCATTTTCTGGAGGACTTATCTTGGTTGGTCATTTCTCCTGCATTTGTAATGGTTGCACTTCCTGAGTTGGCTAGGAAGGGAATGAGATGTAGGCATGGACAACAGGGATTTGATCCTTGGGGGCATGGGGACCATGTCCTTCTGAGCTGTAATGTGCACATGGAAGGTTTAAAATAAAGTCAGGTGGACAGTTCACCAGAACCCTGCACTGTTAGCATGTAAGAAGAACTAAGAATGAGTTTAGGCCAAGAACTAAGTCAAAAGGAGAGTTGAGGTCCTATACTTATTCTTAGTCCTTCCTTCATCAGTTAGATAGGCTTCTTCTGAACCCTTTATACTTAGTATGCATAGTGGGCATTCTAATGCTTGTAAATAAATTGTCATTCCTTGTATTTCAGTCATACCCATATGTTCGTGTTAAGTTAAATCTCAAGTTGACTTAATAAATTCATTCTCCTTGCATTAGTATACAGATATCAGATTTGAAAGTGTCTTATACATCATTTTAAAGCAGCCAACCTAACATATAATCAGTGATGCTTAGTAGAGGCAGCAGGGAGCATAGTACATTCAATACACCGCTAATCAAATTCACTAACATCCTTCCCAACCTCTAAATGTCCTTATTTTTTTAACCTTTATTTTGAAATAATTATAGGCTTACAGGAATTTGCTAAAGTCATACATAGAGACCCTGTATCCCATTGCCCCCAAAGCCAAGATTATAGGATGCTTTCATGGACACCTGCAAGAAGACAGGTGATCTCAAGGTAGGACACAGATGCTTTTACAGCTGCCACTTAAGGGACAGGGTGGGGTAGAAACTCTCACACCCACCAGTATTTTATGAAGATGAAATCCAGTTGTAAAATCACTAGGATCCCCAGAGCCGCCATGACGGAAAAATGCTGAAATATTTGATTCCCATTTGGTGTCATTATTCAAGAGGACATAGTTGGTGTTGCTGTTGTTGTGTGTCTTTGAGTCAATTTTTGATTCATAGCAAGCCCATGTGACAGAGTAGAACTGCCCTCATGGGGTTTTCTAGGCTGTAATCTTTTGCCAGGTCTTACTGCTGTGGAGCCGGTAGGTGGGTTCTAACCACCAACCTTCTGGCGGTTAGCAGCCAAGTGCTTAACCATTGAGCCAGCAGGGCTCCTTTCGAAAGGACATACATTTTATAATCCAGGGAAGCTCTCCATTCTTCTGAGCATGAGCTGCAGTCCCCCGCCCTGATTCTATAAATAGCCTTTAAGCATTCCACTCCGTGACCCTGCGGAAGAGACGGGGTCCCTCCTGGGGTGATACTCCATCCAGTCAGGACTCACACCACATTCTCTCTCCTCAGGAAGCAAATCACTTCTCTGCCGTTTCCCCACTGTGTCCAATTATGCAGCTGCCCCTGCAAAATGAGCACTTAGGCATTCAGTATAGTTTTAAGGAAATGGATCAGCATGATTATTCTGGGAAACACAAAGCTCACGGAGGAACAGGGCAAAATTATGAATTTCAGGAAATATTGGTCTTTGTATATGAATCACAGTAACAACATTACAAGAGAGAAGGACTAATTTGATTGCCTCCTGTGCACAACTTGCTTTGTTTGATCCCTTGGAAGTTAGTGTACGCAGTCATGCATTGATGTATTTATTCCCCTTCTTGAGTGTTTTTAATTATGGCTTCATTTTTTAAAAAATCAGAACAAAAAATTGGAATGGTACAGGATTTTTCCAATTAGCAGTTAAAAAGCCGTAGAAAACAGTGTGATGGAAAACGGAAGGGCCATTAGGGAATGGCAAATATATGGCATGCACAACACTACTCCCTAATTGCAGGGCTGTGGCAGACATCAGTAATCAATTACAGAACTCTGACTCCTTTGCCCATATTGCACTCTACCCACCAGTCGGGACTGGCATCACTCTAACCTAGTCTAGCTCACTCATTTTACGGATGAAGCAACTAAATTTTGGTAGGCAGAGTGCCCCTGCCAAGGACACATGGCGAATAAGCTTCCAAGCCAAGATGAGAAGCCAAATATTACTTCCATCAGTGCCTTTTAACTACACTTACAATAGGCAACCCTCCTTATCTTTTCATGGAATCTCGGTAGAATTCTTTTCATGTTTACGGGATTCTTTAAGAAAATCAGAAGAGCTAAGAGCAGTATCATCACTGAGTTTGAACATGGAAATCTTACAACTTTCCTTTTTCCACAGTTCCTTTAGGTCTGCACTAAATACCATATTTTTAGGCAAATATTGTGCGCCTTCTATGTTTGTTTGCCCATAGTGCCCTCCCCCCCAGGAGGTATTTTCATAAGTGCCCCTACGCCAATTTTTTTTACATGTTGCTGTAAAAGGAAAAGTTAGCATAGCACGCTTAACAAAAATACCTCACAAAGGGAAGGGCACAGTTGGCAAATAAGTGTAGAAGGCATGCATTATTTGTATAAAAATATGGTAGAGCACTTACTCCTTGTTATGGATTGAATTGTGCCCCTCTTCTCAAATATATGATGGACCCCTGACCCCTATACCACAGCTGTTAACCGAAAGGACAATAGTTTGAACTCATCAGCTGCCTGTGGGAGAAAATACCTGTCCCGCTGATCCTGATTACAGCTTAGGAACCCCTATAGGGCAGTTCCACTCTGTCCTACAGGATCACTATGAGTCAGAGTCAACTCGATTTGAAATGCAACAACAAAAACAACAACATATCTGTGGATGTAGCACTTTTTGGAAATAGGGTTTTCTTTGATATGTTAATTAGATCACAGACAAGCAGGGTGGGTTCTAAATCTAATCACTTCTGAGTTACGAAAAGAGCAAATTAGACACAGAGACATGTACGCATAAGGGAAAGACAGATACCATGTGAGAATTGTCTACAAGCTAAGGCACAACGAGTCTACAGATGCTAAGAGACAAGGATCTTCTCCTAGAGCACACATGGAGAACCTCTCTCTAGAGCCCACAGCCTGAATTTCGACCTCTCGTCTCCAAACCACCCACTTACGTTACTGCCTTTCAGTAGCATTAAGAATCTGCTCCTACCTTAACTAACACACACACACACACCCCTCCATCCCCAGCCCTCCTCCTTTTTCACACGGTTGTACCCTTTTCAGTGAGGGCAGTAGTGGTTCAGTGGTAAAATTCTCACCTCCCACGCAGGAGACACGGGTTCGATTCCCAGCCAGTGTGTCTCATGCACAATGAACACCTGTCTGTCAGTAGATGTTTGTGTGTTGCTATGATGCTGAACAGGTTTCAGTGGAGCTTCCAGACTAAGACTAGGAATAAAGGCCTGGTGATCTGCTTCTGAAAATTACCCAACGAAAACTCTATGGATCACATTGATCCAATCCCATGGTGTGTGGGGTCATCGTGAGTTGGGAGTCAATTCTATGGCAGCTAACAACAACATCCTTTTCAGCATTTTAGCTTAATTATCATTTTCCAAAAATATTTTTTCCTAGGCAACATATCTAAATAGATCTTCCTCCAATTAGTTTCTTTCCTAATACTCTATTTCATGCCTAACATGTGCCATGACTAGTAATTGGTTTAACTCTTTACTGGCTTAATACTTCTTTTCCCAGATGGTAAACCCCGCCTAAGCAGGGCCCACGTCGGATTTCTTCTTTACCAACATCTAACACTGCTTTCTAGGCGTTCTGGTGGGACAACGGTTAAGTGCTCGGCCGTTAACCAAACTGTTGGCGGTTTGAACCTACCCAGGGGCTTCATGTGAGAAAGACCTGGTGATCTCTTTCTGTAAAGATTACAGCCTAGACAACCCTACAGGGGCAGTTCTACTCTGTCACGTGGGGTCACTATGAGTGGAAAAAGACTTGAGGGCACCCAACAACAACACTTCTTGACTGAAGGCTGGCACACAATAACATAGTGAGTGGATTGTAGACACCACACTGTCCATGTGCATCTTGCCTTCCATCTGTTTGTTCTACATAGTTGCACATCTAGGATGTCTTTGGCTGTAACGTTTTTGAAGGCCACAGTCCAGGAGGGCATTCTTTTCTTAGGGTGCCTGCATAAGGCATTAGCTCCATCAGGCAAATGTAGGTCACCTTGAATTATTAAAAAAAAAAAAAAAAAAAAACAGTTGCCACAGAATTGAGTCCAACTCATGGCAACCTCATGTGTCAGAGTAGAAATGTGCTCCACAGGGTTTTCAGTGGCTGATTTTTCAGAAGTAAATCATCAGTTCTTTCTTCCAAGGTGCCTCTGAGTGCATGTGAACTTCCAACCTTTTGGTTAGTAGCTGGGCACTTAACTGTCTGAGCCACCCAGAGACCCTGAATTATTATTAGTGAAGAAATAGGATTCTAACCTCAGCTCTGCCATCAGGTCTCCCCCTGCTTCCAGAAGCCACTGTTCCTCCATTCAGTTGTTCCCAGTACAAAATGTTGACCATGGAATTGTGTGCTGAACAAATGGTTATTTTAAACCACTAGGTTTTGGGACAGGGGCTGCAACAAATGGGCTCAAACATAGCTGCTATAGCGAGGATGGTGGAGAATCGGGCAACGTTTTCTTCTCTTACACACAGGGTGTGTGTGAGTCAGAGCCGACTCATGGGCATCTGACAACAGCAGGTTTGGAGATGGTGAGTGAAGCAATAGAAGCTGAGCAGCACACTCCTGAGTTAAGAGCAAAGGCTCTGGAATGGGGTAGCCTGAACTTGCTTTCTGAGCGTTCTGCTGACTGTGTGGTGTTCAACATCCTCATGAGTAAAATGCAGACAACAAGAGTGCTTCCCCACAGTGTCGTTACATCCTTAAACGAGTTAATAGACATAAAGTGCCAATTACAGAGCACGAGCTCAATAGATATGAGTGATTCTTGTTATTTTTTAGAGAGGTAAAAAAAATACTCTCTCCACTTACGAATTTCTTGAGTTTATCTTTTCTCTGTCCCTAGCATTTGCTTTTGCAAAGAGAAAAGCTATTAGCTATTTTCAAGCTGCTGTAAAGCCATTTATGAAGAAGACAGAGTAAAAATATATTTATTATTATCTACAATCCCCTTTCATTATTCGATCCTGTAAGTGTAGTCTGGACTTAAAAGGAGATTCATAGACAAGTATACACTGGATAAAGCGGGATTGTTTGTTGTTGTTGTGCTGAACACACAAATGGAGAATCACGCGTTTTATTTTTCTTTAAAGTAAGGGATTTGATCACTTTCACCAGAACGAAAAATACTCCAAAACATGCACTATGTTACATATCACATTCAATTAAAAAAAAAAAAAAAAAAGCTTCCACTGTTAATTTTTAAAGACAACCAAGTTTAAAATGCCTGCATGTTCTGTTTAAATAATATCCATTTTTCAACAGCAGAAAGGATGTTTGCCACCAGCAGAGTCATGGCAAGTAAAGGCAACCTTTTTCCGGGGTTTTTATTTTCCTTAAGTCTTGAAAAGCTGGAAGGAGCCCAATATTTACATTTAGGTTTGTGTTTTGCATTACATTCATATACATACTAAATTTCTCCTGGCTCCTTTACAGAAAGCACGATTAGCTCATGCTCCATTTTCCTACAAGCATCAAAAGCAAACCACTTATCCCTGTTTACGAGCTGCTCATAAAGCAAAATTCATTCTTGTGGGTGGCATCTAACCCTCACAAACACCAGCATGAGCTCTTCTTATTCTTAACTCAAAACACACAGGGCAAAGGGTTGGGTGGCAACAGAAAGCAAGTAAACACTGGGGGAAAATAAGATTCAAAGGTGTCCTTGTAGGCTGGGTTCCAACAGGGATCCAGTTTCTGCATCGAGTACATAGTAAACATTTTAGAATTACAGGAGAGCACCAAGAACATGTGAGATAATTTCTTTCCCTTGGAGAAAGAGCTTGGCTTTTGAATTTTGTTCTTCTTCTTCTGTTTTTTTTTTTTTTTTTTTTTTTTTTTTTAAATATCTAAGGCAACTCTGTGAGCTTTACAAATGGCCTTCCAGGCTACAGAATGACACTGAGGTCTCTAGGGGTAAAAGGCAAGCATATATCATTTATCTTAACTACCTCTCAGGGGGTAACGCTTCAGAACGACATGGCTGTCAATAAGATGGTCCAAGGAGGCAGCTATTCTGCAAGTCACCTCTGCCCATCGCCTCAAAGAACTTGAGGGTGCAGGAGGGAATACATACATCATTAAAACAGATGCCAATTTTTTTTTTCCCTTTCTTCTACTTTTATTAACGTGGACAGACCAAAAAGGTTTGCGTGTGTGAGAGAAAGAAAGAAGAAATCAGTTAGGGATCATTATCCTCGCTAATGACATAGGTCTCTTTCTCACACAACAGAAGACTGGAGGCAGGTGCTATGGGGTATTGCAGCTACTCGAGGAAGTCCCCAAGAACCTGGGATTCTCCTTTATTCCTTATCTAAGTAGATCCTTGTCTAATTAGCTTCTGTCTTAATACTCCATGTCATGCCTAACACGTGCCATGACTGGCAATTGGTTTACCTCTCTACTGGCTTAGTATTTCTTCTCCCAGAGGGTAAACCCCACCTAAACAGGGATCGCATCTGATTTCTTCTTTATCAACATCGCGCATTGCTTGACTGAAGGCTAGCACACAATAAAAGTGAATGGCTTATAGATACTACACTGTCCATGTGCATTTTGCCTTTGGGTTTTGATTCCGTTGCTTTATTCTAGGGACGTCTACATCTAGGAATGTCCTTGGTTATGTCCTTCCAGGAGGACACAGCCCAAAAGGGCAGTTCTTTCCTTAAGGTAGCCACGTAAGGCATTTGCCCAATCAGGCAAATAAAGGTCACCTTGAGTTGCTAAAAACCAAAACAAAACAAACAACAACAACGAAGAAAACCTGTTCCTCTATCCAACATGGCGGCCTGGTTCACGGTCTTAAGATGGCTGCTCCATTTTCCCACTAGGATACCCTTTCTCAGCAAGAAGAAGCAAGAAAGGGTAAGGGCAAATGGCAGAAGGCTTGCTCAAGCTGAGTAACAGCTTTTCTGGAATCTCCACCCTGTAAATTTCCACTTGTATCTCATTGGTTCATGGCCACCCAGCTGCAGAAAACCCTTGGAAATAAATACTGTTGTTTGTTCTCATTTTTGTGTTAAGTAAACACATCATCATTCCTAACAAACACAGAAAAATGGAGATGGGCAGTGGAGGAGAATGGTTCTCAGTGCGGCCCCCAAACCAGCAGCATCGACATCACCCGGGAACTTTCTAAAAATTCAGATTCACACTAATCTCCACTCCAGACTTGACTGAATCAAAAAGTCGGGGTGGGGGGGCCGAGCACTGTTCGAAGAAGGCCTCCAGAGAATTGTGATGCACCCTCAGGTTTAAACAGGATTGCAGCAGCCAGCTATGAGTTTCTGCAACAGGAGGAATATGAGACAATAATACAAAATGTTGTTATTTGTTGAATTCTCACAAGAACCACATGAGGAAGGGGCTATTTCACACCCATTTTGAAGATAAGGAAAGTGAGAGTCACAGTCCACAGTGAACAGCTGGCAAGTGAACAGAAGTCAGCAACATTTACCATTATACAAACCACTTAGCAGGTTTAATGAAGGGAAAAAAAGCTCTTTGTGACGACTGTTCTCAATGAGTCATTCGATGGGCTTTTATACTAGCACTACTATGCAAAAGGTGCACTGGTATCACAGGGGCTAAGGGCTCAGCTGCTAACCAAAAGGGTCGGGGTTTCAAACCCACCAGCTGCTCAGCGGGAGAAAGTCCTGGTAGCCTGCTTCCGTAAAGATTTATAGCCTAGGAAACCCTATGGGGGCAGTTCTATTCTGTCCGATAAGGAGCCCTGGTGGTACAATGGTTAAGTTCTCGGCTGCTAACCGAAAGGTGGGCAGTTAGAACCCACCAATGGCTCCGCAGGAGAAAAGACCTGGAGATGTACTTCTGTAAAGATTACAGCCTAGAAAACCCTATAGGGGCATTTCGCCAGCACCCAACAACAACAACTATTGATGAATGTACTAATTCATATGTCATCCTTTAGAATCTCCGCTCGCTTTAAGTTCTAGGGGCTTCAGTGTGTGACCGCGGGCAGTGCACTCCTTTTCTGAATCTCGGTTTCACTATCTGTATAATGGGAGATACACCAGTAGGCTCACTCTGCATTACTGAAAATTTATTTGAAATACAAATTTATAAGAACTTTGTGTTCTTTTTAGGAAGGAGTCATAGGAATTTAAGTCATATTTCTAACATTCTCAGAACGATCATCCATGCAATGATTTTAAGAATTCTAGAGACAGATTGTCTTGAGGTCCCAAAAGGTTAATTATCTCATTAAACATCAAAAAAGCATGGCCTAAACATTTCTGTTACGTCCACAAAGTCCTTTGCATTAAATCACAAGACAAACTTTTTAAAAATGTTGCCCACTGGGGTGGCACTTCAGCTATGCCTTCCAGGCTAATAGGAACTTTTTTACTTTCTGACAGTACCCATTTTGTTAAAGCTGGTTATGATTCCCCACACATTACTTGAAAACCAATTTCATTCAAGACAAAGGAGTGTGAGCGGGGTATTACATTTTATGTCTAACTTATGCAAATTTGGCAGAGTTACATTGTATTGTGAGCAATTCCCTTTCTTCCAGTTTTCATTGTAGCAGGAGGTAAAGTAAATTTCACTATCCTCATTTGCAAAAGGTGAATACTTTCTATTTTAAACCCCTAGGGGAAAGGATTGACTGTTAATGAGCAGTTATCTAATATAAAAATCTCTTACATATATTACTGACATCATTCCCAAGTACTAAATGTCCACTCCAGATAGGGTTGATCTTGATTCAAGTAATCCCTGGGGAAAGGACTTCAGGACCATGCTCTGTATGTTCAAAAGGCAAACCCGGAGGTGAGAGAGTGGATGGTGGGACATTTTTTAGAAGAGGTGCACATGAGATCCATGCTTCGCTGTTGGACATCAAGCCCTGCAGCTTTTGATACCGAGCTTTCAGAACAGGGAGATGACTTTTTTTTTTTAAACAACACTTTCCTAACTCAGTAGCAGATGGGTTTGTAGCTGTGATCCCTTTGTGGAAGAGCACCTTCAAACTCTTCTACTGTTCTCTTCCTCTGGTGTTGCCCATAACTTCCCCAAAGCAGTCTTATGGAGGAGACTAGAAGCAGGCCAAAATTCCCGGAGTGGAAGGCTCCTCAGACCCACTCACCTGACCAACGGTACTGTCATCACCACTTACATTCCGTTGGATTCATTATCACATCTCTGGTAGAGTAGAGTACCTTGATGCATGTGAACAGGGACAGATCACCCAATAAGCAAGGTGTCTTAGTTATCTAGTGCTGCTGTAACAGAAATACCACAAGTGGATGGCTTTAACAAAGAGAAATTTATTTTCTCACAGTCTAGTAGGCTAGAAGTCCAAATTCAGGGCATCAGCTACAGGGGAAGGCTTTCTCTCTCTGTCGGCTCTGGAGGAAAGTCCTCATCTTAAATCAATCTTTCCCAGGACTAGGAGCTTCTCTGCGCAGGAACCTCAGGTCCAAAGGATGCACTCTGCTCCCAGCACTGCTTTTTGGTGGTATGAGGGAGGTCCCCTCTTTCTGCCTGCTTCCCTTTCCTTTTATCTCTTGTAAGATAAAAGGTGGTGCAGGCCACAACCCAGGGAAACTCCCTTTACATTGGATCAGGGGTGTGACCTTAGTAAGGGTGTTACAATCCCACCCTAATGCTCTTTAACATAAAATTACAATCAAACAATGAAGGACAACCACACAATACTGGGAATCATTGCCTAGCCAAACTGATACACACATTTTTGGGGGAACATAATTCAATCCACGGCACAAGGTAAGCACATGGCTTACAGCATCAATAAAACAGGGGCACCACTTGTCCAAAGCAAAGACCCATCTATGCCAAGCAGACAGGACACAAGGAAAAGCGAGCACCACAGTGGAAGGGAACTGGCAGGGCATTAAATGAAACTGATACCAGCTCCAGTGCATGAGAATGTAGAGGCTTGAAATGAGGGCACCCATGTGCAAGGCTGTTTAAGCTATGAGGGCCCTACCACTTCAACACCTTCATTGACATGTCTCCTATGGTCCCCTCCTGTGTAATTGAAACTCCTTATCTCAGCAAGTCTCTTGGTAGTAAACAATTTCTTTCTAGTAGACAAGAGGTGAGGGTAGGCTGTCAAGTCTTAATTCTTACTACATTCACCCGATATGCAACTGGATCCACCATGAGCGGTTACTGGGCAAGGATGGATTATATTAATAAATAACAGGTCCCTGATCCATTTTGAGAGAACTGTCTTGTACATCCATATCTGCTGATCCAGTAACTCCAGCCAGGAGAGCCAGCAACGCTCTCTGCCATGACACAAACACAAGGGTATGCTCTTGCACACGACATGATAAACAACCACTGGGAACTCCAGTCCTAGATGACGCGCAAAGGCGAGGGAACTTGAATAAGTCAACCATTGCAATGAACTAGAAACCCTGGTGGTGCAGTGGTTAAGAGCTATAGCTGCTAACCAAAAGTTCAGCAGTTGGAATCCACCAGGAGCTCCTTGGAAACCCTATGGGGCAGTTCTACTCTGTCCTATAGGGTTACTATGAGTTGGAAACGACTCAACAGCAACGGGTTTGGTTTTTCTTTTTTTTTTTTTTGGTTTTGCAATGAATTAATCAAGTTATCATGTATGGAAGTAGATACTGTTTGGCAGCTTAACTGTGACAACATCTTGAAGGATTTATAAGAACAAAGCATGTAAAGGAATGTTTTTAATTATAACATATTAACCATGAAAGACCTATCTAAAAACAAAATACAGTAATTTGTTGTAACATTTATTTTTTGATCATTAAATTTTCTTTTATGACTTTTTTTCATTTGTTCATTTATAATTACGGCATTTATTACAAAATAGGCATCAAAACTGAAGTATGAGCCATTTAAAGCAAAACTGGTAAAACTCAATTTTTGGTTGTGGGAGATCAACAGAATTTTACATTGACTGTTCAAACAACTACTTTCACGGACTCATTTTCTTTGTTGTAGAATATGTGGGATATTCTTTTTGTAGAAAATGTGGTATATAGTAAAACTCTTAGTACTCTGCATCCACTAAAAATTTTATAATCTAGTTCATCTCATTCCGCTGAAATGGCACACACCATTTTTGCGTTCAGTCGCTAATATTATAATTGCGTTTAAAAAGAAGTTAAATCATGGATAGCTAAGACACACACACACACACACACACACACACACACACACACAAATTTAAAAAACCAAACTCGTTGTCACTGAGTCGATTCCTACTCACAGTGACCCTATAGGACATAGTAGAACTGCCACATAGGGTTTCCAAGGAGCGGCTGGTAGGTTCGAACTGACGACCTTTTGGTTAGCAGCCGTAGCTGGCCAGTAGCTCTTAACCACTGCACCACCATGGCTCCAACACACACACACACAGACACACACACACACACACACACACACACACACACACACACACACACACACATAACTCACATATCCCATTTGAAAGCATGAGTAAGCAGAGAAGGGAGCACCACAGATTATCAGTGCTTAGGGCCCTCACATGCCTTTGAAACCCCGCTCTGCCCGCTGCGGCCGAGGTGGGCTTCACCCTGCTCGCCCATGTCGAGGCTTGCCACTCCCTCCTCTGCGTTGCAGTCCTTACAAGCCACGCCTCCAACCGCGGTTTGTACCGCACTTGGAAACCGCAGCCTCTAACCGCGGTTTGTATTTGGCGCCAGATCTTTGCGCATGCGCGGGCCAGGATCTTAAAGGCTGCCGAGATCTGGAGACTTCCTGGCCTTACCCGACCCCAGACCTGAGCATCCCCAGAAGGGAGGATATTCTCTGGCACACAGCACCACCGGAGCCCCTTTGGAAAGCAAGAAGTCCCACAACGCCGACTTCCTATGAAGAATGACTCAGCACCCGGATCTCCAAATTTGGGCATGGGAGGGCTCTGGACCTAGGGTTTCCAGGCTAATCCCTGCCCGCTGGGGACTCCAGGACCTAAAAGGTGCCTGATCCCCTGGGGCGGGAGCATGTGGTTTTTTGGCTGTTAGGCCCCACCTTGCTCCTTGTCTGTGCAGACAACGAATTGCCACTTTCTATTTCCCTTGCAGGTGGCGCCTGTCTTATTTCCATCAGCTAATCAGATAATGGGTTTTGATAGAACAGCAGCACAACTGGAAGAATGTAATCAATGTCACTAAATTGTACATGTAGAAACTTTTCAAATGGTGCAACTTTGACTATGTATATTTTCACCAAAAAAAAAAAGGCCTCCAAGGTGGAGAAGGGAGAGTGTTGACATGTTGTGGGGTTGTTAACCAATGTCATAAAACCATATGTGTACTGACTGTTTAATAAGAAACTATTTGTTCTGTAAACCTTCATCTAAAGTACAATAAAAAAAAAAAAAAACTTAAACTATATCTTCAGAAAGAAAAAAAAAACCAAGGATGTCACTTTGTGGACTATGGTGCCCCTGACCCAAGTCATCGTATTTTCAATCGCCAGTATACATGTGAAAACTGGACAATGAATAAAGACGACCAAAGAACAACTGATGCCTTTGAATTATGGTGTTGGCGAAGAACATCAGGTATACCACGGGCTGCCAGAAGAAGGAACAAATCTGTCTCGGAAGAAGTACAGCCAGAATGCTCCTTAGAAGAATGGCGAAACGTGGTCTCACGTACTTTGGACATGTTATCAGGAGGGACTAGTCTCTGGAGAAGGACAGTGTTGTTGTTGTTAGGTGCCGTTGGGCTGGTTCTGACTCACAGGGACCCTGTGTACACGGAAGGAAACACTACCGCATCCTGCGCCATCCTCACATCATTGGTACGCTTGAGCCCATTGATGTAGCCATTGTATCAGAACATCTCATCGAGGTACTTCCTCTTTTTTGCTGGCCCTCTACATTACCAAGCACCATGTTCTTCTCTTCTTTCCAACCGTGCAGAGCAATTCTTAGCCATCAGAGATTAACTCTGAAATAATTCTTTTCAACACTTTCTATGACTCTCCTCCTCCTTTTTTCTCCTATAGTCTCTGTGTACCATGCTCCCACCCCGGTGTTAGGTCAAGTCGCATTGTTGGGCCACTGTTTGTTTATAGTGTTGCTACCTCTAGAGCATAAGACACTTAAGAACTTGCATTTTGCCACCTCTTTGTGTCTGTTGTACATAACACAACGTCTGGTACATTTTAGATGGTTAAAAAAAAGTATTGTTCTGGTGCATAAATGAATGCTTGTACAGATGCATCATGCTGATTTGGTAGCAATGCAGGAATAAAACAAGCCACAATATCACTCAAAAAAAAAAAAAAATGTTGTGTTTTATTTTTCTCTCATAATAAATTCTAGCACCTTACTGGAATCTCCGGGTGGCACAAATGGTTAAGTGCTCCGCTACTAACCAAAAGGTTGTCGGCTCAAATCCACCCACAGCACCTTGGAAAAAAGGCTTAGCGATCTAAGTCACAGTCACTGACAACCCTGTGGAGCACAGGTCTACTCTGATACATGTGAGGTCACCGTGAGTCCGAATTGGCAACTGGTCGTGATTAGCACCTTACTGCTCTGATTGTGGTCTCTGTATCAATAGCATCAGCAGTGCCTCTGGAGTATTTTAGAAATGCAAATGCTTATATCCCACCCGAGACCTACTGAAGCAGAATGCCTGGATGTGGGGGTCAGTAACGGACCCTTGAGGTGATTCTTACATGCACACAGTTTGAAATCCCTCATCTAGAAGAAAGTGGTTTCTGGGTAAGAGCTCATGTATCTGTGATTCGCCTGACATCCTCCTCATGGTCAGGAGATGGTTGCCACAGCTCCAGTCATCACTTCTGTGCTCTAGACAGGAGGAAGGAAGAAAGGGGAAAAGGCACACAACTATTACCTAACTATTTTCATCATGCTTTGTTTCAAGGGAGTTTCAAGAGTGAAGGGGAAAAGAAATCATTGTGTTTTGATCCTCTATAGTTGGAGACAGCAGTGTAGGAGGAGGAGGAAATAACTCTTTGATTTGGAAACAGACAGCATTACCCATGCCTGGGGCACCAAGAATCTGTAGCATTCAAATTGGTATTGAAAAAAGACGTCTCTCTTCTATTGCAAAACATTCATTTCCTTTAGGGTAAATACTCAGTTCACTGTTTGGAAATACATTATGTTAGCTATAAATATGCCTGAAGTCACTCCTTGCCTTTCACTGTATGCCCTTTTGTAGCTCTGAAATTTGACACCACGTGCATGAATTAATTATTACAAAAAGTAAAGAGGGGGCAAGGATAGAGAAGAATCGCTACTTCCCTTATTTCAGGGAAAAGAGAAGGAAATCAATTTTCATGTATTGACTTAGCTTATGAGCACATTAATAAATAATAGACATTTCTAATATAGAGATACATTAGAATATTGACTGATACTGAAGTTATATAACACAGTCTTTGAAAATCCATAAGAATTTTGTTTAATGTACAGAAATTTTAGTCATGGTTCTCTAAGTGTTATTTGGGCAGCTGATTTGTTGAAACATGGCAGATTTCTGTTAAGAAAATGTACCCAGAGAATAAGCATGTAAAAATGATCAACTTCACAGATAATCACAGAAATTCAAATTATAGCAACAATGATATAGTTCCTATTAGCAAAATGTTAAAGTAATTATAATACCCAAGGTGGCTGAGGCTATAGAGAAACTAGCACTTTTATATGCATTGCTAGTGGCTACATAGATTGGCATGACCCTCTTGAAAAGCAAATTGGGAATATATATATTAAGTGACATATAAAACATCCTTTTTTTTTTTCTGACCATGTAATTGTACTTTTGGAAAATCTAGTTTAACGGAATAACCTTAAATATGGAAAAAGATACTCATTGGAGCATTATTTAGAATAAAAAAGGGTAGAATGTAATTCTGCCTAATAGAATGACAGTTAAATATATTATGGTCACACACACATAAAGACTCAATGAAGAATTTGATAGTCATTAAAAATTATAGAGAATAAATCACAAAACACCTATGGGAAAATGTTGCATTCTTTTTTTTTTTTTTAAAAGCAAAAATTAGTGTTCATTATTATCACATAAATTAAAGTATAATATACAAGGGCAAAACAACTTAATGCTAATTGTATCATGAGAAATGTTTTTATTTTCTTCATTATTTTCCATTGTGGGGTTAGTAATAGTATATCTTATTTCTTTAATGAAAAATGAACTTGTAATAAAAACAAACTGCAAACCATTTTGAATCTCTTGGAAGAAACAGCACTATAAACATACTTTATAACTCTAATAAAACAGTCTTTTCAGAATTTTGACTGTGTTTTTGTTAAGCAAACAATATCATTGAGTTCTCAGGATAATATTAACAATACGAATGACAAATCACCAAAGAATTAGAAGTCAATATAATCTCCATAAATGCAGGACTCCAGGAGAAATGATAGCTAATACCAAGTTTAAGCCCCCCTTCTCTCTTTTGTGACCCCACCAATGTCAGTAGAGCATTTGAGATTCAGTAATTTGTATAAACTGAGTTGTACAGAATAAAGGAAAGGACTTAATGTCTATGATGGAGGGAGGAGAGGCAAGGCAAAAGTCCATTTCTCAGCACAGCTCTTCTAGTCACGCAAAGACAGGCAATGAAAGCATTCACGAACTTGCATCAATTCAATAGCAAATAAGAAAGGAAGGAAGTGAGGGAGCAAACTGTATGCACTGTGTGTAGATAGAGAGGCAGACAGAGAGCTGGAGGTAGACAGCTAGGTAGACAGACAGAAGTAGGTAGGTAGGTAGACAGACAGATGTGAATAAGTAGGTGGTAAATAGATGATAGACTGATACACAGACAACAGACAGATAGATACAGGTAGGTAGGTAGACAGACAGATGTGAGTAGGTAGGTAGATAGATGTAGGTAGGTAGGTAAATAGGTAGGTAGGTGGATGGATGGATAGATGGATGAACGCATGCATGCAAGGACGGAGGTAGGAAGGTAGGTAGATCCAAAGCCAAACCCATTGCTGTCGAGTCAATTCTGCCTCATAGTGAACCTATAGGACAGAGTAGAACTGCCCCATAGGGTTTCCAAGGAGCGGCTGGTGGATTTGAACTGCTGACCTTTGGTTAGCAGCCAAGCTCTTAACCACTGCACCAGCAGGGCTGTGGCTGGTAAACAGATACACATTCACTGAATACTTGTTATTATGTGTTCAGGTTCTATGGCAAGACCTCATTTCCCATTGAAGCAAGCATCACTCAACAACATAAATTCCAAATCTGACCAAACTTTGTTTTCTAATGAAAACGTAGAAGACTGGCGCCGAACGTACCAAAATCAGCAACCACCAGTTGGGACTTTTGCTCTCAGTCTGACGTTTGATTTTTACCTGTGTCCCCCCTTAACGACTCATTTCTTCAATCTAGGTGTGTAGGTGTGGCGCTCAAATCACTTAACATCTTCCAGATGTGCCTCAGTGTTGACATACATATAACTGATCCTTATGCTTTAATGTGGAAAATCACAGTTAATACTCTCTTCCTGTTTGCACTTAAGAAGAAAAAGTATGATTAAGATTTTTTGCACCTTTTTTTGTTCCAACTGGTTCCATCTGGGACCTACTACTAAGTTTAATGGAGATCCTGGCTTAGGTTTTAGCTGATAAACTATCAGAAGCAGGATACTGGGAACCTGTGGAGATTCCAAGAGACGATGTTATTTAATTCCATGGACATAAATTTGCAATTTGGAAACATGATTATCCTGCACCTTGTGAACTAGATGTAGGCAAAGCAAGCTTTCGTCTTCTTAAAAACCAGCCAAGACATGTGACCAGTCCTGTTCCTGTTCTTAACTCTTCAGACGACCCTAGCATTCTCGTGACATTCCCAAGAAGAATGGATGGGCATTTTTAATATTATTCTACGGAAATGAACAACAACAACAAATGATCCGATAAAAATAACCCATATTAACAGCATTCATGAAAAGGGCATATTTCTTTAAAAATGTGAGCACTGATTGAACAAGTCTTCATTCATGAATGCATCCATTCAACATATCTATAAGCACCTACTGTGTACCAAGCCCTTGCATGTGTAATACTGCAGCACAGTGAGGGATATAAGGTAATCCCTGCCCACAAAGTTCGAGTCCCTGGGTACTGCTAACAGTTAATACCCTTGGCTACTAATCTAAATTTTAGACATTCGAGTTCACCCAGAGGTGGCTCAGAAGAAAGACCTGGCAATCTGCTTCCAAAAGCTCAGCCACTGAAAACCCTATGGAGCACAGATCTACTCTGACACACAGAGGGTCGCCATGATTCAGAATCAACTCAGTGGCAACTGGTTTGACTAGGGTAGATAGATATTCATGACTGCCAATCTTGGGTAAGCAGCAACAAAGTATCCATCTAACTCAAGTTGGTAACTCAACCCTGCAATTCCATGATCCTGGCTTTTATTTTATTTTACTTTGTTTCATTTTTGCACAGACAGACCCTCCCTTGTTATCATCTCTAATTCAGCTCTGGTTTCTGCCTCTTTACTTCCTTCAGGTAGTTTGCTTGAAAACTGCAAAGTCAAGTCTTTCTTTCTCCTACATATGTGCCTCTGAATGATTTATTTTTTGAATGTGGCTTTACTTGAATGTTGACGTTTTGAAAACTTCCCTATTTCACTGTTGTTTTTTTCCCTTCCTCTTTCCTTTGGAAGCTCTTCTCTGACAACCAGCCTGGTTCTTTGTTCTTTATTCTTTCCTTCTGACTATTCACCTTTGCCCACTTAAACTGAAGCCCTTTGGTGTATGCTTGGAATTTTGGCAATTCAAGTTCAAAAGAAAGCCTTCTTAAGGTAACCTGTTCTGACATATCTGCAGCTTAACACAAAGGTTTACTGGATTAATGGGTTGGCTAAAAATGTCTCTTAGCTTCAGTCACGTTCACCTCTGTGTACGGGTAGCGCTGTGTCGATTCATTTTTTTTTTTTTTTTTTTGTAAAATGCATCTGAATCTAGAATCAAGTATTATTTTATTGAATGTTCCACTTTCAGAGGTGCATATGAGAACAAAATTGTTGCCAAAAAGGCTGAACACTATTACCGTATTTCCTTTATTTGAACATCCACGCATTTCCCCGCTTTTAACTTTTCTAACATGGAAAAAGCTGTCATAAAGTCAGTGGTGTTTCATATAGTCCTGGTGGCCTCTTAGAACTGAAAAAATGTGATGATAAAACATTGAAGTATTAATAGGACCCCTTCTAGACCTGAGCCCTCGTTGACTGGAATGCCAAGGAAATAATGGGAAGAATCATAGGTTGATTTGTGATTTGACTCCCCACAATCCCCTTCCCTCTAAAAGCTGATTAGGTATCTCCTGGGTGTGGACTGTCAGCAGACCCCTATCATGGTATTTCACACTGCACGGAAATAGTCTCCCAGTAACCGGGCAACCAACCAACCAACCAACCAGTTGCCATCGAGTCAATTCCAATTCATGGTGACCCCATAGGTGTCAAAGAAGAACTGCACTCCACGGGGGTTTCAATAGCTGATATTTTGAAAGTAGATCACCAGGCCTTTCTTCTGTGGTGCCTCTGGGTGGACTCGAACCTCCAGCTCAGCACGTTCACCATTTGCACCATAAAGGCTGGGGACAGAAGTCAAAGAGACCTGTAAGGGCCTCATGCAGTTCTAGGCCTTACGATTAGGCATAGAATTATTTAGACCATTCAGTATTATTTCTTTCTCTTGCAAAGTTGAAGCAAAATCATAGTCCAATGGTTCTGAGGCTCATAGATAATTTAAATATGTATTATAAACAATTGGCATGATTTATACGAGTCTTGAGCAAGGATTACCAACTTAGACGTACACGCGGCAGGGGATGCAACTCCGGTCACCGTGGGAGGTTTTAGAACATCAAAGCAGTGAGGGAGTCTAGGATGACCATTCAAATATAGATGAGGTAGCTGCCAAGAAGGTTGATGACGGGCCAGGCTGTGGATTCAGCCAGTGTTGCCAGACAGGGCTAAGAGAAGCTTTGGAGAGTTCATATACCTACTGATGTCACCAAGAGAATACCATAAAAACACGAGAATGGTACAGCAGTGTTCACTGCAGCACTGTTCACAACAGCCCAAAGGTGGAAACAACCTAAATGTCCATCAACAAATGAATGGATAAACTAAAGGTGGCATATATGTACAATGGACTATTACTCAGTCGCAAAGAGAAAGGAAGTCCCGATACATGCTATGACACAGATGAACCTTGAAAACATTAAGCTGAGTGAAATAAATGTGTCACAAAAGGACCAATACTGTATAATCTCACTCGTATGAAATATTTAGATAGGCAAATGTATTATTAGTGGTCACCGGGGAGGGAGAGACAGCGAGAAGGGGCGCCATTGTTTGGGAACCACGAGTTTCTGTCTAAGGTGACAGGAAATTTGGCATGGATCAAGGGTAATGGTTGCACATGATTAGTGTAATTGATATCGCTAAGTTGTATACCTGAAAAATTTTGAATGGGCAAATGAAATGTTGCGTTACATGTATTTTTACAAAAACGAAACAAAACACGAGAACCTTTTACAAGGTGCTCCAGAAAGAAATAGTGGAAGTTTCAAGAAAGGGCTGATTAAGCTACCCCCTGAAAAAAGCACATCAAGTAATAAAAGAGAAAAATCAATATGTGAAGTCTCTGTATTTAAATGCAAACATACAGTGAAAAATAGAAATTAAAGTCAGTGACTAGACTTACATCTTAGGGATTATAGTTCAAAATGAGGGAAGTTTTGGCTCCTAATATGTGACTACCTTTTCAAAAGGCTGCAAGGTCAAAACTCAGGGATGTCTAGAGTTGACCACAGAGGTGACTATAAAATTAACATACTTCACTATTAGTAGGAAAGGCCTTTCAGATTAGCTTATGATGTAAAACAATTATTCTAAGTATGTGAGTCTTCAATTCCCCATTAATAACAAAGGGATTTCTTACTATTGACTCTTTTTCTGACTTTTTTTTCCAAATTAAAAATGTAGTACATGGTTTCTTAAATAAATATAAAAATAAAATCTTAAAAAAAAGTCATGTTTGGAAATCTTTAATAACAAAACCCAACAGATTGTTAACAAACTGGTGAATATTTATTTCATTAATGCACATCTATGCATATAGAGAATATTCAATATACCGTGGACTGCCAAAAGAATGGAACGAATCCATCTTAGAAGAACCACAACCAGAATGCTCCTTGGGAGCGAGGATGAGAGACTTCAGCTCACTTGCATTGGGCATGCCATCAGGAAAGACTAATCGCTAGGAAAGGACATCCTGTTTGATAAAGTCGAAACCCTCAATGAGATGGAACGACACAATGACCACAACAAAGGGCTCAAACATACCCATGATCATCAAGATGGCGCAGGACCCAGCAACACTTTGTCATGAGTCAGAGCTGACTTGACGGCAGTAACAACAACATATTATCTATGTCAATGTGTCCACATATAATCATATTACATAAATCAAAACCATCATAATATATATATCATTGCCCAACTGGCTTTTTTTTTCCAATTAAAAATATATATAAGATGTCTTTCTATGTCAATCCCTAAAGAAGTTTTTCACTCTTAATAGCTGTATTGAGTGGATGGGACATAACTTATTTGGTTGGTCCCTTATGCATCAGTAAGATAAATTCCTACAAGTGGGGTTACAAGAGCAAAGACTATGCACACCTGACATTTTCACAGTTATCCTGCAGACAGCTAAACTGAAAGACAGGAAAGGCTGCACCCAGTGAGAAATAAGCATCAGCTTGTTCTGAGAGAGGGAGCAAGAGAGCGATAATATTTGTTGAAGTCACTGTTGTTTGGGTTTGCTGTCCCTCGCAGCTGAAACCATTTCTAACTAATGTAGACACTCGAGTTGAGGAAGAGACAGGAAAAAAAAAGACACTGCAGCCCATGGAATAGGCATGTGGCACATCCTGCAAGCATGAACTCTGAAACCAGGTAAATACGCAGAGGCTAAAGTTTACTAGTGGTTCCCGGGGGCAGAGGGAAGGGGAAAGAGAGAGTCTTTGTTTAGGAGACGCTGAAACCCCTGCCCTGCCCCTAAAAAAAAAAAAGCCTTGTTGCCGTCTAGTTGATTCTGACTCATAGTGACCCTGTAGGACAAAGTAGAGCTGCCCCGTAGGGTTTCCAAGGCTGTAATCTTTACAGAAGCAGACTGCCACATCTTTCTCCCACAGAAAGACTGATGGGTTCGAACCACTGACCTTTCAGTGCTTAACAACTGCACCAGCAGGGCTCCTGGACTCCTGTTCATGGTGATGGGAAAACATGGGAATGGATAGTGGTGACAACCGCACGGCCTAGGGGACGCAACTGGTGTACATGTTGACATGGCAAATGTTTCGTTACACGCATACTTAACACAATTCAAAAAAAAAAGCATGTGTCTAAAGCGCCCAGTCAGGTAATAAAGTGAGGGTGTAGGCAGGTGTAAGATAACAAGCAGCCTGGTGATAAACCAGCACTAAGCCTCAATGTCAGGGAGCAGCAGTGAGGAGCGGTGGAGACTGGGGCAGACTAGGAAGAACTTGCCTGGAGCAAAGCAGGCAGTCACCACTCGACATCAATCATCCTAAGAAATCTTTAAAGTGGTGGAAACTAATAGGGATTTTTAAAACCGCAGGGCAAAATAAAGCATGCTTACCACGCACCACTGTGTGAACATGCCCGGATGGCACAATCAGCACGTTTGTTGACTGACTGATTTACACCAACCAGAGCATAACACAAAAGGGAGAGAACTGTGTCTGCAAGGAACCCCTAGGCCAGGGATGGGGGCAGATAAGTAAAGACATAAGCTTCCCAAGAGCAGGAACTAGGTTAATTTCACCTCTACCAGATGCTTAGTCAAAGGAGCCCTGGTGGTGCAGTGGTTAGAGCATTCAGCTGCTAACCAAAAGGTAGGCAGTGCAAACTCACCAGCCGCTCCACAGGTGAAAGATGTGGCAATCTGCTTCCATAAAGATTATAGCCTTGGAAACCCTGTGGGGGCAGTTCTACTCTGTCCTACAGGGTCGCTGTGAGTCGAATCGACTCAATGGCAATGGGTAGATGCTTAGTCAATTACCAGGTACACCATAAAACCAAAAAAAAGAAAGAGACTCATTGCCGTTGAGTGGATTCTGACTCATAGCAACCCTATAGGACAGAGTACAACTGGCCCATAGAGTTTCCAAGAAGCACCTGGTGGATTTGAACTGCAGACCTTTTGGTTAACAGCTGTAGCTCCTTAACCACTACACCACCAGGGTTTCCATGTATACCATAGGCACTAAATATATGTTTGTGGAATGAATCAATAAGCAAAGATGCCATTTATGTTCACCTCTAACCCTGCAGTGATATTCTTTTTAATGATGAATTTTTCTCAATGTGATATACACCTATTTTCACAAAAAAAAAAAAAAAAAAGATAAGCAAAGCACATGTGTATAAAAGGAAGAAGGTTAAAAATTTCTGTGTGCTGCACATCAATGTTTATAATATCTCTGTTCATAACTGAAAGAAGCCCTGTTGGCCCAGATGGTTAGGCACTCAGCTGCTACCAAAAGTTTGACAGTTCAAACCCACCCAGTGGCTCCATGGGAGGAAGACCTGGCTATCTGCTCCTGAAAAAGATTACACCCTAGAAAACCCTACGCAACAGTTCTACTTTGTCTGCTGGGGCCGCTATGAGTTGAAATCGACTTGATGGCACCTAACAACAACATTCATAACTGCAAAACTTGGAAGGAACCAAGCAGCCCTTCAAAGTTGTTGTTGTTAGGTACCACCGAGTCAGTTCCGACTCACAGTACAACAGAATGAAACACTGCCCGGTCCTGTGCCATCCTCACGATCATTGCCACCATGCTTGAGCCCATTGTTGCAGCCACTGTGTCAATCTATCTCATTGAGGAGCTTCCTCTTTTTCCCTGATCCTCTACTTTACCAAGCATGATGTCCTTCTCCAGGGACTGCTCCCTCCTGATAACATGTCCAAAGTATGTGAGACAGTCTCCCCATCCTTGCTTCCAAGCAGCATTCTGGTTGTACTTCTTCCCAGACAGATTTGTTTGCTCTTTTGGCAGTCCATGGTATATTCTTCGCCCACACAATTCAAAAGCGTCACTTCTTCTTAGGTCTTCCTTATTTATCGCCCAGCTTTTGCATGCATATGAAGCGATTGAAAACACCATGGCCTGGGTCAGGCGCACCTTAGTCTTCAAGGTGACATCTTTGCTTTTCAACACCTCAAAGAGGTCTTCTGCAGCAGATTTGTCCAATGCAATGTGTCTTTTGATTTCCGACCACTGCTTCCATGGGTGTTGATTGTGGAGTCAAGTAAAATGAAATCCTTGACAACTTCACTATTTTCTCCATTTATCGTGATGTTGCTTATTGGTCTAGTTGTGAGGTGTCATCCAGACTGAAGGCTGTGGTCTTTGATCTTCATCGTAAGTGCTTCAAGTTCTCTTCACTTTCAGCAAGAAAGCTTGTGTTATCTGCGTAACACAGGTTATTAATGCATCTTTCTGCAATCTTGATGCCCCAATCTTCTTTATAGGTAAATGGATAAACTGTCGTACATACACAGAATGGAGTATTTTTCAATGATAAAAAGAAATGGGCTATCAAGCTATGAAAAGAACTTGAGGAACCTTACATGCATATTGGAGCCCTGGAGGTACAGTGGTTAAGAGCACAGGCTGCTAACCAAAAGGTCAGCAGTTTGAATCCACCAGCTGCTCCTTGGAAACCCTATGGGGCAGTTCTACTCTGTCCTATCGGGTCACTATGAGTTGGAATAGACTCGACGGCAATGGTTTTGTTTTGTTTTTTGTTTAATTGCATATTGCTAAGTGAGAGAAGCCAGTCTGAAAAAGCTATATACTGTGTCATTCCAACTATATGACATTCTGGAAAAGGCAAAGCTATAGTGACAGTAAAAAGATCAGTAAGGTTGCCAGAGGTTCAGTTGGGTGAGTGGGCGGGAGGTGTGACGTAGAAGGGATTGTTAGGGTAGTGAAACAATTCTGTATGTGGACACATGACATTATGCATTTGTCAAAAAGCCATATTTTTGTTTTGCTGTGTATTGTTGAACTGATTCCACCTCACAGCCCCATAGGGTTTCCTAAGCTGTAGTCTTTATGAGAGCAGATGACCAGGTGCAGCTGGGAGTGTATATGACAAAGAGTGAACCCTAATGTAAACTATGTACTTTACTTAATAAGGTATCAACATTCATTTATGAATTGTAACAAATGTACCACCCAAAGTGTTAATAATAGGAGAAACTATGTACAAGGGAGAAAGGGGGTATGTGGGAACTGTCTGTACTTCTGCACAATTTCCCTGTAAGTCTAATACTGCTCAACACAATAAGCTGGATTTTTAAGACTCCCATATCCCATTGTCCAGAAATATCCATCATTACCGGTGGTCATAAATGAAAAAAAAATTTTTTTAATAATAATTGCATTATACTCTATTATTTTGTAAAATATTATGTATTATTCGTTTCTCCAAGGAGGAACAAAGGGAACTGGTGGACTTCAGATAGATAGATATATTTTTATTCCAAGTGATATTACCTGTTGCCGTCAAGTCGATTCCGACTCATAGCAACCCTATAGGACAGAGTACAACTGCCCCATAGGGCTTCCAAGGAGCAGCTGGTGGATTCAAGCTGCCAACCTTTTGGTTAGCAGCCCAATATTTAACCACTGCACCACCAGGGCTCCAATGACTACGATATCCCTCTAAGGTTAAACAAAAAATTACGCAGTAGACTGAACTTGGACTCACTCCTTAAAACTTCATCTTGGTTGTCAACCTTCTACCATCTATATATCAAATAGGATCACTCATTTGGGCAAATAATTCAATCAATATATATGGCAACCTATTTGTTAGAGAGGCTCTGGACCCAGGAGGATGATTTTAGAAAATGACTTCTCCTTGAACTACCTCTTCTTCTTCAGCCCTCCCCTCCCCACCTCCCACAGAAACTAAAATAAAAATAAGCCTTGGTTTTCATCATCCCAGGTAACACCTCTGTCAAACGGATTGCCTCTCCCCTAATCTTGTCTTTTAGCTTCTGAATTATGTGGAGATAAATGAGCGCAGCCACCTTTCAGCTGCTAGATAATTTTATCAGGCTCATTTATGGCTTTCTGTGGATTGCACTAATGGCCATTTCTTGGGAGATAAAAGATAAAGTGTGCCTATGCAAAGGCTCCACTGAACAACGGGAGGCTCAGAGGCCGCTGGCAGCTTTTTAAGGCTGAAGGGAAAGGTGAGGGGATGCTAAATAATCGATCGACAGCAGGCTTCATTTTGATCACTGTCCTGAGCAACTCCAACCAGACTGGAAGCCTGCCTGGCAGGTGTGTGTGGGGCCATAGCTAAACTACGTCCTGGGAAAACATCCAGGCAACTCCAAACAGAACTTGGGGCTGGGGCTGTTCACCTTTTAATTATTTTTTTGATAAGTGTACCCACTTAGAGCCACCACTCACCTGTCAGTTTGTCATCCTGTGGTGGCTTCCATGTTGCTGTGATGCTGGAAGCTATGTCACTGGTATTTCAAATACCAGCAGGGTCAACCATGGTGGCCAGGTCTCAGCAGAACTTCCAGACTAACACAGACTAGGAAGAAAGGCCTGGTGATCTACTTCCAAAAATTAGCCAATGAAAACCCTATGGATCACGATGGTCCAATATAAAGCTAAAAGACGAGTCCCTTAAGTTGGAAGGCACTCAAAATACACAGTGGCCACAACAGTAGACTTGAGCACACCAAGGATCATGAAGATGGCGCAGGATCAGGCAACATTTTGTTCTGTTGTACACAGGGGTCACGTGAGTTGGAGCCAACTCAATGGCAACTAACAACAACAATACTCTATACATGTGAACGGAAGCCTGTTACTCTCAGGTGAACTGGCTACAGGAGCCCAATGATTTATTTATTCCAAGGATGTTCTCCATAATGTCAAGGAATAGGATGATCTCTTAGGCTCTTCTCCAAAGAGAAATGCAGAGTACTTGTCAATGCCTAGAATTGTCATATGAAACAAACTGAAACTTGAAGACAGAGGAGAAGTCTAGAAATAGAAAGCACACTGCTTTCGATTTTTATGCAAAGAGAGAGAGAGAAGGCGCTTAACAAACCGTATGTGGCGTCTGGAGAAGCAATATGACTGAAATATCACATAAAGTCACTGCCTTTGCCATCAATGTCAGACCAACACGGTGTACCAAGTGTACCTGGTGCTATTTAATTCAGAAGTACCATAAATCTGGAGCTCGAAGAAACATCTGACAACAGTAAAAGATGTTTTGCAAATGTGCGTGCATATTTGTAAACATGGCATCAGAGGCAGACGAACGGAGTAAATCTGCTTCCCCTAAAGTCATCTGAAAGTCAAAAAACGCCGTTAATTACTCTGTCACGACAACCTTGTTCAATTTTATCTCAGGTGACTTATCAGCTTTGATACAGAACCGAAATTTTAATACCAAATTGCAACCAGCTACAGAGGCAGCACACCTTCCAACACAGAGCCTCCCTTTCTTCCAGGCAACATTAAGCTAATCTGCCCCGACAGGAGAGGACTCCTCGGAACTAGCTAGCAAGTCTCCCAAATACGAAGCAGTAACCCATATGTCAATTACTTTTCCAGTGGTAGACAAATTGCTAGCACACTAATGCAATTTAAGCCCAATAATTAGATAACAGGACTACAGAGAGGGCCTGGTGACAGAGCTTCTGAGATAATAGAATCTAGTGTCCTACTTCTTAAATATTAACATCATTCTGTCTCACTCAATCGGTTTATGGTAATTTAAAAAAGGGCAAAGCAAATTCCTTTTATTGCTAATAATATTGTGCTGCTGCAGAGCTAGCTTTGAAGGTTAACAATCTATGGGGTCAAAACTTAATCATGTGTTATCATGCCTTTATGCATTTTTCTCTCATCTCTTTCTTTTGGAATGCCCTCTTTGTGGCAAGCGAAGGGTTTAGGAGAAGCACACACTCACAAGCACATCCACACACACACATACACACACACACACACACACACACACGATGCACCAATACTAGGCATCCCCTGTCAAATGAGGCCATCCAACTCAATTAACAACCATAGAAATAAATCAACCACTTAACATCACACACCTTCTAAAAAAATCTCAAATCTCAAATTAATCACTTTTTCTCTCCCCCTCCCCTTTTTGGCTTATTTTAATGACATTGTGAACATGATTATAAAATTAGTCTCAAATATATCATATGCTTCCCTCACCACCATTGCAATATACATACATCTATGCTTAGAATCAAATACCTCAACAGAATTTAAGTTCCAATTTCAATTAAACAGTGATTTGGCTTACTCTAGGAGGTTGGATGCAGTTTGTTATTTTTATTTACTAGATTTCTTTTCAAGTGCCTAATGGGTTCTGAAGTTTCTAGAACCTTCTAGAATAAACCAGAAGAATCTGAATTCCCTAAGACCTAGCTTCCTTATGTTTTCAGTAATAAGATGGATGGGTGGTTATAGGGACCGACATTGATCTGGTCACAACACTGACCCATGAAATGACTTGATCCAAGATCAAACTTTCTAAAAATAATTTCCACAACTCTCTGGTGGGAGAAATTAAAGCTGTTAAAACTCTCTTTGTGGAGAATTTGGTGGGAAATGAGGTAAACAGGGAAAAGATTTAAGAGCTGAGTACCATCAACATTAGTAGTACCACAAATAAATGGGTTTTTTTGTTCCCCCTATACCTACTACAGGAGTCCTAGTAGCACAAAGGTTAAGCACCTGACTGCTAACCCAAAGGCTGACATCCTGAACCCACCCAGCAGCTCCACAGGAGAAAGAACTGGTGATCTACTTCCATAAGGATTGTTGTTGTTATTGTGTGCCATCGAGTCGATTCCAACTTCATAGTGATCCTACAGGACAATGTAGAACTGCCCCATAGAGTTTCCTTGGATGTAATCTTTATGGAAGCAGAGTGCCAGGTCTTCTCCCTTGGAGCCACTGGGTGAGTTCGATCTTCTGACCTTTCAGTTTGCAGCACAGCACTTAACCATTTCACCACCAGGGCTCCACCTATAAAGATTACAGTCTAGGAAACCCTATGGGGCTGTTCTACTCTGTCCTATAGGGTCACTATTAGTAGGAACCGACTCAACAGCACCCAACAATAACAACATGCCAACTAACGTATATTCAGACACCAGAAGAAACAACCAACCAGCTAGGGAAAAAAAATCAAGTCCGCACGTCATTCTGGATCACGGCCAGTCAGTCACTTGGCAAAAACGAGAACAGCAGAGCTGATGCCATGCTGAAGCTTCATATGGATTTTCTGTGTATATGCAGCCCTGGTGGCACAGCAGTTAGTTAAGCATTTGGCTGCTAACCAACAGGTCGGCAGTTCGAATCCACCAGCCGCTCCTTGGAAACCCTATGGGGCAGTGCTACTCAGTCCTGTAGGGTCACTATGAGTCGGAATTGACTTGATGGCAACAGGTTTGGTTTTTTGGGGGAGGGGCGTATATGTTTGCATAGATCAAGTATAGACAGACCAGATGGAGCAGGGGTGCTTTGTCTCTAGGTAACACAATAGGTTTCAACAAACAAACAAAAACCCTGATCCAAGAGCATCCACTTAGGAAAGCTCTGGAGTCCATCCTGGACTACTTGGGAAACTGCCTTCGTCTTCAGTTCTTGGGCAAAGTTATTTTCCCCTCCAAGGCTCAGCTTCCTCCTTGGTAAAAGAAGGTCAGACTGAATTACGTCGAAGCTCCTTTAAGGCTGCCGTGAAGATACCAGTCAACACTGACGGCAATAAATGATCAAACCACAAGGCGGATCTCACAGAGGAAGCAACTACTCCTAGACAATTTTTGTTTTCTGGAATAAAATTACCTCGAGGAATAGATACAAGATATAAAACAGCAGGGAAGACACGGGTTGTAAGTAATGTGTAAAGCAAACACTTCATGGAATCAAACTGAGCCTTTGTTAGAAATGGGGCCATACTGCAAAGTATGTAATGATATGACAAGGCCACACGTTTCTCTCAGCTCAGAACGTGTTCTTGTTGTTGTTGTTCGGTTGAATGCAGGATGAAGTAGTTGGTTTGCATTTAAGGTCATGAAGAAACAAATGTATCCTTGGCCGCATGTAATACTTGAAGATATTTGCAGTGGGGAACCAACCCAGGGAACATCAATTCTTACCTCCCGTCTCATGCTTGATTTGAGGGACAATCAGTTCTGCTATATAACGCCTTTTTGGAAAACATGAATGTGTCCCAGTGCAGCTGATGTATTAGGGAACAGTTTGAGCAGAATGCAGATGTCACATTTGCTCATGCTGGATTTCATCTGCAAAAAACAGTAGGTGGACAGAGAAAAGTGGACCCCACAGACATGAGTCACGTAGCAATACACACATGCACACACAAGTACACACCACAAATACAGGCGCCTTCCATTCACCACGTGCTCCTGAGCTACACCCATCCACATCGGGTGTTACAGCATTCCTTCTGACTTCAGAGAACTCTCCTGTTCTCCGTCTTGACAGCCACGTACAAGTTGCAACTCTCCTGATGCTTGTACCCATAAGCACACTTCTGCTCTTCTTCAAAGTAAAAAAAAAGCTAGTTTCCATGGAGTCAGTTCCCACTCATGGTGACCTCATGTATGTCAGAGTTGAACTGCACTCCATAGGGTTTTCAATGGCTGATCATACAGAAACAGATCACCAGGCCCTTCTTCCAAGGTGCCGCTGGGTGGATTCGAACCTCTAGCGTTTCGGTCAGTAGCCCAGAGCTTAAATGTTTGCGCCATCCAGGGTCTCCCTTCAAAGTAAACTGCCATGTTCATTGTACTATTTATTTTTCAATCATTTAACATGTGTAAAACTGTGCTATTGTTTTGTTTGTGTTTTTAAATCCACTTCCCATCTTCTGATTTTGTTTTTTTAAATGCAAAATGACACTGATAAAGTTTTTGAGTATTATGCCCCTCATTCCATTTTCCCCATAAGCTCTGTGCTTTTTACTGCATGGTTTTGCATGGTGCAGTGATTTTTAGGAACCCATATGTCGGAGTAACAGCAAAGCTGCTTGCACTAAGAGGAAGGCCAGGTGGAATCACCCACATGGTTTGATTTCTTTCTCTTTCATATCAGGTGACACCATTACATTTCAGCTCCTTACAATTGCACACTTTGGGGCATTCAATGCATTGGAACACGAGCGAACGCAGAAGGACTATCCAACCTCCTGTCATTACGAAGAATTCTGTTATTGAGGCAGCAGCTCTAATGTAAATATATTCTAGTCTTCTTTCCAGAAGTATTAGGTAGCCTCGTGGTCTTTCTCTGTCTTTCAGAATCAAAGTGTGCTCTGGGATCACAGAAACAGTTTGACCTCCTCTCCAATGGTGCACCCACTGAAGTTCACTGCTCGCACCTGAGAACATCTTCATCTGTACCGTCCAGTGGGTGCTACCTCTGGGGTTGGGCATCCCCACCAACCCCTGCTGTTTGTCCAAGGTCAAAACCCTGAATGGCTGGATGTAGACGAGCACTCCTGCTATAGTTTATGGCTGTGCTCAAGAGTGCGCGCACAGTCCAGGACATAACTTACGTGTTTTTGTTTTAGTCTTGATAACCTTCTGATAGGTGACTGTAGCTAAGGATGTTGGAAGAGCAGGGTATAAATTTGTTGTGTTAGCAAGCATCCCAACCAGGAAAAAAATCTACTGTGAGGCCCCAGAAAGGTCTCTACTGAAATATGGTTTTATGACCTTGCTGGTTTTCATAGATCAAATCCACCCACTCACACATGCCTCTTCCAAAAGTTTGAAGTGCACAGTGCTGGTGACAGTGTAGACAATGGGCTGATCTGCATCAGGTGAGTATTATTTAGTTAATTCAAATCCATTATATTATTATAGAGATTAAAGACCTTTGAGTCCAACGTGCGAGAAAAGCAATAAATCTGAATTAGATCTACCATTTCAGTCACTCAGGATTAGACCTTTTGGTGATGTGATCCATTAACGTGCTTTAAATCTATTGATTCATCCTAGAGAGACACAATTTAAACTCAGAAGTCACAAAATGAACTTTCCATTAAGTTTGGGTGACTATGGTCACAGCTCATTTGACTTTTATGAACTAGGAAATGTGCTGTGGACCACAATGGCATTCTATTAGGGGAAATCATGCATTTAACCACGTAGCAAAATACTGTAGTCAATTATGTGAACATACACCTATTTTACACATGGCTGCTTCCCAGCTTTAAATTATTAAGGATGTGCATTTAGCTTGTTTTAAGGAGTATTTACTCCCAAGTAAGAGAGTCGTGATAAAGCGTTGTTCAAAAAGTAAATGAATACGTTGCATTTCTATTAAATTGTTTTTAATAAGAAACTGGAATTGGGCATAGAAGGTTCTGCTAAATTTATTTCTTTGCCTCTAAAGGGAAAAACACGTGATCTATTTGCTGTTGATAAATGGAAATACATATATTCTATCAGAGATTTTTAAAAAAAGGCAATCAGAAGCAGAGTTTGAGATTCATCTACCAGGCTGGAAAACATAATCATAACGTAAAAAGAAGATGATGATAGGAAAAAACCACTATTTATTTAAGGTTTAGTTTCCCTTTCCCGGAGTTCTTCGTCATGGTGTGCTCTATAAACATCATTTTCTCTCAATATAATTTTATTTATATTAGTATTACACTGAAGCCAGACTATATGAACACTAGACTCATTATTATTCTATATCGTGGCAAGGGTACACTCTACTTCCAGATGCATTTCAACCTAGCTCTACACTGAGTTTTTCATCACCAACTTTAAACAATTACGCTCCCCTCCTCAAGTTACTAATCATAAAACTCTGGCTATTCAAAAGCTTGCCATGTTAGAAATGGTCTAATCCAAATCGCTCACGTTCAGAAGGTGAATCAAGTAACCACGTGGTTAAGTAACACACCCAAGGTCACACGGACATTTAGTGGCAAAGTCCCACAAAGACAACCACTAAAAGAGTATTCACTGTCCTCTTTTTTGGAGTCCCCTCAGCGGTGCAAATGGTTAACGTGCTCTGCTGCTAAATGAAAGGCTGGAGGTTTGAGACTGCCCGGAGGCACCCAGAAAGAAAGGCCTGGTGATCTCCTTCCAACAAATCAGCCACTGAATACCTTACAGAGAGCATAGGGTTGCCATGAGTCGGAGCTGACTTTATGACAACTGGTTCCTTCGTTGGTTTTCGTCCTCTTTTTAATCACTTTAAAAAAGTCTTCTCTTCCTCTTCCTCTTTTTAAAAATAAGACCTTCTCCTTCTCATCCTGTCATTATGATAGAAAGGGTATTGGAAAAAAAACTAATATCCTGAACATATTTGGAGATTGTACCTACTTACTTCTTCTTCCATTGACTCTCTCTTGTCATCGAGTCTCACCGATTCTTTCTTTTTATCTACCCAAATCAGCGTTTTGCCCTCTTTCTGCACAGTTGACACCCTCATCTTGACTCTTACCCCTGAATGTGGGGAACACAATGGAAATCAATGCTGTAACTCGTAGTCCCACAAATCACCCAGCGTCAAAACAGGTTTCTCCCTAGTCTCACACTGATGTTATTATCTGGCCTTCTCTCTCCAGGCACTAGAGAGGAGAGGTCCAGTTCAGGAGATATTAAAGCAGTTAATGGACAGAAATGGACCATTAATTGTGTGTAGGTACCAGAAGAACAAATAAATGTGTCTTGGAAGAAGGGCATCCAGAATGCTCCTTAAAAGCGAGGATGGTGAGACTTCATTTCATGTACTTTGGACATGTTATCAGGGGTGACCAGTCCCTCGAAAAGGACATCACGCTTGGTAAAGCAGAGGGTCAGCAAACAAGAGGAAGACCCTGAACGAGATGGACTGACACAGTGGCTGCAACGATGTGCTCAAACACACCAACGGTTGTGAGGATGGCGCGGGACCGGGCAGGGTTTCGTTCTGTTGTGCGCGGGGTCGCTAGGAGTCGGAACCGACTTGACGGCACCTGACAACAAAAACGCAGAGATGATACAGAGGGCGATTTAGAGGCGGTTGCAGGGCGCCAGAAGCCCTGTTGGCCCAGCGGTTAAGAGCTTGGCTGCTAATCAAAAGGTCAGCAGTTCAAATCTACCGGCTGCTCCCTGGAAATTCTACAGGGCAGTTCTACCCTGTCCTATCGGGTCGCTATGAGTCGGAATCAATTCGACGGCAACGGGTTTGTTTGTTAGTTTTGGTTTTGCAGGGTTCCAACATGGATGAGTAAAGCAGAGTGTATTTGTGACTCACAAGGATGGAGGAGCTGGCACAGAAAGAGAGGTTGAGCTCAGTTTCAGACAAGATGAACAAAATGTGGCCATGGGATGTTCAAGGGGAGATGGCCAGAGGGCGACCTAACGTATGCGTGAGAAGACACGAGTCTCAAGCTCAGAGGAAACATTTAGGACTAGAAGTAACAGTTTTGGGAGACATCAAGATATGCATGAGGGTTAAAACCCCAGGGAGTTCCGGGGTGGTGCAAAAGGCAATGTGCTCTGCTGCTAACCAGAAGATTGGAGGTTCAAGTTCACCCAGAGGCACCTCAGAAGAAAGTCCTGGTGATCTGCTTCCGAAAACTCAGCCACTGAAAACCCTGTGGAGCACAGTTCTACTCTGACACACATGGGGTTGGCATGAGTCACAGTTGTTGTAATGACAACTGGTGGTGGTTCCAGTAAAACCACAGTGTGAAGCAGGCCACTCAGAAACAGAGTGTGGAATAAGAAGAAATGAGACTCTGCATAGTGTCCACCTCTGCTGGCACGTGTACATTTAATTGACAATATTTTAGAAGCTCCAATTGAAAGATCTGTATTTGTTCGTAAGTCATTTGCCAGGTGTGTATTTTTCACTCATAGATTTAACTTGTAACTCAGGAGAGGAAATATAGTTTCTCTTCTCTTTTACTCCACTCCAATACACACAGCATTGAAGAAAGCACATGGTAAATGCTTTGAAAATGTCTCTGGATGGTGTTAAATTACACCATTTCAGCCTCTGGAATCCAATGTCGGCAGCGAACAGAGATGACCTCAACACAGACCATGCAATAAAAGACAGGACAGGGTCGGAAATCAATGTCTCCATTTGTAAGGAGAGAGAGAGAGAAAAGATGAATCAGACGTTATTAGCATGATATATAAGCACTGCATGGTCCCATTTATATCACTTGTATTAAGAATAAATTGCCTGAATAAATTCTATTATTCTAAGAAATAGCACAAATAACAAGCTGACAGCATCAGGAGAAAAAATGAAAATAATAATGTTGATATTGCTGGAATTGTATGTTATTTCTGTATTTCCTGTTTCATGGATCTAGTTAGGTAATAATTCAAACTTGGCCGTGGGGGTGGGTTTGGTTTTGAAAGTCACATCTGTGTATCCAAAGTGAAATCTTCTAGAATGGGAAGGTAATTATTTGTTATTAAGAAAAGCTCGGATTTATTGCCTACTGTGTCCCATGCAATGTGCTAAATGCTTTACATAAATCACTTCAGTCACCCTCTCAAAAACTGAAAGATAGGTATCATCACGTCAATTCCATAAATAATGTAATGAGACTCTGGTAGGTCACATGCTGAAAATAACACAGCTAATAATTTGGCGAAGGAGCCCTGGTGGCGCAGTGCTTAAGCACTTGCCTACTCACCAACAGGTCAGTGGTTCAAACCCACCAGACTCTCTGTGGAGAAGGATGTGGCAATCTGCTTCCATAAAGATGATAGCCCAGGAAACCCTATGGGGCAGCTCTACTCTGTCCTATAGGGTAACTATAAGTTGGAACTGACTCGATAGCACCGGATTAATAATTTGGCAGAGGCAAAAACTGAACACATGGTATTATCTAGCACAGTGGTAAAGGGTATGAGCTTTGGGATCCTGGGTTCTAACCTGTACTGTCTCACAGCTATGTTACCTCAAACTTTTCAAGCCTCAGTTTCTTCATCTGAAAAATGGGGGCAATGATGCTGCTTGGAACATTAAACAAGAACGTAAGCAAAGCACTTAGCACAGTGTAAGGTCTATACTAATTGTTTAACAGAATGGTGTTGGTGTGTGCCATTGAGTCAATTCTGGCTCTTAGAGACCCATTAGGACAGAGTAGAACCACCCCCATAAGGTTTTCAAGGCTGTCATCTTTACAGAAGCAGATGCCACATCTTTCTCCCGCGGAGCAGCTGGTGGGTTCGAACCACTGACTTCTTGGTTAGCAGCCGAGTGCTTTAACCACTGTACCACCAGGGCTCCTTCCTGTAAAGATTATAGGCCAGGAAACCCTAGGGGGCAGTCTACTCTGTCCTACAGGGTCGCTATGAGTCGGAATTGACTGGACAGCAATGGGTTTCAGAGCAGAGTGCCTAACCATTGAGCAACCAGGGCTCCTTCCCATAAATGGTGCCAGTCCCGATTGCCATTGAGTTGACTCTAACTCACGGCGACTCCATGTGTGTCAAAGTAGAACTTTGCTCCATAGGGTTTTCAATGGTGGATGTTTCTTGAGGAGACGCCGGGCCTTTCTTCCGAGGTAACTCTGGGTGGACTCGAACCTCTAACTTCATTAGCAGCCAATCGGGTTAATCATTTGCACCATCGAAGGACTCCGCAACAAATAGTAAACCCGTTGCCGCTGAGTCGATATGGACTCACAGCGACCCTATAGGACAGAGTAGAACTGCCCCATAGAGTTTCCAAGGAGCACCTGGTGGATTCGAACAGCTGACCTTTTGGTTAGCAGCCATAGCACTTAACCACTAAGCCACCAGGGCTTCCCAATAAATAGTAGCTGGTCATAATCACAGGATTTATTTTTACCATGGATTTACAATTAATTCTGGCCGTTATGATTCCGATTCCCAGTCCAGAGTTCTTTCTACACCTAATCAATCCACTTGGTTCTCCAGCTTGGGCTCTATTTCTTCTCAAGTCTGTTTCTCTCTGTCTGGAGATACATCAGGATTATGAACTGCGAGTCATATGAGCTCATTCTGGCCCCTTGAAAGAGCATGCTACCTCTCCCTACCCACCCTCACCAACAGAGACATTCATTCCACAAAGTTGTTAAGCATCAACTAAGGGCCAGGAATTGTCCTAGTTCCAAAATGTAGAAAGATATATGAACTCTAGATTGACTTCTAAGGAATTTGTGAGAGGAGCAACAAAAGTAAAGAATTTAACTCCAGATAAAGGGATATATACTATAATAATAAGGAGCCCTGGCAAAGTAGTGGTTAAAGCGGCTGGCTGCTAACCAAAGGTTGGCAATAGGAACCCACCAACCGATCCATGGGAGAGTGTCAGTCTGCTTCTGTAAAGATTATAGCCTTGGAAACCCTATAGGGTCACTGTGAATCAGAATTGACTCAATGGCAATGGGTTTGGTTTGGTTTTGGTTATGCTATAATAAGACTGGTTTATGAAGTAAGATGGTCAACTCTAAACGTCATCTATATCAAGTAAAATCCACCATGAGAGAGAGAAGAGGTATTATGGGGCATTTGCTAAAGGAAAAATGTTTTATGTGATCATTACCTTTCTTAAGTCATCTGTGTACTGCTGAGGGTTTTTAATCAGTAGATTGCAACAAGGCTGTGTAACACAGGTCCTTTGGACCTGAGGTCCCTGCGCTGAGGTGCTCCTAGACCAAGGGAAGACTGATGCATCCCAAGGACCTCCCTCCAGAGCTGACAGAGACAGAAAGCCTTCCCATGGAGCCAGCGCCCTGAATTCGGACTTCTAGCCTCCTAAACTGTGAAAGAATAAACTTCTCTTTGTTAAAGCCATCCACTTGTGGTGTTTCTATTATAGCAGCACTAGATGATTAAGACAGGGCAGTTCTCCTCTGTCCTACAGGGCTGCTGGGAGTTGGAATCGACTCGATGGCAACAGGTTTTTAACACCAATTTGACATGACATGGGTAAGAGGGCAACCACTCCTATTAACAGGGTAGAATGTCTCTCTAACACCCAAGGACGGTCCCGAGGAATGCGCTGGAAAAATTCTCATTGTCTTAACCAGCACTGACATCCTCCAAACTAAACTGCAATGGGAAAGAAAGCAGAGAGAATGAATAGTGATTGATATGGGGGAGGGAGCAGAAGAGGAATCAGGAGGCAGAGCCAGCTAATGCTGAACTCCTTGGTGATGAAAAATATGTCTAGGAGTAACATAAATGTGATGTAATATACATGTGATAATCCCATGTCCTCCTTCCTCCATACTGATGAATGCCATTTTGTCTCAAGAACTATTCACAGAATTCCAAGTGGTAGACTAATTCCTTTACTACATGCCACCTCATCGGTGAGTTAATTGCAAAAGAAGATTCTGCCCTCTCCAGATCATGAGGATTCTATTAAAAGGTTCTTATGGATTGAATTGTGTCCCCCCAAAATATGTGTTGGGATCTTAACCCCTATACCTGTGGACGTAATACCTTTTGGGAATAGGGTCGTCTTTGTTACATTAATGAGGTCACGTCAGTGTAGGATATATCCTAAATCTAATCACTTCTGGTTTATAAGGAGCAGGATAGACACAGAAACAAGCGAGCACAAACTGGGGGAGACAGACGCCACATGAAGATCTCCAAGGAACCCAGGAACAGAAGCTGAAAGAACAAGGATCTTTCCCAGAGCTGACGGAAAGACAACCTTCCCTCTAGCCCTGCATTCTGACTGCTAGTCTCTGGAACTGTGAAAACATAAACTTCTGCCCTTTAAAGTCACTCACTTGCTGGTTCTTGTGTTAAGACAGCACTAGAAAGCTAAGACAGAGCTTACTGTGGAATATTCTCAAAACAGGAAGTCATGAAACCTACATTGCAGGTGCAGCTCTGTCATGGATTTTCCATAAGAATATAGGTTAGTCACCTATACTCTCTGGCATGTTTCCTGTTTATTAAATTAATTGAGACATTCTGAAAAACCCTAAAGCACCACAGAAGGTATCAGAAATTGCATTTGGAATCATCCAAAATACTACAGGTTACTACAGGTTACCTTTGTTCTCTTACCCCCATTTCCAGCTGTTGTTGATTTTTTTCTGTACAATATTAACTTTTTTCTATCCAATAACATATGTATTAAGTGATACAGTCAGACTTTTAAAAATATATGGCAACCATAAAGCGGGGCATGTTGACCTTCATCTACCATGATAGAAGGAGCCCTGGTGGTCCAACAGTTAAGCGTTTGGCTGCTAACCGAAAGGATGCTGGCTCAAACTCACCCATTGGCTTCATGGGACAGACCTGGCGATCTGCTTCTGTAAAGATTACAGCCTAGCAAACCCTATAGGACAGTTCTACTCTGTCACATAGGGTCGCTATGAGTCGGAATTGACTCGACATCACCCAGCGACAACATGATAAACCTTTTGTTTCTGTGATGCGGTGCCATGTGCCACCCCCAAATCCTCAAGAGTGACTCAAGTCAAAATGTGGCCTCATTTACCAGTGAAAGTAAATGTCATACCTCCCTCTCCTATGGTAACAATTTCTACGACAGGAGAAAACTAGAAACAAGAGGTGACAATAATTACAGGTGACGTGCGAGAAGGAAGGCAGCCTTAAGAGCCCATTCACTGAGTATTTTTAAGGTAAAGTTCCACTGGAAAATTCTGCCCCCAGCCCAATACTCAAGCTCATCCATGAAGGTGACTCTGGTTGAACTTGTGCTTGTATCAGTTGAGAAAGCACACACGCATTATCCAATCCAGCCCAGCTGTCTGTTTAGAAAATGCTGTGGGACTGATTAATGGCAGCAAGCAAAGAGGACCCACACAGACCTTAGCTGTCAAGGTCAAATGCACATGCAGCTAGAACCAAGAGAGCCAGGGACGTCGCCTGGGCTGGATTTAGGCTGGAGTTTTGGCTGCAGCTCCCAGCGTGTTGTGATTCGCTCTCACTTCCAGTCACACCACACACAAGATGGAGAGGCATATGGCGCCTTTCTCCCAGCTCCGTGCAAACGCGGGCTCTAATTTAAGCTCTGAACCCTTTAGAGTCCTTTGCCAGCAAGATAAAATATATAAGCCATAAGATGCTGAACAGCATATTTTACACAATATGTCTGGTAGCACGTGGTTCAATAGTTTTCAGGGCGGGACCAGTATCAGCTAAGTCAAAACACAACTTTGACAGAGGAAATTGGCAGGTGTGTGTTTCACAAGGAGTCCTGGGTATTGTAAATGGTTAATGCGCTCGGCTGCTAACTGAAAGGTTGGAGGTTTGAGTCTACCAAGAGGCACCTTGGAAGAAAGCCTTGGTGATCTACTTCCGAAAAATCAGCCCACTGAAAACCCTACGAAGCATAGTTCTACTGCGACACACATGGCGTCGCCATGAGTCAGAGTTGACTCAACAGCAACTGACGGTACTAGCGTTTCCCAAAAGCAAAATGCTAGGTAATAGTAATGGTAACAGTAATGATATTGACTATTTATCAAGTGTTTATATGTTGCCAGAACAGTGCTGGGAGTTCTACATACATTTTCTTATTTAAGACTCACAATAACCCTGTGAGGTAGGTCCTAGTATTGGCACCATTTTTCAAAAGCAGCAACAAATTTAGAAAATTAAGTAATTTTCTCCAGGTCACCCCATCAGTTAGTGTGAAACCAAGGTTCAAATGCAGGCAATAGGTCTCCAGAAGGTGCATTCATAACACTACACTGTACTGTGGGTATTCTATGCCGCAGGATGACTATAGCATAGCTACACCACGCACTGCAGTATATCTACCGGACACTGAACACTAGTTTTGGGTGTTGATTTGAGAATATGTATTTTGTGAGCCCAAGGTCACTGAATGAGACCAGGCAAGGTGGACTCATTCCAAAAACTGCCATGTCATTCATTCACTTGTTCAAATATTTATTGAACATCTACAGGATTTGAAGCCAAGGAGTGTGTACTGAGAACCTCACAAATACATATGCCAGGGTGTGGAGAAAAACCAGACCCATGTGCTAGACTTCTTGTTACAGCTTTCACTCCTTCCTTTTTCAGTTTGAGCAAAAATCAATAAAAGCAAATACACACACACACACTTACACACACACACCAGTTCACAACATGATTACTTCTTTCATTCCACAGGAAAAAGACCATAGTGTATCAGTTGTTCGGTGGAATTCAGGAACTCTAGCAGTGAGATTTTCCTAACCTTAACTGCAACTAGAGAGACAAAATTCTGAAAAACAGGTGACTTAAACCTCCACGTAATGTAGCAAGACGCTGCCCTGAGTAGCACCTTCTATCAGCACTGGTTAAAGGTGTAAACTCCTACAGCAATGACAGCAAGTGGGACAGTCCTACTGCTGTACATCAAGCTCTCACACACTTAAACATCTGTCAAATCTGTGGTAAGAGTGACCCAGTAGGTCCAGGTAGATGAATAGTCTGGATATACAAAGATCAGAAGAACCACCAGCACCACCATGTGTTACCCTGTTTTCTGGGACTTGCCTTATCCTTTCCCTCAGGGTCTGAACGTGTCCTTCTGCTAATGAGGACGGCATGCATCATTTGTAAGTGACGATGAGAACCAACTGTGCTAACTGTACTTTTCTCTGTGGGTAATAAAAAGAAAAGAAAAGAGACAGCAAGTGGGAGGGAGAGAGTGGGAGGGAAGGAGAGGGAGAGAGAGGAGGCAGTAGTGAAGGACTGGAATGAAGAGCAGGAGGAGGAGGCAGAGGAGGAAGAGGTAGAGAAGGAGGAGGAGGTCGTAGTGTGGTCCCGGCACCTCAGATACCCTGGGAGCTTTTTAACTTCTCCCATCCCTAAGACCCACAAGAGACTCTTGCACCAGAACATAGATGTGAGGACCTGAGAATATGCATTTTAGCACCTGCAAAAAGTGACACGTCTGGACATGAACACGAGTATAATTGGCTAGTAGATGTATGCAACCCTTTTGTAAGGGCTAACCCACACTTACTCTGACCCACCACCCAGTTCCCTGTAACTGCTGCAGCATGAAGCTCTGTATTAAAAGCCGAGGAGGTTGAGTTGGCAACAAGAAGCACCTGTGAGCCGGTGCCTGCGCGTTCCTCAGCGCACTCCGGGAATGGCACATGCTTCCGATGCAGATTAGAGAGCCTCATTCCCGCCTCTTCCAAGTTGCCATGTATCAACCTGGTCTATCAGCTTCACCCTTAATGCTTGTTATATTTGTCTTTATAACCTTTGCTATTAAAGCATCCAGTATGAGACTCACCTGACAGCTGCTGTTAAACAAAATAATTGCATGACAACAGATGGAAAATGGGACCATTCCATGGTTTAGAACGTCACAGGTAGTTTTCTGGGGTCATCTAGAACACAGAAGAACTCTTAGCATCAGTGCTAAAGTCCACGGTGGTTTGGGTAAATAAACATGCTCAAATCTTTCTGAGTTGACTAGCATCATTATGCCTTAAGCCTAGGTCTCATTTGGTTCCCCAAATTTCCTCTAAATTGCTCTTTCCATCCAATAATATGACTGGGAATATGAAATTGGATATCTTTTGCTAAAAATGAACTGTATGTGCTTCAAGCCTCACCATTAAAAAAGTTTGCAACATTTTTGATCTGCATTTAAAGACAAGAACTATACTAAACCAAAAAAACCAAACCCATTGCCTTTGAGTCAACTGCAACCCATAGTGACCCCATGTGTTACAGAGCAGAACTGTGCTCCCTAGGGTTTTCTTGGCAGTCATCTTTACGGAAGCACATCTCCAGGCCACTGCTGCAGTGCCACTGGGTGGGTTCAAACCACCAACCTTAGTGATTTCATTACTTACAAAATTTCTTTGTTCACAGTGTTATAGTTTTTAATTTAATTACTGAAGTTGACAGCACGCTGGCAGCTGGGAAACAAGAAGTTAGCAGATAAAAATAAGCAGGCACCCATTATATTGATCTGGATTTTGCTTTCCTCATAGCTGAAGGTTTCTGGGATCACGCACCTCATTGCTTTGTCTGAAATAGACAATAACACCGGGGAAGGAATTGCTAGCCTGGCTTATAAAGACTGCATTTTGTGTTTAGCCATCTTTTCTTTTTTTGCTAAAACAAAATCAATAGTGGCAGATATATTTCTTCGCAAATCTTTTTTTCCTTGTCTTTTGTGAGAGAAAAACTTTATTTCTCATAATAGAAAATCAGAAAAATAGAGGGAAGTATAAAAATAAATTATCCATAAATCTGCTTCCTTGAGATAACCACAGTTAATGTTTTGGTGTGTTTCATTCCAGATACACACATTAAAAAAAAAATAACAAAAAAAAAAAACCAACCCGTTGCTGTTGAGTCAATTCCGACTCCTAGTGATCCAACAGGACAGAGTAGAACTGCCCCATAGGGTTTCCAAGGAGTGGTTGGTGGGTTCGAACTGCTGGCCTTTTAGTTAGCAGCTGTAGCTCTTAACCACTATGCCACCAAGACTCTCTCTAAAACGTATATGTACATACATATATACATACACACACACACACATAAACTTTTTTAAAGTATGTATATCTAGATATATGAGAAGTCTGGGTGGTTTAAGAGGTTTGCAATTAGCTACGAGTGCAAAGGTTGGTGGTTCAAACCCACCCAGCAGCACCACAGAAGAAAGCCCTGGCAATCTGCTCCCATAAAGCTTACAGCCTAGAAAACCTTATGTAGCTCAGTTCTACTCTGTAACATCTAGGGTTGCCATGAGCCAGAATGGACTGGACAGCAATCAATGAATTTTGTTTTGTGTATTGTTTATTTTTTTTTTATTCACAATGTCTTTTTCTTGCAACTGTGCCTGTGCGTGCAGCAGACCCTGCATACGGTCCACCCTCTATATCTCTCCTTGCCAATTCATACACTTTCCTTCACCAAGCTCAGTTCCAATTCTTCCGTGTAGAAAAATTATCCCCCAATATCACACTCTAGCCCAGAGTCATTGCTCAATACATTTGCTGAATTAATTCATCTATAAATGAGTGGATTTTAGACCTACCCTGATCAACCAACTATAAAAACAAAAAAAGCACATCACATTAGATGTCTAAGGCATTGCTCTGCCCTGTCTACAAGATCCCAGCAAAAATGAGTGCATAAAAAGGCACGATCATGCCAGAGCAAATATTTTTGAAGTCCTCCGGGAGACCCTCTTCCTTCCGTGGCAAGGAACAGATACCCAAGGAAGACAGAAATAATAACACCAGAGCAACACCAGATTGACTTTAAGTCACAGTTGTTTAGGCGAGAAAGAGGACGTGGGGTCTGCCTGTCCAGTTTTACGAAGGATAACACATCCTGTCACCTGGCCTGAAAGGCACCTGCCTCCTCTATTCTTTAGGATGTCAAACGAACAGGCACAAGCCTCCTGCTGTCACCCTGCTCTCCTGCTCACCAACCATCCCATTATCATATATTTTTCAAAGGTTAAACGATTTATATGAAATTATCATTTTTTAAAATAAAAGCTAGGAACACATCCACAGTCTCTCTACCAGTTTTATGTCTTATAAGAAGATTGACATTAACACTTTGGTCCCATAAATTGATGTTGTTGTTGGAGTTGTTGTTAGTGGCCATTGAGTCGGCCCCTGACTCATGGTGACCCCATGGGTTACACACAAAGTGGAACTGAGCTCCATAGGGTTGTCTTGTATGTAATCTTTACAGAAGCAGATGGCCAGGCCTTTCTTCTGCAGAGCCACTGGGTGGGTTCAAACTGTTAACCTTTAAGTTAGCAGCCGATCGCAAACTTCTTGCACCACCCAGGCTCCTCTGGGGGGAATATTATGTTCTGTTACATACTAGAAAAAATACTCAGTGTAATTTGGCACCGGAATCCATGCTCATTGTCTGCCAAGCACTTGTGTGCAAACATCACGCTACTCTGTTGTGAACTAGGGTGTGGTTTGAAGAGGCAGGCTGGGGATAGGGAAAAGAGGTTCTGATTGCCATTCTGCTATTGAATATTTAGGTCCTTGGGTGCCACAGATGGATTGCACTCGACTACTAACTTAAAGTTTGGTGGTTTGTTCCAACCCAGCAATGCCATGGAAGAAAGGCCTGGCAAGCTGCTTCCATAAAGATCATAGCCAAGAACACCCTATGGAGCAGTTCTACTCTGTAACACATGGGGTTGCCACGAGTCAGAATCAATTCGACAGCAACGTGCTTGGTTCGTTGAATTCACTTACTCAAGTGGCCTTAACCTCTCTGAACTTGTCTCTTCACTGTAAGACTGAGATAATCAGCTTGCCAGCTGTGTCACTAGAGGGATGCGGTGGGGGTGGGGGAGGGAGAAGGGGGAGGGGGCATGTGGACCACACCGGGTAACACCGTCAGAGAGGGTGACACCAAATGACTGTCTATAAAATTTCTGTACAGTGTTTTCAGCAGAAATGTATTATTTTTTAATAACAACCCTGTAGTTAGTTATTACAACAAAAACGTTTTCCGTAAGCCCAGCTTACATGTATCGATATACCCACATGGCTGAAACTCTATGCTAAGTTACTTTTTGAGCTTTCTAATGCCCTCCCATCAGAGCTGCCATTATTACCCAATTACAATGATGCTTTGAATCGCGTGGTTTTGCCTCCAAGTGCTACACGCATGCGCTGATGTTTTCATTGCTGCTGGTGTGTTTATAGTCACTGATTTTGTCAAATTTTCTGGTGTACCTACAATATTGTGGTAATTATTATTTGTGAACCTATATCAATAACATTTCTGAGAATGAAATAGAGGCAGTTCCCGGGTCAGGAACCTCGGATTTCAGGACAACTCTTACTTGCTCTTTAATGTTACGTAAATTTGCCCTCACTTTGTTTTGTTTTAAAAAATTTTTCCCATACAAAAATTTATACATACATTGTTATGTGACTCTAACTGCTCTCCCCATACTGTTATAGCACACTCCTCCTTTCCACCCGATTCCCCATGGCCATTCAACCAGCTCCTAACCCTCTCTGCCTTCCCATCTCACCTCTGGACAGAAGCTGCCCATTTAGTCTTTTGTATCTACTTGAGCTAAGAGGCACGCTCCTCACGAGTATCACTTTAGTCCCACAGTCCAGTCCAATCCCTGTCTGAAGAGTTGGCCTCGGAAATTGTTTTCGTTCTGGGCTGAAAGAAAACCCAGGGGCCATGTTTTCCAGGGTTCCTCCAGTCTCAGTCAGACCATTAAGTCTGTCTTCTTACTAGAATTTGAGTTCTGCACCCACCTTTCTCCTGCTACATCTGGAACTCTCTGTTGTGTTCCCTGTCAGGGCGGTCACTGGTGGTAGCCAGGCACCATCTAGTTCTTCTGGTCTCAGGCTGATGAAGTCTCTGATTTATGTGACCCTTTCTGTCTCTTGGGCTAATACTTTCCTTGGGTCTTTGGTGTTCTTCGTTCGCCTTTACTCCAGGTGGTTGGGACCAATTGATGCATCTTAGATGGCCGCTTGCAAGCTTTTAAGACCGCAGACGCCACTCACCAAAGTAGGATGCAGAACATTTTCTTAATAAACTTTGTTATGCCAATTGACCTAGATTCCCCCTGAAAGCATGGTCCCCAGACCCCTACCCCTGCTACTCTGTCCCTCAAAGTGTTTGATTGTATTCAGGAAACTTCTAAGCTTTGGTTTAGTCCAGTTGTGCTGACTTCCCCTGTAGTGTGTGCTGTCCTTCCCTCCACCTAAGATAATTGTTATCTACTATCTAGTTAGTAAATAACCCTCACCCTCCCTCCCTCCCCTCATAACCATCAAAGAATGGTTTCTTCTGCATTTAAACTTTTTCTTGTGTTCTTATAATAGTGGTCTTATACAATATTTGTCCTTGTGTGACTGACTAAATTCACTCAGCATAATGACCTCCAGCTTCCTCCATGTTATGTTTCACGGCTTCATTGTTGTTCTTTATCGTTGTGTAGTGTTCCATTGTGTGGATATACCATAATTTGTTTATCCAGTCATCTGTTGATGGACACCTAGGTTGTTTCCATCTTTTTGCTATTGTGAACAGTGCTGCTATGAACATGGGTGTGCATGTATCTATTCGTGTGATGGCTCTTATTTCTCTAGGGTATATTCCAAGGAGTGGGATAGCTGGATCATATGGTACTTCTATTTCTAGCTTTTTAAGGATGCCCTCACTTTGAAATGACTGAACCAACCCCCTACTCCCAGCAAATTCTTCAACACAATCACCTTCACTTGCTGCTTGTGCAGCTTTTTAAATCATTGAAAAGACTTACAGCCTTTTCTTGCACTAAAGTAAGGCTAAATAAGAACTGTATGCATCTGGTTCGACTTACCTACAAATTCTTAAAGACACAGTTACGAACGGATCTGTGTAGTAATTAAAGGAAAAGAAGAAGTGACATGCAGGGATTATGATTTATGAGTACCATTAGCACAAAAACTATTACTAAGGATTCTGTATGGTCTGGTATGGGAGGAGGTCCATGGCTGGGGGGGGGGTGGCAGTTGACACCATGAGTTACCACACTGGGTGACTCCAACCCTTGTGATGCCACTGCAATTTAGTGTCAATACTGAACACCTGTGACAAGATAAGATTTTTGGGAGGGTGAGAAGGAGTGAAGCCTTGTTGGGAAGAATTCAAGAGAGAATGGAAGGGGAAGGAATGAGAGCCAATACGGACAAGTTTTTTATCCCCACCCCCTTCGGGGATTGGTGTAAAGGGGATTGGAGAAGCGAGGTGGCAGATGGAGAAAAAGTGAAGTCATGGGACATTATTATTATTATTTATTGTGCTTTAGGTGAAAGTTTGCAGCTTAAGTTAATTTCTCATACAAAAATTTATACACATATTGTTATGCGACATTAATGTGTGTCAACTGGTCCCACTCAGAGCAAAGAAGAATGAAGAACACAAAAGACACAAGGAAAATATTAGCCCAAGAGACAAAAGGGCCACATAAACCAGAGACTCTATCAGCCAAGGCCAGAAGAACTAGATGGTGCACAACAGAGAGTCCCTGACACAGTGGGAGAAAAGTATGGAGCAGAACTCAAATTGACACAAAAAGACCAGACTTAATGGTCTAACTGAGACTGGAGGAACCCCTGAATCCATGAGACATTATTTTTTAACGCTGGAGATATGGATGGTGATGGACGTGCATGGTGATAGGTGCGATCCTGTCCTGTCTAAAGGTGTTAAATACTGTCTGTGAGTCCTTAATTTGTATCCCTGGACTGAACCTCTTTCTCCAGACTCACATATCCAACCATCTCCTTGACATCGCTACTTGGATGTCTGAAGGGCATCTCATGCGGAATATTTCTAAAAATGAACATTCCATTTGTTATGGATTGAATTGTGTCCCTCCAAAATACGTGTTGTAAATCCTAACCCCTATACCTGTGGTTATAATCCCATTTGGGAATGGGTTTTCTTTGTTACATTAATGAGACACTACTAGTATAGAGTGAGTGTTAAATCAATCTCTTTTAAGATATAAAAGAGATTAAACAAGCAAACCAGCAAGCAGAGATGGGGAAAGAGAGATGCCAAGTCACATGAAGATCACCTAGGAGCAGAAGCTCGAAAGAGGCAATGACCTTCCTCCAGAGCCAACAGAGAGAGCTTTCCATTAGCGCCTCCACCCTCAATTCGGACTTCTAGCCTCCTAAACTGTGAGAGAATAAAGTCCTGTTTTTAAAGCCACCTGCTTGTGATATTTCTGTTACAGCAGCACTAGATAAATAAGACACAACTCCCTCCCCTCATCAACTCACTCTTTTCTTCCTTCGCTCCAAACCTGAAAATCTGCTTCTCTTGCAGTCATTTCCATCTTGGGAATAGCACTTCCATTTTCCAAGCACGCAGGCTAAAAATCTTGTAGTAAACATCGATTCCCTTTCTCGTTCGCACATCCGCAGTCCATCCATCACCTATACCTACTGTCTCTGCTTTGGAGATACATCCAAACTCTGACCACTTCTAACACCTGCACTGCTATGTGGCTGGTCCAAGCCATGGTTATTGTTCACCTCAATGACTATAATGCCAGCCTCCACAGTGGATTTCCTGCTTCCATCTCACGTCACATCTGTTCTCTGCCCACTAGCTAGAATATTTCTTTTCAAATGAGCATCATGTCACACTGGTTCTCTGCTCAAAATCCTCCAATGGCTTTCCATCTCACTCAAAGCAAAATCCTAGTCTACACCATGACTGTCTCAGTCATCTAGTGCTGCTATAACAGAAATACCACAAGTGGATGGCTTTAACAAAGAGAAATTTATTCTCTCACAGTCTAGGAGGCTAGAAGTCCAAATTCAGAGCGTCAGCTCTAAGGGAAGGCTTTCTCTTTCTGTCGTTTCTGGAGGAAGGTCCCTGTCATCAATCTTCCTTTGGTCTAGGAGCTTCTCCTAGCAGGAACCTCAGGTCCAAAGGACACGCTCTGCTCCTGGCACTGCTTTCTTGTTGGTATGAGGTCCCCATGTCCCTCTGTTCACTTCTCTCTTTTATATCTCAAATAAGATTTCCTTAAAACACAATCCAATCTTGTAGATTGAGTCCTGCCCCATTAATGTAGCTGCCACTAATCCCACCTCACCAACATCATAGAGATAGGATTTACAACACACAGAAAAATCACATCAGATGACAAAATGGTGGACAATCACACAATACTGGGAATCATGGCCTAGCCAAGTTGACAGACATTTTGGGGGGACACAATTCAATCCATGACACTGACCTTCAAAGCCGTATGTGATCTAGCTCTTTGCTAACTCTCTGATGTCATATGCTGCCACTCTTGCTTCCCTCATTCCCCTCCATTCCAGCCACACTAACCTCCTTGTTGTGAACATAACAAGCAAGGTTCAGCCAAGGGCCTTTGCACTGGCCATGCCCTCTGTTGGGAACACCCCTCCCAGACAGCCAAGTGTCCTTCTCCCTCACAACCTCTAGGTTTCTGCATTGTGGCTTCCTACTTGCTCTGCTTTCCCTTTTGGACCACTAGCTCTTGGGGAAGACAGCTGATACGTCATGAGGACACTCAAGCTGCCACCTGGAGAGGCTTGTGTGGTGAGGAACTGGGGCCTCTGACCAAAAGCTAAGTGAGTGAATTGGGAAGTGGCTCTTTCAGGCCCTGACAAACCTTCAGATGACTGAAGTCCTGGCTGACGTCTTATTGCAACCTTATGAGAGACCCTGAGCCCGAACCACCAGCTAAGCTGCTCTCAAATTCATGTATGCATGTATGTGACAAATACATATATTTTGTTTTGAGGCACTAAGTTTTGGGTCAATTTGCTTCACAGCCCTGGTAGTGCAGTGGTTAAGCTCCTTTCAGCCAATGATAACTAACCAAAAGAAATATGTAAATTAAAGCTTTAAAGGACTAGATGAGAAGGGAGACTGGATATCCTCTAGGATACTCCTGGCTCAAGACTGACCCTACAGTCAATACAAAGGTAACTGAAATGAACACATTCTTCCTTTTGCATTGCTTTTAAAGTATGCTTCCACTCACAGCCAACCATCAATGATGCAAATTCTAAACATATTCGCAACTGAAAAATACTTAATTCTATCAGCCAATGAAAACCCTGTGGAGCACAAAGGTCCAGTTCCCAACAGAGTATGGGGGTGGTGCAGGACCGGGCAGCAGTTCATTCCATTGTGCACAGGGTCACCATGAGTCAAGGGCCAATGCAACGGCAGCTAACAACAATATAGGCATGGGGAGCAAAAGATAAACAAGAAAGTGTGACCTCTGTAGTTATGGCAAAGGTCACCGTCGGGCTGGTCTCCTGATGTCCATGACCATAAACAGATACTCAGAATAGTCTTCTTTCTGTTGGTGTCAGGAAGCAATCATCATATTTTGGGAGGAAAAAATAATATCCACAAACATGAATGTCTCAAAACAAAGTCAATTTAAAGTTGAAGTTTTAAGTTTTAAATTCATAAAGTATCCAAAATGTTAAATGGCTCCATCTTCAGGGTAAAGGTGCAAAAGCTCTATTTTCTGAGCCCTGGAAACACAGGAGCTATTCGGAGCCCTTCCTGAATTAGATGGACGTAGCTGTGGTCTCAAATCCCCATGGCTCTTGCAATCGAGGCTGCACAATCAATTCTGCCTGTGCACAGTGTCCACAATGAGTCTGGAAGTCTCCTTAGCTGATTATGTGCTCGGGTGTGCTCACTCATAATTCAAACTCTCATGATACCCAAAATACGGGCAAGTAAAGTAATGCTTTCTCTCCAAGGGCATCTGTCAAGTTTGTTCACAAATGTTCTTTTGAGCATCTTTATATCTTACCAGCACAACAGTGAGGGCAGGGGGGACAGATCTTGTTTTCCTCTTTTCATTGAAGGAGAAACAGGATAAGAATCTACTTGCCTATGTGATTTAAGGAGACCACAGTTGAATTCGAGTACAATACATATTTGTCCTGGCACTCTGAAAATTATTAAACACTTCTATTCACTTGATGGAAGAAAGACCTGATGATCTGCTTCCAAGAATCAGCCAGCGAAAACCCTAAGGATCACAAGAGTCTGATCCCATTGTGCATGGGGTTGCCACTAGTTGGGGGCTGACCCAATGGCAGCTAACAACAACACCACCACTACCATTCAGATGATATTATAAGAAGGAAAAACCGATGGTCCAGGAGGCAGGGCTAAGATGGCAGAGTAGTCAGATGCTTCCAGTGGTACCTCTTAGAACAAAGACCCAAAAAAAACAAGTGAATCGATTACATATGATAATCTAGGAGCCCTGAACATCAAAGGCAAAGTTGAGGAATTGGACTGAGTGGTAGTGGGAGGGAAAGACAGTTCAGAAGCAGCAAGCAGTTGCCACACCTGACTGGGCAGGAGCCAGTGCCCTGCAGGCCAGACTGGCTGGCGTGCGTGGTGAGGTGGGCACTGGCATTCGGAACGCGTTTCCCATGTCAGGAGGAACCGAGCAGCAGAAGTCTGCTCAAGCCTCCAGAACTAGTGAAAAGTGGTGCTCAACTGGCAAAAGATAGGTATATGTGTTTAACCTACCCCGCGAATCAAAAAACACCCCATCTGGGGAGAACCTCTCTCCCATTTACCTGCTCCCTCTCCACTCTGCACTGGGTTCCAGGCCGGCTTCAGTGATTGCCCTATCCCCTGGGCCGGAAGTAGGACCCGTCATGTACCCTGAGCCATTCTCCTGGCTTTGGAGAGGGAACAAATTAACAAATAGAAAAAGATAATCTGCCAGCTCCCCTAAGCCAGGAACTCAGGGCAGGTACAGCTCCTTTGCCTAGACACAGGCATAAGGGAGCCATGGACTTTGAATGCCTTTCACCCATATATAGACCTGTGTGTGTCCATTTCAACAATGCAGGCCCTCATTTACAACAGGGTATATACCTGAAGCCTAACTTCACTGTATCAGCTATATGGTGGAGTGGCAGGTTCATGACATTTGATACTGCTCTGCCCATTAAACAGGGTTTTCACCTACCCACCCACATCAGGGGCCTGAGGACTGGTGGCTCCACCCACATCACCCTTTCACCTGCAAGAAGGGTCCAAGAATAACTGGTGTCTCCCAGTCCTTAGATACAACAGCACTGGGTGCCCACAGTCCAGCTGCAAAACCCACCCACCTACGCACTCTAGAGAATAGGGACACGCTTTTCTCCCAGACATTCAGCGGCAGCCATCAGCCCCCTGCCTTGATCAACACGTTGACCTCCTACTGCAGCCAGATACCTGTGCCTACTCCAAGCACCCCTGCCCATCTAGGACTGTAGCTGAGACGATGCACCACACTTGGTGAGTGACTGTCTGAACACCTGAGCTGCATCCATACAAGAAAAGTAAATGGACTCCTGGGCTCACATACATAGTAACAGATCTAACAAACTGGTGATAGGACATTAGAGCTTCAAAGGCACCAATAATCAAACCAGCTCACACGAGTAGCCTATTTGGGCATATCAAAACAAAACCAAGAAGCTAGACATAGTCAGCAAATATAAAATAAATAAATATAATAACTTAGTGATGGCTTGGAGACAACAGTCAATATAAAATCATATAAAGAGGAAGACCATGATGGCCTCAGCACACTCCCAAAATAAAGAATCAAGAAATTTTCTAGAGGAAGGGAACTTCTTGGAATTACTGGAGGTAGAATACAAAAGATTAATATACAGAACTCCTCAAGATATCAGGAAGGAGATCAGTCAAAATGCAGAACAATCCAAGGAACACAAAGACAAAGTAATAGAGGAACTTAAGAAGATTAAAGAAGAGCATAATGACAAATTTAACAGGCTGCAAGAATCCACAGAGAGACAGAAAATAGAAATCCAGAACATTAACAACAAAATTTTAGAATTAGACAACTTATAGAAAGTCATAGGAGCAGAACTGAGGAAATGGAAGTCAGAATTAGTGAGACTGAAGATAAAGTACCTGACACCAACTTATCTGAGGAAAAAATCAGATAAAAGAATTTTAAAAAATGAAGAAATTCTAAGAATTATGTGGGACTCTATCAAGAGGAATAACCTACAAGTGACTGGAATACCAGAACGGGGGAGATAACAGAAAATACAGAGAATTACTGAAGATTTGTTCGAAGAAAACTTTCCGGGTATCTTGAAAGATGAGAAGATACCTATCCAAGATGCTCATCGAACCCCACACAAGGTAGAGCCCAAAAGAAAGTCACCAAGACATATTATAATCAAATTTGCCAAAAACCAAAGATTAAGAGAGAACTTTAAGAGCAGCTAGGGATAAACGAAAAGTCATCTACAAAGGAGAGTCAGTAAGACTAAGCTCGGACTACTCAGCATAAACCATGCAGGCAAGAAGGCAATGGGATGACTTACATAAAGCTTTGAAGGAAAAAAATTGCCAGCCAAGAATTATATATCCAGCAAAACTGTCTCTCAAATACGATGGCGAAATTAGGGCATTTCCAGTAAACAGAAGTTTAGGGAATTTGCAAAATCCAAACCAAAATTACAAGAAATACTAAAGGGAGTCCTCCGGTTAGAAAAACAATAACATCAGATAACAACTGAAGACTAGAACACAGGACAGAGCAACCAGATATCAACCCAGATAGAGAATTCACAAAAATAAATCAAAGTTAAAACGCTGAAAATAGGGAAACGAAGATGTAAATATGTAAAAGATAACAACATTAAAACAAAAAAGAGGAACTAAAAAACGTAGTCATAGATCTTTCATATGGAGAGGAAGTCAAGGCCATATAAAGAAATAAAGATTGGTTTAAACTTGGAAAAACAGCGGTAAATATAAAGGTAACCACAAAGGAAATGAACAATTCTACACATCAAAAAAAAAAAAAAAAAAGAAAAAAGAAAGAAAAACATAAAGACTCAGCAAATACAAAATCAACAATGAAGAAGATGAAAAGAAAAGACATAAAGAAAAATGACTCAGCACAGAAAACTAAGTGGAACAAAGAAACTGCCAACAACACAGAAAAAAAGACATTAAAATGCCGGTACTAAACTTATACCTTATCAATAATTATGCTAAATGTAAATGGACTAAATGCACCAATAAAGAGACAGGGAGTGGCAGAACAGATAAAAATTCATGATCTATCTATATCCTGCCTACAAGAGACACACCTTAGACTGAAAGACACAAACAAACTAAAACTCAAAGGATGGAAAAAATATATCAAGCAAACAACATTCAAAAAAGAGCAGAAGTGGCAACATTAATCTCTGACAAAATAGACTTTAAAGTAAAATCCATCACAAAGGGTAAGGAAGGACATGTACAATGATTAAACAGTCAATACACCAGGAGGATATAACCATAATAAATATTTACAAACCCAATGATAGGGTTCCAAAATACATAAAACAAACTCTAACAGCATTGAAAAGAGAGCTAGACAGCTCCACAATAATAGTAGGAGACTTCAACACACCACTTTTGGTCAAGGACAGAGTATCCAGAAAGAAGCTCAACAAAGACAAGGAAGATTTAAATACCACAATCAATCAACTTGACCTCACAGACATATATAGAACACTCTACTCAACAGCAGACAAGTATACTTTCTTTTCTAATGCACGCGGAACATTCTCCAGAATACACCACACATTAGGCCATAAAGCAAGCCTTAACAGGATCCAAAGCATTGAAATATTACAAAGCGTCTTTTCTGACCACAAAGCCATAAACATAGAAATCGATAACAGAAAAAACAAGGGAAAAAATCAAACATATGGAAACTGAATAACACCTTGCTCAAAAACTACTCGGTTTTAGAAGAAATTAAGGATAGAATAAATAAATTCACAGAATCAAGTGAGAATGAAAACACATCCTACCAGAATCTTTGGGGCTCACCAAAAGCAGTGCTCAGAGGTCAATTTACAGCAATAAATGCACACATCCAAAAAGAAGAAAGGGCTAAAATCAAAACAGTAACCCTACAACTCGAACAAATAGTAAGGGAGCAGCAAAAGAAGCACTTGGGCACCAGAAGAAAGGAAATAGTAAAGATTAGAGCAGAATTAAATGAAATAGAAAACAGAAGAACAACCAAAAGAGTTAACAAGACCAAAAGCTGGTTCTTTGAAAAGATCAACCAAATCGATAAACCACTGGCCAAACTGACAAAAGAAAAACAGGAGAGGAAGCAAATAACCCGAATAAGAAATGCGATGGGTGATATCACAATAGACCCAACTGAAATTAAAAAGAATCATAACAGAATACTATGAAAAACTGTACTCTATTAAATTTGAAAACCTAGAGGAAATAGACAAATTTCTAGAACACACTACCTATCTAAACTAACACAAACAGAGGTAGAACAATTAAATAAACTTATAACAAAAGAAGAGATTAAAAGGTAATTTAAAAACTCCCAACAAAAAAAGCCATGGCCCTGATGGTTTCACTAGAGAATTCTACCAAACTTTCAGAGAAGAGTAAACACCACTACTACTAAAGGTATTTCAGAGCACAGAAAAGGATGGAATACTCCCTAACTCATTCTGTGAAGCCAGCATAACCCTGATACCAAACCCAGGTAAAGAAAGACACCACAATAAAAGAAAATTACAGACCAATTTCCCTCATGAACATAGATGCAAAAATCCTCAACAAAGTTCTAGCCAATAGAATTCAACAACATATCAAAAAAATAATTCACCATGTTCAAGTGGGATTCATAACAGGTATGCAGGGATGGTTGAACATTAGAAAAACAATTAATGTAATCCATCACATAAATACAACAAAAGACAAAAAACACATCATCTTATCAATTGATGCGGAAAAGGCATTTGACAAAGTCCAACACCCATTCGTGATAAAAACTCTCAGCAAAATAGGAATAGAAGAGAAATTCCTCAACATAATTAAGGATATTTATGCAAAGCCAACAGCTAACATCTTCCTAAATGGAGAGAGTCTGAAAGCACTCCCCTTGAGAACGGGACCCAGACAAGTATTCCCTTTATGACTACTCTTATTCAACATTGTGCTGGAGGTCCTAGCCACAGCAATTAGGCTAGAAAAGGAAATAAAGGACATTCAAATTGGTAAGGAAGAAGTAAAATTAACCCTTTTTGCAGATGATATGATCTTATACACAGAAAACCCCAGAGAATTCACAAGAAAACTACTGGAACTAATAGAAGATTTCAGCAAAGTATCAGTGTACAAGATAAACATACAAAAATCAGTTGGATTCCTCTACATCAACAAAGAGAACTTCCAAGAGGAAATCACCAAATCAATATCAGTTACAATGGCCCCCAAGAAGATAAAATACTTAGGAATAAATCTAACCAGAGACGTAAAAGACCTACACAAATTAAACTACAAGACAGTACTTCAAGAAACCAAAAGAGACCTGCATAAGTAGAAAAACATACCTTGCCCATGGATAGGAAGATTTGACATCGTGAAAATGTCAATTCTACCCAAAGCGATCTACAGATACAATGCAATCCCGATCCAACTTCCAATGGCATTTTTTAATGAGATGGAGAAACAAATCACCAACTTCATATAGAAAGGGAAGAGTCCCCAATAAATAAAGGATTACTGAAGAAGAAGAACAAAGTGGGAGGCCTCACATTACCTAATCTTAGAACCTACTATACTGCCTCAGTAGTCAAAACAACCTGTTACTGGTACAACAACAGACACACAGACGAATGGAATAGAATTGAGAATTCAGATGTAAGTACATCCACCTATGAGCAGCTGATATTTGACAAAGGCTCAAAGTCTGTTAATTGGAGAAAAGACAGTCTCTTTAACAAATGGTGCTGGCATAACTGGATATCCATCTGCAAAAAAATAAAACAAGACCAATACCTCACACCATGCACAAAAACTAACTCAAAATGGATCAAAGACCTAAATATAAAATCTAAAATGATAAAGATCATGGAATAAAAAATAGGGACAATGCTAGGAGCCCTAATACATGGCATAAACAGAATACAAAACATTACTAATAATGCACCAACACCAGAAGAGAAACTAGATAACTGGGAGCTCCTAAAAATCAAAACTTATGCTTATCAAAAGACTTCACCAAAAGAGTAAAAGACAACCTACAGACTGGGAAAAAATTTTTGGCTATGACAAATGCGATAAGTGTCTAATCTCTAAAATCTACAAGATACTGCAAAACCTCAACAACAAAAAGATAAATAACCCAATTAAAAAATGAGCAGAGGATATGAACAGGCACTTCACCAAAGAAGACATTCAGGCAGCTAACAGATATATGAGGAAATGCTCATGATCATTAGCTGTTAGAGAAATGTAAATCAAAGCTACAATGAGATACCATCTCACCCCAAGAAGGCTAGTATTAACCCAAAAAACACCAAATAATCAATGTTGGAGAGGTTGTGGAGAGACTGGAACACTTACACACTGCTGGTGGGAATGTAAAATGGTACAACCACTTTGGAAATTGATTTGGTGCTTCCTTAAAAAGCTAGAAATAGAAGTACCATATGAACCAGCAATCCCACTGCTTGGAATATACCCTAGAGAAATAAGAGTCATCACATGAACAGATATATGCACACCCATGTTCACGGCAGCACTGTTCACGATAGCAAAAACATGGAAACAACCTAGGTGCCCATCAACAGACAAATGGATAAACAAATTATGGTTTATTTGCACAATGGTATACTACGCAATGATAAAGAACAACAATGAACCGAGGAAACGTCTGATAACATGGATGAATCCGGAAGGCATTATGCTCAGTGAAATTAGTCGCAAAAGGACAAATATTGTATGAGACCAATATCATAACTCAAGAAATGGTTTAAACACAGAAGAAAACATTCTTCAATGGTTACAAGGGTGGGGAGGGAGGGAGAGGGTCATTCACTAACTAGATAGTAGATAAGAACTATCTTCGGTCAAGGGAAGGACAACACACACTACCGGGGAAGTTGGCACAACTGGACTAAACCAAAGCTAAGAAGTTTCCTGAATACAACCAAACACTTTGAGGCACAGAGTAGCAGGGACGGGGGTCTGGGGACCATGGTTTTGGGGACATCTAGGTCAGTTGGCAGAATAAAGTTTATTAACAAAATGTTCTGCATCCCACTTTGGTGAGTGGCATCTGGGGTCTTAAAAGCTAGCGAGGGGCCATCTAAGATACATCAATTGGTCCTGACACACCTGGAGCAAAGGAGAATGAAGAACACCAAAGACACAAGGAAGACATTAGCCCAAGAGCCAGAAAAGGCCACATAAACCAGAGACTGCATCAGCCTAAGACCAGAAGAAGTATATGGTGCCCGGCTACCACCAACGACCACCCTGACAGGGAACTCAACAGAGAGTCCCAGAGGTAGCAGGAGAAAAGCGGAGCGCCCTACTCCAATTCTAGTAAAAAGACCAGACTTAATGGTCTGACTGAGACTGCAGGGATCCCCGAGGATATGGCCCCCGGGCCCTCCAATAGCCCAGAAGTGAAACCAGTCCCAAAGCCAACTCTTCAGACAAAGATTAGACTGGACTATGTGACATAAAATGATACTCGTGAAGAGTGTGCTTCTTAGCTCAAGAAGACGCATGAAGCTAAATGGGCAGCTCCTGTCTGGAGGTGAGATGAGAAGGCAGACAGGGTCACGAGCTGGTTGAATGGACATGGGAAATCAGGGGTGGAAAGGAGGAGTGTGCTGTCACATTATGGGGAGAGCAGCTGGAGTCACATAGTAACGTGTGTATAAATTTTTTGTATGAGAAACTGACTCAAACTGTAAATTTTCACTTAAAGCTACAGTTAAAAAAAAAAATAATAATGTATGGTCCATCCCCACAACCCACCAATCACAAACCAACAGACAGTCCAATATCAAAGAGATCAATTAAAGGTGGGGTTGGGAATTAAATAAGTAAGTGAATAATGACTGCAGAGCACACTGGGAGTGGCAAGTGGGTGCAGGGCAAAGAGAAAAAGAGCCAAGAGAGGGCAGAAAAATAAAAAGCTATTCAATGTTAGTTTATGAGTGATGGAGGAAGAGGGCAAGGTGCTCAGCCGACATTACAGAAAAGAAGAAGTGAGATTCAGTTGTCTACTTCTAAACTTAAGAAAGAAAATCATAATGCTTCATAAAATCACTGAAGTAAATAATACAAAATATGGTAGTCCTCCGTTGTTTATTATAACCTTCGTGTTCTTTCCAGGCACTAAGATAAACCAGTGGGTGCAGAGAGAAATTGACATACCTCCATGTTGAGTAGTTACCACCATGACTCGATCAACCAACAAAGACACATGGAACCACTAGGTGCTGGGCACTGGGGATACCATGATAAACAAAACCAATTTGTTGGCTGTTCTCATGGAGATTATGGCCTAAACGGATGCTTGTCCTGTTGGGGCTACCTAGGCAAAAAGTGGGTGTTCCCCAAATAAGGACATATGCACCCAGTACACATGTGACACTGTTATCCATTTACTCAGGAACTTAAACATGTATTTATCTGGTTTTGGTTTGCAACCAATCAAACTGTTAAGGGTGCCACTGCTAACAGAAAAGTTCGTGGTGCAAACCCACTGAGCAGCTCCATGGGAGAAAGACCTGGCAATCTGCTTCCATAAAGACGACAGCCAAGAAAACCCTGTGAGGAAGTTCCACTGTGTCACATGGGGTCACTACAAGTCACAATCGACTTGGCAGCACCTAACAACAGCAGTGTCTCGGTCAGAGTCAAAAAGAAAGAAAATGACCTCAAAATTTCTGTAACCAAATAAGAAGAAGAAGAAGAACAATGACTATAATGATTGTAGTGCTTTCATAGAAGGTCAGCAAAAACGAGGGACACCCTCAATGATATTTATTTAGACAACGGACTCAGACACATCAACAGTCGTGAAGACGGCGCAGGACCGGGCAACATTTCCTTCCCGTATCCATAGGGTCGCCACGAGTCAGAGCTGCCTTCATGGCAACTAGCAAGAGCTCCTTGTGGAACACTAGGCTGCTGGTTTACAAACATGATATCATTTAATCCTCACCTAGGCTCTTGGAGTTTCGGTACCATTACTGCCTCTTTGACAAATGGGCACCGGAGGCACGGGGAGTTTAACTCCATTACTCAGTTGAGAGGCTCATTTGAAGCTGGATTCAAAATGAGGCTCTCTGACTCCAAAAATTAAACCCCTCACTGCTAAACTAGGACTATCCTACCCTGGCTGCTCAGTAATGTCACCTAGAACCCTTCTGAAAAATACCAATGCCTGGGACCCATCCCAAACCTGCTGAATCAAGAGACCAAACAACAGTTTTCTTAATTGTCCCACGTAGGTCTACTGTGTGTCAGGGTGTATGTACGACCTCTGCAGTAGTTTCTTCTCTCTCCCTATGACATCATGTTAAAATTTCTGACTGCTTACACACGGGTCCTCTTCTCTTCCCCAGCGGAGTGCCTCCTACAGCTTCATGACTCAAGCCTTGGTCCACAGCCCAGCAGCATCACCCGGGGACTAGTCAGAAATGCGGAGTCTCAGGCCCACCCCAGAACACTTGGCTCCGAACCTGCAGTTTAATCAGACCCCCACGTGCCCATTAAATTTGAGATCTGTCCTCAGTTGTGTTCTAGAGAGCCAATGCTCGTTCCTGAAGCAGTTAACATTGTTGTTGGGTGCCATCGTGTCGAATTTCTACTCATAGCGCCCCATGTAACAGGGTAGAACTGCCCCATAGGGTTTTGTAGGCTGTAGTCTAGACGGAAGCAGCTCGTCAGGTCTTTCTCCTGCAGAGAGGCAGGGTGGGTTCAAACTGCCAACCTTTTGGTGAGCAGCTGAGTGCTTAACCATTAAGCCCCAGGGATCCCTGAAGCTATTAATAGGTGCTACGAAAAACAGAGGCAGAGAAATAACAACCACCTCCACCTCCCAGCCTCCCTACCCACCAAGGAAAAACCTCTACCCTGACCAAGGGTTCTGCAGTCAAACATATTTGGGCCAAACTGGATTAAACAAAGTCAGATGACTTTCTCTTCCCTAGGCTCTAGCAGAACCTGTGATGTTAAATACTAATGTGCACCATAAATTTCCAAGAGGAGAAGCTTCCCAAAGATTTATGACCTGGTACCCTGTAACTCAGAAATCCTATTAGCATCTTCTGCAGACAGTGGGTTTCTAGGGACACATTATGGGAAAATTTATCCAAAAGAGGCAATCTTTTTCTCACCTCAGTGTCTACCCCACACACCTTTTACATAGTTAGGTTTTAGCTGTTTGCTTATTGATATGAATATGAGTAAAAGTCATAGAATTATAGTAAGCCTTTACAAGTATTTACTATGTATATCAGGCATAGTCCTGAGTGTTTACATTGTGTTAACTAGTATCTTCATAATGACTCTGTTAGATAGGTATGATTTGTATCTCCACTCCATGGTGAAGGAAACTGAAGAACAGACAAGTTAAATAGCCTATCCAAGGTCACACAGCTAGGAAATGGTGGAGATAAGAGTTTAACGCTGGCAGTCTGGCTCCAGAGTCTTCCTGTGAATCATCAGATTATAGGAAAATGTATCAATTACCTTCCAGCTACTCTCAAAGGCATCCTTGGCTTGGCTCAGAGTTCTGAGCTTAGTGTGAACTTTTAGCCGAAAGCATACAAAAGGAGCAAGGCATCCTAGCTCACACACTCAACTGCACTCATCCGTCATGAGACTTGGATGCTGGAATCCCAAACGATCTGTTGAAGGGACAAAATGGCAGAGGAGACCTCTGACGCTGGTGTTCCCCTGGCTGATATTTTAGCTTTTGTATCTTTGACACGTGACACACTTTACTTTCTGAAGGGACACATCGGTGGGGACTACGAGGTACTGATCTATCCTCCTCTTTACCACTCAGACTGAAACAACACAAAATAAAACCAAAAAATTTGGCAAGTCCAAGGAATAAAGGCACAGCTTCGACAAGATACCATCAATTCACGCCTGTAGAAACCAAGTCAGAAAATTCCGGTAACTTATCATATTGGTCTCCAACTACAGGTTGGTGGACTCAAGTGAATTAAAAAAAAAAAAAAAATCATGTTTGGTAAAGTGGAAGGTCAGAGGGGGTGAGGGAAACCCTCAGTGAGATATACTGATACAACGGCCACAAGAATGATCTCGAACACACCAACCATCGTGACGACGGCACAGGACCAGGGAAGGTTCTCTTCTGTTGTAAATGAGGTCTCCATGAGCCAGACCCACCTGGACAACAACTAACAATTGTTAAATATCTGTTACAGATAAAGAAACTGAGGCTCAAGTTAAAGTAATTTACACATAACCATCACGTATGGGAGGTAGAATTTGAACTCAAGCCCATCTGACTCTAAGCATGAGCCATGATCTCCTCCCTAAGCCATCGGTACTTCGGTTAGAAGGAGAAAAGTAAGTACACATTGAAAACAACTGTTTTGGGAAATCCTCAGAAAAATCACTGAAACCCTCTGCTTTGTGCAATAACTTTTTTCTCTTCTCATGTGAATAGATTAGACTAATAGATTATGAGCATTATAACGTATATCAGGGCTGATGTGAGCCTGTTCTTGAAAGATAAGCTGCATATCAGCACTGAGGGAAAATGAATTAAAATGCAAATCTGAGTGTGCCCCCATTGTTAGGCTATCTCTAATAGATATGTCTTCCTGAATATATCACAGGCAAAACTGTCAGTCTGCATCCCAAATAAAGCACAACCGAGCTCTAATGGCATTTCTCTAAGGGTAGAGTTTATAATTGGATTTTGCCATAGGTGGAGTTTGTAGTTGACCTTCACCTGGACCCATAATCTTTGCCTCATTGGAAAAAATAAAGAACAAACAAGTTCTGCTTCCCTGGCCCTTGCAACAGCAGTGGTCTGATCCAGAGCCTCAGCTGCAATGTGGGGGACACTCCCAGGTCTTCCGTGCCCTAGTCCTCAAGGAAGCAATGCCCGCTCTGAGGGCCCAGGACTGCACACATTATTGATGAGACCCACCTTGAGGGAGACTGCTGACAACGGCTCCATCAAGAGCTAAAAGCTGCTTGGACACTGCACTTAAAAGGAAGTGAAGGGCAGGTGAAACTCTTTGAACAGGCTCTGTCTTGGGGTATCTTGAAATTGCCATTTCATTAAGATTAAAAGATGGGGACATTGGTGATTCAGTGATAGAATTCTCGCCTTCCATGTGGGAGACCCGGGTTCGATTCCCTGCCACTGCCACTGCCACTCATGTACAGCCAACAGCCATTTGTCAGTGGAGGCTTACAGGTTTCTGTGATGCTGAACAGGTTTCAGCAGAGCTTCCAGACTAAGATGGACTAGGAAGAAAGGCCTGGAGATCTACTTCTGAATCAGCCAATGGTATGGATCACAATGGTCCCACCTGCAACCCATTATGAGGATGGCAGAGGACCAGGCAGCACTTCATTCCACTGTACATGGTGTCATCACGAGTTGGGGGGCGACTCGACAGCAGCTAACAACGACAACAAGGATCAGTCCTGCACATGGTAGAGATGAGAAGTATCCAAAAGTTTGTCGGACCCCAAAACAAAGAGCCGTGCAACGCTGACAAACAAAAACAGAACAAAACCCACAAGAGAAATGCAGACGAGAGCCACAGGCTTACAACGGAAATGGAGCAGAAGTCCGGCCGGTGGAAAAAGTCTACAGAGGAAGCATAATTTCAGCTGCACCTTGGAGGATGACCACAATCTGGGAAGGTAAGGAAGGTCAACAAAGAACACCTTTAGCAAGCCTGCAGAGACAAGCAATAGCATGTACTGAGGACACTTGGATGTTATGGGCATGTGTCTTTGCTTTTCCTGCCCAACACCCCCTTTGTCCTTGTGTTGGTAACAGAATCCCACTAGTCTTTAGCAAACTGCCCCACTCTCTCATCATATGACTCGGTCTCCTGTATCCCTGGATGAGCCTATGACTGAGGCTGTTCAGAGTAGCCCACCTCCACCCAAAGTGGCCACACGTCTAAGAGTGGGCACATGACTCAGGGGTTGATACCATGCCAAGGGAGAGGGTCTCTTCTCTTTCTGAAATCAAAAGTACTGATGAAAGAGCAAGCCTGGGGCTTCAGAGCTGTCCTTGTCACCATATGGGGAGAACCTAACTGAGAAGGAAGCTAGTGTAGAAAAAAAATCAGGGATAAAAGACGGAGAGACAGAGAAGAGGAAGGAGATAGAATGAGAAAGACAGAAAGACAGAGAAGGGAAGGAAGGGAAAGAGATAGCGGAGTGAAAGGAGAACAGGAGGGAGGAGACACAAGGGGAGAGAGAGAAAGAAAAGAGAGACGGAGAAAAGGGGAAGGAGAAAGAGGAGACAGAAGACAGAGAGAGAATCAGAGAGACCGACATTGATGACAGTGATTGAATCCCCGAATCCGTCCACGTAAAGCTAGGTGGACCCACAGAACTCCCAGTTATGTGAGCTAATCAGTTCCTTTCATTATTTGCTTGAGTTGGTCCCTGTCATTGGAGTCCTAAAGAGTCCTGAAGTTCACGGAGCCAACAAGTCTAGCAGGAGGAGAAGGGCCACTAGGTGGAGGAGGCTTGAGCAGTAGTAGGTCAGGGCCATATTTCAAGGTCGGCGACATTGAATTGCAGACGAAGATGTTTTCTGCTCTGAGCAATGGGAGCCTCCAAAGACAAGAGTCTCCACTATTTATCTATTTTGCCAATGTGGATAGGGAAATAAAAGACTACATCCTTTTTAGGAACTGCAGCCCTTTGCAGGAGTGATTTCCACTCCACTGTGTGTGCGCACGTGTGTGTACATGTGTGTGCACATGTGCACGTGTGTCGGTGTGTGTGCCTGTGCATGTGTGTGTGTGCATATATGTGTGTGTGATACATTCACGGATGTCAGAATAAATACTAAACATCACCTTCCCATCAAGTCATTTTTTGTAATGTCCTGGCAACTCCAGTTTGTAAGTTTGACATCCGCTTTTTTTCTCTTGCATTGGCCTGTTTTACCAGTGGCCTCTCCTTTTCCCGACATCTGAAAACACTCATTTACCTTCCACGGCTGAGTGATCAGACAGCTCAGAGTTCTTGTACATAACCCCCAGCAATCTCTTAGTCCTGAAAGGGTTGAGTGCAAACGAGGTGGGCATTTCACTGTAGCCGTAAAGTGTCTCATTTTCCCCATGCATGTTGTGAGTTTGTATGTCCACTGCATATCTATCAGACAGAATTCTAAAACAGCAGCCAGGACTCTGCTTTTCCAGCGACATGACAATGTCTTTTTGGGGAAATTGAAAATCTCTAGCCTAGCACAGAAAATTCAACCTAGTTGAAATTAATATCCACCAGGGGGCAGACTTGTTATCTTTATTGGGTGTGGAACTCACAAATTGGAACTCTTTTTTAAGAGTGAGATTTCTGCAAATAGCTGCCTCCTAAGACAATGAAAAAGGAAGACAGAAAGGGGAATCGATGCACTCACACTGTGGTGTTGGCGAAGAATACTGAATATACTCTGGACTGCCAAAAGAACGAACAAATCAGTCTCATAAGAAATACAAACAATATTCCTTATAAGTGAGGATGGCAAGATTTCAACTGGTTTACTTTGGACACGTCATCAGGAAAGACCAGTTGCTAGAACAGGACATCATGACTGGTAAAGGAGACGGTCAGTGAAAACAAAAAGAAGCCTCAATGAGATGGACTGGCACCACAGCCCCAGCAGCAGACTCAAACACACCAGTAATTATGAAGACAGCACAGAACCAGGCAATGTTTTGTTCTGTTCTACGTTAGGTCACCAGGAGTTGGAGCTTAGTTGATGGCAACAAGAACCCTGGCGGAGCCCTGGTGGTGCAGTGGTTAAGAGCTACAGCTGCTAATCAAAAAGGTCAGCAGTTTGAATCCACCAGCCACTGCCTGGAAACCCTACGGGGCAGTTCTACCCTGTCCTGTAGGGTTGCTATGAGTCTGAGTTGACTCGACAGCAACAGGGTTTGGTATGATAACAACAAAAATAGCACTGAGCCCGTTTAGGTTTTTATCGTCTTCAGTATAATGAATCCTGTAGTTGATACCACATGAGAAGAATAGCGCATAACCGTCTCTGTTTGGCAACGTAAAGGTAGCGGGGAAGATTAATATTTTCAGTCATAAAAATAAATATAAAAACAGTAATAATGAGCTATCCTATACTGAGCACTTACTGAATGCCAAGTCCTCATTCAGGACTTTATGGTCATGGTCTTATTTCATCTTCATAAAAACCTTAGCAGGTGGGTACTAATGTGATCATTATCCCCGTCTATCAACTGAGGCCACCACCTGTCAGTTTGTCCTACTGTGGTGGCATGTGTGCTGCTATGTTGTTGGAAGCTATACCACTGGTATTAAATACCAGCAGAGTCACCCATGGGGCACAGGTTTCAATGGAACCTGCAGCCTAAGACAGACTAGGAAGAAAAGCCTGGTGTCTACTTCTGAAAAATAGCCAGTGAAAACCCTATGGATCACAACAGAATGTTGTCCAGTATGGTGCTGGGAAATGAGCCCTCTAGGTTGGAAGGCACTCAAAATACAGTGGCCGCAACAATGGACCTGAGCAGACCAACAACCGTGGAGGCAGAGGACCGGACAACATTTTGTTCTGTTGTACACAGGGTTGCCAGGAGTCAGAGGTGACCTGATGGCAACTAGCAACAACAGCAACTGAAGAAACTAAGGTTCACACATCTCATTAATTTATCTAAGGTCACGCGGCTAACCCACGAATGACAATGTGGTTGTAACCCAAATAACGCAGCATCCAAGTTCCTAAACACTACAAATGGCAGAAAACAGAAACATCTGCATATTCAGCACTGTTTAGCCTATTGCACGCTTTGTCTTTGCAAACTTTACTTAAAATCCTTTAATGAAAAAGTTCAACTTTATAGGACTCCATGATTTAGCATTAGATGGAAAGTAAGCATTTTAAACACAATGGCAGAGTCTTCTTGTGATAAACTTGTTCAGTGTGTTTATATGCAATGAAAACATTTTCATATGAAAAAGCAAAAAGGAACTTTGTGGAAAACGTTACTTATGCCAAATATATCCATTTTAGAAAATTAATAATCCTCAGAATCAGATATGCAGAGAACAACTTCACCAGCTGAAGAAATAATTTCTAGAACTCCAGTTTAATGTATAACAATGGGCAACGAAAAAGGAGGACCTAAGAAGACACCTTGGAATTAGGGTGTTGGCAAAGAACACTGAATATACCACGGACTGCCAGAAAAATGAACAAATCTGGCTTAAAAGAAGTACAGCCAGAATGCTCCCTAGAAGCTAGGATGCTGAGACTTTGTCTCATGTACTTTGGACGTGTTAGCAGGAGGGAACAGTCCCTGGAGGAGGACATCACGCTTAGCAAAGTAGAGGGTCAGCAAAAAAAAGGAAGACCCTGAATGAGATGGACTGACACAGTGGCTGCAACAATGGGCTCAAACACAGCAACGATTGTGAGGATGGCCCAGGACCGGGCAGGGTTTCATTCTATTACACATAAGGTCCCTATGAGTTGAAGTTAACCTGATACCACCTAACAACAGTTTAATGTGTTTAAGTGTTTAAAGTAATACCAGGCTTATGATACGAAAAAAAAAAAAATCAGTAATCTGCGTTAGCTATAATTCAAAGATAAGTACAACTATCTGCCCGATTTCTTAATTTATAAGCATGATTTCACAATAAACAGTTTCCTCTCAAGTTATAGTCATGGGATGATGATTCGTATCACAGAATCTTAAGTCACAGAACTTAAACACAATAAAGGAGGTAAGGTTTGACAGGCAGGAAGCGTACTTCTCACCTCCTCCCTATGTGGACACTTCTTTTATAGTCTTCTTCCTACCCCAACATGCATTGCATTGAATCAAGGTTTGGGCAAAAGTATCCTATAGACTCATATCAATCCATAAACATTGCAGATTTAGGTTAAAATATAAGATTGACCCCTGGTATTTTTACATATCAGTGATTTTGGTTTATTTTCTTTTTAGCTATGTTCTACTGAATCATTTTGGAAAGAAAAGAATAACCAGTAAAGACTCTCGTATCTTGAAGCTAAGATGAAGACGTTCTGCCGAGTGAAACAAGTCAACCACAAAAGGATAAATATTATACGACCTCACTTACATATAAAGACAGGAACAGGCCAATGTAGAGAACCCAAAGTTGATGAGCGGTCACCACGGGCTAAAGGGAGGGGGACACAGGCGGAGTCACTGCTTATGGAGCACTGAGTTTCTGATGGTGGTGATTAAAAGTCACACTGATTAAGGGGAATGGCTGTGCAGCTGATGGGTGTAACTGATGTCACTAAGTTGTACACCTGTAAAAGGTTGAATTGGCCAAAAAAAAAAAAGATACCAGGAGACGTCTTCAGCTTAAAAGACATTCATGTTTACTTGAAAACTCCATTGTCAATTCAGACAAATTAACATACCAACTCAACTACAAAAAACAAAGCAAAACCCTCCCTGATTTATCTGATTTGTCAAGCCCTGGAAGCCTTTCAGCTGCTTAGGTTATTTAGTACAAGCAAGGGCTGCAACAACAATACACTTACCAGGGGCCGATTATCCAATAGGCAAGGTAAGCACAGTGCATACCTTGCTTACCAGATTATGTGTAGTGAACAATTTCACATTTTTTCACCCCGTCAAAGATTCTGGCTGGCATCTACCTCTCTCCCAACCTGACAGCCCTTCCTACAGAATCAAAGACTCTTTTCAAGTTTACAATCCCTGGCAGGGATGGATGACTCAGTCAGCAAGGTAAGCACGGGCTTACTTGTGCTTACTTACTAATCTGCAGTGAACAATTTCACTTCAGATGATCTGGTAAGCAAGGTAAGCATTATGCTTACATTACCTGTTGGATAATCCACCCCTGAACTTACCCATCGTTTATGCCCAAACAGGATTCCTTCACGCATAATGAAATGCCTAAATGAAATTTGTTTTAACATGCAAGTAAATGCTATTTAGAGCATTTATTTTTTATTTTTATTTTTTTATTGTACTTCAGGTGAAGGCTTACAGAACAAATAGTTTCTCATGAAACAGTAGTACACATATTGTTCCATGACGTTGGTTAACAACCCCACAACATGTCAACACTCACTTCTCGGCCCCTTTTTTTTTTTTTTTTTTTGATGAAAATACACACAGCCAAAGATACACCATTTCAAAAATTTCTACATGCACAGTTCAGTGACATCAACACATGTTGCCCTATGACAATGGTTAGCAACCTCACAACACATCCACACTATCGTTACTCAACCTTGGGTTCCTATCACCAGCTTTCCTGTCCCCTTCTGCCTTCTGGCCCTTATCCCTGAACTGCTGTACCTCATTAGTCCCATTTGGTTTTATGGAGCTGTCCACTCCCCGGCCGAACGGTGAACCTCAGAAATGACTTCACCACTGAGCTAAAAGGGTGTCTGGAGGCCTGTTTAGAGCATTTTGCAAAAAACAAACTTAATATAACTGCCTTGACATATATATATTTCACGGTGACCTGTCTTTACCCACCGCCCTCTCCACCCCCCCACCCCCCATCCCACAACAATTTACAAAAGATCCTACTGGTCTTCTGTCTGCTCCCATCCTCTCATCAAGAAGCCCTGGTGGCACAATGGTTAAAGGCTTGGCTGCTAACAGAAAGGTCAACAGATCGAACCCGACAGCAACTCTGCAAGAGAAAAGACTTGGCGATCTTCTTCTGTAAAGATTACAGCCTTGAAACCCTATGGGAGCAGTTCTACTCTGCCTTGTTGGGTCACTATGAGTTGGAATTGACTCGATCGCACACAACAACAACGTCCCTCCCATCAGGAGTCCCTGGGTGGCACAAACAGTTAAGCACTCAACTAATAGCAAAAATTCTGCTAATTCAGGCACCTCTTGAGGCACGTTGGAAGACAGGCCTGGCAATCTGCCTCCAAAAGGTCACAGCCTTGAAAACCCTATGGGGCAGTTCTACTCTGTAGTATGGGGTAGCCATGAGTCGGAATCGACTCGGGGGAAACTAACAACACCATCTCATCACTTCCAGGAATCCCCCTTCAGGCGGAATGCCTCCGATCCTAGGGATCTACTTACATAATGGCCCAAGACCGATTCATAACTATGCTCTCCAGGACTCACTGGACACAGTGTCACTGTCATTCTCAAAAGCACACGGCATGCCTACTCTCCTCCATCTGTGGTTTCCAAACACCTGGGAAAGTACAACCCTACGAGCTTTCCTGGGTGCCTTCATCGGGTGCCATGTTTCCCCCTCAAGTTTGTGTTTCCTTGGAAACATCAGTGCCATTGTTGTCGGGTGCAGGAGAAAGGACAATGTCGAAACACCCCTGTCCTTTGACCCACCTGTTACTGGGGTGATTCATGCCCCCCACCCTGTATTTCCCTGCACAGAGAAAGCAAGTAGCACTTTTTAATGGCGAACCACCCACTTAGTCATCAAGACATGGTTACGCCCGGTGCTTCCTGCCACAAGTACAGATGCTATTCTTCAGAAATCTGCACTGCTTGATTCTGACACTCATATCTAAGAAGTTTTCTTTTGTGTGGTGCTTTTGCAGCTAACGCCGGCTAACAGCTAAGGGAAAAAAGTCAGACTTTCAAAGAGGAACACAAATAGGGGGTTGCAGGACTGACAGCACTTTGCAGCTCCCTCTGGCTTCTGAAAGCTTATTTGGCTAGAAAGCATGTACTATGCCACCTAATTTGGTTCAACCTACTCAAAGTTTGTTCCCAGCGATTAGGGGGTTGGCTAGATGACTCACAAAGGAAAAATATCTGTTGGCCATAGTAACACAGAGCATGGTGATTTCAATCTTGGAACAAGACGGAAGCCAGCCACTCATTTTCTCCAAATGGAAGCCAAGCATGCTTCGGCGACAGTGGCTGTTCCTGGGCACAACAGACGGCATCAGCTCCAGTCCTTTCGGAGGCCCTCCGCTACCCTAAATGTTGTTGGGCAGTTGTCATTGTGAAGTCGCCTTGGAATGAAGCAGATGACATTCAGTTCCCTTCCAGACCTATTTTGGATGACGGCTTGTGTTTGACTTGGAATGTTGGCTTCTATCAGGTTTTCTTGGCAGGACACAATCTCTACTCAGACTCCTGGGGAGAGGTCATTAATCACAGCCAACAGGCTAGATGGGGGAGAGAGGGGCTTTATTGAGAGAGTGATCACTTATCCATTCATTTATATAATCAAGGCCTGATAAAAGGGTGAGGCTGCAGAATAAGTTTGGACAATGACCCTGATGTCACAAGCTTACGTTGTAGTTGTCAGTAGAAAGCGAGAGACGCAGAACACCAACAAGGGCAACTGTTCTAGCAATAACACAACAGGATCACGAGGGGCGGATGTGGGCAGGTTCCCACTGTGTGGCCAGGGGACGTCTCTCTAAGAAGTGACATTGGTGGGTGAGTCCTTTATGGAATGACGGAGAGGTTGAAAGGTCAGGTGCAGAGTCTCTCAAGGAGGGAACAGCAAGTGCAAAGGGCCAAGATGGGGACAAGCTTGGCTTCTAAAGGAAAAACTGAGGTGATAGGAGACAAGGGGAGCCCCTGGGTGGTGCAAACAGTTAACACACTCTGCTGCTAACCAACAGATTGGCGGTTTGAGTCTACCCAGAGATGCCTTGTAAGAAAGGCCTGGCAATCGACTAAAAAACCAGCCACTGAAAACCCTGTGGAGCACAGTTTTACTCTGACACACATGGGGTCACCATGAGTCAGAGTTGACTCGATAACAACTAGTTTCTGGAGTCCCTGGGTGGTGCACATGGTTAATGCACTCAGCTGCTATTCAAAAGATAGAAGGTTCCAGTCCACCCAGAGACATCTCAGAAGAAACGCCTGGCGATCTACTTCTGAAAAATCAACCAATGAAAACCCTGTGGAATGCAGTTGACTCCAGGGCAACCGGCAGGAGACAGGGTCAGAGTGAAGGTCAGGAACCAGGTTATGCAGGGCCTTGCAGACCAGGACAAGGACTTCGGGTTTTGTTCTCACTGTGTTATAACATCACTGGGGGGAGATACGACATGACAGAGACCTAAAGGATCACCGTAGCTGCTGTGGGAGAACATAGACACAGGAGCCCAATTACGAGACCCTCGTAATGAGCCAAGGATGATGGTATCTATCCTAGGATGGTGGAGCTGGAAAATCAAAGAAGTGTGCGAGCCTGGGATATGATTTGGAGAAGGAGCTTACAGGACCAGCTAAGGAGTAACCAGGTGACCAGTTGCCATTGAGCCAACTGCGACTCATGGCAAATCCATATTTGTCAGTGTAGAACTGTGCTCCATAGGGTTTTTGATGTGAATTTTTTGGTAAGTAGATTGCCAGGCCTTTCTTCCAAGGCACCTTTGGGTGGGTTCGAACCTCCAACCTTTCGGTGAGCAGCCGAGCTCTTTAACCATTTGTACTACCAGGGACTCAGCTAAGGACTAGATGTGGTCTGTGAAGGGAAGACACAAGTCAAGGTTGACGCCTCATTTCTGACAGGAATGTCACATAAGCACTTTCAGCAAGGGCAAGAACAACCAGAAGGTTATTCTACTGACCTGTGTGTGTGTGGCAGGGGCATTTAAGCAAGTCTCAGGGTCTGTTATTAAGCGCTGGACCGCTACTGCCCACAGTTATTACAGCACCTGAATGCCGACCAGGGAAAACAGCAGCCCAAACCTGAAGAGATATCGATTCAATGCTCAATACCCTCTTCTTGGCACTTTGAAGAAGCAATTTTCCTTTCTATTGCCACATCATGTCGGGATTCTATTTGTCTTTTTTGTTCGGGTGGGCATCAGGTGGAACCACATAACATCCCTGCCAAATTTATATGGAAATACAGGATGCAACTTTAAGAAGGGAGCTCCCCGGAGCGGCTGCAAATGGAGGTGCAGATGGCATTCATTACACTTAGTTTTTGGTATCGGTGTGACGTTCCATCATCTGGAGGAGCTCTGGGACAGCCAGTGGACAGACTGACAATGCAGGAGAGGCAACAACAGCAGAAAGACAAAAACCCAATCACAAACTGGGGGAAGGGACCTGAACGGACATTTCTCCAGAAAAGACACACAGGCAGCCAAGGAGCACGTGAAAAGATGCTCCACGCCATCCATCAGCAGGACAGGCAAATCAGGACCACAGTGAGATACCACTTCACACCCACTAGGACGGCTATTCTCAGAAAAACAAAAAACAATAGGTGTTAGCCAGGCTCTGGAGAAACTGGAAGCCTCATCCACAGCGCTACAAATGTCAAATGTCGTATGAAACAGTTCAGCAATTCCTCAGAAGGTTAGACACAGAATTACCACAGGACCCATTTTCCTTTTTTCTTCTTCTTCATTCACATGTACATATCTTTTTCTGAACACAGAATGTCCCTTTATCCCTAAATACTTTCATGCGTTTTCTAAAACAGAAATGTAAAATTTCTCTAATATTTTAAATAAATGTAAAATAATATAGTACAATTATCAAAATAAAAATTCAATATTAATACTGTCTTATTATACAGATGTTACCCAAATTTTACCAGTTATCCAAATAATGTCTTTTTTAGAGTAAAATTAAATCCAGGCCCGGGATAGACACAAATAGTCCTCGAGGGATCCCCAAAGTAAAAGTACAGTTACTACTATGGCATCAAGAAAACGAAAGGAGAAGTCTGACCGAGTTAGAAATGGCTACATAACCAGCTTCCCTTCTGGTATATTCCTAAATCAATTCTCTCTTGAAACTCAAGTTCTGAGACACATACTCCCAACTCCCCATAGCCACATATTTGTAAAGAAGCCCTGGTGGCACGATGGTTAAACACTCAGCTGCTAACTAAAAGGTTGGCAGTTCAAACCCACCTAGCTGCCCCACAGACAAAAGACCTGGCAGTCTGCTCCCATAAAGATGACAGCCTAGGAAATCCTACAGGGCGGTTCTCCCCTGTCAGATGGGGTTGCTATGAGTCGGAATCCACTCGATGGCACCCAGCAACAACAACACGTAATGGTAGAGAACCAGTTGCCGCTGAGTCGATTCCAAGGCATGGCAACCTCCTGTGTGTCAGAGTAGAACTGAGCCCCATAGGGTTTTCAATGGTGACTTTATGGAAATAGATCATCAGGACTTTCTTCTAAAGCATCTCTGGGTGGACTTGAACCACCAACTTCTGGGTTAGCAGCCGAGTAGTTTAACCATTTGCACCACCCAGGGATTACAAATTATAGAGAAAATAATATTTACATGCAGAAGACCAGACCTTTTACTTCTATCAACACATACAAAGTGTCCTCAAGTAAGCACCTTGAGACAGGGATTTTTGTCTGAGCTTTCTTTGTCATCCACACTGCCTAACTCATAGAAGCTGCTCGATAAATATTTGCTTAATGTAAGTAAGAGACACCACTCCATTTGCTAGAACATTACAGCTGAAATGACAATAAGTTTTGCTGAAAGGTATAACCATTCCAATAAAATTCAAATTCAGTCTTTATATAAAACTCAAATGAGCTTCTTTATGACTGAATCAAAGAAAGCTTCCCAGGCATGTGGAGACTAGTACAAGGTGCCATTAATTCTGTCACGACAGACTGACAAGCTGAACTTCGTGGGACTTCTGAGACAAGAACTAAACAGCCTTATTCACAATCATCTGATTGCTTTGAGGTACATTATCTATGATTTGTAGTCTTCACTTCAATCCACCCACCTTCAGTAAAATATCACTCAGACAGGTCCAGTGTCCCACCGATACAGTTGAAAACATCCGTAGATTTCTTCAGACCAGCGTTTTCCCTGATGCCCAGTGACTATGTTTGTTGTTGTTGTTATTGGGTGCCACTGAGTTGGTCCAGACTCACAGTGACCCCATGTACAACAGAATGAAACACTGCCTGGTCCTGCGCCATCCTCACAATCTTTGTTATGCTTGAGTCCATTGTTGCAGCCACTGTGTCAGTCCATCTCATTGGGGGTCTTCCTCTCTTTCACTGACCCTCTACTTTACCACGCATGATGTCCTTCTCCAGGGACTAGTCCCTCCTGATAACATGCCCAAAGTACATGAGATAAAGTCTCACCATCCTCCCTTCTAAGGAGCATTCTGGCTGTACTTCTTCCAAGACAGATTTGTTTGCTCTTCTGGCATTCCATGGTATCTTCAATATTCTTCACCAACACCATAATTCAGATGTGTCAATTCTTCTTTGATCTTCCTTATTCATTATCCGGCTTTCACATGCTTATGAGGTGACTGAAAATACCATGGCTTGGGTCAGGCACACCTTAGTCCATTGACTATAGTGGACATTATTGTTGGTTACCCAGAATCTGTCCCCACTTCTCTTGGTAAAAACACCTCAGTTTTATTTTAGGCAACTTCTCCTCTCCTAGTTTCCATGTAGTATAGATAGGGCTTACCATATCTTTATCCTCCATTATCAGATAAGGCCACATAACCAGGTGTAGTCAGTCAGTATGTTATGAGTTATTTTGTGTCCTCCAAAAAGATTTGTTCAAGTCCTAATTCATGGTGCCTGTCAGTATGGCCTTATTTGGAAATAGGGTCTTTGTAGATGTAGTTAGTTAAAATGAAGTCATACCTGATTAGGGTGGACCTTTGATCCAATACGACTGGTGTTCTTATAAGAAGAGAAGAGATACAGAGACAGAGAAACACACGCGTAGAAGGCCATATGCTGATGGAGGCAGAGACTGGAGTGACTGGAGTTGATTCCAACTCATAGCAACCCTATAGGACAGAGCAGAACTGCCACATACGGTTTCCAAGGAGTGGCTGGTGGATTCAAACTGCAGACATTTTGATTAGCAGCCAAAACTCTTAACCACTGTACCACCAGGGCCCCTGGTAAGGTAGAGGGTCAGCAGTGAAAAAGAGGAAGACCCACAATAAGATGGATTGACACAGTGGCTGCAGCAATGGGGTCAAGCATAGCAACGATTGTGAGGATGGCACAAGACCAGGCAGTGTCTTGTTCTGTTGTGCATAGGGCCACTATGAGTCGGAAATGACTTGACGGCACCTAACAACAACACATTTGGAACGTATTGACTGAAAAAAAATTCATTATTTATTTGAAATTCAAATTTAACTGGTGGCTTGTGTTTTACATGACACCATTCTGAGCAGGGAAGGAAGTGCCTAGGTTCTGGATCTAGCTTGTCCACTAGCTTGCTGTGTACCCGGACACCTACATCACCTCTAAGGTTTAGGCTTCCTTTTCTCTCACACTCCCCAGGGAGCACAAATAAATGAAATATATAAAATACCTTTTAAAAAGTCCACTATAGAGACTACCCATTTCAGCAAGAATGCTCAGGTGAGAGTTACAGACAATCTCCAAAATGGGTTTGTAAATAACCATATCTATTATCACATGTACTCCACCACCTGTCTGTCATCTGTCATACCGTGATGGCTTGTGTGTTGCTATAATGCTAGAAGCTATGCCACCGGGATTTCAAATACCAGCATGGTCATCCATGGTGCACAGGTTTCAACAGAGCTTCCAGAATAACAGAGACTAGGAAGAAAGGCCTGCTGACCTACTTCTGAAAATTAGCCAAGGAAAATTCCATGGATCACCACAGAATACAGTCTGATATGGTGCTGGAAGACGAGCCCCCTAGGTTGGAAGGCAGTCAAAATACACAGTGGCTGCAACACTGGACTCAAGCAGACCAACGATCATGAAGGCGGACAGGACCGGGCAACGTTTTGTTCTGTTGTGCGTGAGGTGGCCATGATTCAGAGCCGCATGCCAACCTCAGCTTGCTCCTTGGTTGTTAGGAAAGAGTTTCTCAAGGTGACATGATGCTCACCACAGCTTCAGGCATCAGCTCCTCCACAACCACGTCAAGAGGCAGGATATGACGATTCTCTTTTCTATGTGTCTCTTAAGAGCAAGGGAACCTTTTACAGAAGTCCCCAGATGAACTTCTCGCATCCCATGAGCAAGAACGAGGTCACATGTCCACCACAGAGAAACCACAAGAAGGGAATGTTCTATATTTGGTCAAGTCAAGCATGGTGCACTCCACAGGGCTTAGCGAGGCTCCTGTAAAACAAATGGCTTCCTGATCCTTTAACAAAATCCTTGTTCTATTAGCTGCGTTGGGGTGCCTGATGGGCAAGTAACCTACTGTGTCCAAATACGACTACATTAGTTTATGCATGCTAAGAGGTAACCAACTTCTTTGGGGGCATAATGTAAAGGAATATTTATTTTAAAAGATATTTTAGAAATTTAGATGGAATAATGAAATGAGCATAAACCCTAGGTTGAGAAAGAGCTGGGCTTGAATCCAATCCCGGTTACTGCTTCTGGGATCTTGGGCAAATCCCTTCATTCCCTCCTCTGTAAAGCAAGAATCAGAGCCCCCAATTCATAGGGGTGTTGTTATTAGCTGCTGTCAAGTCAGTCCCCAGCTCATGGCGATCCCACATGCACAACAGAAAGAAATGCTGCCCAGTCCTGCCCCGTCTCCGTGATCGGTTGCAGATCATACAGCTGTGATCCACTGGGTTTTCACTGGCTGATTTTTGAAAGTAGATCGCCAGGCCTTTCTTTCTAGTCTATCTTAGTTTACAAGGTTTGCTGAAACCTGTTCAGCATCATAGCAACACATAAGCCTCCACTGACAGACGAGTGGTAGCTGTTCATGATGTTCACTGGCCGGGAAACGAACCAGGGAGAATTGTACCACTGAACACCAGTGCCTCTCATAACACGTAAGATGGTTGTGAGGCACCACAAATGTAAACGGCCCCACAGGGGTAACGAATTTCTCACAGTGCTTGGCACAGAGTGAATTTTCAGTAAATATCAGCTGTTAATATCGTTTTTAAATGCTCAGCAAGGGCAAACATTCAAAATTTTCTCAAAGTGAAAAAATATACAGCATCTTTTAAGGTTGTGGGTTCAGAAGCAAGATTGCTAATTCCCACATGAACACGTCTACTCTCAGCCACATGCCATCTTCCCATCAGACCTTAGAGGGACCATTTCAAGAAGTCCAAGTCTAGGTCATTGTGCATGGAATTGCAGTTGGTCTGATAGAGTGCCTGCCCACTCTGGGCTGCTTAGAGACCTCTGTGCCATTTCACATCGGCCACTGAGCAGCTGGCAGATGGTAATGCCTTCCAGTCACTGTCAACTTGGGACACTTCTTAACCAGTAACCTGGAGGTTAAAAGCCGCTTATCCCATCACTGAGTCCTTGAAGCGGCTTACACAAACAGGGGAAAACTCAACCTTCTGGACCATAAAACATGCGCTGTATTTTCCAGGGTTCCCACTTGCTGGGCAGATAGTCTCCCTTGTCTCACTTCATTTCTAAATTTGCGGGCCAGATTGCCAAGATAAATTCTTCAACAGTCCACAACTCTGGAACGCGGGACCCTGAACTGCAACGTTGTCTTCAGCTTTTATTATGAAATCACCACTGATGACTTAGTTTCCCATGGTTTGTTTCCTGACTGTCCCCGAGTGACAGATGACAGATCATGATGCCCAGAGGGGTCACAGGACAGGATCCACCCCACTCTACCCATCCTCAAATGACCAAGCTACCATTTAACACTGTGCAGGGCCCTTCGTCATAAATAAAAAGAAAGCTTATCTGCTGGACATTCCAAATTTCTAAAAGATTGTTGTTGCTGTGTGTAATGGAGTCAATTCTGACTCTTGGAGACCCTACAGGACAGAGTAGACCTGCCCCCTAGGGTTTCCTTGGCAGTAAGCTTTATGGGAGAAGATTGCCAGGTCTTTTCTCCTTCAGAGCGGCTGGTGGTTTTAAACCACCGACCTTTCAGTTGGCAGCCAAGCACTTTAACCACTGCTCAACACTTAACCACCAGGGCTCCTTCCTAAAAGATTGTTGTTGTTAGGCACCCTTGAGTTGGTTCCAACTCATAGCGACCCCATGTACAACAGAATGAAACACTGCCCAGTCCTGTGCTGTCCTCACAATCATTGGCTATGTTTGAGCCCATTGTTGCAACCACTGTGTCAATCCATCTTGTTAAGTGTCTTCCTCTTTTTCACTGAATGTTTACTTTACCAAGCAGGATGTCCTTCTCAATGGACTGGTCCCTCCTGATAACGTGTCCAAAGTAAGTGAGACAAAGTCTCAGCATCCTTGCTTCTGAGGAGCATTCTGGCTGTACTTCTTCTACAACAAACTGACAGACAAGTGGCGACCTGATAGATGAACTGATTTATAGTTTCTCTGCTCAACCCTGCATTTATGTCTCTGACATTTATATCCATTCCAACGTCAAATGTGTCCTCCTCTTACATTCTGTCCCAAGTCAATAGCCAGCAATGAGGTCTGAGAATTAGCAGATTCCTCGTCTTCATCATCACTGGCTCCCATTCCTCTTCTTCATAGGAGAAAAAAAATCGACCCCTAACAAGACAGATTCACTACCTGATATACTGAGACACAATATTCTGTCCACTTTTTAGTTGCCCAACAGCTACATTGCTTATTTGGCGTGTGATACCATGATTATAATTTCCACTTATTCAATGATTTATTCTTCACCTACTCAATCACTTCCTCAAAGGAATCCCTTCCTTAATGACCTTATGTGCATCATTTTCCTTAAAATAACCTTGTGAGATACGTATGCTATCAAAAACCAAAAAACCAAACCCACTGCCGTTGAGTTGATCCTGACTCGTAGCAACCCTGTAGGACAGAGTAGAACTGCCCCATAGGGTTTCCAAGGCTGTACAAAGCAGATTGCCACATCGTTCTCCTGCAGAGTGGCTGGTGGGTTCAAACTGCTGACTTTTTGGTTAGCAGCTGAGCACTTTAACCACTGGGCCCCCAGAGCTCCTTGATAGTATGATAAGCCCAATTTTATAGATGAGCAAATTGAGGCTTAGAGATAAGGGGCTTATACAATGTCACAGGCTTAGTAGGGTCAGCACGTGACTTCTATTCAGGACTTCAAAATCCATGCTGTCTATCAACAGATGAATGGCTAAACAAGATGTGATTCATACATACAATGGAATAGTATTCAACCAAGAAAATAAATGAAGCTCTCACATCTGCTACAACATGGATGAACTGTGAAAACACGCTGAGTGAAATAAGTCAGACACGAAAGGACGAATCTTCTATGATCCCACTGACATGAAATATCTAGAATAGGCAAATGCATTGAGACTAAAGTTAATGAGTGGTCACCAGGGGCTAGGGAGAAGGGGAAGGCTGAGTTATTGCTCAAGGGGCTCTGAGTTTCTGTTTAGGGTGATGTAAAACATCTGAAAATGGATAGTGGTGATGGTTGCACAACATGGCGACTGTAACCAATGTCACTCAGCTGTACTCTTAACAATGGTCAGAATGGCAAATGTTTTTTATATATATTTTACCATAATAAAAATACATAGATAGGTATTAGGGGGGGAAAATCCAAGCTGTTGATCACCAGGCTACGTTCACAGGGACTTGGATAGCGTATGAACTCATACTAATTTTGAACCCTCAGCTGCTATTCAAAGCAGAAATCACTATAAATTAGGAAACAGGTTGTCATGGATTGAATTATGTCCCCCCAAAAATGTGAGTATCCATTTGGCTGGACCATGATTCCCAGTATTGTATGATTATCCACCATTTTATGTGATTTTCCTGTACGTTGTAAATCCTGTCACTATGATGTAATGAGATGGATTAGTGGCAGTTATATTGATGAGGTCTACAAAATTAGGTTGTGTCTTAAGCCAGTGTCTTTTGAGATATAATACAGAGAAGCAAGGGGAGAGACATGGGAACTTTATACCACTAAGAAAGCAGTGCTGGAAGCAGAGCGCGTCCTTTGGACCTGAGGTTCCTATGCTGAGATGCTCCCAGACCAAGAGGATATTGATGACAAAGACCTTCCTCCAGAGATGACAGAGAGAAAGTGTTTCCCTGGAGCGGATGCCCTGAATTTGGGATTGTAGCCGACTAGACTGTGAGAGAATAAATTTCTCTTTGTTAAAGCCATCCACTTGTAGTATTTCTGTTACAGAAGCACTAGATGACTAAGACACAGGTGTAGACCAGGACCCGACCCACCACGAGGGGGGCACTGAACTAGTTACTAAAGCCAGGCATTCATGTCTTCTCTGGGTTGGTTAATCATCTCAGGAGCCTTCAATGTTCCTCTCCTGTTTTTTAGGAAGACCTCCTTTTCTCTCTCCTCTGAGAGGACAATCTTCTGGGCCAGATACTCAGACACGGAGACTCTGGAGGTATTTTCTGCTGATAACACCTGGTGCACCTCCCTGAGTTACGGGCTCATGCAGATGATGCCATCCATATATTATCCATGATTTGAAGGGGGAAAGCCAGATATAGCACCCATTGCTTAGCGATGTTCAATCAAGCTCTTGTAGTAATGTTTCTAGGGTAATTAGATTCATGGCTTGCTACAGGGAACAATTTCTTCCACTAACTTATCTGGACTGCAGATACAAGCATAAACACTCCAGTGGGGCCTCTAAATTCTGACCCAAACTTGAGCCGATCTGACTTTCATCTCATGCCAGAAGCTGCTGGCTGAATTACGGCAGCTTTCCTCCTTCCACCTTGAAATAAGCAGGCCTCTGGGAGTTTCAACAGCCACTTAAGACTTTCTGTGCATATTTGGATGAAGAAAACAGCAGCTAAGGAAAAAAACAGAGAGAGAGAGAGTAGGAGAGGAGATGGAGGTGGGATGAAGAGAGAACGAGAGAGAGCTAGGCAGTTTTCAGCTTCTCGCTCTTCTAATTATCAAAGTCCCTATTGATTATCCTATTTGTTGTCTCAACTCAGACAATATTACCCTACCATAGGATTCACATTTTAATATGACATGATTTTTTTAGTGCATTCTATCAGCTTTGATGAAAACCTAGGTCTTCAGGGCATTCTTTTATTATTAATTATTATTACTATTTTCTTCCCTGGCCGGTAAAGGATATTACAAGTTTAAATACAGCTTGGGAAGCGTGAACGTCATTGAGAAAACCAAGGAACGGCTATTCACATCGGCAACAGGAGTTCATTAACACCCAGCTGTTCAATTAAAGCTTTTTCCCTTTTTCAAGCAGCATCTCCTTCTACCATCTTTGCAACTCCCTTCCAAGACTCCAATGTGGATTCCAGCAAAGCTGCAGCAGAACCATAAAATGCAGGGATGCTTTCTTAATTTTTTCCCCTTACTCCTCAGAAGAGCCGAGGAAAGAGGCAGGACCTTGAAAACCAATTCATTCCGCCCTGCCTGATGCCCACTCTGTGTCTTCCTGGCTCCCAGCAGCGCCTGCACAGCCTCACCAATACTCCTCCACTTCTCACAAACAAATCTGCTTCTATTAGGAATGTGATATTTGGGCGGTGAGCTATTAAACGCACAAAGACAGAGAATTATATCAGACACTGACGGTGAAATAAGGATGTGATTCCTGAAAAGAAATGGCTCCTGGATTCCCTAAGCCTGGCCATAGACTCGGGAGAAGCGTTCAGATGGGTGCTCACCTCCTCTGTTATTTACAGGAAGAGTATGGGAGGGATTGGAGTCCCTGAGTGGTGCAAATGGTTAAGCATTCAACTACTAACCAAAAGCTTAGTAGTCTGACCCCACCCAGAGGCACCTCAGAAGAAAGCCCTGGTGATCTGCTTCCATGAAGGTCACAGCCTTGAAAGCCCTATGAAGAACAGTTCTACACTAAAACTGTGAATCAACTCAAAGGCAAATGCTTTTTGGTATTTTTATGGAAGGGATAGAGAGTCATTATTGCTGTTGTTAGTTGCTGTCCAGTTGGCTCCAACCCATAGCAACCCTGTAGGACAGAGTAGAGCTGCCCCATAGGGTTTCCAAGGAGCAGCTGGTGGATTCCAGCTGCCAACCTTTTGGTTAGCAGCTGAATTCATAACCACTGCGCCACCAGGACGCCAGGCTCCAACCCATGGTGACCTCAGATACAACAGAACGAAACCCTGTCTGGTCCTCTGCCATCTTCATGAGCGTTGGTATGTTTGAACCCATTGTTGTAGCTACTAGAGGCAAACTTATTGAGTGTTAGTGAAAACAAAGCCGTGGTCACAGTCCTGCCCTCCAGAGCTTCCATTTCAGTGGGGTTTTGTAGATCTCATAGAAGACGGCTCCCCCGAACGTGTAAGAAGGATGCATCTTGGAGAAGAAGAGTCCCAGGGGACTAGAAGCATGAATGTGAGAGGCCAAGGTGGAAACCAGAGCTGTAAGAGAATGCAAATAATTCAGCGACACATCAGCACAATTAGAAGTTCCTTGTGGAGAATGATCTCAAATCCCACTGTTGTCGAGTCCGTTCCAACTCATAATGATCCTAGAGGACAGAGTAGAACTGCCCCACTGGGTTTCCAAGGAGAAGCTGATGGATTTGAACTGCCAACCTTTTGGTTAGCAACCAGTCTCTTAACCACTGCACCACCAGATTTCAGGTGAGTAAAAGGGACTCTGTCATTCCTTCAAGAAATATCTGAGGGCTTACTATGTGCTGGAGTCCCCATGGAGTGCAAACAGTTAATGCACTCGGCTGCTAACTGAAAGACTGGCGGTTCAGGTCCACCCAGAGGCACCTTGGAAGAAAGGCCTGGTGATCTACTTCTGAAAAACCAGCCATTGAAAACCCCATGGAGCACACATGGGGTCACCATGAGTTGGACTCAGTGGTAACTAGTGGTGGTACCATGTGCAGGCACAGTTCTAGCTCTCTGGAACAGAGTAAGAAACAAGGCCGATGAGACCTCTGTCCTCATGGAACTAACAGTATAGTGCTGGGGGGAAGGAAGACAGAGACAATAAACACCATCAGTAAGATAATTTCAGAGAGTGAGTTTTGGTGTGAATGAAATAAACAGGATAAAGAGAGAGTAAAGACGGTGAGAACAGAATTCTCTCTGAGAAAGTGGTCCCGAAAAGCCAGCTCTTAGCCATCCGGGTTTTTCAGAGAGAAGAGAGGACAGAGCTGGTCAACAGAGGCACTACACTTTTTTATGGAAAAGAGACAGGCCAGAGGAAGGAATTTTCCGGGGTAGGGACCCCCTCTTGACCTGTGCGCTGTTGTAGATGCCGCCCTGATAGTCTCTCAACTTGACTTCTCTCTTCTGGCCATCTCAACCTTTCCCTCCAGTTCTTCAAATGTGAATCAATCATTCCCTCCCTGGATACACAACAGAACCACCCATGGGAACGTCCTGGGAGATTCTGACGTCGATCCAAATGTTGAGAACCGCGGGTGCGAACGTTCCCTAAGATCCCTTCTCTAGCCCACCCTGGTCCCACTGTAAGCTTCCTCTCTGCGTGTTGTATCATCTGCTCCAGCAGCTTCAACTGTCAATTCTAGGTTACTAACAATAAAAACTTGCTATTGAGTTGATTCCGACTCATGGTGACCCCACGTGGGTCAGAGTAGAACTGTGCTCTATGGGGTTTTCAATGGCCAGTTTTCCAGAAGCAGACTGCCAGGCTTTTCTTCCTAGGTGCCTCTGGGTGGACTTGAATCTACAACCTTTCTGTTAGCAGTTGAGTGCATTAACCGTTTGCACCACCAGGCATTCGTCTAAACCCATTGACCAAACCCATTGCCATCAAGTGGATTCCAACTCATAGCAACCCTATATGACAGGGTACAACTGCCCCATAGGGTTTCCAAGGAGAGGCTGGTGGATTCGAACTGCCGACCTTTTGTTTAGCAGCAGAGCTCCTAACCACTGTGCCACCAGGGTACCAGTACTCCTCCAGGCTACTAAAAAAAAAAGAAAGAAAGAAAACCACTGCTGTTGAGTCAATTCTGACTCATTACAACCCGATAGGGTTTCCAAGGCTCTAATCTTTACAGAGGCAGACGGTCACATCTTTCTCCTGCAGAGTAGCTGGTGGGTTCGAACCACTGACCTTTTGCTTAACAGCCAAACAATTTAACCACTGTGCCACCAGGGCTCCTTCTAGGCAACTAGCAACCCCATAATCTCCTACGGCCAGGAATCATGCTTTTTTTATTTTGTAATCAACCACCCCAACACCCTAGCCCTACAGGACCTACTTGCATAGCTCTGTGTCTGCTGACCTGTCAGAGAGAAAGCTCACATTTAGGGAGCTGTGGATTTGAATATCAGCTATCCCATAGGATTCTGACACATTTCCTTACCCATACCTGCACCGCAGTTACTATTCAATAAACCTTTTGTTCCGTGCACATAATCATGCCTTGCTTGTATAGCAATTTACACGTGGCAAAGCAGCTCGCACAAAGATTCTCATTTTACCAAGCTATTCGGCCACAAAAGTTCTCCAAAAACGTCCTATCTTCCCAGCACTGTCAAAGAGCAGGTATGAAGACCGAGTATCTTCCTACATTCTCGGAAATAATCGACAGATAACCTGCTTCTCCTGGGGTCACAGGCTGTATAGAACGAAGGGAGGGAGGTATAGAAAGGGATCCGTATGCTCAATTTTGCCTAAATTCGGGGGCAGTGACTACACAGTGAATAGGGCAGGGAAGGAAAAGAACTGCTGCGTATTTAGTACCTAGCTCATCAAAGGCCCTGGGTGCACATGAGTCACTTGCCCACTGCTAACTGAAAGGTTGCAGGTTCGCATTCACCCAGAGGCACCTTAGAACAAAGACCTAGAGATCCAGTTCAGAAAAACTAGCCATTGGAAAGCCTATGGAGCACAGTCCTACTCTGACACACATGGGACCACCATGAATCGGAGAGGACTTGATGGCAGCTGGTGGTGGCTGTGGTTCCTTCAAGGCACTTCGCCTGCACGTGATTTACATAATCTCACCGACTCCACACTAGCTACATCATGCACAGGGCCCAGTACAAAGATGAAAATGCAGGGTGCCATATTGAAAATGTATTAAGAATGTCAAGATGGTGATAGCAATGCATTAAACCAAGGGTGGGACCGTTCTTAGAGGAGAGACTTGTGCACATTGAATCCTCCCAGCAAAGCTGGTGTCATCCCCATTTTGCATATGAGGCGAGATTAAGTAACTTGCCCAAGGACACCCAGCCAGAATAGGGTACAGCAGGAATTCAAGTTAAGAGCCTGGCAGATCTGTCCACAGACTGACAATACACGTAGACATACACACACTCACAGAACTTAATCGATTCTATTCCAAAAATTACGGAGGCCCCCGAAGCACCTAACAAAATGAGAAACCTTGATGACTTCATGCCCTTTAGATCTGCTAAATATTTGTTTGCATTTCATTAAATTTGCAAAGTAAAACTTGATTTAAAATTCCAAGGCTCCGTTTCAATGATCTACATTTGGGGCCTCCACGAGATGGTTGAACAAATGAGGAGTCTGCAGCCCCCATTCTTTGTTCTACTTTGTGAGCCTTGGAATGTTTTAATGACAAATTTCATGGCACATGAATCCCTACGTGAGGGAGAAATATTAAAACCTGATTGTATTATTGAATTCTGAAACTGCTCCCGATTAGATGAGACTACTTCAAATCTGGAGGGACAACATCCCAACTCAGCCCTTATAGTTCTAATGGATAGGTAATCTCTCTCTCTGTTAGGTCAATCCAAGGACGGCAAATGAACTTTTCTTTGGCCATCTTCGCCTTTCCCTAGCTATACCTCCAAGTCTAGCACAGAGTTCTAGTGCTTTATCGTCAGCACTTTTCAGAACACAGTCAATTGGTGAGGAATTTATTCAAGCAGCATTCATGCACCACGTACTATGTGCCAGGCACTTGGCTTGGCACTGGGTATGTAACTAAACTATAAAGAAAATCTGCCATCTGTCTGTCAGTTTCTTTCACTGTGGTGGCTTATGTGTTGCTATGATGCTGGAAGCTATGCCACCAGTATTTCAAATACCAGCAAGGTCACCCATGGTGGACAGGTTTCCTTGGAGCTTCCAGGCTAAGACAGACTAGGAAGAAAGGCCCATCAATCTACTTGCAAAAATTAGCCAATGAAAACCCTATACATCACAACCAAATATTGCCTGATGTAGTGCTAGAAGATGAGCCTCCTAGGTTGGAAGGCACTCAGAATACACAGTGGCCACAGCAATGAGTTCAAGCATACCAATGATCGTGAAGATGACACGGGATGGGGCAATGTTTCATTCTGTCATACATAATAAGGTCAAAATGAGTCAGAGCTGACTCAATGGCCACTAACAGCAACAACAAGGATGATACATTGAAAAAAAGCATGGATAGCAATACCTATGCCAACTTCAGAATTGGCTAATCTTTCTTAATAGTTACCGATAGCTGAACAGTCCATATTTCTACAATAATACCTCAGCTGAAAGCTCAAAATGGTACAGAGAGGAAGCTCTTACCCTTTTCTATAAAATATGGAGACTCAGGAAGGTTCAGCAAATTAATAATCAACAGCCAAGTTGCCAATAGCACTTTTTAAAAAAAAACCTACAGTTTTATTGAGATTTAATTCCTGTACCAAAAAGTTCGCCCTTTCACTTCTGAGCTCTTATTCAGAACCCAGACATTTCTAAAGGCTTTCCATCTCTATTTTTCAGATGAGAAAACAGTCACTTAATCTCTCAAAGCAGCAAACGCCATTGTCAGCAACCACCAGGAAACCATCTATTCCAATGGTTCTCAAACCATGGTGATTTTGTCCTCCAGGGCAGATTTGGACATTTTGGGCTGTCACAACAGGGGGAGGAGTTGCTAATGGCATCTGGTGCTGCTGAGCATCCTACAAGGCCCAGGACAGCTTTCCCACAACAACAAATTAGCCAGCCCCAAACATCAACGACGTCGTGGTTTAGAAAGCCTGATCTAGGTCTTCAGAGTCTAATCTAGACTTCTGTTCAACCTTTGCTAATTTGGCAAGTCAAAATGGGAAAACTCAAATATCTTTTCATTGTGTTTTAAAAAGAAGCGCTGATTCACATCTGCAGCAACACCCAGGAAGTCCCGGCCATATTCATCGTGTCCTTCCTGATGGCTCCTGCCCCCATCCCCTCACAGGGCACCTTACTAAAGGCTTAGCTCCCAGCTGGAATTCAGTAAATGCTTGTCGTCCTTCTATGGGTGAGATGAAGGGTCAAAAGGGTGCTTGGGGCTTGTTCAGCACCACAGTTACAAACAACTGGGATCCCCACACGTGAGCCAATTAGTTCTACTCTGTTGTATGGTCTTAGACTATTGTCTTAACCTCCACCCTGCAACCTTACAAATAAATGCCTTTGGTCCCAAAGTGGACCCCACAGAATTTATGTGCAGTCAGGTAAAAACAACTCAAAATACCTGCCCAGAAGTAGGACACCCTTGTTAGGGCCCTATGCAAAGAACAGCAACACCATTAATTACTTTAAAGATTACAAAGCCTGCTTGATTTTGTTTTTCCCTTTACAAAGTATGATTAGTCTATTTTTAATTCTGTTACTGGCTTCCTCCTCCTTCTTCTTCCCAAGGTTTGTAACGACTGATATTTATGCTGGGCTACTAACTAAAAGGTTGGCTGTTCTAATCCACCCAGTGGCACTGCAGAAGAAAGGCCTGGCCGCCAATTTCTGCAGGATTATCTTCAAGGAGTCAAAAAACCCCTACGGAGCTCAGTTCTACTCTGACACACATGAGGTCGCCATGAGTTGGAATCGACTCGATGGAAACAGGGTTGGTTTTGGTTTTACATATCCCAGATCCTGAAGCACAAAGGGTAAGGCACAGATGGCCATTTTCAGGTCGGAAGAAAAATCACTTAGATTCTCTGGAAGGGAAAATGGAACATTTCAGCTTGGAAACAAGGGCTGTGAATAATATGAAACATGCAAAAGCAAACTCAGGGTCTCATTTCATTTGTTCATAGACCCGATGACCACAGCTAGTCTTGGTTCCTGCAAAAGGGAGTTAATTCATCAGAATGCAAAGTGTACAGCCTTTGTTCCAACAAGGCAATAAACTCAACAGGTACCAAGGGCTACAGGAGGACAAACTATATTCTGCCAAGCACACACATGGAAGGAACCATTCGCGATTTTCCAATAAATACGTGAAGTCAAATGTCAAGCATCAAAAACATCTATCTGAGCTGTTAGAAATTATGTGGATGTTGTTCTGAGGACCACGTAGAATGGAATATCTGTCAAGGTCAAGCAAAAGCACCCATCTGCTCCTCGCCCAGGAGAAGAGTTGACAGTGCCGTGCTTCTCCACCTGAGGCTGACGTGGGCAGCAGCTCAGGCATGAACCTTCGTGAGCATCACCGTGCTTGACTACCAATGCAATACAAGAAATTACTTGAGAAGCTATCAGAAAACTGAAAACCCAATGAGTGTTTCACTTGGTTACTGTAATTCTTCAATGCTATTCCAATCGTGTGCAAATTAGAAGCCACTTACAGCTCAGAAGCCTGACAGAAGGCTGAATGAGGTTTTCATTATGCTTTTAATAGGTTTATTGGGAGATTTCCTATTAAAAGGTACTTAAGGAGAAGGACGTATTAGGTCTCTGTATTAAACGAGATCTTCAAAGAGTAATCAAAATGTTATCTCCTATTTGCCACAAACAATGACCATCTCTAGGTAGGGATAATGATGTCCAGTACATTATCTTTAGAAGAAGATTGCCAGTAGAATCAATAATTGCCTAATTCCGACCCCAGCATGCCCACCACATGGCATTCCAATGGCCAGTCTACAGAATCTAGTTTCTTGATCCACACTACAGGAATGCATGTCTTACAGCTGGAACAGACCAAAAGGGATGTACTCATGGAACCCTCATCCATTGCTGGTGGGAATGCAAAATGGTACAGCCACTGTGGGAAACAGTTTGGTGGTTCCTCAAAGAGGTTGAACACGGAACTACCACAGGACCCAGCAATCCCAATCCTAGGGATATACCCACAAGAACTGAAAGCAGGAATGCACACAGGAAGCTGCACAGCAACAACCACTGTGGCACTTTTCACAAGAGCCAAAAGGCAGAAACAACGTAAACGTCCACCAACAGATGAATGGATAAACAGAGTGTGGTCTATACATACCATGGAATATTACAAATCCGTAAAGAGAAGCAAAGTCCTGACGCATTCCACAACATGGGTGAACCCTGAAAACATGCTGAGCGAAATAAGTCAGTCACAAAGGGACAAATATTGTGTGACCTCACTCATATGAAATAGTCAAATATAGAGAAACCAAAGATTATTAGTGGTTACCAGGGGTAGGAGGGAGAGGGAGGGGAGTTTTTGCTTGGGGGGCGCTGAGTTTAGGTTAAGGGCTGTGGAATAATTAAGAAAAAGATAGGGATAAGGGTTGTGAACAATGTCACTGAATTGTTCATGTAGAAACTGTTGAAATTGTGAATGTTTAATTGTGTATATTTGCACCACAATAAAAAAGTCATATGCACACACAGTCTTCTACTTCTTAAGATGGTGGGCGTAAACTTTGAGTTCCTCCACATCACTACCAAAATGATCACCACCATCATTACAAAGTCCTTAAAAGTATGTAATAATTGTCACCAGTAAATAGGATGTATGCATGGTCTGGGACAATCACTACCTTCAAAGAAAGAATAGAATCACTTCGATGTTTAACATAAGTATCCTTTGGTTAAAATAAAGAGGCCATTTCTCAACATCAAAAGAAAGAAAACAGAATCTACAGAGAAATTTTCTCCCACAAACAAGGACAGCCTTCATTTTGTTAGCGTTGAGATCACTTCCTGCAAGAAACCCACGGTAATATACAGTGATTTGATGAACTAACACTTCAGACCATCAATCTAACTTATGAGCATAATAGTTTTGTTAAGATAAAGTACTTCTCTTCTGGCACACAAACGCATCTATAATGGCTAAGAATATGTTTTCATTAAAACATTCTTGTACAGAAAACTCAGCTCGCAACTCTGTATCCATGGCAACCTGCAATTCATCTCTTCAAGGCACTCAATGCCAGCTCCTTCTCCTACACATTATTCCTGAAGAGCACTTGTAAACACAACTTTTAAGAGAGTCACCTTCGGACAAAGTGTTACCTAGGCACAGAAGTAAGCGAGGCTTACGGGTTCTAACTTCCAATCTGTTATCCCAGATACTTATTTAATTAATTCACTCAACAAATATTTATTGAATACCTACCATGAACCAAAGAAGCCCCGGTGGCACAGTAGTTAAGTGCTTGGCTGCTAACCAAAACGTTGGCAGTTTGAACCCACCAGCTGCTCCGTGGGAGAAAGATGTGGCAGTCTGCCTCCTTGAAGCAGCTTCCCTGAAGATTACAGCCTTGGAAACTCTATGGGGCAGTTCTACTCTGTCCTATAGGGTTGCTACGAGTTGCAATTGACTCGGCAGCAACGGGTTTTTTTGTTTTTTTGTTTGTTTGTTTGTTTCTTAAGGAGCCTGGTGGTGCAGTGGTTAAGCATTAGGATGCTAACTGAAAGGTCGGTGGTTTAAACTAACCAGTCGCTCCATGGGAGAAAGATGTGGCAGTCTGCTCTGGTAAAGATTACAACCTCAGAAACCCTATGGGACAGTTGTACTCTGTCCTGTAGGGTCACTATGAGTCGGAATCTACTCGAACCAAGATGTGAAATAACGTTAGTATGACCAGGACCTGGCATGAAATAACTATACTGAAAAGTAAAAAAGTGTTTCAAGAGTGACAGAGGAGGGAAGGATTTCTTTCAGGGGGAGAACACCAGGGGAGGTTTGAAGAAGTGCTGGAAATTGAGATGGGTTTTCAATAACAGATATAATCCACAACTAAACAGAAGTGGGCATCACTAGCATCAGCTGCTAACAGCAAACAGGAGAACGTGGAAGAGATGGGGCAATTTGGGCAAACGGCAGCGATTCAGCCTGGATGAAGCCAGGGGTTAGTGAAGGGGAATGCATGCACTTCATTCATTCATTCATTTTATAATTCATTCATTCTATTGTTCATTCTCTTGTTTGTTCAGTCAATCATTCATTCAACAAATGAGCACTTACTCTGTCCTGGGAACGTTTCTATGTGCTTGAATACCCTGGTAAACATGGACAAGTCACTGTCCTTTTGACGTATCTTCTAGGGGATCTCTGAATGCTTGGCTAAAGAGTTAGAGTTTTTGGAGCAGCAACTAGGAGCCATAAAGCTTTTCACAGGGCATTACTGAGCAATGTTGGGTTTTAGAGAAACTGATCAGGGCGGGAAAACTGTGAGAGAGTACAGAAGCAGGAAGACAGGTTGGAAAGTCTTTGTGCTCTGGGTGGTCAGATTATGATATAAATATTTTTTAACTTTCCTTCTTTTTTTTTTTTTTTTTTTTTGCCAAAAGAATAGGCATGTAGTAATTGCATACAAAAAAAAAAAAAAAACTCGTTGCCATTAAGTCGATTCTGACTCATAGCTCATAGTGACCCTATAGGACAGAGTAGAACTGCCCCATAGGGTTTCCAAGGAACGGCTGGTGGATTCGAACTGCTGACCTTTTGGTTAGCAGCCAAGCTCTTAACCACTGTGCCACCAGGGCTCCATAATTGTATAATGCACGGGAAAAAGTAATTTTAAAAAGAGGTTATTTAATACCACAATAAGCTGAAAAAAAATCAAACCTGTTGCCATTAAGACAATTCAAACTCATGGCAACCCCCCATGTTTCAGAGTGGTTTTCAATGGCTGTGCTTTTATGGAAGTAGATCACCAGGCCTTTCTTTCATGGCACTGCTGGGTGGATTCAAACCTCCACCCTTTTGGTTAGTAGTCAAGTGCAAACTGTTTGTGCCACCCAGGGACCCTGGAGAAGTAAATAGGGCTGAAAAGAACGTTACGAAATTTGAAAGGAAGGAGAGATACTTGGGAGTGAAATGAGCAGGGCTTAGCAGCTGATTAAACGAGAGAGGAAAGGCAGGGAGACACCAACAGTGTTGCAGAAAGTGTGGCTGAGACCAGGGAACACAGAGGAGGAACAGAGGCAGGAGAGAAGATAGAGCTGACACTGGGTTTGAGTGTGAGGCACTGGCAGGTCCCCCAGAAGGAGATGACCAGCAGAGAAGCGAAAATCGGAGGCCAGTCATCATTATGCGCAGAGGTTTGAGGGCAAGAAGCATCAGCTCTCAGGGCTCCAGCTTTTCTCCTATAAAACAGTCACAGTCATTTTTATCCCCTAAGGCATTTGGGAGACTTAGAGGGGATGACACAGGGAGAGGACCGGGAACAGGGCCTGACATTTAGCAGGCACTCCAAACATGTTGCCCAAAGCGATTGGCCGAGACACTGGATAAAAATGCAAAAAGATAAAGGAACATACAAGGAGTTTAGGAGTATATTCTAGAGGACTGCCTGCCTTTAGCCCCTGCCTGGGAGAAGAGAAGACAGAATTGAGACAGAGACTTCAGAAGAGGTCAGAAGTGATACTACCCTAGGGGGCAGTGAGTTTATGTCAATGGGGGAGGAACAACTCAAAGAATGTAACCAATGTCACTGAATTGTGCATATAGAAACGGTTGAATTGGTATATGTCCTGCTGTGTATATTCTCTAACAACAACAAAATAAAAATAAATAAATATAAAATAAAATAAAAGGAAGTGACACGGAGATCCAGTATCACAAAAGATGTGAAAGGGCAGAGATTCAAGTAGTTGGGGTGGTCAGCGCCATCTGGTGTTGGAGAGAGAAGGAGGGGAAAAAGAGCTGAGAATAGGCGCTGACTTGTAAAGTACCATTGCTGACCTTCGAGGGGAAGAGTAAGTGGGGATGTCAGATGAGAAGGGGCTGAGAAGACTAAACGGATCTGCTCAGGGGCAAGAAATCAAGCCATGGGTTTCTCTTCTATCAGAAGTGAGGAGGACACAACACTGAATGAGGTACAAGGACCTAAGGCCATGCTGTTTGTAGGACGAGGTGCACACATGCCAAAAGGGAAGACCACTAGAAGGAAAGAGATGGGCCACGTTCAGGAGAAAGAGGACAACTAAGAGAAAAAAGTTACAGACAGGTGGGAAGAAGTTGGGATCAACACGGGGGCAATCTTTTTTTTTTGCTTAATTAGTGCCTGTCCCCCTCAAAGGAGAATGCAGAAGCATTTCTAGTGAAAGAGGCTTAACAAAGGCTGGGCAAACCCAATTCTCTTCTGCAGTGACGTGCCAGATGGTGTGTGGATGTGCCTACCAAACACTGGGGGCAATGAAATGAAAAATTGCAGGGGGAGCATTTTGGAAGTCAGAGTAGCACAATGAACTCTTGCGTTCTTTCCAGCTGAGATTTGAGAGGTGCATATGCTTCCTCCATCTTCATCAGCTCCCTCTTTGGAGATGAGGCGAACCACCTGATACCTGGGCCTTGAGCTTTTCACTCTGGTGTGATTCCCCGCTGAGAATTTGCATTTCCACCCCAGATATACGGAATCAGAATTTACATTTTAACAAGATCCCCAGGTGATTCTTATCCCAGCAGCATCAGCATCACCTCGGAACTTGTTAGAAATGAAAATTCTCAGCAGAGGTTTGACCCCAACGAACTGGTTTGAAGCCCTAATACTATTGAATTATCCCCTTTGCCTTTCTTTGCTTGTTTTCTTCTACCTGAGAAGGGAGACTCATTGATGTGATGTTTGGTAGGATAAAAATGGAGAATGGATTCGTGGGGGAAAATAAATAAAAATATACAAGTGTGATGTAACCGGTGTGGAAAACAGCTTGGCCGTTCCGCAGATAGAATTACCATAGACCCAGAAGAGGTGTTCAGATCAAAACCTGTACACAAATATTCATAGCAGCCCTATTCACAAAAGCCAAAGACTAGTAACAACCCACGTATCCATCAACAGATGAATGGAAAAACAAAATGTAGTATATCCATATAAGGAATATTACTCAGCCATAATAAGGAATATTGCATGTACTGATACGTGTTACAGTGTGGATGAACCTTCAAAAACTTTTGCTAAGCGAAAGAAGCCAGACACAAAAGCTCACATATTATCTGAGTCCATGGATACGAAATGTCCAGTACAGACAAATCCATAGAGACAGAGAGCAGATTAGCAGTGGCCAGGGGCTGGGGAGAAGGGGACAGGGAAGTGACTGCTAACGGGTACGGGTTTCCACTTGGGGTGATGAGAATGTTCTGGAACTAGACAGAGGTAATGTTTACATAACATTGTGAACATACTAAATGCCGCTGGATTGTTCACTTTAAAAAGGTAAAAATGGTGAATTTCATGTATTATATACATGGAGCCCTGATGGCACAGTTGCTAACCAAAAGGTCAGCTGTTTGAATCCACCAGCCGTTGCTTGGAAACCCTATGGGGCAGTTCTCCTCTGTTCTATAGGGTTGCTATGAGTCGGAATCAACTCAATGGCAATGGGTTTTTGTATTATATACATATGTATACCCATTGCCGTCGAGTCGATTCTGACTCACAGTGACCCTATAGGACAGAGTAGAACTGCCTCATAGGGTTTCTGAGGCTTTAATCTTTACAGAAGCAGCCTGTCACTTCTTTCTCCTGCAGAGCGGCTGGTGGGTTTGAATCGCTGACCTTTCAGTTAGCAGCTGAGCTCTTTACCACTGTGCCACCAGGGCTCCTTGTACATACATATGCATAGGTATACTTTCCACAGTAAAAGTGTAGGAGAGAGAGAATAGATTGATATTAAAACAATTATAGCGTCAAGACTGTCTACATAACTCACAGGATCTGATACAAAACGAAAACGTGGGTCTCTTCGTTCAAAAATTATTTAGTGTTTCAGGACGGCAAGAGCAGAGCACTAAACCCAGCATAGGACACTTCTGGGCATGGGGCCCTGTACTACTGCCCTGTTGAAATGTCATGAAGCTGGCCCTGAATAGTATGTTGTCAATTTAACATCAGTTGCTAGGATGCTGAACAGGTTTCAGCGGAGCTTCCAGACTAAGAAGGACTAGGAAGACAGGCATGGCGACCTACTTCTGAAAATCAGCCAATGAAAACCGTATGGATCACAGCGATCCGATCCAGAAGCAGATTATCCAATAGGCAAGATAAGCACAATGCTTACCTTGCTTACCAGATCATCTGTAGTGAACAATTTCACAAATTGTTCACTACTGATTAGTAAATAAGCACAAGTAAGTCTGTGTTTACCTTGCTTACTGGGCCATCCACCCCTGTAAGGGATTGCAAATTTGAAAAGAGGCTTTGATTCTGTAAGAAGGTGCTGTGGGGTTGGGAAAGAGATAGATGTTAGCCATACCTAGAAGCAACATCTCTGATATGGTTTAAAAAAAAAGAAAAACAGTGAGATATGAATAGGCACTTTGCCAAAGAAGACATTCAGGCGGCTAATAGATACATGAAGAAATGCTCACGATCATTAGCTATTAGAGAAATGTAAATTAAAACTACAACGAGATACCATCTCACCCCAACAAGGCTAGCATTACCCAAAAAAACACAAAATAATAAATGCTGGAGAGGTTGTAGAGAGACTGGAACACATACACTGTTGGTGGTAATGAAAAATGGTACCACCACTTTGGAAATCAATTTGGTGCTTCCTTAAAAAGTTAGAAGTACCATACAATCCAGCTATCCCACTCTTTTGAAAATATCCTAGAGAAATATCAGCCGTCACACAAATAGATATATGCACACCCATGTTCATAGCAGCACTGTTCACAATAGCAAAAAGATGGAAACAACCTATGTGCCCATCAACAGATGAACAGATAAATTATGGTATATTCACACAATAGAATACTACGCAATGATAAAGAACAACGATGAATCCGTGAGACATAACATGGAGGAATCTGGACGGCATTATGCTGAGTGAATTTAGTCAGTCACAGAATGACAAATATTGTAGAAGACCACTATTATAAGAACTCAAGAAAAAGTTTAAACACAGAAGAAAACGTTCTTTGATGGTTAGAGGGAGGGAGGGGGTTATTTACTAACTAGACAATAGACAAGAATTATTTTAGGTGAAGGGAAGGACAGCACACACTACAGGGGAAGTCAGCATAACCGGACTAAGCCAAAGCTAAGAAGTTTTCTGAATACAACCAAACTGTTTGAGGGACAGAGTAGCAGGGGCGGGGGTTTGGGGACCATGCTTTCAGGAGACATCTAGGTCAACTGACATAACAAAGTTTATTGAGAAGATGTTCTGCATCCTACTTTGCTGAGTGGCATCTGGGGCCTTAAAAGCTAGCAAGTGTCCATCTAAGATGCATCAATTGGTCTCAACCACCTGGAGTAAAGGAGAATGAAGAACACCAAAGACACAAGGAAAGTATTAGCCCAAGTGACAGAAAGGGCCACATAAACAAGAGGCTGCATCATCCTGAGACCAGAAGAACTAGATGGTACCCAGCTACCACCAATGACCACCCTGACAGGGAACACAATAGAGAGTCCCTGATGGAGCAGGAGAAAGGTGGGGTTCAGAACTCAAATTCTAGTAAAAAGACCAGACTTAATGGTCTGACTGAGACTGGAAGAACCCTGGAAAGCATGACCCCTGGACTCTCTGTCAATCCAGAACTAAAACAATTTCCGAGGCCAACTCTTCAGACAAAGATTGGACTGGACTGTGGGACATAAAATGATACTCGTGAAGAGTGTGCTTCTCAGCTCAAGTAGGTACATGAGACTAAATGGGCAGCTTCTGTCAGGAGGTGAGATGAGAAAGCAGAGAGCGTTAGGAGCTGGTTGAATGGACACGGGAAATCAGGGGTGGAAAAGAGGAATGTGCTGTCTCAGAGAGCAATTTGGGACACATAAAAACGTATGTATAAATTTTTGTATGAGAGACTAACTTGAATTGTAAACTTTCACTTAAACTACAACAATAAAAAAAAAGTGAAACTGTTCACTACAGATGATCTGGTAAGCAAGGTAAGCACCGTGTTTACCTTGCTTGTTGGATAATCCACCCCTGGTCCGATTTGCAACCGATCATGGGGATGGTGCAGGACCAGGCAGAGTCAGGGGCTAACTGGAGGGCATCTAGCAACAACAACATTAACAATACAGTCAGAATTCGAATGCAGGTCTGTTTGACCTCAAGGCCCTTGCCAATACAGGTTAGGGTTAAAAGAGTTGTCTTTGGGCCCGCTGCCCAGACTTCCTGGGACTGAAGCTTCACTCTACCCCTGATAAACTGGGTGACCTTGGAAAACTTACTTAACATAACTGAGCCTCAGTTATCTTGTCTGTAAAATATGAATAATAGTCTGTACCTCAAATGCTATGAGAAATAAGTAATGCACGAGAACAATACCTGGCACATAGTAGGAATTCAAATAAATTGCAGATGTCTTTTTCAATCTAATGCCACTCTATATTCCCCATCTAATCATTTACCACTGACAAAATTTGTATGCAATCATCAAGACTCCAGCAGATTTGGAAAATGATCACGTATTGATGTGATTCCTGAAAGTACCTGTGTAGCGGAAATATGATAGAATAGCTGGGAGTTTCTAACAGTCGAGGGGTGCTAATTAACAACTCAATTAAAAAAGGCAAATTAAACTTTATGGTTCGTTATCCTCCACTGCTTGGTAAATTGTTTTGCTAGGCGAATGATTAAAAATGATCATTTCAGAAAACTGAAATTGCTTCCAAGCAACACAACTATTTTTCAGTATTATACAAAAGGCTTCACCACAAAATAAACTTATTTGATTAAAAGGAACAGTACCTCCGTGTGTCTGGAAAGCCAGGAGTACAAATGTCGACTTGTGATGCATTAGGTATTTTGGGGGGGCTGTGCGAGAATTTTGAAAAAAAATGCTTCCTTATGAATAAAACATATTGTTGTCTCCTCTCGCACACTCTGTCTTGGTGGGCCCATAAAGGTTTTTCTAGAATACTATTTGCAAATGTATAATTTACATCAAATTAGCTTAGACTCATGCTCTGAAGAAATGCACAGAACTCATGCATTCCCAATAATGGGCAATTTCTAGGGAATCTGAAAGGCAGGCAGAGAATAGACTTCATAACAAATCAAAGCATAAAAGCTCGTTGCTGAGATTCTCCATGCCTTTTTTCCCTGGTAATTACATTAGTGGTCTCCAGCCTTTTTTCTTCTGCAGAACACCTGAGGCATATGGCACACTCTGACCAGTAACTGTGCTCACCTGGCGTGTTGGGGTGGAGGTGTGTATCAAAGGCAGAGCTAAGTTTGAACATCAGGGGGTGCTAGCGTAATGGGAGGGATACGAGGAGAGAGGAAGGGCATCTTTGATTGCTGGGGAAGCTAGTGCACAAACCAGTTGCCTTAGAGTTCATTCCGACTCGTGGCGGCCCCCCGTGTGTCAGACTATAACTGTACTCCATAGGGTTTTGAATGACTGATTTTTTCAGAAGCAGATCACCAGGCCTTTCTTCTGAGGTGCCTCTGGGTAGACTGGAACCTCCAACCTTTTAGTTAGCAGATAAGTATGTTAACCTTTTGCACAACCCAGAGACTTCACATCTATACTACATTCACATATACTCAGGGTTCTGTCTTTTCCAATAAGGAACTGAACCCCTGCCTATGGTCACCTTATTAGTCAGGAGAGACCGGGCTATGCTTCAGTAACAAATATCCACAAAGTCTCCGTGGATTAACACAACAAATGTTAACTTCCTGCTCGGGTAAAACTAGCTCAGCAATCAAGTTGCTTCATTCCTGTGATAACTTCATCTCAATGTGTGCTTGTAACAGAGAAGCCATATGTAAACTTGCGATTACATTTCATTCAGAAAAAGTCAGATGGCCCTACCCAAGGGACAAGTCACATGGCACCCAAGGGGCCCAGAAATATAGAGGAGTAAATGCAATATTTGCTGAGCATTTTTGTTTCTGCTAGAAGGATTCACCGAAAGTTTACAGCTCAAGTTAGTTTCTCATACAAGAATCTATACACATATTGTTATGTGACCCTAGCTGTTATCCCTATAATGTGACCACACGTTCCCCCTTTCCACCCTGGATTTCCCGTGTCCATTCAACTAGCTCCTGTCCCCTTCTGCCTTCTCATCTCGCCTCTGGACAGGAGCTGCTCATTTAGTCTCGTGTATCTACTTGAATTAAGAAGCACACTCTTCACGAGTATCATTTTATGTCTTATAGTCCAGTCTAATCTTTGTCTAAAGAGTTGGCTTTGGGAATGGTTTCAGCTCTGGATTAACAGAGAGTCCAGGGGCCCTGTCTTCTGGGGTTCCTCTAGTCTCAGTCAGACCATTAAGTCTGGTCTTTTCACATGAATTTGAGTTCTGCACCCCACTTTTCTCCTGCTCTGTCAGGGACTCTCTCTTGTGTTCCCTGTCAGGGCGGTCGTTAGAGGATCCCCCTTAATTTTAAAGCCACAAATCGCCAATGGCGGGGAAAGGAGTCTCCAGGGTAACAAGACATTTTCTTCTTCTTCAATTGTGGTTAAAAAAAACTGATGAAGGGCAGCTAGTTCCTTTGTGAACTAAAGCTTGTTAAGCTCCTATCATTTAGCAAAAGGAAATAACGATAATAAACAATATATGCTCTGAAAACTAATTAAAGAACTAGCTCATATCATCATGAAGCCAGATCAGTTTTAAGTAAAGCTTCTTAAGTGTCATTATCCGCTAGACGTGCATGGAAAGTGTTTTGGTGAATTTTCCCCCCGTTGTATCTTTAACCTCTTAAGCAGCCACCTACAGACAGCAAGTAGTGGCAGAAGAATGTGCAAATGATGCCAGCACATAGACGGCTCTCCAGACTGATGAAGGATGCTGACGTAATGGGCATCAACATTTCTCACTAGAAGGCTAGTGGTTGCCGTTGAGTCCGCCCCCAACGCATGCTGACCCCATGCACAATGGAACAAAATGCTGCCCAGTCCTGTGCCATCCCCACGATCGTCTGTGGATCAGATTGCTGTGATCCATAGGGTTTTTGGTGGCTGACTTTCATTAGTAGATCGCCAGGTCTTTCTTCCTAGTCTGTTTTAGTCTGTAAGTTAGGCTGGAAACTTTTTAGCATCACAGCAACACAAAAGTTTTTTTTTAAGTTGGTTGGACACTCTCTGCCATTTAAGTGACTATTTAGCCTGCTTGATGTAATTATTTGTACGACTGGCTTTAAGGCAATCATTTTGTTACACATACTCCGTTTTTCCTGTCTGTTTTTTCCTTTATTCCTCACTTCTTGCCTCCTTTTTGGTGAAACGAATAGTTTTTAGTATAAAAATTCAATTCCTCTACTGGCTTTTTTAAGGTGGTTTTTAAAAGTGGTGGCTGTTGTTGTTGTTAGGGGCCATCGAGTCGTTTTTGACTCATATGGACCCCATGTACAACAGAATGAAACCCTGCCCGCTCTTGTGCCATCCTCACAGTCGTTGCTATGTTTGAGCCCACTGTTGTAGCCACTGTGTCAATCCATCTCGTTGAGGGTGGTCTTCTTTTTTGCTGACCCTCTGCTTTACCAAGCATGATGTCCTTCTCCAAGGACTGGTCCCTCCTGACGACATGATCATAGTATGTGAGTCAAAGCCTCGCCATCTGTCTTCGTCATCTACTGCTGCTGTAACAGAAAGACCACAAGTGGATGCTTTAACAAAGAGAAGTTTATTCTCTCACAGTCCGGTAGGCTGCAAGTCCAAATTCAGGGCGTCAGCTCCAGGAGAAGGCTTTCTCTCTCTGTTGGCTCTGGAGGAAGGTCCTTGTAGATGCATCAGTCTTCCCTTGGTCTGGGAGCATCTCAGCACAGGAACCTCAGGTTCAAAGGACACGCTCTTCTCCCGGCACTGCTTTCTTGGTGGTGTGAGGTCCCCATGTGTCTCTGCTTCCTTCTCCCTTTTATGTCTCAAAAAAGATTGTCTTAAGACACTATCCAATCTCGTAGACCTCATCAGTATAACTGTCGCTAATCCATCTTATTAGATCACAGTGATTGGACTTACAACACGTAAGGAAATCACATCAGATTACAAAATGGTACACAATTATACAATACTGGAAATCATGACCCAGCCAAGTTGACAGATATTTTTGGGGGACACAGTTCAATCCATAACACCATCCAAGCTTCTAAGGAGCATTCTGGCTGTACTTCTTCCAAGACAGATTTGTTCGTTCTTCTGGAAGTTCATAGTATATTCAATATTCTTCGTCAACACCCTAATTCAAAGGCATCAATTCTTCTTCAGTCTTTTTTATTCATTGGCCACCTTTTGCATGCATATGAGGTGACTGAAAATATCATGGCTTGGGTCAGGCGCGCCTTAGTCCTTAAAGTGACATCCTTGCTTTTTAACACCTTAAAGAGGTGTTTTACGGCAGTTTAAGTGGTTATTTTAAGGAAAACAATTCGCATCCTTATCACAATCTGAGTTCATATTGTATGCCCCAGTTAAAACATAACCCCGACAATACAATAAAAGTGCATTCCTCACTCCATGTCATTGGTATTATTTTTGTCATAAATTTTACATCTGCATACGTAATAAAGTCTACAATAATATTTAACTATTTTTACTTTTAGTTTGTCATTTATATTTAAACAAATGAAGAGAAGAAAAACACACACATATATTCTTTCATATTTTCCTAGATATTTATCATTTCAATTACTCTTACTACATTTCATTTGGATTTTCCTTATGGTGTCATTTCCTTTCAGCTTGGATTACATCCCTTATATTTCTTGAGATGCAAATTTTCTGCAAATTCGTTCAGCTGTCCTTTATCTGAAAATGTCTTTATTCCACCCCATTTTTAAAGGGTATTTTTGCTGAGCATAGAATTATGTGTCGATAGTCCCCCTTCCCAGACTTTAAAGTCTGAGTCAGAATCAACTTGAGCACAGCGGGGATTTTTGTTGTTGTTAGACTTTAAAGATGCCATTCCACAGTCTTCTGTCCTCCATAGTCTCTGTGAGAAATCATCTGTCATTTGTATCAGTGATCCGCCTGCATTTACGGGGCAGTTCTTTTTGTTTTAAACCTGTTTAGGATTTACTGAGTTTCTTGGATCTCTAAACTTATGTCTTATACCAAGTTTAGAAAACTTTGCCTATTGCTTCTTCAAAAGCTTTTTTTTATCCTATTCTCTCTCTCACCTCACAGATCTCTGAGACTCTGTTCATCTTTTTTTCAATCTTTGTTCTCCGCATTCTTCAGAATGAATAATTAATTTGCATCATGGCTGGAAGAAAAAGTCTCTCTAGACAGGTGCAGTCCAATAAAAACATAATGCAAGTCACATATGTAATTTTAAATTTTCTAATAACCACATTAAAAAAAAGTAAAAATGAGCTGGTGAACTTAATGCAATAATGCATTTCATTTAACCCAGTGTAGCCAAATGATTATCATTTCAATGTGTAATCAATACAAGCATTATTCATTTAATATTTTATGATACAGTGAAACCTGGGAGAGCTAGAACTCAGCAGGACCGCCTTGTTTTTTCCAGGTCTCGCAAGTTTTCCGCCTTTGACAGGGCACAGTCTTACCACTTTTCTATCCCTCTCTATTAGAAAATATTTGAGTTTTCCTTCTCTGACAGGCTTCTGCTTACACATGTTCTGGCTTTCACCTGTTTTACCGTACTTTCTTTTCATCCTAAATCTTCAAAAGCCAATGTGTCTTTTATGCTCACATCACATCTCAATTCAATCTATCCACGTTTCAAGCATACAATAGCCACACGTGGCCAGTGGCTACCGCACCGGACAGCACAGCTGTAGAATATCTTCAAGCACATTAAAATTTGAGAAACACTGGACTTTAAAGGTTTTCAGAGGAATTTCTAGCATCCTCAGGAAAATTAATCAATGCATGCTTCCCTTATGTAATTTTCTGAAGTGGAAAAATCCCTGCTCAGAAATTTCCTCTTTCATCAAAAATATAGTTTTCTTTTTTTAAGTTTTATAAATGCAAACCAACATAGCTGTTATAAAGGTAGCGAGTTAACGTCCCTCAACTGAGAATTTGTTATTAACATCCCATCTCTCCCTGACCTTTCAACATGTATTTAATGGTGTGACCTTTCTTAGATCTTGATTTTCAAATCTATGATGTGAACAAAGCCATAAACTGTCCTTGCTAGGATGCAGGGTGGTTTAAAACTGACCGGTGAACAGAATTATTTGAAAAGGTCCCACATGAATCTTCTTTAGAGGCTAACCACCACCTAACCTGCAATTCATTTTTGCAAGGTCAACTTAATTTTCACTTTTGGAATTCCAAGTACACATTCCGAAGGCCCACAAACACATCAAGGGCAGGGACTATCACTTCTTTTGAGTCCCTGCGTTCCTTCCCACACTACTCGGCATATAATGCTCAAACATTTCTTGAATTAAAGGGGCTAGATCAACCGTAAGCAATATTTTTAGCAAATAGCAACTTAAGCAGGTTCTTGAATAAGATAGAGCAGGAGAAAACAATGCAGAAATGATCTTTAAAAGAGAGAGAGAAACAAAGAATCATAACCTGAGGTATAGAATACGCTTGTTCTGCCCTTTAAAGCCAATTGCTGAATTGCACATTGGGCTGTCTCCTTCATCACATCTCACTCCATTCCAGTCCCACTGGATGCCTTTCAGCTTCTCAAGCAAGCCACACCCACTCCTGCCTCAAGGTCTTTGCACTTCCCTTCCGTCGGCCTGCAATGCCCTTCCACACCTCCTGGTGAGGCTTGCTCCTTTCCTCTCTCCATGTCCCAGCAGAAACATCAGCTCCTCCGAGAGGCCTTCCATGACCATCCTCTCTCTCCTATTTCAGCCAGTCTTCCCTTGTTTTGTGTCTCATGTTGTTAGCTGCTCTCGAGCCAGCCGTCTACTCACGCCAACCCCACGCACAATCGAGTGAAACGCTGCCTGGTCCTGCACCATCCCCATGGTGGGACCGTTGTGATCCACAGGGTTTTCACTGGCTTTCGGAAGTGGATCACCAGGCCTTTCTTTCTAGTCCGTCTTAGTCTGGAAGCTCCACTGAAGCCTGTTCATTGTTCTAGCAACCCTCCACTGACAGAGGGGTGGTGACTGCACACGAGGTGTACTGTCTGGGAATCAAACCCGGGTCTCCAGCCTGGAAGGCAAAGGTTCTACCACTGAACCACCACTGCCCCCCTTGTCTGTTCCAAACCTTGAGATGATATTTTCCTTAGAACCTATCACAAGTTGTCATCTGTTTCAAGGACATTTACTTCTTTATGTTCTGTCCTCCCACGAGAATATAAGTTCTGTGAGGGCAGGGGCCTCATCTATAGTCTCTTTTCCTTTTCCAATTCCTAGTCCAATACCAAGGAGCCCTGGTGGTGCAATGGTTAAGCGCTTAGCTGCTAACCAAAAGTTTGGCAGTTCTAACCCACCAGTAGCTTCGCATGAGAAAGACTTGGTAATCTGCTTCTGTAAATATTACAGCCAAGAAAATTCTATGGGGGCAGTTTTACGCTGCCACATGGGGTCGCTATGACTCAAAATCAAATTTGATCTCTAGTACACTCTTGGCATACATACCTATACGCTGAATGAATGTTATGCCCTTAGGTTCTGGAGATCTCTGGAGAAAAAAAAAAAAAAAATACTGGCTCTAGCCAAACCCAATGGAGGAGCCAGAGGCCTGTGCCTGTGTTAAGTGAAAGGATCCATGGTCTCTGTTCCTAGGGGTGGACACGCTGACTTGGATTATGGGCCTGAAGTAATAGGGAAGATGATTTGGAACTTGACTCTGCCACTTACTAGCTCTGTGACTTGGGTACATTATTTAACTGCCTGCATGCTTTCTCCACTTAAAAGGGAACTAATAAAAATCCCTGCTTGAATGAATTGTAAAGATTAAATGAGATAATGGATTAAAAGCACTGGGTTTGGCACACAGTAGGCACTCAATAAATGACCGGTATTAGCTATGACGGTTTTCAGAAAATGAATATCATGGCACCAGCAGAAAGGTGAAGGAGGGCGAATACTGATGATCTGGAGTCCCTGGGTGGTACAAATGGTTAACACACTCAGCTGCTAACCAAAAGGTTAGAGGTTTGAGTCCCTACAGAGAACTGCAGAAGAAAGGCCTGGTGATCTACTTCTGAAAAATCAGCCATTGAAAACCCTTTGGAGCACAGTTCTACTCTGACACACATGGGGTTGCCATGAGTCTGAGTCAACTCTACGGCTACTGGTTATGGACTCAAGGTCACTTTTAGTCACTCTGTTGGCACTCTCAAAAATCATTTGGAAACTCTGAGTGAAGTCTCCTCATTTCTTTGTGACCTTTCCTTTGTTTTTAGTGAGTGGTGGTTAATTCTCCATTACATTTCAAATGGGACATTTAATTCTTTGGATTTAATTTCCTGGGGGCAGGAGAATTTGGAAATGCAAGTAAACACCATATTGGAAGTCTGACTGTTCAATGAATTGCAGAATTCTTTTCTTATTTGTCACAGGGGAGAAAAAAGAGAGAGAATGAAGTTAAAGTTGTTTATAACACAACCAAACTAAGCTCTTTGAGAAGCAATTATCATGAAGGAATTTCCTCCCATTTCCTGTAGCTTTACCATTTTCATACTGGAAGGTATTTAACTGGAGATCACTTTTTAAAGAGCAGTTTCATAATCCTTTCTAAAGTCTCTCCCCAGCAGCATCAGTATGAAGGCTTGTACATCTCACAATATAATGCGGAAGAAAATAGCCTACCGGTGCTTTGCCACTGATCTGTGAGAACGTCCCACCGAGAGCCGGCCGAGGATGGTAATTGTGTTACTCCATTTCCTGCAAATCCTGATCAACCAGAACCATCAATCCAGATTAGGTCTGCATTTCCGCGAAGTGTGACCGGTTCCTGTTGTCTTTTCACCTTGGATTCAGAACCTCCCATGAGACCACATCTTCTTCGGGTGCGCACTTCCTGAGGAATTTAATCCTTGACCAAAGAGAAGTACACCCCAGGCATCCGCCCTTCACATTTTAACCACACACGTATTATCTTCAGTTTTGAGCCCCTTGTAAAAATACCCAAGTGCAGATATTTTAGTTCCCATTGAGTTGGCTCCAACTCATGGCAGCCTTATGTGTAACAGAAGGGAATGTTGCCTGGTCCTGTGCCATCTTCCTGATGATTGGTATGTTTGAGTCCATTGTGGTGGCAATTGTATCTGCCCATCTCATGGAGGGGTTTCCTTGTTTTCACTGACCCTCTACTTTACCAAACAGGATACGTTTTTCTAGGGACTGGACTTTCCTGATGACGTGCCCAATGTAAGCGAGACAAAGTCTTTCCATCCTTGCTTCTAAGGAACATTCTGGTTGTACTTCTTCTAAGATTAGACGCTGCTGCTTCTTGAAAGGCTTAGGCATGTGCCAAAAACAGACACACAATATGCTATCTCCAGGTTCTGGCAAACACAACAGACCTCAATGCCCAATCTACTGCTTTTCTGTTTCAAGAGGGGAACAAGAGGCCTCGTTGACAACACTCACCCCTTCTTATCTTTCTCTCTCCTTCTCCACCTGGTGAATTGTATTTGTACTTTCAGATTAAAAAAAAAAAAGTGATAAATCACTTTGAAAGAACAAAGGCCATGATGTTCCTTGCAGAGGTGATCAACTCCGAGACAGTGAGAACTTTCAAGCAGGGGCTGCAAATCCATCCACCTGCAGGGCCCGGACAGGTGCCGCACACAAGAGAAGGGAACACTAGTTCCTTCAAAAAAGAGATCATAGCCAGGTGAGAACATGCTCCAGCATGGCCAGAGCTTGCAATTTTTAAGATAAGTGGAAATCTAGTTTTTGATGCCAAATTACTTCACATTAAATTATTGGACAACCTGTTTGGTAATGTAAAGGGTCAGTGAGGATGAGGGAAACCCTCCATGAAATGGGCTGACACAGTGGCCACAACAATGGGCTCAAACATACCAACGATTATGAAGATGGCGCAGGACTGGGCAATATTTTGGCCATAAGTCAGAGCCAACTCAACAGTAAATAGCAACAACAACAAAACGTTAGCAAATAATAACAAACCCAAACCAAACCCTTGCCTTGGAGTCAATTCCGACTCATAGCAACCCTACAGGACAGAGTAGAACTGCCCCATAGGGTTTCCAAGGGGCGGCTGGTGGATTCAAACTGCTGACCTTTTTGATTAGCAGCTGTAGCTCTTAACCACTGTACCACCAGGGCTCCAGCAAACAATACAAACTTAAAATAAATTGTGTGGATCCAACAAAAACCTCTGTGGGCTAGATACAGTCTGTGGGCCACAAGTTTCCAACCTCTGTTTCAAACTCAAGGGCAGCTAGAGACACATGAGCCCTCCATAAAGGAAACATGGGGGAGAGGCAAGAAAGCCTCAACCAGCGTTGAGAAAGCAAGGGACTTCCTGCTCCTAAAATTTTATAATGCTTCCAAAGTATCCTCCTGCCTTACAGGAAAGACTTTTTCTCATGCTACTGTTTCCCTGGAGATCAGCAGTAGTTTACTGGTTTCCAATAGGTTTTTGAGAGGTGTGCTGAAAACTAGGGTTTTTTGTTTTTTTTTTAAATCGTGGTATTTACGTCTTTTTAACTACTTCTCATCTACCTATCCTGAAGCTCATTGGCAGTAGGTTGTGCAGTGGTTAAAGTGATCAACTGTTAACCAAAAGGTCGATGGTTCAACACCACCAGCGGCTCCATGAGAGAAAGATGTGGCAGTCTGCTTCCGTAGAGATTTACAGCCTTGAAAACCCTATGGGGTTGCTATGAGTCGAAACTGACTTGACAGCAGTGGGTTGGGTTTGGTTTTGGGTGCTTTAAGGAGAGGGGATATTTTTACACACACACACACACCCTGCCACACAGATCACATTCTGCAACCCTGCAGAATGAATGACAAAGGTCTCCTTAGCTTTCCCATCCCATTTACTGAGAAGATAGAGTTACTCTCCCCCTTTCCAGGAGAGAGGAGCCAGAGAGCCCCGAGGTGCTGACTCAGCATGTCAGTCACCTCCCCCCCCCCCCCCCCGCCCCCAGTCAGTCGGTCGGTCAGTCAGTCAGTCAGTCAGTCAGTCAGTAACGGGACAAGGATGCTGCAAGAACTCTGACTCTGCAGAGGGTAAACCTGTAGGCAACAGCCGCAGCACGAAGGTGGCTTCCAGGCAGGGTCTGTCTTCAGCAGGGCTTCCAACCGGTTCCTTTCTGGTTCCAACCCCTGCTGAGAATTTGCATTTCTACCACCAAACATACTGAATCAGAATCTACAGTGTAACCAGATCCCCAGGTGATTCTAATGTGTAATAAATTTTGAGAACCACGGTTCTACTAGTGGAGCCCTGGTGGTGCAGTAGTTAAGAGCTCAGCTGCTAACCAAAAGGTCGGCAGTTCGAACCGTCAGCCACTCCTTGGAAACCCTATGGGGCAGTTCTGCTCTGTCCTACAGGGTCAGTATGAGTCGGAATCGACTTGACGACAGCAATGGGTTTGGTTTCCTTTGGCTCTAGGAGTGGTTCTCACAACTGGTCCCTAACCAGCAGCGTTAGCATCGCCTGGGAACTCGTTAGAAACGCAAATTCTCAGCAGGGGTTCCAACCCAACCGAACCAGTTCAGTTCAAAGTCCTGGTTTCTTCTAAATAAGGAAACAAAATCTGCAAAGCAATTAAGTTTTCAACAGGTACAATTATTTACACCTAAGGCAAAACTACACAGATGGCTTGATGGAGGCAAAGAAAGACAGCAGAATGCAAGGAAAAAAAAAAAAAAAGAGGCAACCACAGTAAACATTATCACAAATACAAGGTGGCCTAGTGGTTAAGAGCTATGGCTGCTAACCAAAAGGTCAGCAGTTTGAATCCACCAGTCGCTCCTTGGAAGCTCTATGGGGCAGTTCTACTCTGTCCGATAGGGTTGCTATGAGTCGGAATCGACTTGACAGCAATGGGTTTTTTTGGTTTCTACAACCCTTCAAAAAAACAAATAATAACTTACAAGTAGATAATAGGAAGACAAGTATGCTGAAAAGAAGAAGCAAGGCGTATAGGAGTATACCCACGTACATATATAGGTTGTATTGTGGATATTTTTACATACATGTTTGTATGTACAGCATGTGTATTCATATACATAATAAAGCACAAAGAGGCACAGTCACAGAAGCTTCCTAGACACATCCAGACACCTTGCGGGACCAAGCTGCTGGGGCTGAGGGCTGGGGAGCATAGTCTCTGAGGACATCTAGCTCAATTGGCATAACATAGTTCATAAAGAAAATGTTCTACATCCTACTTTGGTGAGTAGTGTCTGGGGTCTTAAAAGCTTGTGAGTGGCCATTTAAGATACAGCTATTGGTCACATCCTGTTATGGATTGAATTGTGTCCCCCCAAAAAATGTGTCTCAGCTTGGCTAGTCCATGATTTCCAGTATTGTGTGATTGTCCACCATTTTGTCATCTGATGTGATTTTCCTATGTGTTGTAAATCCTACCTCTATGATGTTAATGAGGTGGGATTGGTGGCAGTTATGTTAATGAGGCAGGACTCAATCTACAAGATTAGATTGTGTCTTAAGTCAGTCTCTTGAGATATAAAAGAGAGAAGCAAGTAGAGATACAGGGGTACCTCATACCATCAAGAAAGCGGCACCAGGAGCAGAGCATGTCCTCTGGACCTGGGGTCCCTGTGCTGAGAAGCTCCTAGTCCAGGGGAACATTGATGACAAGGACCTTCCTCCAGAGCCGACAGAGAAAGAAAGCCTTCCTCTAGAGCTGGCACCCTGAATTTGGACTTCGAGCCTCCTAGACTGTGAGAGAATCGATTTCTCTTTGTCAAAGCCATGTATAGCAGCTCCAGATTACTAAGACACATCCCATCCAGAGCAAAAGAGAATGAAGAAAACCAAAGACACAAGGAAAATATTAGTCTAAAGGACTAATGGACCACATGAACCACAGTCTCCACCAGCCTGAGCCCCAAAGAACTAGATGGTGCCCAGCTACCATCACTGACCACTCTGATAGGGATCACAATAGAGGGTTCTAGACAGAGCAGGAGAAAAATGTGGAACAGAATTCAAATTCACAAAAAAAGACCAGATTTACTAGCTTGACAGAGGCTGGAGGAACCCCTGAATCTATGGCCCACAGACACCCTGCTGACTCAGAACTGAGGCCACTCCTGAAGTCCACCTTTCAGCCAAACATTAGACAGGCCTATAAAGCAAACAATAACCCATGTGAGGAACATGCTTCTTAATTTAATCAAGTATACAAGGCCAAATAGGCAACACCTGTGCAAAAGCAAAGCCAAGACGGCAGTAAGGGACAGGAAACCTGAAGGAATGGACATGGAGAACCTTGGTGGAAAGGAGGAGAGTGCTGACACATTGTGGGCGTTGCAACCAATGTCACAAAATAATTCGTGTATAAATTTTTGAAGGAGAAACTAATTTGGTCTATAAACTTTCACCTAAATCACACACACATACAAAAAAACTATGAAGATGGAAAACAGATTAGTGGTTGCCAGTGGTTGCGGGATGGTGAGAGAGGCTGACTACCAAGGGTTAGGAAGAGGGAAATTGAGGAATGAGGAACTGCTCTGTATGGTACTGTGGTGGCAGAGGAGTCTCTGGGTGGTGCAAACAGTTACCGTACTCTGCTGCTAACCGAAAGGTTGAAGGTTTGAGTCCACCCAGAGGCACCTCAGAAGAAAGGCCTCGCCACCTACTTCCAAAAAAATCAGCCGTTAAAAACTCTGTGGAGCACAGTTCTACTCTGAAACTCATGGGGTCGCCATGCGTTGGAGCCAACTTGACAGCAGTTGGTTTTGTTTCATTTCTGAAAAAGTAAAAAAGTTGATAAACCTATGTGAGTCTCCCCAATTTTTGTTTATTAAATTGTATTGGTGGGTAAAATCCTAAAATCTGGGAGCTTCTACCCCTCAGTATGTTGACTATTTCTCACAGGAACCCTAGGTTTTAATCATCCTAAATTTTAATAGCTTCTGAAATGAATTTCAAAGGGGTTGGGTGGTAATAGACTAGGTACACATTTCCTTATTGTTTTGTCTGACAAAAAATAGTATCAGAAATGTTGGACTTCATGCAATGTTAGTGGTCTGTAAGTTATGTCCCACTCCAAGCAATTTTTTGTGCCATTGGTTATGCTCCACTAATAAAAATTAATAAATAAAAATAAAATTAATAAAACAAGCAATAAACAACTATGCATACCCCTGCAACAACCATTATCTGCTCCTACTCATAAGCAGGAAGGGTTAAAAAGTTACACCCTCAAAAGGCGATGTTCATGCCAGAACTTTCTCATCATCAATTGCAAAGGTTGGTCCTAAAATTTAATATTACCCTGAAGTACAGGAGACAGAAATACTATTAGCCTAAGGGTCTAGCTGTAAAATGACCTATGAGAGAAGAATTTCCGCAGAGTCATCAGATCATCCTTTAATAACCCAAACTTTTTTTTCTTTGTGAGCATGAAAGAAGATAAAGGAAGAAAGAAAATAATGAGTACTTACCTATCTGGAGATTGACAACTGGCAAGAAAGGTAAAGAAAGACTCTCTCCCCAGGTGGTGGTAATTTGAATACAGTCATGCTTCCTGCTAAGTGAGATCTCCTTGACAGAAACCTGCTCTATTTACAACAGCTGGATACCAACCCTGAGGCTTCTGATTCCGTTAATAAAATGCCATTATTATGCTGGTGGTGATACAGGTTTCTCTGGGATCTGAGCAGAGGAGAATGGCCTGGCGGTAGAATAATAGATGTAAAGAGTAGCAGGGAACGTGGACTCTCTGACTCCTTCAAATCCAATTTGAGACAACATACTTTTGGAGAATATATTACATGCCAGGCATCATGCCCCACCCATGCTCCAAATATAGGTTAACCCTAACGTTCAGCTTTCAGGTTCTGCTTTTCTTTTTCCTCATACTCTTTTGTCATGAGCATTGCTTTTCACTGTAAGTACCAGAAAACATGTCTTAAGGGGTTAAACAATAAATCTGGAGGCAAATGTATTGTCCTTGGGTTGAAGGCTAGATAATATCAGGGTGGTGTCTCTGTGATGCTCCTGGTCCTTTCATCATGAACACAAACAAGATGGTGGCCACAGGTCCAGAGTAGGAAGAGGGCAAGGACTACAGGCCATCTGCTGCTGTCTTTTTTAGCTTGAGCGCACATACTTTCCCGAAAGTCCTCCAGAATATTCCCTCTTATGTCTCCGTGGTAGAGGCAATCACTGGTCCTGATTCTTCACTCCCTTGTTGTTGTCACTGGGTGCCACTGAGTCAATTTTGACTCATAGTGACCCCATGCAACAGAGTAGCACTCCCTCACTGGGTTCCCTAGGCTGTAATCCTTACGGGAGCAGATCACCAGGTCTTTCTACCTTGGAGCGGCCGGTGGGTTCGAACCGCCAACCCTTCGGTTAGCAACAGAGCACTTAATTGTTGCACCACCAGGCTCCTTCTTTACTCCCTTACAGGAGTATTAGACATCATTCTTGACATGGCCTCGTGGTATGTATATTGGCCCTTGTCATACAGCTTGTTTTGGCCAGTGGGATGTTAGGGGATGGGATGTGAGCCAAAGCTTAAAATATGACCTCACAGTGGGCTTTCCCTCTTGCCCTTCTGTACTTCACCATGAGAACATACCCCAGGAAGTCTCTGGTCCAAGGAGAATCAAAGACACATGAGACAGACCTAGACTCAAGCTATAGCATGGGGCCTGGGATCCAACCTAGACCACCCAAGTTGCAGCCATATTGCTGCTGATCCACAGATCCATGAGTAAAAACCAGTCCTTAAATTAACCACTATTTTAGATTGGTTTGTTACACAGCACTGCTGTAGCAATAGCTGACAAATGCATTCTCATCGGCTGGAATCATGCCTCATGGCCACTCCCGGGCCCAAAGGAGGTTAGAAACACAAGTAATCAGCAACAGAGGCTCGAAAAGCAGATGCAGCAGCTGTCTGCCACACTTGCCAACTCAAGTTCTCACTCTACACAGATTCCCAAACCGACGTGCCTTGCTTTGGTCTCTCAGATGCTATTATTGTCACTAGCTGCCATCAACTCAGCCCCTGACTCATAGCAAACCCACACACAGTGAAATGAAATGCTACCCCATCCCGCGCCATCCCCATGATCAGTTGTGGATCGGACCTTTGTGGTCCATAGGGTTCTCACTGGCTAATTTTCGGAAGTAGATGACCAGGCCTTTCTTCCTAGTCCATCTGAGTCTGGAAGCTTTGTTGAAACCTATTCAGCATCACAGCAACAACCAAACCTCCACTGTCAGATGAGTAACAGCTATGCATGAGGTGCATTGGTAGGGAAGGGAACCCAGGTCTCCCGCAGGGAAGGTGAAAATTTTACCACTGAGCCACCACCACCCCCTTCTCAGGTGCCATATCCCCAAAATGCCTGCTGAGCATTTTGCTCTGCTGCCAGCTGTCTTCTCGTCAAACTCTGGGCATCTGAAACAGACTCCATTCCATTCATCCCTTCAAAATGGATCCCCATCTAGCTTTCTTAATGCACTATTATTGCTCTAATGGCAAAGAGTCAGCATCTCATGGCTAACTTTGATTTTTCTATTGGAAATCACATATCAGGTAAACAATATAACTAATATTTTATCACATTCATTTTTTTCAGTCCTTATCAAGATGCCAGACAATGCTACCAATGCATTACTACATTATGTTATATAATTCTTCCAGCACAAACTCTGGAATTATATGCAATTTATTATCATCTTCATGTTACACGAGGAGACAGAAGAACTCAAAGCTTAATTTGCACTAAGTCAGTAAGTAACTACTGGCAGAAACTGACATGCACCAGGGATTGGGTTCAAAATCACTCCTCCAATGGACCAAGTATTTCCCGTGAATTATTTCAATCAATCCAAATATTTATCCCCTTTTATCAAATCAGTTATTGAAATATGAGAGAGATTAGGTTGTAGTGATGTGCTAGAGAAGAACAGAAAGTTTTGGTAAAGTAGAGCACCAACAAAAACGACAGAAAGAAAGCCTCCGTGAGATGGATTGACACAAAAGCCCCAACAATGCACTCAAACACACCAACCATCACCAAGGTGGCGCCGGACCAGGCAACATTTTGCTCAGTTGTGCATGGGGTCACCACAAGACCCGGCCAACTTGATGGCAGCTAACTACAACACTTCTTTAGTAATTATGCCTCTAGTGTATGTCTCTTAATTTCTAGTCCCACTGCTGCTGGTACCCAAACAATTTACAAAGTTCTTCCTTTCTTGTTTCTTTTTCTTCCAAATAATTCTGCATATGGCCCCTAAATTATAGGCCACAGAATTCTTTGTTGCAGGGGCTTTCCTGGGTATTGTAGGAGGTTTGACTAGTAATCCAGTACTTAAATGCACCACCCAGGGGCTCCTCCAGCCAAGAAAACCCTACGGAGGGGTTCTAATCTGTGACACCCACTAAGTGCCAGGAGCCCCCCTCCCCAACTTGTGACAACCGAGAATGTCTCCAGACATTGTCAAATGTCCCCTGGGGGCAAAACTACCCCCCCCCATTGAAAACCATTGCTCTAGATTATACCATTCTTGAAAACTGAGACGAAACACAGCTTTTCCTCTTTCCTGCCACCTCCACTGCTTAAAAATGCACACTACTTAGGTATCAATTCTGTTTGTGCAGGAGACGGATTTCTGCTTCTTCTAATAGGATCATCTTCTGAAAAGGCGATCTGTCATTTTATTTTATTTTTTTAGTATCTACCTAGGATTCTGTGTTATTCTCCGGCAATCATCTGTTTCCAGAGAGGTCATTTATGAAGTTTTGGAGAACTGTGACAATGCCGTAAAGAATTCAGAATGACCAGCAGAGAATAAATCAGAGCCCCAGATGAGCTATTAAGAACAATGATGGACTAAAAAATAATAATAACGAAGAAAATAGAGGAAAAAAAATTAGAGTGAAAAACCTATTGTGATCTTCCAGGAAGCATACTCTTTTATATCGATATCAGATATGCTTACAGAGAAAATATTGGTAATTTTAAACCTTTCTGTTTTATAATAAATCACATAAGATTCTTTACTCTTTGTGTGATATTATAGGTCTCTGGGTGGTGCAAGTGGTTTGAGATCAACTACTAACCTAAAGGTTGGCAGTTTGAACTCACCCAGCAATGCCACAGAAGAAAGGTCTGGTGATCTGCTTCCTTAAAGATTTATTGTTATTGCCTGGTTACTGCCACTGACTGCTCTAGCAGGGATCACAGTAGGGGGTCCTGGACACAGCGGGAGAAAAATGTAGAGCAAAATTCAAATTCACATAAAAAAAAAAAAACCAGGCTTGCTGGTTTGACAGAGACTGGAGAAACCCTAAGAGTATGGTCCCCGGACACTCTTTTAACTCAGTACTGAAGTCACTCTTGAGGTTCACCCTTCAGCCAAAGATTAGACAGGTCTATAGGGCCAACAATAACACATGTGAGGGACATGCTTCATAGTTCAATCATGGATATGAGACTAATGGGCACACCAGACCAAAAGCAAAGATGGGAAGGCAGGAAGGGACAGGAAAACTGGAGGAATGGAAATGGGGAAACTAGAGTGGAGAAAGAGAGAGTGTTGACACATCGCGGGGTTGACAACCAATGTTACAAAACAATTTGTGTATTAGCTGTTTCATGAGAAACTAATTTGCAATGTAAACTTTCATCTGAATCACAATAAATAAAAAAAAAGTCTGAAAAAAAAAGGATTTGTTGTTATTGTTCTTATTGCCTGAGAGTTAATTCCAACTCATGGTGACTCCGTGTGTGCAGAGTAGAACTGTGCTCCATAGGGTTTCCAAGGCTGTGACCTTTTGGAAGCAGATCACCAGGGCTTTCTTCCAAGGTGCCTCTGGGTAGGTTCAAATCGCCAACCTTTTGGCTAACAGTCATTTGTTTAACCATTTGGGCCGCCCAGGGACTCCTCCAGCTAAGAAAACCCTATGGAGCACAGTTCTACTCTGTAACACATGGGGTCGCCAAAAGTCAGAATCGACTTGAGAGCAACAAGTTTGTATGATATTAACATTATTTCAAGAAAGCGACAATTGTAATTATTCATCACTCGAATTTCCAAATATAAAGGTGAAACTGCAAGGCTACGACCCGTGAAAAATCACTCTATTTGATTCAGTGCAACAAGAATTGCTGCTCTTTTTTTAAAATTTATATAATCTCCTGTTTCATGTAAAATTAAAGAAAAGGGTGTAACTTATCCCTATGCCAACTTTTTAAATGAAAATGCTGAACAAAGATTCCTGTGGCATTTCAGCTGCCCTTAAATTTTAATAATACTGATAAGATATTCTACTCTCCCCTGCTAAGCAATTTTTTCAGTTTAATTGGTAAGCTCTCATTTATTATTTCTAAAGCATAAAAATTCTAATATCCAGGATTTATAACTTGCCCAGGCAGTCGTGACTGCAAATGTATTTTTAAGTGCACTAGAAAATAGAGACAGCAAATGGACACTAGGTAAATTTAAGTTTGGACTACAATGGAAAAAGTTTTTTTTTTTTCTTTTTTTTCCAATAAATCTATCATCAACTAACTATATTATGCCTCATCAGTGAAATAAAACATCCTTCTGCAACCCCTGGGGTGACAAGAAAAGCTTTTTTCAGGGAACCACAAGGGGAAGGGAATCAATAGCAAAGACCCACATCTTCCCAATATGGAATCACCAACGATCATCCTGAAACTGACCGAGGCACAAAAACCTGAAATATGGCTTGAAGACTCAGTGAAATATAAATATTATATATTGATTCACAGGTAATCCATAAGTGCTTTTTGCTGCAGGTATTTTTATTCATAAGATAAGCTTTACCAAAAAACTAAAGGGAAGAAGGGGCAATAAGCTTGCAGAAAACAAAACACACTATCTGGAAAATGCCTCCCAATACTAGCTTGGGTTTATGCATGGCATGATAAAACCCCTCTCCTTGTAACATGGCAAATCAAGTTTCATTTCTAACCCACTGTAATAGGCTAAATAACAGCCGTCCCAAAACACCAGGTCCTAATCCGTGAAATCTATAAATGTTACCTTAGGAGGAAAAAGGATTTTTGTAGATGAGATTAAAGTAAAGATCCTGAGACACGGAAGTTATCCTGGAGTATCCAGATGGGCCCTAAATGTAAGCAAAGCATCCTTGGAAGAGGGAAGCAGAGGCAGATTTGACACAGACAGAAGAGGAGAAGATGATGTGAAGACGGGGACAGAGACTGAAGTGATGTGGCTACAAGCCAAGGAATGCTGGCAGCCACCAGAATCTGGAAGAGGCAAGGAACCGATTCTCCTCCGGAGCCTCCGGATGTAGTGCGGCCGTGCTGACATCTGGATTTCTGCCCAGTTATACCGATTTTGGACGTCTGGCCTCTAAATTGTGAGAGAATAAATTTCTGTCCTGTTAAACCACCAAGTTTGTGATAATTTATTACAGCAGCCGTAGGAGACTACACACCCACCCTATTTCCTGAGTGCCTGTTTTCTATGCTGTCCCAACCTCCACTGTTTAATACCACTACTCCTGGTAATACTCACACATAACAGCACAGCACCGCCTAACACTTCTGAACATTCACTACGTGACAGGCACTCTGCTCAGCATTCTGCTATGTTACTGTCTCAACCTCACACTGCCACAATCTTTCAGGGTTATTACCTCCTATAGTTCAGAAGAGGAAACAATGATTTACGGTCACACAATCCTTAAGTAGCAGACCTGAAATGAGAACTCAGAAATAATTGTGTAAACCTTTTTATGACTTTTCATACAGTATTTGTCCCTTTGTGATTGATTTATTTCACTTAGCAAAATGCCCTCCAGATTCATCCATGTAGTGAGATGCTTCATGGAACCATCATTGATCTGGATCGCTGTGCAGTATTCCATTGTATGTATGTGCCATAGTTTGTTTACCCATTCACCTGTTTGATGGGCACTTGGGCACATTCTTACTTTTTGTTTATAAGACCACGTTGCTGTTGGAAGTAGTTGCCATTGAGTTGGAATCGAGTGCAACAGAAACAAAATCCATACAGCAGAAACTATTCAGCCAAAACAGACACACACACACACACACAAAAAAAAAAAAAAAACACGGAATAATACATGTGTGTTAAGCAGACCACATGTGTGCAAAGTAGAACTGCTCCACAGGGTTTTCAAGGCTGTGACCTTTCAGAAGCCGATCACCAGGTCTTTCTTCCAAGGCACCTGCAGTATGTTTGAACCACCAACCTTTTGGTTTGCAGTCCAGTGCTTAACTATTTGCACCACCCAGGGACTCCTGTAAGACCATCCTGTTGCTGTCAATTCAATTCTGACTCATAGAGACCCTACAGGACAGAGCAGAACTGTCCCATAGTGTTCCCAAGGCTGCAATCTTTATGGAAGCAGACTACCACATCTTTCTCCTGCAGAACAGCTGGTGAGTTCAAACCTCTGACCTTTCATTTAGCAGCCGAGCCCTTAACCACTGAGCCACCAGGGCTCTTCCTATAAGACCACAGAACTACCTAATGATTAACAGGTAAAGGAATCAACAGTGACAACTTCAATTCTTTCCAATACCTATACCTTGAGCCAATTATTTTTTGTCCAAAGAAAATAGAGATGTGCTAAAAGACCTCTGCTCAAGGATTTTCATTGCAGCTTTTAATAATAAAAAGTATTAAAAAAAACTAGTGTCTAACATTGGACAATGGTTAGGTGTAATGGCACACCTAAACGGTTGGCTTCAAGAGACCATTACATTTATCTTCCTGAAGAATATTTAATGTTGGGGAAGAAATATTCATAACAAAATGTCAAGTAGTAATTAAACCAAAACAACCCCATTGCTGTAGAGTCGACTCCTACTCATAGAGGCCCTATCGGACAGGGTAGAACTTCCCCATAGAGTTTCCAAAGCTGCAATCTTTATGGAAGCAGGCTGCCACATCTCTCTCCAGTAGAGCAGCTGGTGAGTTCGAGCCGCATATTTACTACTTCGAATTGAAGCCCTCGGTTAACAGCCAAGCACTCAACCAACACCGAGGCCCTAAGTAGTAACAGCAGGGCACAATAATGTATACAGTTGGGACCCAATTTAGTATCTGTACTCACAAATACACAACGAGAAACAAAACAGAGATTCACCAGTATGATGTCAGCAAGCATCCCAGATGGTATGAACTGTAAGGATGTTTATTTTCTTATATATATTTTTCTAGTTTCTATTTTTTTCTGCGATTTATATGTATTGTTTTATAAATAGAAATAAACAAAAATATGCACACACACAAAGATGATGTCCATAACCATAGGCTCATGGAATCCAGACTTTCTGGAGCCATTGAGGCTGGATGAACCCCCAAAACTATTGCTCTGAGATAACCTTTAAACCTTGAACCAAAAATATCCCCTGAAGTCTTCTTTAAACCAACCAGTAGTTTAGCTTAACTAGTAAAAAATGTCTGCCTTGAGCAATATGCTCTTTTAAGATCTATCCATATGGGATCACATAGACAACAGCAACTTGAAAGATTAGATAGGACTTAGAGGGCAGTGAGTTTATGTTAATGGTTAGAAAAAAACTCAGAAAAGGCAGCTGAGAATGGTTGCACAACTCAAAGAATGCAATCAATGTCACTGAATTGTACATGTAGAAATTGTTTTTTGGTGTATATTTTTCTGTGTATATTCTCAACAACAACAACAATGAAAATAAATAAATCATTAAAATACAATTGAATTTTTTAAAAAGGAAAATAACCATAGGAGTTTAGGAGACATCTGACTGCTCATTTCTAAAAGATAGGGCCACATCTACATTTTGGGGGGCTTGTCTTTGTTTTCTTGGCACCCGCACCCCACCCTACTCTTTAAGATGCCAGCCTTAAAAAGGCTAAGATGGTATTATCTTTAATTCTAAAAATGTGAAATTTGTGATAATTCCGATGAACAAAACTCTAATTATTTGTTTCCTTTCTGAGCTATGAACATTGTCACGGTTTGAGTCATGGTCTCTCTGTAAAGGTTGCCAAGTACCTTCTAGCAACAGATAAGTTGTGCGTTACAAATGGCTTATGGTTAAAACAAATGATCGGCTTAAACAATCTGGCCTGCCACCAGCTCCCAACAGTCCTTTATACATTCTCCAACATTGTACCTTAAAAATGGGGGTTGGTCTCAAATGGGCTGTGATGAGTCAGCCAAGGTGCAGGTAGGAGAGGTGAGATGAGGCTCTTTTGAATGTGACTCCAGCAAAGCATTGATCTTCTCCCCGGTGTCCAGGTATCTTCCCTCAGCAGGCAGATGGCAACACAAATCCAGAAAGTGACAAATCATCTATGCTTGTTTTAAAGAGAATTAGCTCTAGGACCCGGTCACCTGAATACTTCAGATTCTAAAGCAGAAATTGGAGATGTGTTTGCCTAATGCAAAGGAGCCCTGGTGGCGCAGTGGTTACGCACTTGGCCGCTAACCAGAAGGTCAGCAGTTCAAACCCACCAGCTGCTCTGCAGGAGAACAGATCTCGTGATCTGCTCTCGTAAAGATTACAGCCTTGGAAACCCTATGGGGCGGTTCTGTTCTGTCCTATAGGGTCGCTATGAGTTGGAATTGACTAGATGGCAATGGGCTTTGTTTTTTGTTTTTTAATAGTAAACCACAATCAAAATCTACTTTAAATTTATTTGCCTTTTCTGAAAATTTTATAAAAATTAAATTCTTCAATGTTTGGTCTTTTGCATCTGACTTCTTTCACTTAGCATGCTGTTGTTGTTAGGTGCCTTCGAGTCAATTTCAACTCTTAGTGACCCCATGTGACGGAATAGAACTGCCCGTAGGGTTTTTTTGACTGTAGTCTTTACAGAAAAAGATCACCAGGTTTTTCTCCTGCAGAACAACTGGGTGGGTTCACACCCTCAACCTTTCGGTTACCAGTCGAGCAGGAAATATGTATTATTATTCCATTTTTTTTTTCTGTATTTCTTTTGGCTGAATAGTGTTTATTCTATGGATTTTGTTTCTATTGTGTGGGACCAGTTCTTACCATCTATTGTATTATACAGATGTTTTTTATATTGTATGGATGGAGCAAGTTTTGTTTACCTATTCACCAGCTGGATGGACAGGCATTTAAATTGTTTACACTTTTTGGCAGAGGAGCCCTGGTTAAGTGCTGGGTTGCAAACCGATAGGTCAGAGGTTCAAACCCACCAGCCGCTCCTCATGCAAAAAGACCTGGTGATCTGCTCCTGCAAAGATTACAGCCTTGGACCCTATTTTGGTGAGTGGCATCTGGCGTCTTAAAGCTTGCAAGTGGCCATCTAAGATGCATCAATTGGTCCCAAACTCCTGGGGTAAAGGAGAATGAAGAAGACCAAAGACACAAGGGAAGTATTAGCCCAAGAGACAGAAAGGGCCACACAAACCAAAGACTTCATCAGCCTGAGACCAGAAGAACTAGATGGTGCCTGGCTACCACCAATGACCGCCTTGACAGGGAACACTACAGAAAGTCCCTGATGGAGCAGGAAAAAGGTAGGGTGCAGAACTCAAATTCTAGTAAAAAACCAGACTTAATAGTCTGACTGAGACTGGAGGAACCCAGGAAAGCATGGCCCCCAGACTCTCTGTCAACCCAAAACTAAAACAATTCCCAAGGCCAACTCTTCAAAGATTGGACTGGACTGTGGGACATAAAATGATACTCGTGAAGAGTGTGCTTCTTAGCTCAAGTTGATACATGAGACTAAATGAGCAGCTCCTGTCTGGAGGTGAGATGAGAAGGCAGAGAGGGTCAGGAGCTGGTTGAATGGACATGGGAAATCAGAGGCGGAAAGGAGGAGTGTGCTGTCACAGTATAGGGAGAGCAATTAGGGTCGCATAACAATGCATGTATAAATTTTGTAAGAAAGACTAACAAATTGTAAACTTCCACTTAAACTACAACGATAAACAAACATACAAAAGATTACAGCCTTGGAAACCCTGTGAGGCAGTTGTACTCCGTCCTATAGGGTCGCTATTAGCCGGAATTGACTCCAAGGCTCCCCACAACAACATACTTTCTGGTGATTATCAGTAACGCTGCTGTGAACAAGGCAGATTAGGGGTCACACGGGGCTGAGAGCAGGAAGAGAGATGAACTGCAAATGGACATGAGGGAGGGATCTTGTTTGGGGTGATGGAAATGTTCAAAAATTAGACTGTAAATTTTCTAAAAATAATTGAATTGTACTACGAAAATGAGTACATTTTATATTATTTAAATCACACCTCTGTAAAGAGGTTTAAAATATATAGTTTAGACACTGCCTTACTTCTAAGATGGTGTTGCTAAGCTCTTGAAAATGGGTATTTATACTCTAGGCTTCAAGGGCTCCTTCTAATACTGTAACAGAAGGAGCATTCCTGACAACAAGTTTAAATGGAGAGACAGAGATATCGAAAGGAGGAGAGAGATGGTTCTACAGCAAATGCTGGAAAAATAAAACCCACCGATCCCCAAATCGAAAGGTCCATGAAGGCGGATATTGTAGATGGAATGGACCAGCACATATTTTGGGGTCTGGAGCTGGCTGGAAGCATTAGCCCTAGATTCAGCTCGATGTAGAAGAGATGACCCAGATTCCGCTGGGCTGAGGAGCAGAGTGTCAAAGTTCTGAAGAGTGTGGGGCAAGAGAGGTCAGAGGCCCTGAGTTGAGATCACAGAGGCTGAACCTCAGGAGGAGGAGAAATAAAAGTCCAGTGTTGAAAGGAAAGGTTCTCCCAAATGAGGGCAGAACAAAAAGGAGGAAGTTTACTGACCATAAAATATGAATGTGGCAGGCTGGCTAAGCCAATCCTGTTTCCTCTACTTGGGCAGGGAGAGAGGGGGAAGGGTGGAGAGGGAGAAGGGAATAAGTGGGGGAAGAGAGAGGGGCAGGGTGTGAGGGAGAAGGGAAAAAGGGTGGGATGGGGGAGGGGGTGAGGAAGAAGGGAATAAGTGAGGGGGGGTGAGATGAGTGGGTAAGTGAGGGAGAGAGTGGGGGTGAGGGGAAGGGGTAAGAGAGGGAGAGAGAGGCAGACAGAGGGACTCTTCAGGGATCCCTAGTGTCTACAGAGAAAATTAAACTCTTTATCCAGATATGCCTCCCTAAAGGAACTTTTCCAGTGTAGACAAGGACACCCCGAACAGTTCACCTACAACTGATGATTTGTGTTGTAGCAAATTGCGCCCCTTGTAAGACTTAAAGGGACAGAGCCTCATCACCCAAGATAATTAAAAAACCAGCTTTATTAACTTCTTATAGTAATCAACAAGCCCTACTACAGACCTACTGATGTCTCCACGCATTTCTTTCTAGAAGAGAGGGAGGAAGGGAGGGGGCAGGGAAGCAGGCATGAAGAGAGAGAGGAAGGTGGGGAAGAAGGAGGGGAGAGAGGCTTTGAACTAAATGCATTTCTGGGTGTGTCCTTTTGCTGGAAGAGGGGAGATTACACTAACTCCTTTGAGCTCAAGAATCATCCTGCTGTTGAGAATACTTTAATTATGAGGAAATGAAATCAGGCCATTCTGCCACGCACGTAGGAAAAGAAATTCAGCCAGCATAGCAGTCACAGCGTCTTGGGTCTTAATTATTAGAAATGGGAAACTCTCAAAGAACATTATGGAGCCAAAGCAATCAGCTCCCACGCTGGGCCTCCAAGAGACCGCCCATTCCGGAGCACTTACTCCTGGTGCCAGCAGAATAATCACCCCCGAGGAGTGGCCGGCCCAGCCCTGCAGGTGCAACGCCCTGCTGAGGAGGCAGGGGAGGCCCTTGGTCTGTGTGCAGGATCAGAGGATCAGAGTGGGGAAGGTTGTTTCAAGACAACAAAAATAACCACAAAGAGTTTCACACAGAGAAAGCCATTTCAGAGGCTGCCTGGTGGCCAAACCAAATTCACACATGTTGTTGTTGTTAGGTGCCTTCGAGTTGACTCCGACTCATGGCGGCCCCATGCGGGTCAGAGTAGAACTGCGCTCCATGGGGTTTTCAAGGATGTGATCTTTTGGAAGCAGATCGCTAGACCTGTCTTCCAAGGCATCTCCAACCTTTTGGCTGGTAGTCGAGTGCTTAACCATTTGCACCACTGAAAAACCAAACCCACTGCTGTCAAGTCGATTCCCACTCATAGCAACCCTATAGGACAGTAAAACTGCTCCATGAGGTTTCCAAGGCTGTAAATCTTCACGGAAGCAGACTGCCACAGCTTTCTGCCATGGAGCAGATGGTTGGTTCAAACCACCAATCTTTTGGTTAGCAGCTGAGCATTTAACCACTGCACCACCAGGGCTCCTTTTGTACCGTACAAAGACTCCCAAATTCATACATGGACTCCAACTACTCCTCGGTTCAGGACGTGAATACTGTGCACAAGCAAACGCTCCAGAACTTCTAACGTGGTCAACGAGACCATTGTTTCGCGGAGACGGAGGACTGTAGACCCAGAGGACAGCACGGACTGAGGCAGCTGCTCTGAGGACCTAGAAGGCGTGTCCAGGAAAGCCAGCGCACTTCAGGTACACCTCACGGGTCTCCTCACAGATACTTCACTCCGAATTTCTGTAGCAACCCTGCTAGGATCTTCCCATTTCACAGAAGAAGAAAATGGGCAAGGAGAGTTTGCAGAGCTTTGCCAAGGTCACACTGCTAGTAAGTGATGGCATGGACTGCACGGAAGTCTGGCCCTCAAACTGTTTTAGAATATTACTCTTCTTCTTAGCCCATTTAAGGAACATTCCTAAGAGAGCGGGTGGTAAAAGCACAGGTTTCATCGTTCAGATCATCCATGGTTTGCCTCTAGACTCTGCCATTTGCTAAGCTTTGTTAACTTGGGAAAGTTCTTTAATATCTCCGGGTCTTGGACTCTTCATTTAAAAAACAGGGTCAATAAGAGTCGCTGTGACATAGGCTCACCAGAACGCTAACATAGATAGTGCATGTAAAATGTGGGACATATGGGGACTCAATAAATATTCATTACTATCAAAGAACAAAACGAATGCAAACAGTATTTTGAACTTCGAATGCATCTTAAAACTAAGTCCCTTTACTGGAAGGTGTGTATGAGCACAGAGGGGGTATATGAGGTCCGACTGACCAAAGCATTAAATTAGAAGAGCAAAAACGTACCCCACCTCCCATTTCAATTCACATAAGGTTGACTATCTTAGAGTATCCCAAATATGCAATCCACCATTAAAAAAAAAAGGCATTCCTTAGTCCTCCCAAGCTTACATGCCATATTCCTTCCCAGCTAAAGATGGCTTGTGGAGACAGAAGAGCTAGACGAATGGAAATGGGGAACCCACAGCCGAGAAGGGAGAGTGTTGACAGCCGTGGGGTTGGCAACCAATGTCACGAAACGATATGTCTATTAATTGTTTAATGAGAAGATAATTTGCTCTGTAAACCTTCACCTAAAGCACAATTGGGGGGGGGGGAAGTGCTCCAAGGGCTGTAGCTGGTCCCCAGCTATCAAAGAACAAACAGACTGGAGGGCTTCTGGAACCAACAGACCAAGCCCCACAGTTGGCTCTGAGAAGATGTACTGCTCATTGAGGAAGAGAGTAGGGCAGTGAAAAAAAAAAGGTGGCTTGTAGAACGAAACGATGCTGTCCCCTCACCTGTCTGTGCAGGCGGTGATTCCTACCCATTTTATTGTTTACTATGAGGATAAATGAGGCAAAGGGAAAAGAACTCCTTAATATGGAAGCCAAAGAGAAGACTTATTAATGTTCTCTTAAATTAGGGTAAGATCCGGGAGAAAAGGATGTTGTAGTATGGATTGCCTTGTTTTTGTTTTTAAGAATCAAGTTGAATAAATTCTTCCTTAAGAACCATGGAGGCAAGCATAACTAACTCTTCCATCTCTAAACGGACCTACAACACCTCATCAGAGGGCAGGTTCTCCAGGGCAGGCATTCTCATAGCCCATCAGCAAAGTCTCCTCTATGTTCCAACGAACATCAGATTGAAAAGCAGAACAAAACCTGTGGTTCAACTTGAACAAACAGTGGACCGTGTTAACATTTACACAGGCCATTTTCCATCTTGCCTGAGCCAAATGGATTTTTTCCATTCTACTGGGTGAGTGCTGGCTGATGAAAACAGCAAACTAGGATCAACCAAATTTTCTGTTATTTAAACTCTGGAATACATTGCACATTGGAGTCACATAAAGCAACAGATTCTCAAGCAGATGGAGAAACACTGTCTGCCTAAGAAGAACAGGGAGGCTGCCTACAAGTCCATCCTCAGTGTTGATTTAAATCTCAGAACTACAGCAGGCAGCCTGGAGAATGCAGCCCAGACAACCCCAGCAAACCCACCATCAAAGAGACAGTGACAGAGTCTCTGAATGTTTCCCAGGTTTTCCGGGAAGGCAGCTGTTGCTGTTAGCTGCCATCAAGTCAGCACCGAATGATTACGATCCTACGCACAACAGAACAAAATGCTGGCTGGCCCACACCATCCTCATGATCGGTTGCATATCAGACCATTGGGATCCAGAGGGTTTTCACTGGCTTATTTTCAGAAGTAGATGGCCAGGCCTTTCTTCCTAGTCTGTCTTAATCTGGAAGCTCTGCTGAAATCTGTTCAGCATCCTAGCAACACACAAGCCTCCACTGACTGATGGACAGTGGCTGTACATGAGGTGCGTTGGGCTGGTATCCAGTGCCAGAATGGAAGGCACTGAACCACCATTGCCCCATCCATTTTCCTCTGTCTCAGGCATTCCCCAGGATGGGTCTGCAGATCACCTGAGGAGTTATTAAGGAGAGGGGTGTTCAGGCTACGCCCCCACAGACACCAGTGTTCTGGTCTGAGTTGGGGTCTGAGCGCCCGTATAGGCGATGTGTGCCTCCACTGATTAGCTTGTCAGCGGAAATGAATGCCCACTCCCTGGAGGCCGCAGAGAAGGGGAATACGGCGGATCCCCTGGCCTGTGGCAGCAAAGGCTCCCAGTCAAGCAGCTCCTCCATTGGCCTAAGGTTTCTACAGTTAATTGCTCTTGACTTCACATCATTCCAAGCACAAGTCACAAGGAACTCCAAAGGCGCTTGGTGCTAACCTTGAACCTGGTTCTCCTGAGGGTGGGGTTAAAGAAACAAAGCTAATTTTGGAGGCAGTACAAGTGGGCATTGATGGAGAGGACGAGAAGAGGCTTAGCGGGCTTGGGGGCTCAGAGGTTCTCCAGAGTGAGAGCAGCAGGGTTTCGTGGCAGGCAACGCTGTCTCTATTCTGGGTTCATTCAAGCAATGCGCTAGGTGACCTTGGGTCTGTCCCAGCCCCTCAGAGTGCTGCCTCTCTGTCTGTGAAATAAAGGTACTAGTGTCCATCACACAGGCCCCTCAGGGCGGGGAAGATTAATGAGGCGAAGTTTGCAAAGAGTGCCGAACTCCAGGTGAGGGAGGGCAGCAAGCAGAACAAAGGAAACGGTGGCCAGCCCCACACACATACAGCCTTCTTTTGTCTTTGAAAACTAGCAGAAACCCTCCCTTCTCTGAGTGAAGGCTGCAGACCAGCAGCAGTGGCAGCACCTGGGAACTTGGTAGAAATGCAGAATCTCCAGCCTCACTTCAGACTCTTGAATCAGAAACTCTGGGGATGGAGCCCCACGATCTGTGTTTTATCAGCAATCGGGAGATACTAAACTAAAGGTTCTAACCAACCAGTTGCTATAGAGTCAACCTCACTCATGAGACCCCACAGGTGTCAGAGGAGAACTGTCCTACAAAGGGTTTTCAACGGCTGATTTTTCGGAAGTAGATCGCCAGGCATTTCTTCCAAGGTGCCTCTGGGTGGGCATGAACTGCCAACCTTTTGGTTAACAGTTGAGTGTGTTAACTGTTGCACCATCCAGGGATTCCGCTAAAGGTCTAGCAATGGCAAATGGCTAGATAGCAATAGACAAGTCCGATAAGTCCCCAACTTTCAAGGAGCTTACATTCCAGTGGTGGGATGGGATAGAAAATAAACAAGTAAACAAATAAGAATTTTGGAGAGTGATGAGTACATGGAGATGGTGGATCAAAGAGATGGAGTCAGTCTAGCATAGTGTGTAGGTCTATACAACAGAGATGGTGGATCAAAGAGATGGAGTCAGTCTAGCATAGTGTGTAGGTCTATACAACGGAGATGGTGGATCAAAGAGATGGAGTCAGTCTAGCATAGCGTGTAGGTCTATACAGTGGAGATGGTGGATCAAAGAGATGGAGTCAGTCTAGCATAGCGTGTAGGTCTATACAGTGGAGATGGTGGATCAAAGAGATGGAGTCAGTCTAGCATAGCGTGTAGGTCTATACAACGGAGATGGTGGATCAAAGAGATGGAGTCAGACTAGCATAGTGTGTAGGTCTATACAACGGAGATGGTGGATCAAAGAGATGGAGTCAGACTAGCATAGCGTGTAGGTCTATACAGTGGAGATGGTGGATCAAAGAGATGGAGTCAGACTAGCATAGCGTGTAGGTCTATACAACAGAGATGGTGGATCAAAGAGATGGAGTCAGTCTAGCATAGCGTGTAGGTCTATACAACGGAGATGGTGGATCAAAGAGATGGAGTCAGTCTAGCATAGTGTGTAGGTCTATACAACGGAGATGGTGGATCAAAGAGATGGAGTCAGTCTAGCATAGCGTGTAGGTCTATACAGTGGAGATGGTGGATCAAAGAGATGGAGTCAGTCTAGCATAGCGTGTAGGTCTATACAACGGAAATGGTGGATCAAAGAGATGGAGTCAGACTAGCATAGTGTCTAGGTCTATACAACGGAGATGGTGGATCAAAGAGATGGAGTCAGTCTAGCATAGTGTGTAGGTCTATACAACGGAGATGGTGGATCAAAGAGATGGAGTCAGTCTAGCATAGCGTGTAGGTCTATACAGTGGAGATGGTGGATCAAAAAGATGGAGTCAGTCTAGCATAGCGTGTAGGTCTATACAGTGGAGATGGTGGATCAAAGAGATGGAGTCAGTCTAGCATAGCGTGTAGGTCTATACAGTGGAGATGGTGGATCAAAGAGATGGAGTCAGTCTAGCATAGCGTGTAGGTCTATACAGTGGAGATGGTGGATCAAAGAGATGGAGTCAGACTAGCATAGTGTGTAGGTCTATACAATGGAGATGGTGGATCAAAGAGATGGAGTCAGACTAGCATAGTGTGTAGGTCTATACAATGGAGACGGTGGATCAAAGAGATGGAGTCAATCTAGCATAGTGTGTAGCTCTACAGAATCTGCAGCCCTGATGGCGCAGTGGGTAAGCACTTGGCTACTAACCAAAAAGTTGGCAGTTTGAACCCACCCAGTGGCTCCACAGGAGAAAAACCTGGCCATCTGCTCCCATAAAGATTACAGCCTAGGAAACCCTATGGGGCAGTTCTACTGTCACATGGGGTCACGATGAGTTGAAATTGACTCGACAGCACCTGACCACAACAATAACAGGTCCAAACCTTAGCTGGCCAGCTACTTACTAAGTACTTACCCTACCATAGATTCATTTTTCTCATCGGTAAGATGGGATAGTGAAAATACATCTCCCTTTAGCACAGAGGTTCTCATACTTCAGCGAGCATAAAGATGACCCAGAGAGCTGTTAAAACACAGATTTCTGGGTCCTGCCCAGAGAGTCTCGCCAGGTAGATCCGGGGTGGGGCCCGAGAACTTGCATTTCTAACAAATTCCCAGGTGATGCTGATGCAGCTGCTCGGAGGCCCACAATCTGAGATGCACTGCTCTAGAGTAGGGCTTCGCAAAGCTGAATGTGCATTTAAATCGCCTGGGGTTTTCCTTAAAATGCAGGTGCTGGTTTAGTAGGTCTAGGGAGGGGTTGGAGACTGTACATGCCCAACAAGCTCCCAGGTGAGGCCGTGTCTGGTGCCACACTTCGAGGAGCACCTTGTGTCTGACACATAGTAGATGATCAAACACATTAACTATGATGGTACTTCTAGCTCTCATAACATTCTTTACTTTACGAAGTGACAGTGGTGGGAAACAGATAGCCAGTAGCCGAAAATTTAAACATCCTTACTTGGCAAACCGGGAGCAGTGGGGGTTCAGTGGTAGAATTCTCATCTTCCATGCAGGAGACCCGGCTTCAATTCCCAGACAATGCGCCCCATGTACAGCCACTGGACGTCTGTCCGTGGAGGCTTGCGTGTTGCTATCGTGCTGAGCAGGTTTCAGTGGAACTTCCAGACTAAGATGGACTAGGAAGAAAGGACTGGCGATCTACTTACAAAAATCAACCAGTGAAAACCCCATGGATCACAATGGTCTGATCTGCAACTGATCATGGGGAAGGCCAAGGACTGGCCAGCATTTCATTCCATTGTGTGTGGGGTCCCCATGAGTCGGGGGCCGACTCAAAGGCATCAAACAACAACAAAACATTCGGTAAATTACAAAATTGGTGACAAGAACCCAGTGAAAAGAAAATGTTGGTTCATGGAGTCAAGGAGGTTCCAAACCAAAGATGCGGAATCCTCTCCAAGGCTATTGCAGGGGTAGAGAATTCACAAAGTGGCTTGTCTTACTCAAGAATTCCAAAATCTTTGATAAAATATCAATCAACTGTAGGTTAAGTTCTGCAAGAATGTGTAGGGAATTAACCATCCTAAAGAGATTTGGAAAGTGTTACGATGGCTACATAAATCTCCCCAAATATATTTTGAACATAGACACGGCAGAGTATATGTACTCCTAAATAATGCAAACTCGCATTTGGGAGAGGGTTTTCGGGAGAATTTATTCATGATTTTTCGTTGTTGCTGTTTCCTTATGTTTTGATTTTCTTTCCTTTCTCTTCTCTCCTTTTCTTTGGGGCAGAATGTCTCTCCCTTCACCCATGGAACAATTAAGCAGAACAATGCACTCTCCGGGGACTCCCTTCCACTAAGTTAGAAATAACTTCAGCACAATAAGTAAGAGCATATATAAAAGCAAGGACAAGGTCGTTTACCGTGAAAAACCCATGGTCTGTTCCCATGGCAACACGGAGTAAAGCAAAGTGACATAGGATGATGTTTCCATTATACTCCATCTTCTTAAACCCTACAAGGGCCGGATTTGGGGCAGGCCAGGCTTCTTCTCTTGAACCCTTCCCCCTGGCTATTTGGTTGGCTAGGACCTGGAATCCAAGCTCTGAAGGCAGAGAACTGAGGCTACACTTCGCCTGGAGTCAGGCTGAGGGCACTGCTGGGAGACGAGGCAACTTCCTTAATTGAGATAACACCTGCACAGCAGAGGCTGTCAGAACCAGAGACTCTGTAACAATCCCAAACTCAGGCAGGTCATTAGCTGCCCCTCTGCCTCGCTTGCTCTTGGACTTTCTCTGCTGTCTTACCTGTCTTTTTTTTTTTTTCTTGTATTTTCAGAAGAGAAGTTCGGAGCAGGACTAATCAAGGTAAGAAGACTAAAGCGGTGCCTGGTTACCAAGCTCCTTGCAAAAGCACAAGCCTCATCTATCAGGTACAAACTTGTTAGAGATATCTGTCTTCCAGAATGAGTGGCAAATGGAAGCTTCCCCATGCTTCCAATTCTGCAGCCCTCTTCCTCAGCATCTAAGAACCCGGAAAGCAAAAGAGAACGCGTGGAAAGAAGACGCTAGCAGCTGTCTACACAGCAAGGCGGCCCTCAAGGGTCCAGTCGGCTCCATATAAGGTGTACAGACGTAATTTGTGGGAAGAGTGTGGTGTTTGCATTTCGTGACATCGTTCTTAGAAACGGTTGGTACAGAAACGGCTGGTACGTATGTTCTAAACACCCTCTACTTCCCTTTGAAATCCATGAAAGATTTACAATCTTGACTTCATTTATCTACATATTCATTTCATTAAAAAGTATTTTATAAATGTTCGACTTTGGAAAGAATCCAAGTCTACCTGAGTTTGTTTAAACTCCATGAAGCCCCATTTCTACTGACGATCTCCAGTAATGATAAGGATAATGATATCTAATGTATTTGTTGAATCTACCTTTGGACATGTCATCAGGAAAGACCAATTTCTCGAAAAGGACATCATTTTGGTAAAGGGTCAAGGAAACCCCCATGAGATGGACTGACATGATAGTCACAACAACGGTCAAGCACACCAACAATCACGAAGATGGTGCAGGACCAGGCAACATTTTGTCCTGTTATACATGAGGTCGCCTTGACTCGGAGCCAACTCGAGGGCAACTAACACCAACATTATGTGCCAACGAATCTAATAGAGGCTTTATGTTCATGATTTAATATAATGTGCACACAACATTATGAGGTAGTGTTATGGATTGAACTGTGTCCTCCAAAAAAATATGCTGAGTTCCTAACCCCCGGTAGCTGTGATTGTGACCTTGTTTGAAATAGTCTTGATGGTGTTATCAGTTAAGTCATACTGGAATAAAAACCAAAAACCAAACCGGATGCCGTCGTGTTGAATCTGACTCATAGGGACCCTATAGGTCAGAGCAGAACTGCCCCATAGGGTTTCCAAGGAACTGCTGATCTTCTGGTTAGCAGCCTTAGCTCACCATAGCTCTTAAACACTTCACTACCAGGGCTCCCATACTGGAATAGGGTGGGTCTAATCCAATATAAGTGGTGTCCTTATAAAAGAGAAGAGACACAGAGACACACAGAGGGAGGATGGTCATGGGAAGATGTATTTCCAAGCCAAGGAACACCTGGGGCTCCCAGGAGTTGGGAAAGACAAGAAAGAATCTTCCCCCAGAGACTTTGGAGGCAACATGGCCTGGCCAACGTTTTCAATTGGACTTCTAGCCTCCAGAACTGTGAGACAATAGATATCTGTTCTTATTAGCCACCCAACGTGTAGTACTTTGTTTCAGCAGCCCCAGAAATCTAATACACGTAGATACTATCATTATTTCCATTTTACAGAAGGAGAAACTGAGACTTAGAGAGGACAAGATGCTGTGCACTTGATCTTAAACTGCTAAAATAGCAGAGCCAGATGCAAAATTAGAAGTAGCTTAACTCCAGAGCCCTTAACTATGACCTATCTGCTTCAAAAGTAGTCCTTTCTTTCATTTGTCCCAAAATAACTCCTTTCAAGCTTCAAATGGAATGCTTGTTACTGCTGGTGTTCTGGTGTCTAGTGAGCGTGTCTGTTTCTCCCTTGGTGATTTTACAGACTGATTAATTCTGCCTTTCTCTGTGAGTCCAAGTGTTTTGGGCTTTATATAGAAACTGTTCCCTCTTTGCTTAAGTGCTTCCTCGTTAATGGGAAATACCATCAGGGGTCAAAAGGAATGAAATGGATGGCAGACCTCTTCTCAAAATCACCTCCCTAACAGCCGCTCTTCCTTGGAATGGTGAGCCAGGGAATGATAAAACGAGAACTGCTACCAGAGCAGAATGTTTGGTCTTTCTCATCCACGGCAAGCACATCTGGGGCACATATGCCCTTCCAACAAGGTTAGCTGTGTCACTGGGACATGGTTTAAGTAGGTCAAAACAAAAGGTCTGCTTAGTTTCAAGTCCTCTCGGTGGCAACATAGGGTGAGTATTCTCAAGAGACAAGGACCAATTTAAAAAGAAAATTAAAAACCTTCTAACGAACATAAATTGCCTAAAAGGTGGGCATGACTTTTATCTTTGGTAAAAGCAACTGGATGTTAAACAGACACCAACCCCAGCGCAGTTCCAACCCTAACCCTAACCATAGCTCTAGCTCTAGCCTTAACTCCAAACCCTAGCCATAGCCCTAATCCTAACCCTAACCTTAACCCTAACTTAGACTTAGCCCTAACCCTAACCCTCGCCCTAACCATAAACCTGGACCTTGGACCCTGGACCCTAGATCCTGGTCCCTGGCCTCTAACAACAACAACAACAAAATAAGTGGAGCCAGGTAGAGGAGAAAAATGACCCCACAATGATCTCACAGAGCTGAGAGTGCCCTATCCCACCCCCTTCGTTTTTATTTTTGTCATCATACAATTAAATCTTAATTACACAATACATGTTTTTTCTTTGTTTTTTTTTTTAAAAAAGTATAGACAGAATTAAAGTTCGTTTTGATCACTCGCCTAAATTCTGCCCCCACCCTTACATCTTGGTAATTCCCGTTACCTCTTTGCTGAGTAGACTTCCAGACCCTTACTCTATGCCCAAACACATACTATGTTTTTAAACAGATGATTTCATACTACTTATTAAATACTAACCTATTGTAAATTTTAATTGGTTTGTATTAAAATTCTAAACCATGAGGATGTAAACTCATCTCAAGACATTTGTTCACCTATAGAACACTCAGTGAGGACATCAATGATAGCATCTTTTTAAGGGTAACCAGCCAGTTTCCTTCCAAATTGAAGAAAACAAAAGGGTAATTTGTATTACAATAACATTATCTAAAGTTGAACTTGATAAACTGTCTGTTCCTGAGAGTTAAGATTTACGTTTATTAGACATCATCTTTCATCTTTCTCTAAGCTGGAGTCAAGGCAAACTCAATCAAACAAGCAGGTAGTAGAGCACAGAGATTGAGTCCACCTGCCAAGGTTCACCCCAGCCTTGTCACCTACTACCTGTGTGACCTTGGACACTTCACTTGAAAGCTCTGTATCAGGTTTTTCATCTTTAAAATGGAGATAGTAGCAATACTTACTCCAGACGGCTCTTGTGCCTATCAGATGATTTAATGCGTGTAGAGTATCTGATGAGTGGCTGACACATGGTGAATACTCACTAATGATAGCTGTTATTACTACCATTATCATCATAAGTATATATTTTATACTCAACTCTAAACCCACATACCACTTCGGATTTGGGGCTGAAGAAGAAAACAGAAAAGAGAATGGGAAATCAGGAAAAATTGCTAACTTCTTCAAAGTATGTCTTCAAGGAGAATGAATGAATGAATGGATGGATGGATGGATGGATGGATGGGTGGATGGATGGGTGGGTGGGTGGGTGGGAGGGTGGATGGGTGGATGGGTGTATGGGTGGATGGATAGACTGATGGATGCAAAGATGGGTAAGTAAATGATTAATTTTTCTATTTATTATTGGAAAGACATCTGGAGAATTTGTCCTAAAACAAATGGAGATTGCTAAACTACAGAGGCGGTCACAATCCCACTGCACTGGCTGATCATATCTGTGTGACAAAGAGGCATCTGTGAAAAATACCCTTATTGACAACATGTTCCACATTGTTCAGTGGTTTCAGAAATGTTCCTGAGAAAAACAGATACGATCCATCTGATGCAATCAGGCTAGAAATGAAGAAACCACTAACTAGGAGGCAGATTTTCTTGCAGAATAAAGTAGGGGAATACATTTTACAAGCATTGTTACAGATGTTGAGGCTGAATTAATACGACTGTGTAGCACTTCCCTCTGAAGTTCCCCTGGAGAAAAAGTTCGTTGTGGCTGGTCCAGGAATGGTTTAATATGCTTGTTGTTGTTAGGTGCTGTCGAGTAAATTTTGACTATACAGACCCCATGTGACAGAGCAGAACTTCCTCATAGGGTTTTCTAGGCTGTAATCTTTACAGGAACAGATCACCAGGTCTTTCTCCTGCAAAGCTGCTGGTGGGTTCAAATCACCGACCTTTTGGTAAGCAGCCAAAAGCGTAACCGTTGTGCCACCAAGGATCCCTGAAATACACTCAGGTTAAAGTAGTGGTTAAACACACACACACTTTTTACGTGAGAAACAACCTAAGCATGCAGCAAAGGGGGCTTAGTTGACTAAGTGCTCCGCATTCATACAATGGAACACTACATAGTTATTTAAAACATTGTTTTTTAGAAGGACATTTAATGACATGAACAAATGCTCATGCTATCTTAAGACAAAGCCAGTCACAATGATCCCAAATGCGATAGCTGAACAACAAAAAAGAGGAACTGATGCATTGGAATTGTGGCGTTGGCAAAGAATACTGAATAGACTATGGACAGCCAGAAGAAGGAACAAAGAAATACAATCAGAACGCTCCTTAGAAGAAAGAACGCTAAGACTTCAGCTCATTCACTTTGGACATGTCTTCAGGAAAGACCAATCACTAGAAAAGAACATCCTGTTCGTTAAAGTAAGGGTCAGTGTCATGGATTGAATTATGTCCCCCCAACAACGTGTATATCAATTTGGCTGGGCCATGATTCTCAGTATTGTGTGGTTGTTCTCCATTTTGCGGTTGTAATTTTATGTTGAAGAGGATTAGGGTGAGATTGTAATACCCTTTCTAAGGTCACATCCCTAATCCAACGTAAAGGGAGTTTCCCTGGGCTATGGCCTGAGCCATCTTTTATCTTACAAGAGATAAAAGGAAAGGGAAGCGAGCAGATAGGGGCGACCTCATACCACCAAGAAAGCAGTGCCGGGAGCAGAGTGCATCCCTTGGACCCGAGGTTCCTGTGTGAAGATGCTCTTAGTCCAGGGGAAGATTGATGACAAGGACCTTCCTCCAGAGCCAACGGAGAGAGAAAGCCTTCCGCTGGAGCTGACGCCCTGAATTTAAGACTTCTAGCCTACTTTACTGTGAGGAAACAAACTTCTCTTTGTTAAGGCCATCCACTTGTGGTGTATCTGTTAGCGCAGCACTAGATGAGTAAGACAGTCAGTGAACACGAGGGAAACCCGCAATGAAATGGATTGATACCATAGCCACAACCATGGACTCCAACATACCAATGATCATGAAGATGGTGCAGGACCAGGCAATGTTTCCTTCTGTTTTACATTAGGTTGTCATGAGTCCGAGCCAATTCGATGGCATCTAACAACAAAATATATAAAGAAAAATGGCTAGAAAACATTAGCAAAGCTTATCTATGGATGTTGGAATCTCAGCTGATCTTTAAACTTCTTCTTACCATACCTATGTTTTCATATAATGTACTGTTAAACCAGAACTTTTGGTTGATTAAAAGCTTGTGTGTGCATGTGTGCTCATGTGCACAAAAAATACGGGTGAGTAGGTCATGTTTTAACTCTTGCGTGAGGAAGAGCCTTTTCACTGGAGTGAAATTTCCCTAAAAATTTTCTACCTTTTACCTGGCAGCAGTTCCAAAGGCAAAATACCTAGGGAGAGTGAATCTATCCTCATAAATCTAACCTTTCATCTTATAACCTAATTTTGGTGACAGAAATTGGATTTCTGTCAAACTTCCTCTCTTCCTGTTGGGGTATTTTGGACGTCTGTAGCTTCCACTCTGCACCACCACCAGACGTGCACCTGTTTAGCGCTAGAAGGTCTCTCCTTGCAGGCTTGTTGCTACAGTTTGTGACTCAGTTTACATGCCCAGGTTTCCCTAGCTATTATACCAGATCTTCCTATAAACATGAGAAAGGCTTTAACGAGGGAAGATGCCGTGTTCAGTACATAGTAACAGAAATATCACAAGTGGGCAGCTTTAAAGAACAGAAATTTATTTTCTCACAAGTCATGAGGCTAGAAATCTAAATTCAAGCCATGACTCCAGGGTCGTTGTTGTGTGCTATCAAGTCAACTCCTACTGTTAACAACCTACAGGACAGAGCAGAACTGCCCCATAGGGCTTCCTAGGCTGTAATCTTGATGGGAACAGATAGCCAGGTCTTTCTCCTGAGGAGCAGCCAGGTGGGTTCGAACTGCTGACCTTTCGGTTAGCAGCAGAGCACTTAAGCACTGTGCCACCAAGGCTCTTCTGACTCTAGGGTAAGATCCTTCTTTGTCTAGTTCAGCTTCTAGTAGCCAGCAATCTTGGAATTCCAAGACTTCTAGATGCATCTGCCATGAGTCTGTCTTAATACCACATCTTCCTTCTGTGTGAGTGTGTCTGTTTCTAGTCTGCTCGTTTTATAACTCAGAAATGATTAGGTTGAGGACCCACCCAGCAGTGACTTGACACCATTTACATGACAAAAGCAAACCTGCTATTTCTAAACGGGGTCATATGCATAGGCACAGGGGTTAAGACTTCAACACATATTTTGGGGGCACAATTCCATCCATAACAGATGCTGAACCAGAATGAATGTTGGTCTGCTGGCTCTTCTGTGTTATGATCAACTGAACAGTGCTTTAGGGCCTATGACCCTAACTGAGTATTACACAGTTTAGTTTAATAAATATCTGCTGCATATCTCTTTCATACTAGGTAATGGAATGGATTTAGACACATATTTAAATCCAACACAAAAAGATGGTGCTCTTCAAGACTCCATCTTTCAGTGGAGAATAGTCAGTGATCTCCCTGATATGAGTTCAGATACAATAAGTATGGAAAAACATGCCTTAGAATGCTGATACTCAGCCAAGTCAACAGCATGGACGTGTCGGCTACAAAAGTGTCTACGTTCACTCTTTGTTTATGCTCACGCAGACCTCCAAAGGAACAGCCAGCCCTCGATGAACCGGGATGCTGCTGTCTTAAGCACTATTGGATCGTATAGGTAAAAGGAGTTTATCCCAGACTCCTCTGCAGGACACCCTCAAAGTCAATTAAACACTCAATAGAGCAAGTCTGGGCAGTGGAACATGTATAGGAAAACATTTAAGTACAGAATTTACAGGGCTGGGTGAAGAGTAAACAACATAATACATAAAGGTCCTTAGCACAGTAAACGACTCACTTCCTACAGTCCAATTTCAAAATTCAAATCCAGTGAATGTATTTGTTTCTTATTAGGTAAGAATCGGAGTTTCTATCTTGCAAATGATGAAATGGAAGTTCAGAGAAAGTAAATGCCTTGATCAAAAGCAACACAGCTTGAGGAAGGTGGAATTGAAATCAAGATCTATTGGACCCGACACCCACCCCCACACATATTCACCCACAGTGTTGCTTATGCTGCCTATCTTTGGGTGATCAGATAAATAAACCAAGGACATCCTAAAATGCAGCTCTGAGCCCAAAACTTAGGCCAAAGTTTCTGACCAAGGGATTTGTATGATCTGAGCACACAGGTCAACCAGTAGATCGAGTACTGGATCTGAAGATTATGGAGGAAGAAGATGGGCAAACCAAAAACCGAACCCATTGCCATCAAGTTGATTCTGACTCATGGCAACCACGTGCATTACAGAGTATAACTGTGCTCCATGGGGTGCTCTCAGCTTTAATCTTTACAGAAGCAGATCACCAGGCCTGTCTTCTGTGTTGCCGCTGGGTGGGTTTTGAACAGTCAACTTTTTAGTTAGTAGCGAGAGCAAGCCATTTGCACCACCCAGGGACCTACGAGATAGACAAGGGGTGACAATAAGGCCCAAGAAGGAAGCATTCACCACTTTTACCCAGTCCTTGGCCTTGTGCCTGCAAATACGTTTGAAAGAGTGAATGAATGAAGCAAGCAAGCTGTGGACAGAAGTGAATTCTGACAGGTTGATTGGGGGAAAAGGAAACCATTTCTGCAAATGAATTCTGATTACTATCATACTTTTTTTCTCTCTCTCTCACAAGCAACACTGCAGAAAATGAGATATCATCTCAGAGTACTTATCTGGCCATTAGTGACCTCAAGTCAAATAAATGGTTCAAGGTCAAAATGAATTAGTCACTCTGTCTCAGACTCCCTGTCTGTGGAGTCTGCAGGTGTTTGATCTGACAAAACGTATGAAGAAGAAAGCTTATGCTTCTCCATGCATAAGCACTGAGCGTGGTGAGGCTGACCTCTGCTCTTACACAAAAGATTCAGACAGATAATCAGGAGCATATAGACAGAGCAGGCATATGTTGCATTTTTCTTTTTTTAAGTAAAGAAACTATCAAACCATAAGAAGGGATCATTGAGCTTTGATGGCTAGAAGTCTTAAGAAATGATAATAATGAGGGGGGGAGCCCCGGTGGCACAATGATTGAGTGCTCCACTGCTAATGTAAAGGTTGGCAGTTCAAACCCACCAACCATTCCGAGGGAGAAAGATGTGGCAGTCTGCTTCTGTAAAGATTACAGCCTTGGAACCTCTATGGGACAGTTCTACTCTGTCCGGTAGGGTCACTATGAGTCAAAACTCACTCAACGGCAATGGGGGTTTGGAAGTTCTAGGAGCTTTGCAAAAACACTTTACAAATATTGTCTCAATTACTCCTTGGAACACCCACAAAAGGAAGGGATTATCATTATTGTTAGCCCCATGTATGGATGGAGAAACTCAAGCTCAGAGAATTAATTACCTTGTCAAACTCACAAAGCTATCAAGTGGCGGAGCTGGGCCATCTTAACGATTATGCTCTACAGAGCTTTTCCCATTTTCTAAACTTTGACATCACTTTTGAACAATGAAGTCAAAAGAAGAATGCCCCAAGCTCCCTTGGGAAATCTCCTCTTCCCTCCAGCCTCCAAATAAACTCACATGGAGTCAGTTCTTCAGCTTAAAGGCTCCTAGTCTCCACTATAGCTAGAGAAGGTGGGAGGGTGGGTGTAAGAAGTTCTTTGGAGTTTAAGGATCCAGAACAAAGGAGAAGAAGGCAAGACTCAACACCTGGTTGAAAGAAAACCAGGAATAGACAGCCTCTTTCAGGGCAAGCATATGAGGAACATCTGACAGATCTTCTGGGTCTCCATACACATCTGTGGCTACATCTAATATAGAAGCTCCGGTGGTGCAACAGTTAAGCACTAGGCTGCTAACCAAAAGGTCAGTGGTTCAAATACATCCAGCGGCTCTGTGGAAGAAAGACTTGGCGATCTGCTCCCATAAAGGCTACAGCCTGGAAAGCCCTACAGGGGCGGTTCTACTCTGTCACATGGGGTCACTATGAGTCGAAGTCAACTAGATGGCATCTAACAACATCCCCACCCCCACTATAGCATGTTCCACATTATAATACAATTATCTGTCTATGTGTCTGTCTCCCGTACTGGACCGTGACCCTCTTGAGAACAGTATTTGGGTTAATATTATCATCAGCAATGTTGGATGACCTGGAGAGGGAGATTACTATGTGCTGGGTGCTATGTTCCAGGTGTCGAGTCAACTCCAACTCATGGTGACCTCATATGCATTAGAAAAGAACTGTGCTCCATAGGATTTTCAATGGCTGAATTATTGGAAGTAGATCACCAGACCTTTCTTCTAAAGTGCCTCTGGGTGGACTGGAGTCTCCAAACTTTCAGTTAGTAGCGGAGCACATTGACCATACATGCCACACAGGGGCTGTGTATTTAGCTGTGCGTTAGATTATCATTATCCCTGGAAATCAGGCTATTTGGTCAAAGTGTGCCATCTTGAGTTAGCTTTGGTGGAGCCAGCTATATGGGTTAGACCTCAGTGGAAGCCAGCAAAGTAGCCATCCCACTGAGTGTCCTTTATTCCTGGCTCAGACCTAATTCCATTTGAATGATCACCTTTTTTTTGCTCAAAGAAACTCATCTTTTCCCAGGGAAACACTGTTGACAAATCCAGACACCGCTGGTAATTCCAACCCCGTTGCCAGTGGTTGGCTTACACACCAGCATTGGATGCAAACCTGGGCAATGAGATTTTCTGAGGGCTTCTGAGAAAGATTTCCTCTACATTTAAGAAAAGTGAGGAGGAAAAGGTATCTTTGCTGCCTTTAAAAAGTGGTTGTGTGAGGAGACGATGCGTAGGGCAGGCGCAACTATACTGAAAAGTGGTTGTGTGAGGAAATGATGCTTAGGGCAGGGGCAGCCATCTCTGAATGTGGTTGTGTGAGGAGAGGATGTGTGACTGTGTGAGGAGACGATGCGTAGGGCTGGGGCAGCCATCTCTGAACGCGGCTGTGTGAGGAGACGATGCATAGGGCTGGGGCAGCCATCTCTGAACGCGGCTGTGTGAGGAGACGATGCGTAGGGCTGGGGCAGCCATCTCTGAACGCGGCTGTGTGAGGAGACGATGCGTAGGGCTGGGGCAGCCATCTCTGAACGCGGCTGTGTGAGGAGACGATGCGTAGGGCTGGGGCAGCCATCTCTGAACGCGGCTGTGTGAGGAGACGATGCGTAGGGCTGGGGCAGCCATCTCTGAACGTGGTTGTGTGAGGAGACGACGCGTAGGGCTGAGGCAGCCATCTCTGAACGTGATTGTGTGAGGAGATGAAGTGTAGGGCTGAGGCAGCCATTCTGTATGATGAAGGGATAAATCTCAGGACCAATATGCTGAGGACAGGGTGATGAAAAGCTTCAGAGCACCTGGCATTCTTACGATATCACTGCACTTCCACATTAGGCAACCTTGAAACCATTCACCTTCAAGAATCATGTGAGATAATAACTTGTGTATAATATAAGCCTCTTTTAGTGGATCTTCTGTTGTTTGCAGCAAAAAAACAAAAAAAACCTCCTGGCTTATATGATGCTTAACCTTGAAAATAAGATAACCTAATCTTTTGAAACTTCTGTTTTTTTAATTTGTAAAACAGGAATGTTCACTGAACATAGCTCATAGGGATGTTACGAGGATTAAAGAGATGATGGAAAGAAAGTGTTTAACAAGGAATTGGCATTAGTAACTACCCAACTAATGCTAAATATTACAATAATCTTGCCACCACCCATCTGTCAGTGGAGGCTTGCATGTTGCTATGATGCTGAACAAGTTTCACCAGAGCTTCCAGACTAACACAGACTAGGAAGAAAGGCCTAGCCATCTACTTCCAAAAACCAGCCAGTGAAAACCCGATGGATCACATCCATCCATCCAATCTGCAGCCAGTCATGGCGATGGTGCAGGACCAGGCCATATTTTGTTCCATTGTGCATGGGGTCACCATGAGTCGGGGCTGACTCAGCTAACAACAGCAAAGGCAGAATCCCCATTTTACAGGTGCAGAGACTGAGGCTTAGAGAATGTAACTAACATGTTCAAGTCCTACAGCTTCAAGAGTCAGAGCTAGTAATCAAAGTCGTGATCTGACTCCAGAACTGAAAACATTTACCATTCATTACGTGGCTATACTACCTCTCTGGAAACGCCATCAGGTGGCAAAGGGCCTGGCACACACACACACTGAGACTCACAGAATGTGTGTCTAACTGAACTGAACTCTAGGGACCAATGACAAGCCATTGGGACTCTCAAACAGCAGAGCGTAGCAGCAAGGAGCTGGAGCAGACCTAACGGGAGGAGGGACTCAGCTCCCAGCTCTACTCCTCTGTGTGTTCCATTCACCCTGGGGCCTCTGCTGTTGCTAGGTGCCTTTTTCCTCATTTAGCTCAGCTTTCATTTAAAAGTCACTTTCTTAGATCAGTCAGTCTCACATGAAGCCAGGAACCCAACGTTCAACCTCACATGGAGCTCTTAGCAATGGTTCAGAGTCATCTACAGTGGAAAGCCAGCTGTTCCCGTTCACGAGCAACAGGGGGCAGCAGAGAGCAGCCAACAGCTTGGTCCCTAAATTACTCAAACCAAAATAAAAACTTAAAAAAAAAAAAAAGTTGCCATCAAGCGATTCCAACTCACGGCGGCCCCATGTGTTACAGAGTAGAATTGAGCTCCATAGGGTTTTCTTGGCTGCAGTCTTCAGAAGCAGATCGCCAGGTCTTTCTTCTGTAGCACTGCTGGGTTGGCTCAAATCTCAACCTTCAGGTTCGTACTTAAGCACAAACTGCTTGCTCCACTCAGGGATCTTAAAACATTTTTTTTAAAAAAGAAGAGCAAACAAAAACCCCTCATCTTCAGCCCAGACACATCCTAGTTAAATAAAAAAAAAAAAAAAAAAATCCTAGGTTAAATCTACCTGAGCACAGCCTTTTGACACAGAAAAAGAACAACCGGGGACTGGATTCCTGAGCGCTTTACTGATCGTTGTAACACGGAAGGAACCTGCCCAGCCTGTCTCAGGGAACACTGTACAGCCAAGAATAATCTTGGATGAGCTGAAATGGGTAGGCGCTTTTCAGCTAAATAAATTCACCTTGTTAAACTTTCATTTCATTTCAGATTTGAATCTGTCCAGGGAACAGCCTTCACTGGTCTGCTAAAGTGTATCGGAAAGACGCCCTAGGAGAAATTCTTGGTCTATTTGTAAATACCCAGGGCAAAGGGACACCATCCTCTACAGTAATCTAAAATCCAGTGTCTTGGAGCAGCCAACCTCACACAATGCAGAGAAAGTAAATAAAACTCCCCGCTCAGGGGCTGCAAACTATGCCAAGCCCTCTTTTAAGAGGTAGCGCTGGAGTTTAGATTTGTGATTCTCAGTGCCTCCCGGGCCGAGTGGAGACACCGCCTTTGCTTACCTTTTCATGTACTGTTAAGTTAATACCAGGACCAGTTGCCCTCAAGTTGATTCCCACTCATGGCACCCCGTGTGTGTCAAGAGTAGAGCTGTGCTCCACATGGTTTTCAATGGCTGATTTTTCCAACGTAGATTGCCAGGCCTTTCTTCTGAGGTGCCTCTGGGCAGACTCAAGCCTCTAACCTTTCAGTGAGTACCTGAGCGTGTTAACCATTTGCACCACCCAGGGACTCCCTCTTCAAGGTATCTCCCCATATATTTTAAAACATGTGCCTCTTCCTTTCCTTAACAGCATTACCTCGGACTTCAATTCTTCCCCAGCGTTTTGGAGAACTGTTAGGTGGTTTTACATATCCATTGCACATGGCTTAAGAATCAGGAACAAGGTTTTAAAAAGAGCAACTAAGTCATATGAGCATTCTAAGTTAATTCTCACGGGGGTAGGCAGTATTTTGGATTAGAAGGTAGTCTTGAAAAGTTACAATGAAAATACAGTTTTGAAAGGGTTTTTATACCAGTTCATTAAATAGGTAATAAAAGCATCTATAACAAGCACTATCTGTGGGCGGATAAATTAATCAGGATCTGGGGTGATGGGAAAGATAACATCCTTGCAATATGAATATGATCTATCATACGTAGTTTTCAACAGGTCCTAACAGCCACAGAATAGACGATTTCTAGGACAGCAACAAATTTGAAGAACTGGAAATGCCAGGATGATAAAAGAATAGGAAAGTAATGGCAAAGCAATGTTTGCCCTGGATCATAAACTGATAACGACGCCAGCACCAATAATAGTTCCCACTTGCTAAACACATTTTATGTGCTTGGCATTGTTGCTGGCCCTTTGCATGCCTTATCTCAGTGCCTTCAGAGCAAGCCCCATCTCACAGAGAAGCCCCTGACCATCAGAGAGGCTAAGTAACTTGCCCAAGTTCACACAGCAGAGTTAAGACTCAAACCCAGGTAGTCTGGCTCCAAAGCCTAAGCTATTAACCGATACAACATACTATTAGAGACTGGGTTTAATAATAATAATGTCAACAGCGACCACCTGGCTATGGGTTTGTCACACTGTGGTGGCTTGCGGCAACATAACCCCCAAGAGGGCGGGAGCCAGATCTGTCTTCAAAAAACCAAAGACAAACCCACTGGTGTTGAGTTGATTCCGACTCATAGTGACCCTGTAGGACACAGTAGAAGTGCCTCGTAGGATTTCCAAGGCTGTAATTCTTGGGGAAGCAGACTGCCACATCTTCCTCCTACAGAGCGGCTAGAGGGTTCAAGCTGCCAACCTTTTGGTTAGCAGCCGAGCGCTTTAACCACTGCACCACCAGGGCTGCTAGATGTGTCTTACTCACCATCATATCCTCAGGACCCAGCACTGCAGCTGATGAATAGTGTGCCTTTATAAACACTCACTGCAAAGAAGGGTTGTGTGGGCTGTAGACAATATGGGATTAAATAGAGAAGGATGTGCTCCATGGGGGTGACAAGTTGCCAATCATTTTTCCCTCTCTCCCTCCCCTCTCCCCTCCCTCTTCTTCTTCACCCACTCCTCTCCTCCCCTCCTCCTGCTGCTTCTTCCTCCTCTCCTCTCTTCTTCAGCTTCAGCGCGCATAACATCAAGGATCCCTGGTGGCGCCACTGCTAAGCACTCCACTGCTAACGGAAAGGTTGGCATTCAAACCCACCCGGCAGTTGCGCAGGCGAAAGACCTGGTGATCTGCCTCCATAAAGATTACAGGCTAGAAAACCCTATGGGGCGGTTCTGCTCTGTTACATGGGGTTGTTATGAGTTGAAATTGAGTGGACAGCATACAACAGCAACAACAACACGCCTAACATCAGACTGTGTCTTCTTGTCTCCAGAAGTCTGATTCTGGTGCGTTCAGAGTCCTCCAAGCCTCCAACTCCAGGAAACAGTTTTTTTCAAACTGAATAAGCAAACATAGCTGAACAAGAGCAGCTTACGGTACCTGTAGGGTTACAGTGGGCCGGAGCACCCCTCTCTGTTCCTAGCAGTGAACACAGCAGCCCATTCACACAGACAAAAATGATTCTTCAGGTGTAGACAACTCAAGCTTTGCATCTGCGATTTTCTAAACGCCACCCGTCTACCTAAGTACGTGAGTTGCCTCTTCTAACGAGCACAGTACCTTATAAATCCATTCCAAACACAGTGCTAAACATTACTCATCACGGAACGCTGTGCTTTGAGGGAAAGAGACAAAAGGAATGACAAGAACAACCCACCAAACCAACAACGAACCTGCTGTCTCTTGAGGAAAGCAAAGCACACTCCTAATAACGGATTACTGAGGTGAGTGCTGGGCGATTCTCTTCCTCGTTCTCATTTCCCAGTTTTCTGCCATGAGACATTACTTTTCTAATTTGAAGGATAATAAATAAGCTTGCCCCAGACTGTTACTTAGTATAAACCACACTGACCTTTTAAAGATGCGATTTGTTTTTTAACACCTAAAGCAATAAATGTTGTAGGCGCAGGCTCCTACTGACCAAGTTGCCATGTCAACTGCGGCCCGTGGCGTCCACCCGTCTCCGAAATGCCAGCGGAGGGCTGCTGCGGCAGGGGCGGACGCGCGCACTGTGTCACGTCGCGTCTCCAAGTCTGTCTAGCCCTGGAAAGTATTTAAAGCAGTCATCCCTGTTTTGCTTTCCCCGCTAAAGGACACCCCAGAGAATTACCAATTTGACTTTGCAATGCTGTACGTAAAACTAAATTCGCCGGGAGCTGAGTCTGCACTCTCAGACGTGCTCCATGGTGGCTGTCAATCTCAGATGACAGTTACCTGAAGATTCCAGCATCCTTATTCATCGTACTCCGTTCCCGGCTGGGCAAGGCGTGCCCACCTGCTCCCACTTTCCCTCTGTGGGCCAGAGTGGCACGGCCCCCTCATTGTAGGTTAGTTACCGCCCCTCCCCTGGCGTTAGCCTGGTGGCCTTGCTTTTCATCCCTTCACCAAGCACCCTTTAGATTATCCTGCTGTTTGAGCCACTGTGATCAACGCAAGAGGCTTTACAACGAGCTTGTCCATCTTCCCGCCTCTCTGAGTTGGGCTCTGTGCATTGGAACCGGGAAGGCAGGAAGGGGAAAGTCCCATTCCTGTTTACAGATAACGGAAGAACTATAAAGGTTTCTCGGGTTAAGAATCTTGAGACAGAACATAAGCATCTGCTGCTTCATCTATGAAATGGGAATATTAACTGTATCTACTTTGTCATGAGGATCAAATGAGTTTCTGTACAAAAAGCCATCTGCACAGTGCCTGGCAAACTGCATGAACAGAATGAACAGGGCTATTATGATGTGCCCTTTGTTTGGGATAAAGTTAATTTTTTTGTCTAAGAGGCAGGAAGACAGATTAGAAGGTCTCCAAGTTCCTTCTGGGACTATAGTTGAATCATTTTAAGGAGACAAGAATTACTTCAAGCTAAGACCAGGAAGAAAAGCCTGGTGATCTACTTTTGAAAATCAGTCAATGAAAACCCTCTGGATCACAACAGAACACTGTCTGATATAGTCCTGGAAGATGAGCCCCTAGGTTGGAAGGCACTAAGCAATGTCCACAGCAATGGACTCAAACATGCCAATGATCATGAAGATAGCACAGAACTGGGCAATATTCCCTTCTACTAAATACAGTCGGCCCTCCGTATCCACAAGTTCCACATCTGCAAATTCAACCAACCATAGATCGAAAATATTTGGGAGAAAAAAAAAGTTCCAGAAGCAAAACTTGAACTCTCCTCGCATCTGGAACTATGCTGAGTCTAGGCAAATGAAATGAAGTGTAGGCGCCTCCTGCTGTAGCCTTATTCCACAGACCCTCAGTCCCTCTCCAGTGCTCCTTGCTTGAGCTTACAAGGCCTGAGAAAGCATTCAGTGTTAAGTGTAAGCATTAACAACTATTTATGTAGCATTTACACTGTATTAGGTATTAGAAGTAATCTAGAGATGATTTAAAGAACACGGGATGATTTAAAGTACCGAGAGAGGACTGTATAAGGTTGCCTTCTGCTACGCACGAGAGCTGACTCAGCCCCAACTAACAGCAACAGCTATGATCCAAAGAGGACAGGTAGTTCCTACAATGTCCCAGGGCCTGTGGCAAACCCCAGATATCTGGGTGAATTCCATTCGTTTGTCAGCATCAATTTTCCCTAAATATACACACTATGAGTGATTCATCTTCAGCCCTGGAATCGAGTGCAGTTGTTGATAATGCCATTATCATCTTGTAGTCAACTCCCCTTCAGAGATTAGGGTTTGATGCTCATTCTGAGAATTAAGAACAGTGGTCAAGAAATAAGCTAGGAGGAGATTCTGACTCACCGTGACCAGCCACAAAATGTGACTAAGAAGCATCCATAAATATATCAGGCTTCAACATGAGAATATAATAGGTTTTTAAATATATCATTTTTTTTACTCTGAACTAAATAACTATTTCAGTTATTTACCAAAGAAAGTATTAATTTATTTTTATTTAAATAAGATGTGTTTCATAAAAATTCCCTCCTGCCCCTATACACTTCCCTTCAGCACACACAAGTAGTGATCCCATCCAACCTAATGGCTCAAGTATGGAAAATGCTGGATAATCAAAATCGAAAGAGCAGGATGAAACCATGACAAAGAATTTAATTTGACATGGTACTGTATTCTCAACATTTGAGGGAAAATGTAAAATTCCAGGGCCACTGTTGTGACAATATTTGATAAGTAAGCAAACACACACACACACACACACACACACACACACACAGGTTTTGTATTACCTAGACGCAAACTTCTTAGGAGAACTAGTCTACAGGACATAAATTTACCTGAATTGCAATGCTTAACAAAAGGTCAAAATTGTATTCTCTCCCTCTTGCCCTTCCTTCCTCCCTTCCTCCCTTGGTTCTGTCTTTCCTCCATCTCTCCTTCCCTCCCTTCTTTCCTTCTTTATAAGCATAACTACCAAGTGCCTTCTTTGCACCAGGCATTGTTCTCAGCATAGAGGATAAGGCTCTAAGCAAAAAAAAAAACTTCCCCTGCCCTCCTGGAGACACAGTGTGACTAAAGGCTGCTAAAGATGGCCGTTCCTAAGCTGCCCGAGAGGATGTGCCTGACCTGGAGGCAGCCCTGTAAAAACTCCCAGCCAAAGGAAAGTCCACCCTGTAAGAAAGACAGCCTCATGTCTTCATGGAACACTGTTTCCTTAATGAAACTATTAATGAAGAAAAAAATTAATGGAGAGCCTAAATTGGGAAATTGCAAATAATTGTACTATGGGAATAAAAGAAAATTGAGGAAATTGTGGCAATATTGATAGAAAGCCTGTATTTTCCCTGTAAACGAACACAATAGACCTATTCACAAAAAGGTTAGGGGGATATTGTTCAAGTTATTGGCATTTACAATCAGAAATTTTCCCCAAATTGATATAATAATAAATGTACATACGGTTGTGTGACGTGTCTTGAAAGCCTGTTATTTATGTGTTCAGCAGGCTGGTATAATTAAACATTAACTGTCAATTTCTTAATCCTGAAGCAGCTAGTTTGCTCTAGGTAATGAGCTTTTTATTTTTATTTTTCTCCCTTCCTAAGCAAATAACAGCTCTTCATCCAATTGGTTTTAATGGATTTAACGCTTAGCCGTCCACCCTTTGCAGGCAATCTCGTCTATGGAGAAAGATTTCTCTAGGGAGGCGAGGATGTAGCTTCAGGGAAGAGCAAAACCTCTCTTGGATGGAACAGAAGATACACTTCTCCCAACGTATTTCACTATAATATAGCTTAGATATTGTATTTAATATTCTTGTTGTTAGTTGCCATCAAGCTGGCTCTGACTCATGGTGACCTGATGTATAACAGAAGGAAACGCTGTCCAGTCCTGTGCCATCTCCGTGACCTGTGATACACTTGAGCCCATCATTGCAGCTACTGTGTCAGCTTATCTTATTGAAGGTTTTCCTTGTTTTCACTGGCCCTCTACTTCACCAAACAGAATGTCCTTTTCAAACGATTGGCGTTTCCTGATGACGTGTCCAACGTAAGCAAGACAAAGTTTCACCATACTCGCTTCAAAGGAGCATTCCATTGTTACTTAATATTGTTGTTGTTTACTGATAAGTGCATTCCCACTCACAGTGACCCCAATTCACAGAGAAGAACTGCCCCACAGGGTTTCCTAGGCTGCAATCTTTACCAGAGCAGACTGCCAGGGTCTTTCTCCCATGGAGCCACTGGATAGGTTCGAACCGATGACCTTCTGATTAGCAGCCCAGCGCTTAACCACTGCGCCACCAGGGCTCCTTTTATTTAGTGTTAACCTGTGTAAAATCTATGTCTCCACGTCTGCGGGAGAAAGGTGTAGTGATCTAGAGTAGAACTGCCCCATAGGGTTTCAAAGGAGCAGCCGGTAGATTCGAACTGCTGACCTTTTGGTAGCGGTGGAGCTCTTACCCACTGTGCCACCAGGCCTGCCTGTAAAGATCAGAGCCTAGAAAACCCTATGGGGCACTTCTACTCTGTCCCGTGGCGTCCCTATGAGACAAAAGTTGACTCTATGGCACACAACAACAACAAAAATCCATGTCTCATGGGTAACACTACTACTATTAGTGATTTATTTCTGTTTTGTTTTCCATGAAATTTGAGGTTTAACTTTCCAGGCATTCACTTGTATCTTCAGATTTTTAACCTCTATTCACCCTTGCTGGTAACAAAATGAAACTGTATCAGGCACAGGTTGTCTGTGAAAGTATTTGGCTTTAAAGGGCAGAGCACCAAAATGAAAGAGGGAGATTAAAAGGCAGCCTACCTTCTACACGCACGCTTTTGGCCCGAGCGCTCTCCAGGCAAGAATCAAAGACATAAGGCGTTCTGTTTTTAACGCTTCCTTACCAAAGCACCATGAACTTAGCAATGCACAGAATTTATGACATGTTCAATTTTATGGCACGGGCGGGGGTGCTGTTGAGAATGACTTTTCCATTGCATTTCCCACTAGTCTCTGATCGCTCGTAAACTGCAGAACCTGACATTTAAACTCTGTCACGTTGACGGTTCAGACGCCACCCTTCCTCCCTCTCCATTTTCCCTCCCCAACGCCAGGAGGACCACGGCTGATACTTCATTTCATAATGCAGACTGATAGGGAGTCAGGGGTCAAACAAAGCCGGTTACGTTGAAAGCTATTACCTTCTCCTGAAGATACAGAAAAGCCCATGTTCCCAGCCCTGAGCAGAGGGCGGATGGGCAGAGAGGCTCAGAGGACCATATGGCAGCTTCAGCTGGCAGCCTTGACATCCTGGAGGACACTTGGTCAAAGGCCAGCACTCACCAAACGCTCATCTATTTCTGGACTTACTTACCCCTTCCGGGTGGCTGTCCTGAGATTCTAAATTCCGCCGTGATGAGCTCCTGCCAGCTAAAATCATATGTTCCATGTACATTTTTAGAATAGAGGATTAAAATGGCATCCGTCCCTCAACCATGTAGTGAAAAAAATTTAAAAAACAAAATACTGAATAACTTTCTTATTGTCTGTAGCCATATTTCCCAGTAGCTCCCAGTTTTATTATTATTGTTAGCTGCCACTGAGTCACCCCATAGAGTTAACATTGGCCAATTTTCAGAAGTGGATCACCAGGCCTTTCTTCCTAGTTCATCTTAGTCTGAAAGCTCTGTTGAAACCTGTTCAGCATCACAGCAACAGGGAAGCCTCCACTGACAGATGGGTGGTGGCTGTGCATGAGTTGCATTGGCTGGGGTGGAACCCAGGTCTCCACATGGAAGGAGAGAATTCTACCACTGAACCACCAGTCCTCTAGCTTCTAATTTAGTGGTATTTTATTTGAACAAATGATTTTCCCTTCTCGATGTCTATGTATTCAACAACAGCTAATGTTCTGCAGTCTTAGAAATTGGAATGTTTTTTAATTAGCGCTTTCCACTTACCCTCTCAACTGCCTCATCTAGGCTATAACTCTTCATACTGTCACGGAAGTGAAGACATGGGAAATACATCTCATGCTTAGTACACTTCCCAGACTATCCTTCTGTTGACATTGGGGGACAGCCCATCATACTGGAGAAACCCTGAAATTCAGAACCCAAGTACTATGGTGACTTTTAGGTAAGTTGTTTCAACTAACTGAGCCTCAGTTTTATCACCTGTAAAATGGGCAAATCCATCCCACAGAGCTGTGGTAAGCAGTGCAGGGGATGATTCATGGGCACTGCCTGGAATGTAGTAGGTCTACAGATCAGCTTACAGTGGAGGAGCCAGAACTCAAAGCCAGTTCTTGCAACCAGGTTGTGATACCTCCCGATGATGAGAATAAACAAAAGTCTGTTGGCCTTCAAAACCGGTCTAAGGAGTGAGGAGTCCTTCCTGTAGCGGCTGACAAACCTCTGAAGATTTCTGAGCAGGGTGAGGAGATGTTGAAGTGATTCACTGAGGGTGAAGCAGGCAGGGGAGAAGGCAAAAAGCAGGAGGAGAGATTTGGAAATAATGTTTGATGCCAACAGTGGAAGTCAGCATAGGAAACAGAACACGCAATATAAGTAGTACATATAACAGCATCGAAACCACGTTCCCCAGCGCTAGGGGAGCAGACCATGGGCGGGGGTTCCCAAACTTGCCTGGACGTCTAGAGAATCACGTGGGCAATTCTTTTTGTTTGTTGGTTGGCTGGTTTTTTGTTTTGCTTTTTAATTACAGATCCTGGACCCTACTCTCAGTGGCACTGCAGAAGAAAGGCCTGGAGATCTGCTTCCATAAAGATTACAGCCAAGAAAACTCTTTCGAGCACAGTTCTACTCTGACACACATGGGGTCACCATGAGTTGGAACTGGCTCAAAGGCAATAGGTCTGTTTTGTTTTGTTGTTTTTTGGGGGGTGGGGTTTAGACCCTACCCCAGGTCTGATGACCCAGACTCTCCATGCCTTGGGCCCAGAGATGTTTGTTGTGTGTGTGAGCTGGGTGTGTGTGAGTGGGGTGTGTGTGTGTGTGTGTGTGTGTGTGTGTGTGTGTGTGTGTGATGGGGAGTATGTATGTGTGTATGAGTGGGGTGTGTGTGTGTGTGTGTGTGTGTGTGTGTGTGTTTCAAATACATGGTCAGATGGTCTGACTGAGACTGGAGGAACCCCGAAAAGCATGGCCCCTGGATTCTGTCAGCCCAGAACTAAAACAATTTCTGAGGCCAGCTCTTCAGACAAAGATTGGACTGGACTGTGGGACATAAAATGACACTCGTGAAGAGTGTACTTCTTAGCTCAAGTAGATACGTGAGACTAAATGGGCAGCTTCTGTCTGGAGGTGAGATGAGAAGGCAGAGAGGGTTAGGAGCTGGTTGAATGGACATGGGAAATCAGGGGTGGAAAGGAGGAGTGTGCTGTCACAGTATAGGGAGAGCAATTAGGGTCACTTAACAATGTATGTATAGATTTTTGCATAAGAGACTAACTTGAAATGTAAACTTTCACTTAAACTACAACAATAAACAAAAAAAAAAAAAAAAGAAAGTTTTTTTTGGAAGCAGATCACCAGGACCTTTTTTTCTGAGGCATCTCTGGGTGGACCTGAACCTCCAACCTTTTGGTTAGTGGCCCAGCGCTTAACCATTTCCGCCACCCAAGGAAGGAGTCCTTTATGGAGGTAGGGGAAGGAAATGGAAAACTACATGTAGATATTTACACCAGTGTTTGCACTTGGAATCCTCCAGCTATCTGCATTGATACAGATCCACGGTATCTAAAATTATATGCGTAGGAGAAAGTTACAGATGTGGAATAAACCTAGAGCTTAAGCTTTTTAAAGAACATGTAGGTCATCTATTCCAATCTCCCCATAATGCAAGAATAGCCTCTATAACATCCTAGCAGAGAGATGATCATGTAACTGGAATACCTTTAGTGATGAGGAGCTCGTTATCAATGGGTAGTATGGATCAGAAGGGAAATGTGTGGTACTGGAGTAGGGAAATGCATTACGATGCGTAATAAATAAATAAAATGTTAGAAGGTTAGAGGCTAGAGGGTTTGTAGAGGTATAATCACGTGGTTTAATTTGCTTGGAAATATTCTATGTGTCATGTTTGCAGAAACAAAAGGTAATAAATTAGTGGGGTTTTGGAGAGCAGAGCTTGGCCAGTAAGCACTATAAAGAGAGACAAGTTAAGGACGAGGAGGCTGTCAGACGTCTATGTCCCAGTGACCACGTAAGGGGAGTGAATCAAAGACACAGCTGGAATCCACCCAAGAGGGAAGGAGACATCAGTGAAGGAGGAATGTGCACGCTGTGCTCCTGGATGCCCCGGTGACAGGCCCCCATCCTCAGCTAATGGCATTCTGATGAACACAACCTTCTGAAAATAAAATAAATGGTGGGCAAGCCATGGAGTAAGAGGTAGCTGTGGGAGCTCCAGTGTGGGAAGGACCTAGAGTTTGGGGGGTGGTTGTTGGAAGACACAATGGGATCAATGAGGAAAGTACTGGATGAAAAACTATGAGGCATGTCAGAGAGAAAGAGAGAGAGAAGAGATTGACTATGGATAATGCCTTGGACAAGGAGTATGTCTGCCATTTCTCTTCCTGACATGTTCCACACTAGAAAAAACAAATTAAGCGTGAACACACCTACATTGATTTGCCTTTTCCCTTGTTGCCCTTGCTATGTAGAAGGTAGCCCGGCCTGGGAAACTCAATTGAAATTCAATCTCTTATCAAGCTGGTATTTAGGGTATCGAGCATGGCAGCCTCTGTCTTCCTTGTGCTCTTGGCCTTGTTGCTACTCTAAAACACATAAAGCCCTTAGGGATGGTGTAGAGTAGACTGGATGGAGGTCAACCACAACCTTCCAAAGAAACCATTTATTTTTAGAAATGTCCTCCTTGGGACTTGAAGACAGACCTTTTGTCACCTACTCCTATTGACCCTAGTTCTGTCCTCTAGAGCTATGAAGAACAAGTTCAATGTCACCTGATTATTTGGACAGATAAGTATGATAACTTGACATACGAGTTTCTTGACCTATCAATCAGTTGCTAATGGTGGGCCTATTAGCTACCTTCCCTCCCCTTATTACAAACCCTTCTGTGAGAAAAACTTCTACTGTTGAGCCGACTCCAATTCATGGTGACCCCATCTGTGTCAGAGTAGAACTGTGCTCCCTAGGGTTTGTTTTCTTCCTTTCTTCCTTATTTCTTCCTTTCTTTCCTTCGTCCCTCCCTCCTTTTCTTTCTTTTTTTTTTCTTTTTTTCATTTTCAGTGAAATAGAACCATAAATTTTTCAACGGCTAATTTTTTGGAAATAGATCACCAGGACTTCCCTCTGAGGTGTCTCTGGGTAAACTTGAACCTCCAACCTTTTGATTAGCAGCACATTAACCATGTGCACTGCCCAGGGACTCCCTTTTCAGACCACTCACCCCTATATCCACTGCAAAGTGGATTAGCACTAGAAACCTACCCCACCTGTTTACTGCATTGAACTAGGCTGACTTCCAGAAACAGTGGGGCCAGCCAGGTTCTATCTCAGTAACTTTAAGTCATTCATTGTATCAGTCTGCTGGGCAATGCTGGGTAAGGTTCAAGGCAACCAGTCTTGCCCATGTGCCATATTCAAAAGATGAAAGTCTACAGATAGAAAATGAAAGAAAAAGCAGGGAAAGGAGCAGACACAGATCCCAGGGAGCAATGGAAAAACAACGAGTTTGTGCTGTCTTTCCTTTCTGGTTTCAGTTCTTCATGACAAACTGATTGAACTTTCTCCCCTTGGAGTCTGTGATGGAACTCTCTGCTCTTGGGTTCTGGGAAATGGCTCTGAATCTTTCCAAGATATTTCCTTGTCTTAAGATAATAAAGGTGGATTTAAGTTACTTGTCACCAAATGATGGCTATTCTGCATTGCCTAGCGACATGATCGTGTGGAAGACTTCTGTGTAAAATGCCATAAGCAAAGGATGAAGCAAGCATCAAAGTATATACTGAACTGCTAACTTAGCGCTCTGATCTGAAGAGACAGTTTGCAAAAGGTCAAGCAAAAGTGTTATAAAAAGAGCAGGTCTTATAAGGTTATTGCAGAGATCTTCACCCAACTGTATAATAATAACTAAAAATAACAGCTGACACCATGGAGCATTTACTGCGTGCTGGGTGGCGCAAGCAGTCTGCAACTGGCTGCTAACCTAAAGGTTGGCAGCTCAAACTCACCCAGCAGCTCCGTGGAAGACAGACCTGGCTAACTGCTTCCATTAAGATTACAGTCAAGAAAGCCCTACAGAGCAGTTCTACTCTGTAACACAAGGGGTTGCCACGAGTCAGAATTTACTCAAAGACAACCGGTTTTAGGTGTTGCTCTCGGGGGTAATGGTGGTTCCGTGGCAGAATTCGCACGTTCCATGCAGGAGACTGGGGCTGGATTCCCAGCCAATGTATCTCAAACGCAGCCACCACCTGTCTATCAGCGGAGGCTTGCATGTGGGTATGATGCTAAACAGGTTTCAGCGGCGCTTCCAGACTAAGAGGGACTAGAAAGAAAGGCCTGGCGATCGACTTCTGAAAATCAGGCATTGAAAACCCTAGGGATCACAATGGTCCGATCCACAAGGATTCATGAGGATGGTACAGGACTGGGAAGCATTTTATTGTGTTGTGCATGGAGTTGCCTGAGTCTGGGGCGGACTCTTTGGCAGGTAACAACGGCATCAGGCATCGTCCTAAGTCTTTTACGTACATTAACTCGCTGAATTCTCACTCCAGTGCTGTGTTGTTGCTGTTGTTGCTGGGTACCTTCGAGTCAGTTGCAACTCATAGCAGCCCTATAGATACCAGTGCTATGAGGTATTTGCTATTATTATCACCATTTTACAGATGAAGAAACAGCGTGTGTCCTCTTAGCCAAGTTGTGGCTAAGAAGAAAAGAATCACAGGGGGCAAATTTCAACGCGTAACAACAACAAGCTCATTCCTCCTCGTTGGTAAGCAAGTCTTCCCTTTTTTGTTACAGTAAAACTTGCGAAAGCTGGAATCTGTGTAAGGTGGAAACCTGTCAGAGAAGGAACACTCACTGGGTGTTGACGAGGTAGGATTCTTAATAGACAGCAACAGAAAAAAGTGGCAAGATTGCACCCTGTCAAAGGTGGAAAACTTGGGAGAACGAGAAAAGCAAGGCAGTCCAGTCCAGTCCAGTCCCAGCTTTCACAGGCTTCACTGTGTATGTAATACATATATACATATAAACACACACAAATATCCTCATCGAAATTTTAGATCCAAAGGGTGCCAACTATTTACTTTACTTAAATCATGTCTTATATTTGTTTCCAACAAATACAGTGGCAAAGTACAGCTTCCAATTACTTATGTCAGAAATTTGGAGTCGGCTCCCGTCCTATGCCCCCAGCCCCCACCCCAGAGCCACAACGTCCTTCATCTGTAAACACAGGGGCAACGTGTCATACTTTTATACTTGCTGCATGACAAATGATCCTTCATTCTACCACCAAGTTATTATGGGTCTCAGAATACGCTTTCTATTCCTGGAATCACGGCTAAATGTTCTTTAAGTGGTGAAAAGTGATCTCGAACTTAAGTTGTGAAATGTACATTATCTGAATGGTGAATTTGGCTGAAACAGATAAACAGATGGCCGAGGCCCTGTTTCAGCTCTAAAAGTAAAACAAATTGGAGAGAAGAAAGAAGAAACATCACACATAAAGCCGAGAGATGCTCAATTTGAATAACCTCACGTGTCAAGAATTGTATCTATTTACACAGAGAACCAATTTAACATATACTGTTCTCCCAACAAGCGTAAATGGACTTAGACTACTTCTCTTTTTAAAACACTCATTTTCTCTTAAAAATACAAACTAAAAAAAGTGTACAGTCAAGAGAACATCAAAAACAAGCAAACCGAAATCCAAACCCATTGCCGTGGAATTGATTCCGACTCACAGCAACCCCATAGGATAGAGTAGAACGGCCGCATAGGGTTTCCAATGAGCGGATGGTCAATTCAAACTGCTGACCTTTTGGTCTGCAACTGAGTTCTTAACCACTGCGCCACCAGGGCTCCAAAAAGAAACAAAAGATCTTTAAATAATCAACTATATGAGACCAGCCCCTGTGGTGCAGTGGTTAAGAGCGCAGGCTGCTAATCAAAAGGTTGGCCGTTCGAATCCACCAGACGCTCCTTGGAAACCCTATGGGGCAGCTCTACTCTGTCTCATACGGTCTCTATGAGTCTTAATTGACTAGAGGGCAATGGGTTTTATGAGACCAAACGGTCAACATTTACCCTAAAACAAAGATGCAGAACTAAGGAGGGGCAGAGAAGCTGATTCGTGGAGACAGAACAAAAAGATGGAAATAATGAGAACTGACACACTGGGGAAAATGTAGCCAACGTCATGGAACAAGCTGCATAAAAATCTTTAAATGGGAACCTAATTTGCTATGTAAACTTTCACCTGCAACACAATAAAATATTAAAAGAAGAAGAACACGCAGAAGAAGCAATGCTATGAAAGAGATTCTGATCGGGCCCTGTCTATACGAAGCAGCCCGTCCCAGGTACTCGGCCAAGACAACTCGATGGTCATCTTGTCAGGTCGCGCATCCCTTTTAAAGGCTTCAAGATTTAACTGAGTTTTATAACTACCACTGTTAGCGCAGATTCTTTTTAGAAATCAGGACTGTTCATCTCCCTTTGTTTGGGACCCTCCTTTAGCACAACCCTGATTTCCAACAGACATTTTCAGTTCAGGGGCTCCCTTCTGCCGAATCTTGGCCACACGAGTACAAATTATGGGTTTTATAGGAAGAATATGAAAGGATAAAGTACAATAATTATCAGTAAATGCGGTGGATGTTTGCTTTCGCGAGGATGCGACATCCATTCATCCACTTATATTCACTATTTTTGTGGGTTCCCAGCTATAGGGTCTGAGAAGGTTGTTCTGGTTTCACTGATAAGGATGTTGAGGTGAAATGATTAAGTAAAGCAATGTTGCTGCACTTAATATAAACAGGATGTATGCATGGGTGGATGGAAGGAAGGAAGACGGATGAATGAATGAATGGATAAAGGGAAGAGGAAGGGAATGAGGGAGGGAGGAAGGGAGAGAGATGGCTGGCTGGCTGGCTGGCTGGCTGGCTGGCTGGTTGGACAGACAAACATACAAAATAGATCTTCTCGATATTTTCTGGACTATGCTGCCTTGATGTCATCAAGAAACTATAACTTTTCATAAAGATGGATCTATAAAGATCTAAACCGGCATGAACAGCAGCACAGTATAAGAGATGGTTGGAAGCTGACGCAAGAAGTTGGCAAAAAGGTTGGATCTTTAGGACATTCAGATCCGAGAAGGAGGAGGAGGAAGGCAGGAACGGAGGGAGGGAGGGAGGGAGGGCAAAAGGGATGGAAGGAGGAGGGAAGGGAGGGAGAAATGCAGGAAGAGAGGCATGGAGAGGGAGACTGAGGGATAGGAATAGGGATACAAACAGGAATGCGGGCAGGGACAGAGAGACAGAGACGAAAACCAATAAATCCTCATATTCCTGATAGAAAATAATTTTAATGAGAATTTCTATGATAAAAAAATGTTACTTGTGTTTTGCCATTCCACCCCCAAGCCCATGAAGTCCTCAATAACTCTACTTCAAATGCAATCCCTCTTTTCACAAGCCTTCTGTTGTCTGCCTCCCGCTCCTCCGCTCCTCCGCCACTGTCCCTTTGAAATCTGGCATTCTTTCAAGTGTGAGAACCTGGGTCAGGCCTTTGTCTGAAGTGAAGCCTTTAGGCTTTTTTTCTCTCTGAAGATTTTTCCTCCTCTTTGACCTCACCATCAGCAAGACATCTTGTCCTGCATCTGGAATTCAATTGAGCTGTTCCCTGTTTCTGGTAACCTGAACAATGCTACGCTTGCCTCAAAGGAACATAGCACACAGCCTCCTAAAATTTCAATAATGCCAATGGGGCTTGGCAAAATGAGAAAATTGCAAGGTATTTACCCTCCGTAATCCCAGGAGACAATGCTCCCATTCCGTCTATGCCAACTTTTTCAAGCATACTCAGCTCTGATCTCTCCCAGTGTCTCAAAGTCAGTCAATCAGAGAAACAATGTGGTTGGTGTTGCTGGTTGCAGCTGAGTCACCTCCAACTCATGGCAGCCTTATGTATCACAGAACAAAACGTTGCCCAGTCCTGCACCATCTTCTTGATTGTTGAGTGGTATGCTTGAGTCCATTATGGCGGCCATTACGCCAATCCATCTCACTGAGAGTTTCCCTCATTTTCACCGACGCTTTATCTTTCCAAACATGATGTCCTTCTCTGGCCAATTGGTTTTTACCGATGACATATCCAAAGCAAGTGAGTTCAAGTCTCTCCATCCTCGCTTCTAAGGGACATGCTGGTCGTATTTCCTCTAAGACTGATGTGAGAAGCAATATATACCCTTAAATGCCTGGTCACATTCTTGGCTCAGTGCCTTTGCTCTGTTTCCTTTTGATCTGTCCTCCTTGGCTGAGTCCAGCCCTATTTTGTTTCAACAATGAATTCCCAAAGGCCGGCCTGGTGTCTATCACCATTGGAGTCCTTCGATAAATATTAGTTGAATAAATGAAAGACTGAGGCCTATCCAGTAGGGAGAAGAAGAATGGATCCTATTAAATTTAGTCTGATATTAGAATAGGATTAGAAAAATCCTTTGGGGTTTGGAGCTTATTAATAAACAGTTGCATGATATTAAACTATGAAGACAGGGGAGAAAAAAGCAGCTCATTGCTCTGATATTTTCCTCATAACATAAAGCCACTGGATGAGCTGCATGTAGAAGAGGCAGACGATATATTTTAGCACTGTAAACATCAACATTAGTACACAGCCTCCATGCGATCGAATCTACTCTCTCACACAATCCATCATAACTGAAGTAGGTTTTTGCTTATAGGGATCATAAAAACTCACTTGATTTATTGCCTTTTCTGCACCTATGTTTTCTGGGAACATGGATCTGTTTCCTCAGGGAAAAACAGACTCTTCCACCGGGACGTCTCAAACTTACTTTTCACCCCAGAGCAAAGGCGTCACAAAATGAGACTTTATCAACTGCCACATCAGTACTTTGGTTACTAACCTGCACACTGTTCTTTTCGTATGCAGCTCACCTTCAGGGTCTTAAAAAAAGATTTTAATTCTTCCTGAGATGGTCAGTCAGCAAGGGTCTCAAATATTTATCTCTGATGAGTGGTATTGCAGTCGATAGCATAACAGAAGATTTGACTGCATATGCACGTCCCCCAGACAATTTTCTTTAGATTTTCATAATGCTTACGACAGCCAAGACCTGTAAACTTAGGCTCTAAAGGATCGTTTTCATTGATTTGGTCAGCATCCTTGCCAGCCTCCTCTCTTAACATTATCTGTAGACCCATCAGGAGTTGGGAAGTGGAGGGAGAAAGAATAAAGGAGGATAGGGTCAGGCGATCCAAGGTATAATAAATAAATTGTAAGATTTTTTATTTTCTTTTTCCTGGGATATCCTAAGGTGACCTTAACAGAGACCCATTATTCAAATACAAAAAGGTGAAGGAGAGAGAGAGAGAGCAAGAAATAAGACAGAGAGGACAGAAGGAGAGAGACAGAAAGAGAAAGAGGAGGGAAGGGATGAGAGAAACAGGGAGAGAGGCGGTGTAGAAAGAGAGAAGGAGAGAAGGAGTGAGGGAGAGGGGAAGGGGAGAGATGGACAGATAGAGAGAGGAGAAAGTGGTACTCTAGCACTGATCCCACGTTAGAATCTTTTGCCTGCCAGATTCCAGGACTCAACGTTGAACACAGTCTTATCTTTGGCAGATGAATCTCATATACACTCTTGCTTCATCTCCACACCCCACACATTTCTTCTCTTCAAAACCCGGCAAACACTTAGGTATGGTCACTATGGAGAGAGATGACATAAACTGACAACTACCCCAGAGAGCTTACAGAAAAACGAGATGTGGTGATGGACAGACCTTGCCTGCCCGTTGGCCACATTACTTAAATTTGGCTAGCCTCACCAAACTGGCTCACTTTTCCCTCAGAACCATCATTGAGTGCAAAGGAGTGAAATCAATTCTGCCACAAAGTAGGTAAAACAAACATTTTCAAAGCTAGAAAGGTAATCCACATATTGTTGCTGTTGCTGTTAGGTGCCATTGAGTCGATTCCAACTCATAGTGACAGTATGCGGGACAGAACGAAATACTGCCCAGTCCTGCGCCATCCTCATCACTGTTGCTATGTTTGAGCCCATTGTTGCAGACACTGCGTCAGTCCATCTCATTTAGGGTCTTCCTCTTTTTTGCTGACCCTCTGCTTTACCAAGCATGATGTCCTATATCATTTATTATGCACCCCCCCCAAAAAAAAAAAACCCAAACAAACCTAAATGTGCATCAATAGGGGGTTAGTAAATTCAAGTGTCAGGGAAACTCTTAAGAGCAAGTATGGTGGTGGGACTCTGGGTGATTTTTATTGTCGTCGTACTTCCCTGCTTTTCCCGAGTTTTCTACAATAAAAACTACAATACCATTCATTTGATGCGTTGACTCTGCTTACTTTATTGTTGCTAGCTGTCGTTGAGCAGATTCCCACTCATGACAAGCCGGTGTATTACAGAGTAGGACTACTCCATAGGGTTTTCTTGGTTGGAATCTCTAAGGAGCACAACAGCAGGTTCTTCTTCTACAGCACCACTGGGTAGGTTCAAGTCACCAACCTTTAGGTTAGCAGCAGAGCACAAATCTTTTGTACCAGCCCTGGTGGTGTAGTGGTTAAGAACTCAGGCTGCTAACCAAATGGTCAGCAGTTCAAATCTACCAGCTGCTCCTTGGAAACCCTATGGGGCAGTTCTACTCTGTCTGGTAAGTTTGCTCTGAGTTAGAATTGACTTGATACCAATGGGTTTGGTTTTTGGTTTTACCTACTTTGCAGTCTTGGCGCTGGCTCGTCCCTCCTCCTGGAGCCTTCATCTTTCCTCATCACAGTCATTGCACAACTTTCTTTTCTTACCATCTTTCTCCCTGACTGCAAACTCCTGTGAGAGGAGAAAATGTACCTTCCTCACTTCTGTCTCCCCAGAGCCTAGCACACAATAGTCATTTAACACAAATGGATTGAAAGTAGAATGAACAGACAGCTTTCTTAATGAGAAAAGTAACAATAAATGCTTCTTAAGGTTTAGTGGGACCATGGAAAGTCTGTATGTATTCTAAAATCCTACAAAAGATCTTTGGGATGAGTTCTGTATCCTAGAAAAGATTCTATAGGAAGCACCATCCTTACGGAGGGTCATGTCAAAAGGACTCGGGAGGTAACTCAAAGAGGCTCCCATGGGTCAAAGATGGGATAATCTGAGCATCAGTAATGATAAGAACTGCAATCCTTGAGTTCATAATAACACTAAAAAAATACCTGGTCACTACTGGAAAATGTTCACAAACCAGATCATTAATTTGAAAACAAAAAGGGGAAATCAAACATTTTCCTGCATTTCCGATACGAGCTATATCTCTGAATATCTTAGTAGTAGGTAGGGAATTTTTCTTTTTTTTGGAAGTATTCCAGTTAACCCATGAAGAAGGAAAGATCCACTAGAATTTCACTGTTTACAACCCCTAAAGGATTCATAAGGAGCCTTGGTGGCCCAATGGTTACAGCGTTCGGCTGCTAACCGGAAGGCCAGCAGTTGGAACCCCCCAGCTGCTCCGCGGGATGGCACAGCTGTCCATATGGCCGCTATATATGGCCGCTATGGGTTAGAAACGACTTGTCAGCAACGAACTACAACAACGTGGTGATGTTAGATAAAGATTTCCCATCATGTAGAGAAGCAAACTGAAATATTTATGGAAATAATGATAGACTGTCTGGGATTTGCTTCAAAATAGCATGCCAGTGGAGAGGGAGAGCAGTTACTGGATAGATCAAACAAGATTAACCACACCTTGGTAGTTGTTGAAGCTGGGTGGGCGTTCTTTATACTGTTCTGTCTACCTTTGTGTGTGCTGCAAGCGTTACATAATAAAGGATTTTAAAGGGAAGACCCCCACAAAGATGTAAGGTGATGGTGGTCAAAATGAAGCTCACGTTTCGAACAGCCTGGCACTGCTCCTTCTAAATCTAGCCCCAGACTAGGAGATGTTGCAGAACTCTGTGTCTAAAAATGATGAAAACTGGCTTTAGCCAAGATAACGATTTATATGCCACGCCCTTATGACGGGCTGTGTCATAGAGAAATAGCGCGATGCCTCTCAAGTACTTGAATTAATTATCAGCAGGAATGAATGCAAACCATACCCGCCTCTTACAGGTATTAATGCTCAAAAACTGCCGCAAATACCCTTCTCAACTGTGGAAAGGTCACTGGTGTGTAATGAATGATAAGGGTCACTGAAGGTCACAGTGTATTAAAAGTCAGCTGAATTTTAAGAGTTTATTGCAAATAAAATTTTCTGCAGGGAATTTACTAATCCCGACCCAGGTTACTGAGTTATTTGTGGTACTTTAATGCTACCTTTATTAATAATAACCTTCCCGAGGTACATCATTTGAGAAGGCACATGCTTTAATCCAGAAATGTGCGACCAGTATTATTACCAGGAATGTTAAATAATGAGGTCTCAGTGGCAAAACAGACGAGGAAGTCACAATTCGCTGAGCTACTGGTATCCAGAAAATATGAGCTATTCTTAAAGCGAAATGAGCATCAGAGTCTACAGATAATTCAGAGGCATTGATCATCGAAAGGAACTCTAAGATATTGAAAAGAAATGACTGCAAGTCAGACTTCATAGTTACACTGCTGTTTCCAAAGGATCAGTGACTTCAGGAGGCACGCAGAGCTCATACTATAGACCCTGATGGGTTTGGGAGAGAAGAATAAGAGCCTCTCCACTGACACATACGTAGGACCGAATAATGTGTAATGCCATGAGTAATAGAGTCAGAGATCAGAATTCAAATCCCAGCTCAGCCGGTTTTAGCTGACCTTGACCAATGAGCTTTGCTGAGCCAGCTTCCTGAAATGTAAAAGGAAGATAATAATACCCATCCTATGGAGTAGTTATAAAGATTAAATCAAATTATATATGTCAAGGGTATGGTAAAATCCCTGGCATATATTAGCCCTATCGTTGCTGTTGTTAGATGCTATCAAGTCAATTTCCACCCATAGTGACCCCATGTGACAGAACAGAACTGCTCCATAGGGTTTTCTAGGCTGTAATCTTTACAGAAGCAGCTCGCCAGGTCTTTCTCCCGCAGAGTCCCTGGAGGGTTCAGCAGCCAAGTGCTTAACCGTTGTGCCACCAGGGCGCCTTACGCTAGCCATAACATCTTTCTTTTACGTTAAAACTATTTTAAAATCTTCATCTTTCATAAATGTAAAACTTTAAATCAAAGGACTTGGCCTTTGTTTCTAGGTACTGTTTTCTTGTCTCTCTTTCTTAAGTGAGCATATTCTCTATCAAGTACAAAGTGAGCTCTAAATTAAGTGCCTAAATTTTAATCCCAGACTACAATTTTTACTGGCTATGAAACCCTCGGAGAATCGCTTTATCTCTGTAAACATTCATTTCCTTACGTATAAAAAAATAAAAAAACAGTTGCTGTTGAGTCGCTTCCAATTCATGGCAACCCCATGTGTGTCAGAGTAGAACTGTGCTCCATAGGGTTTACAATGGTTGATTTTTTGGAAGCAGATTGCCAGGGCTTTCTTCCGAAGCACCTCTGGGTGGAATTAAACTTCCAACTTGGGTTAGCAGCCGAGCGTGTTAATCATTTGCACCGTCCATGTATAAACAGGGACAGTAATAGTACCTCTGTGTGGTTGTCATGAAGATTAAACGAGATAGCAAACCAAAACCCCCTGCCTTCGAGTTGATTCCGACTCATAGCAACCCTATAGGACAGAGTAGAACTGCCCCATAGGGTTTCCGAGGCTGTACTCTTTATGGATGCAGATTGCCACATCCTTCTCCCTCGGACTAACTGGTGGGTTCAACCTTTCGATTATCAGCTGAGCACTTTAACCACTGTGCCATCAGGGCTCCTCTTAAATGAGACAGTGGATGCAAAATCCTTAAAACAAGCCTGATCGTAGAAAATAGTCAACGCATAGAACTGGTTGCTATGGTAATTTTCGGTATAGCTAAATCAATATCATCTACTCTTAAAGGGTGCCATATAAGGTGATTCCATTCACCCCAAGCCATCCCATTGGGGATTAAAGAATTGGATCTGTGAGGAAATCATTCCTTACTCCTGACCTCCTTTTCTCTCTGTGTGTTTCTGACTGTTCCCTGTTGGCTCTGCCCCTGTTCCAGGTGGAAGGCAGCCAGCCTTTGCATGCCCGGCACCAAAAATCCTGGAGTTTTCTAAAGCTTTGGTCATGCGGCATCTGGCTGCTTTCCTCAGGAACACAATTCAAAGGGATGAGCTTTTCAGAGAAATCTCATCTTTCATCATCTGCCAAGAACAACCAGAGGGAAAGGATGTATCTAAAAGCCAGTGCATCTCCTCACGCGTGACTTCATGGCAATGAATCAGACTTGGGGAAGGGGAAGCTGGTCAACCTAATTCTGACTATTTGTGTGGGCTTGGTTAAAATAAGTGGGCTGGTATGAAACAACACACACACACACACACACACACTGACATTATCACTTGTTTATAAAGAACATTAGAATGTCAGGTGTCGGTTTAATTTGCTTTGGAGTCAATTTCCCTGCCCCTCAAGGCTCATTAGCCAAGTAATCATTCCATATGATAATGTGTCCTCTGTGTTCCCTCCTTGGGTCCAAGAACACATCTTCAGCTCCATTTGCAGCAGTGGGTGTCCTTCATCGGCAACCTTGCTTGGCTTTGCTGAAAGGGTGCCAACATTGCACACGTGTTTCTCTTTTCCAACATCTATTAACTCTGTTTACCATATACTTAGACATCTGGCCAAGGAACCAACCAGCATTTTCCCCCCACCCTCCATAAGAATCCAACATAATATCTGCTGCCTGGCAATTTGTCCCTGTGAGAGAGACATCTAGAGAAAGCCAACATCATTTCAAATTACACTGGGTTTGGCCAGATGTTCCATGTCTGGGAAATAATGTTTACTGAAAGTTTACATACTAATTATTACTGAAACTGATGTGAAGTTTACCTTGAGTCTAAGGTCTGGGAACCCAGGCCAACATGGGTTTCAATACGTTCCAAAGTTTGCCTCCTTAACCTTGGGCCAATATTTCTTTAGAACCATATCTCTTTAGCATTCTCTCTCCTCCAGCTACATTCTGTCTTCTTGAAAGTTAATTTGATAAGATGGCTTTTAATATGGCAAATATGTGGATAACTCCCCACTCCCAAAATTCTGTCTTTCGACCTGAATTCTTTGCTGAGCCGTAGCCTTGGATATACAACTGTGCTCTTGAATCTACACTTGAAAGTTTAATAATCATCTCAAACTTGTCCAAAACAGAACTCTTGAGTCTTGTCACAAATTGGTTCTTCTGCTGGTGTTCTCTGAGTAAATCATTACCATTTACCCAGTTGCTAGCAGTCACCTTGCTTCCTCTCTTCCCCTCTTCCCCCATATGTCAGCATTTCCACCAAATTATATCAATCCCTATGCCTTTATTCCAAGAAGCCCTGGTTGCACAGTGGGTAGGCACTCAGCTGCTAACCAAAAAGTTGGCGGTTCGAACCCATCCAGCAGCTCTGAGGAAGAAAAGACCTGGTGACCTGCTCCTGTAAAGATTACAGCGTAGGAAACCCTGTGGGGGGAGTTCTATTCTGTCACACGGGGTCACTATGAGATGAAAATCGACTCGACGACACCCAATAACAACATGCCTTCATTCCAGCCGCTGTCATCACTCACCACTCTAGGAGTCTGCTAACGGGCTTCTCTGTGTCTGATTTTGACTCCTTCCCCTCCAATATATCGTCCCCATAGCAACCAAAGTGATCATTTTAACACATAAATCAGAATATGTCTCTTCCTTGCTTAAGACCATCAAATGACTTCCCTTGGTGCTTAGAAAAGAACTCAAAGTCCTTATCCTGGTCTGCAATCCCCTGCAAGGTCCGTCACCAGCCCAAGTCTTCATATGGCTCTCCCATAGCTCACTACTTCAAGACTACACCAACCTCCTTTGTGCTCTCCAGTAAATTAATCTTATTCCCATGTCAGGGTCTTTGCCCTTGCTCTCCTCTTTTCTTGGAATGGTCTTCCCCCAGGTCTTTGCATGCCCAACTCTGATCCTTCATGTCTTAGCTAAAATGTCTTCTCTTGAGAGAAGCTGTCACTGACTATCTACAGTATCACAGTAGACCCCATGCTCACACCCTCCTCCTCTGGTTAACTCCCCAGCGCTGCACGCTTGATTTCCTTCATAGCACACAGCACCACCTGTATTTCCCTTGTTGACTTACATTTTCTTGCTAAGGATCCCCTTCCTACTCCTTTCACTATACTACAGAAGTGAAAGAACCTCATTTATCTTTGTTATTGATCTATCCTCAGCACCTAAAAGATTGCCTGGTGTACAACAGGTATTCAGTACATATTCCCTGAATGAATAAACGAATGAATGAACCCAGATTATTAATGTGATGCACGTGGAAAAGCTTGACTGTGTTTTGATATTGAAGGCTCCACTGAGTCTACAGCCCTACAACCCAAACTAGACCACGAGTTTTCTGTTTCCTAGAGAACTCTGAGCCCTGATTAAACTCACCAAAGACCCAAACAATAACATGCAGCCATCCGAAGAAGTTATCTATAATCATCCAAATGCTCTATCCCCTCACTACTCAAAGTATGTTCCATGGATCAGCAGCAACAGCATCACAGGGAGCTTATTATAAATGCAGAATCTCAGGCCTCACCCCAGACCTACCGAATCAATGCAGGCATTGTAACAGGATTCGTGGGTGGTATGCATGCACATTAAAATCTAAGAAGCCCAGCTTTTGTTCCATTGGTCTCACCCCTGCATCTTATTAGAAGTCCCATCCCAGAACAGTTAGATCAGTCTTCGGGGCTGTGGACTGGGCATCACTGGTACTTTTTAAAGCTCCCGCGGGTATTCTAATGTACAATGCTTAGAACCACTGATACAGCCTCTTGTTAGGTGCTGTCAAGTCGGCTCCTACTCACAGCAACCCCGTGTACAACACAACGAAATGTCACCTCTTCCTGGGCCATCTTCATAATAATTGGCATGTGTGAGTCTGTTGTTGCAGACATTGTGTATTGTGAGTGCCTTCCAACCTAGGGAGCTCGTCTTCCAGCGATCCATCAGAAAATAGTCTGCTGTGGTCCACGGAGTTTTCATTGGCTAATTTTCAAAAGTACATCACCAGGCCTTTCTTCCTGGCCTATCTTAGTCTGGAAGCTCTGCTGGAACCTGTCCACCATGGGTGACCGGGCTGGTGTTTGAAGTCTTGGTGGCATAGCTTCCAGCATCACAGCAACACGCCATCCACCACATACAACAGTGGACAGAAGGTGGCGGTGATGTAGTACCTGAACTTGGTCTGTGTGTATGCAGAGAGAACTGTTACTCCAAAGCTAAAACAGTGAGCAATGCACAAGCATCAGGGAGTAATGCCAAAACCTAGCACTGCCGATAACGGACCAGGCCATGCTCCAAGAAGGAAAGACAATTTAGGGCTCCTCAATCACAATGAGGGAGGGGCTTAGGATGTGTTAGTTTCCAAGATTCTCAGAGGAAAATGTACAAAAACATGTTTTATAATATTTCTTCCAAAAAAATTTTTTTTTAAAAAAAAGGAAATCACCTGAAGTACATGAACATCTTCAGGTATTACCCGTAATTTCACACCTTTTTAAAACTTCACACCTTAATCAAAGACAGATGCTGTTTATTTATGGGATGCCAATGTTTTGAAACTGCTACCTGTAATTAGCTCATTAGCTCACCTGTGGAATTGTTTGGCCTTTAAAAAAATACGTATGTATTTTTTATTTGAATTAAGGTCTTCTAAGTCCAGGACATTGGCCCACCACAGCTGGGGGGTTCTCCAGCTTGTCCTACAACAAGAGAGACTCCAAGCAAGAACATTCAACATCCTGGGACACTCTCAGGTAAGTGGCCAAAAAGTGTTGCCTCAATATGGAGAGATCTAATTTGGTTAATGAAAACAACAAGGCAATCCAGGATTCTGGATTCATGTTAACATCACCATCAAGGGGTTAAGTATCATATACTGAAAAACTCAGCTTCCCCAAATTGAAGACAGGCACTTTTTCTTTTTTTTTTAACTTCAAGTATGAATTCCCTTAGCCACTGTTATCAGTCAGGGTCTCAACAAGAAGCAGATGGCATATTTAAATTAGGAAAATTCAAGGAGGACTTACTTATACAGGGACTATTTTCAAAGGTGTAGGCAGAGTGTCGGGGAACCAGGAAGGATGTGCAGCATCTCTGAATTAGGAGCAGCAAGGCTGTTAACATCCCTAGGCCAAAAGCGTTCGGAGAGGGAAAATTCACGGGTTCCCAGAAAGAGAGGGGGCTGCTTAGTGAGGAGTGTTGCTGTTCTCTGCTATCATCAGTCCCCGACTCATGACAACGTCATGCCCAATAGAAGGTAATGCTGCCTGGTCCTGTGCCATCCTCCTGATCAGTTACTGATCGGACTGTTGTGACCCATAGGGTTTTCAATGGCTGATTTTCAGAAGTCAATCACCTGGCCTTTTTTCGTCGTCTGTCTTAGTCTGAAAGCTCCATTGAAACCTGTTCAGCATCAGAACAACACACAAGCCTCCATGAAACTGGAAGATGCAAGAAAATGGCCTTTCCCCCGGAGCCTCCAGAAGGAACATGGCCCTGCAGAAACCTTGATTTTAGTCCAGTGAGATTTGTGCCTGCCTTCTGGCATGCAGAACTGTAATAAATTTGTGTTGTTTTAAGCCACTAAGTTTGTGGTAACTTGTTACAGCAGCAATAGGAACCTCATACGGTGGGGGAGGATAAAGAGTGACTCTGCAGAGACAACTGGAAGATGTCTGGCATGGTCTCCCATTGCCAGGCTATGACATCTGTGGTCAGGCTTGTCCTCCACATCTAAGCCTTAGACTTATACTTCCCTTAGACTAAAGGGAAGTAGCATGGTAAGATTTCAAAATTTAGGCTTTGGTTTTGCATGGACCTAGGTTTGAGTCCTTGCTCTGCCTCTTACCAGACGTGTGGCCTGGGGAGTCATGGTTCCCTCACCTATAAAATGGAGATGGAAAATGTAGCCCCTACCTCACGGCATTCATGTGAGGGTTAAGTAAATAATGTATCTAAACCACTGAGCACGGGGCCCACCATGTTGTGAGGGCCCAACCAGCGCTGGAACGTCCAGTCTTCCCCTCACTGTGGTGGTTTAAAACTATGGCCACACGCTCTGTGATCAGGGGAAGATCACCCAATAAGCAAGGTGGAGCCTGTGCTTAGGGCATCAGCAAAAAAACAGGGGCACCAGCTGTCCAAAGCAAAGACCCACAGATGCCAAGCAGACAGGACACAAGGAAAAGCGAGCGCTGCAGTGGAAGGGAGCTGGCAGGGCACTAAATGAAATTGGTATCATTTTATAGATTTTGTACATGATAATTATATTTTCCTCTTCATTTTGGGCATACACACATACACACCCACACACGTGTGTACATATAACTCACATATCCCCTTCGAGTGCATGAGTAAGCAGAGGAGGCGGGACCACAGATAATCGGTGTTTAGGGCCCTCACATGCCTTAATCCGGCCCTGTCTGTGATACTTCCCCCAGTAAGAAGTGGAGCTTAATTCTCTTCTCTTTAAGTGTGGACTGGACGTCATGATTTGCTTCTAATGGATAGATTAAGGCAGAAATACAGGTGTACGCCTCTGGGAACAGATCATAAAACATTGAGACCTCCTCTCTCTCTCTATGTGTATATCTCTCTCCCTCTGTCTCTCTCTCTCCTCCCTTCTACCTCCTTCTCTCCCTCCTGTTATCTCCTTCCTCTTCTCTCTGTCTCCACTTGTCTCCTGCTGTCTCTTCTCTTGACCTCTCTCTCTTTCTCCATCTCTCTCCTTTCCATCTCTCTCTCTCTCAGCAGAAAGCTACCAAGCTGTGATCATCTCTAGAAAGAAGCTCGCGTGGCAAGGACGCGAAGCCTCTGCTCAACAGCCAACAGTGAGTCTGAAAGCCGGTCGTCCAGCCCAGTCAAGCCTTCAGAAGATGGCAGCACGGGATAACAGCTTGTGCTCAGCCTCATGGGGGACTATGAGTCAGACCCTCCCAGCTGAGCTGCTCCAGCATCCTGACCCACAGAAACTATCGGAGATGACAAATGACTATTGTTTTAAGCTGCAAAGTTTGGGGATAATTTGTTATGCAGCTGTGGATAACTACTAAGTTCACCAAAAAAGAAGCATCATAAAAACTTTAAAAAAAAAAAAAAAGAATTCAAGGTAAATAAGCTTGAAACGTTTGTAGCTTTCTTCAAAATAGCTGAACACACCCGGGGCCGTATCTGGGGTTAGGAATCACTGTTGCAGAAGCGGGCCGTCTAAGAAATGCATAATTCTTCAGTGGCAAAGAAAGGTTCCCTTCAAATGGGGACAAAAAAAAATCCTTCATTTGGGATCCCAAACCTCACGAATGGTGCGCCCTTATTATAGAACCTCAGTCTCCAAGCTGGACGGATGCAGGGAAATATGGTTATTTCCCGTTCAGCATTTTACCCTTGAAACTTCTGTCAAGCTGACATGTTGGGTTTTTTCCCAGCTAACAGGAAACTAAAGCGTATCCTCAGATACTCTGCCAACTTCCAGTCCAACTCCTATCTGTCTTTCCTGGGCGGAGTCCGGAGAGCTGGATAGAGGTCACGACATTGGCACCTCTTGTCCTGAGCTGAGCCCCAGGATGTGCCCTGACCAGCCCCCTGGGAAGAGGAGGAGGAAATGGGCTCTCATGCATCCCAGATGGTTCTCCGCTGACTTCATCCCGCTGGCCATCTTGTCTCCCCGCCCTGCAATGCACACAGCTTGGTCTGAGAAGTGGAAAACTTTCTGAGGCATTTAACAATTTTTTGCTCTTCTGGGTTTTTGTTGTTGTTGTTGTTTTTGCCAGCCAGGATCCACGCAGAGAGTGGAGGACAGCGGCTGCTGTGTGGTATCATGGTGGTTGTCCACATACAGAAATTGCACAGAAAACCAAAGGTACTAATTGGCAAGGGTCCAAAAGAAACTGAGCATATTAAAAACACAGCCATTCAAATCTAATGGGATTGTTGGGTGTGACTTCAACTTTAGAGGACAACCAAAATCCATCCCTACCTAACTAACCAGCTGCCGCCATGTTGATTCTGACTCACAGTGATCCCGTGTGTGTCAGAGTAGAACTGTGCTCCAGAGGGCTTTCAATGGCTGGGATTTTTCTGAGGCAGATCTTTCTCCCGAGGCACCTCTAACCTTTCAGTTAGCAGCCAAGTGTGTCAATGGTTTGCACTGGCTAGGAACTCATAAGACTAACCCAAGTGGTAAATAATTCTACTTTCTTTTTCTGTGGAGTTCATCCAAGACAGGAATCAAACCAATTAACGATCTAAATGGGTTTCATTTAAATGAGTTTTTATTTATTTATTTATTCTAAAATAGCAGGTCACAAAAGCCCTTACTAAGTGCCTTGCAAATATATATTGCTTAAAATGGATAACAATTGGACTTTAAGACAAACAGAAATTGTGGTTCAAACAACTGCCACATGCCTACTGCTAAATCAAAGGTCTACATAATCTCCCCACAAATATCATTACACTCTGGAGCCCTGGTGGCGCAGTGGTTAAGAGCTACAGCTATTAACCAAAAGGTCTGCAGTTCAAATCCACTGGCTGCTCCTTGGAAACTCTATGGAGCAGTTCTACTCTGTCCTACAGGGTCGCTATGAGTCGGAATCGACTAGAGACCAACAGGTTTTTTTTGGTTTGGTGACTCTGTATCATTACCACTGTGCTCTGTTTCCCTTTCATCCTTACCCCCCACCCCCACCCCATCAGAAATTTAAACCAGATGAATTGGTTAAGTGAAGGAATTATTTTCTGTGCCTAACTGAGCCCTGGTAAAACAGTGTGACAGTCATCATTCTAAACAGGGGGTTCTTCATCTTCTTTGGACCCCACGCTCCTTTGAGAATCTGATGGAAGTTTCTGCCCAGATAAAAGTACTTCTTCCCACAATTTTTAATACCATTTCATTGATTCCTGAAGGCCATCATGGTGCCCAAGTCAGGAATTCCTTTCTTGGAAGAGGAAATGTGAGACAGAACTTTGTCTTATTTGCCCTGTTTCATGCCAACCGAGCCATGTAAGGAGGAGGAGGAGGACGAAAACATCATCACTAGCCCCAAAGAAAGAGACAGGCTCTGAGCAGTGTTCTTGTCTTTCCGGGATTATGACCACCAGTTTCCCAAGGACTGAAATCAGGAGATGTGTTAATACCAATGTCAGTGATGGATGTGTGCAAATATATTAGTCAGGTCACCAAACCCATACAACCCATTCTGTGAGAAGCACCCCCAACCCCACACATATACGCAAAAGCAAAGAAGAAAGGAAATATTATGCCAGGATAGATGGTTTGAAGGAGCCACCTCAAAGCAGCTTCAAATCTTAACCACATGTTCCCATCCCAGAGCAGCCTGGCCTAGGTGCCTTTATACATCAGACACTGCCTTGGGAGGTCTTAGATGGTCAACCCCCCTTCTGGGAAACAGCAGTTCCCTTTTAAGTGGCCTGGCAGGCCCCATGCTGAGAACTGACACAGTTCCAACAGTGCCCCATGGCTTCTCAATGTCCTTTCCTAAGGAAATTGTCTTGGTTCCCATTGTGTACAAAGCATTTCCTTCCACCCTTCGTTGGCTGCCTCATGGAGCTTTAAAAGGAGAGGATCGTCTTTTGGTGGAGGAGAAAGGGAGGGCACAGTAAAAATAACAGTATGCAAGAGGGTCAAACCAAAACCAAACCGTCACTGTCAAGTTGATTTCGACTCTTAGCCACCCTACAAGGACAGAGTAGAACTGCCCATAGGGATTCCAAGGCTGTCATCTTCACAGAAACAGATGGCCAGATCTTTCTCCAGCAGAGCTGCTGGGCAGGTCTGAACCGCCGACCTTTCCGTTAGTGTCCAAGCATTTTAACCACTGTGCCACCAGGGCTACTTTGCGAGAGGGCAGCAGATGTAAAAAGCCCACGATACAGATGCAATCCTTAGACACTCTACCATTGTTATAAAGTAGGCTATTAATTCCAAATGCCTTAAGAATAGATGTTTCGTCCTCGCCATGAAGTACATTTCTCAGAGTAACTGAAAAATAAGCTAATACCTAATGATAAGCCAGCATCTTTGGAAGGCATAATCCTTCTTGCAGGCCAAAAAGGTGCTGCGTAACAGGGGTTGCAAATAAATTTCCTTTCACATCGTAATTCCAATGGGCTGATAGTACATGCCTAAAGTGATGGATTGAGGATTCTAAGGAAGTGTCTCTGATGAGGGGGGAAAGGAATTGATTATCAATGTCTGCCACGTGGATGGGAGAGGGGGGTGGTGTCAGGTACATCCCCATGCTTGCCATTTTTGATGGAGAACATTACTGAACAGTGGATAACAATGCATGAATAGGAAAACTCTATGATATATAAGCTGGGCTGTACTTTAGAACATGATTTTTTATAAGTCTATTTTGCTAGGCAACTTTTCATAGATATGTCTAAACTACATTTTAGGAGATACAGTCATGTTGCCAGGAGCTATGTTAAGCACTCAGCTGCTAACCAAAAGGTTGGTGGTTCAAACCCACCCAGAGGCTTCATGAGAGAAAGACCTGGTGATCTGCTCCTGTAAAAATTACAGCCTAGGAAACCCTATGGGGCAGTTCTGTTCTATCACATGGAGTCACTGTGAGTCAGAATTGACTCAAAGGCACCTAACGACAACAAAGGTCAGTGTGACTTTGGATCACAACTGATCATAAGGTTGCCATGAGTTGGGGCCAACTCTCTGGCAGCTAACAACAACAACAAAAAGTTAACAACATTGTCTATGCTGCTGAAAACCCACTGTGGCAGTACAGTATGATGGCTCAGTTTGAGGGCTCCGAGTGTGAACTTGGTCCAACCTCTGACCAGGACTCCAAAGCAAAGCACTTGACTTCTCTCAGCCTCCACATCCGCATCGCATCTCTGAACTGTATAGGGATGTGGTGCGTGTCCACTCCACAGGCTTGCACTGAGGGCAAAATGAGAAAATGGAATGATAGCTCTTTATAAAGGACTAAAACGTTAGCCAGATGATGTGGAGTCACTCTGACTCATGGTGACCCCATGTGTGTCAGAGGAGAACTGTGCTCCATATGGTTTTCAACAGCTGTGACCTTTTGGAATCAGATCGCCAAGGCTTTCTTCCACGATACCTCTGGGTGGACTCGCACCTCCAACTGTTTGCATGACCCAGGGACTCCAAACAATGTCTGCAGAGGAGGTGACTCTTAGCACACAGATGAAAAGTGTTAACAATAAACGACACACAGTATTCAAGCAGGCAAACAACGCAGAATGGCCACACATCTGACACCACGACACACAGTATTCAAGCAGGCAAACAACGCAGAATGGCCACACATCTGACACCACGGGAGCCAGATCAGAGCCAGCATATAACATGGCTGCATCTGGTTCCTAAACCATTCACTCACCAAGACGTAAGGGTGCACTTTAGGCAAAGCATCAAGTTTGTCAATGTCTGTAATGATTAAAGGCACCGACAGTTACCCTGGTGGCACAGTGGTTAAAGCGCTCGGGCTGCCAACCAAAAGGTCAGCTGTTCAAACCCACCAGCCACTCTGCGGGAGAAAGATGTGGCAGTCTGCTTCTGTAAAGATTTACAGCCTTGGAAACACTATAGGGCAGTCCTACCTTGTTCTATAGGGTTGCTATGAGTTGGAATCGACTGGATGGCAACAGGTTTGGGTTTTTTTTTTTAGCCCTTTGGCCCAGCAATTTCACTTCTAAGAATTTATCCTGCAGACAAACTCACATGTGGGAGAAATGGTGGTGGCCAAAGAAATTCGAGGTAGCACTGTAATCATACAATATTGGAAACAACCTAAATATTCACCACAGGAAGATCAATTAAATGACACAGAATACATAGATACAGTGGAATACGATGTATCTTTAACAAAAACGGAGGAAAGAGAAATGCACTGATGTAGAATAATCTCTAAAATATATCATTAATTTAAAAAGAAAATCACAGAGTGAAACTCTGAGTGTCGTATCTTGTCTTGCGTCTGTGGACGTGTGTGTGTGCTCAATACACGAAAGAACACACAAAAAACCATAGTAATAGTTGCCACTGCTGAGCGGGGAGGCGAGTGGAAAGGAGATTCTTTTTCTGCATACTTTTGCATCTCCACTGCCATCGAGTCAATTCTGATTCATAGTGACCCTATAGGACAGCGTAGAACTGCCCCACAGGGTTTCCAAGGCTGTAATCTGCAGAAGCAGACTGCCACATCTTTCTGCCACAGAGAGGCTGGTGGGTTTGAACTCCCGACCTTGCGGTTAGCAGCCAAACGCTTAACCACAGCACCACCAGGGTCCCATAGGCACGCAAAAGCTGGACAATGAATAAGGAAGACAGAGAAGAATTAATGCCTTTAAATTATGGTGTTGGCGAAGAATACTGAATATACCATGGACTGCCACAAGAACAAACAAATCTGTCTTGGAAGAGGTAAGGCCAGAATGCTCCTTGGAAGCAAGGATGGCGAGACTTCGTCTCACATACTTTGGACATGTTATTAGGAGGGATCAGTCCCTGGAGAAGGACATCATGCCCCGTAAAGTAGAGGATCAGCGAAAAAGAGGAAGATCCTCAACGAAATTGATTGACACAGTGGCTGCAACAATGGGTTCAAACACATCAACGATTGTGAGGGTGGCGTAGGACTAGGCAGTGTTTTGTTCTATTGTAACATGGGGTCACTCTGAGTTGGAACTGACTTAATGTCCCATAACAAAAACAACTCTTGCACAGTTTTTTAATATTGTTCCATTTTCCTGTAAACTATGAAAACTAAATATATGAAGTGAAGTGAAGCATCAAATATGCCTTGTTACACACATCATGGTGGAGAAACTGTCCTGCTTCCTTTGCATGCGGCTTTTGTCAATGTTAGCAAATCACCTCTTGCTTACAATGAGTCATTTTAAATACTGAGGTCATGTGTTTTCCGTATTAAAAAAAAAAGAAACAGCTGCCATCGAGTTGATTCTGGCTCATGGCGACCTCATGTGTGTCAGAGTAGAACTGCTCCATAGTGTTTGCTAAAGTGCTTCTGGGTGGATTTGAACCGCCAGCCTTTGGGTTAGAAGCCAGGCTCTCAACTGTTTGCAGGGACTCCAATCCAAACAATGTCTGCAGAGGAGTTGATTATTTCTCCAGTTTGTTGTGCTTCCAACTACAAGAGAAACTTAAAGGTTCTCGTATAACTTAGAGGACAACTACCATGGCTACGTCCAACCCTCTCCCCTCCGCAAACTTCAGCTTTCAAATACAGAGCAGTATCAGTTAGCAGAGCCCATGGCTTCTCAAAGCCAAGCTGTATCCTGGGCTGTTATTAGTTTCTCAACAATGGCTTACAGGGAAGGGAAAAAAAAAAAAAACCTACACTGGGCTTTGAATATTGCAACCATGATTCCAGGAAAAGGCAAAATTATATTACACAGTGAAGATAATTTACAGGAGTCATCTTATGAAATGAGCTCTCCTCCGAAAACCTAAAAAAATGTGGCTTCAGAGTCTCCTAATATATGACTTTACAGAAATATGCTTGTGACTTTGCTACTGAAAATAATTAATGTTGATCTACAAAAGTTAAAAGGAAAAAAAATCAAATGGCAAGGACACACTGACATCTGCTGGCATTTCATAAACTTCTTCCTTTTTTATTTTATTATTTTTTTAGGTAAGTGCCCCATTTTGCTTCCAGCTTAGTGCTTATAGTCGGTCATGTGCCTCATCCATTGACATGTGTTCATGTTTCTTGTGGGTCTCTCCCACTACAGCATAAGCCTCATGAGGCAGAGAGCCGTTGGTCTTGGTCACTGGTATATTCCCAGTGTCCCACGCAGTGCCTGGCCCGAAGCATGGGTCCAAAACTGTTCGCTGAATGTGCAAAAAGGCAACCAAGGAGCCAATGGGATTGGACCTGCATGTCTTAAGCAGTGCTCCAGGAAATTTTTTTAAGAAAGAAAAAAAAAATGGTAGAAAATAAGAATGAATGTCTATTTGCAATGTTGGGACCCAAAATCATATTCCTTTACCCCAGGTCTAGATCAAGATACCGAGCATGATACTTTATGGCCCTATTTCCCAGAGATCCCTGGTGTCTTAAAGGGTTCCAATTGATTTGTGAAATGTCTTCGAACTTCCAGCTGTCTTATGTATCTCTCTGTTTTTGTTGCTAGCTGCCTTCAAGCCAGCTCCCAAGTCATGGCGACCCCCTGCACAATGAGACCATTGTGATTGATAGGGTTTTCATGAGCTGATGTTTGGAAGTAGAACACCAGGTTTTTCTTCCTAGTCTGTCTTAGTCTGGAAGCTCCACAGAAACCTGTTCAGCCTCATGGAAACATGCAGGCCTCCACTGACGGATGAGCATAGCTGCACATAAGATGCATTGGCTGGGAATCGAACCTGGGTCTCCCACGTGGAAGGTGAGAATTCTACCATTAAACCACCACTGCCCCCAATCCTGAAATGCCCCAACCTGTGAAATAGAGAACTATTGTCTATCCCTTTGGGAATTTCTGCCTGCAGCCACCCTCCCTGTCATCCTACCAGCCCTGGCAATCAGCAGTAACCTGAACTGGACTCAGTCTTCTAAGGATGCTGATGGGAAATGTGAGTTCTTCACAAAGCCGCAATCATGAGCCACGCCATGGACACCTTCCTTTCCTAAAGACCCAAGAGGGATGGGCTCATTCCCAGAGTATCTTCAAGAGACTCACTCTAGAATATAGACAATGACCCCAGCATCAAGATGGGGGCTTGTCCCAAGGGATATGGATGCAGAGTTAGCACCCCTAGAGCTGGCCAGCCTGCGGGATGCTGAATCAGCCTGCTCAGTACCCTGCTCTGTCACTTCTCATAACGAGTCTAATAAATGAGTGTTTCTCTCTGCCAATCAATCAAAGCCTGTGCATATGGCAGCCGTCAGCAGCTCCGCAGGCGGAACTCCATACAGAGACTCTCAGTTGGCTCCCGCCAGGACACATTTGCAGCTTTGCTGGGTTCTTCTCCCTTCGCTTTCAATTCATCATCTTGGTTATAGTCAAGAAGTAAGTGTGGGAATCACATTTGGGGCCTATTTACTGCCCCAAAACAAACAAAAAACCCAAACCCATTGCTATCAAGTCAGCTCTGACTCATGGTGACCCCACATGTGTCCGAGTAGAACTCTGATCCGTAGGGTTTTCAATCGCTGATTTTCTGGAAGTAGACCACCAGGCTTTTCTTCCGAGGTACCTATGGGTGGACTCAAACCATCAGCCTTTTGGTTAGAAGCCAAGTGCTTTACGTTTGCACCACCCAGGGACCCCTTACTTTCTAAATTGATTCTGAAATACTATCAACAACAACAATACTGATCTTACTACTATTAAACGATAATAATTTTCATTTTTATCATAGCAAGCATGACTACTCCCACAGGTCCTGAAAACATACTATGCGCCAGGCATTTTGCTGAAATAGTTTACATGGCTGATTTAATTTCATCATCAACTACCCTTGTAACGTGGGAATAATTATTATCTCTACTTATAGGGGAGACTGAAGCTCAGAGAGTGTCTTAGTCATCTAGTGCTGCTGTAACAGAAATACCACAACCAGATGGCTTTAATGAAGAGAAATTTATTTCCTCACAGGAAAGTAGGCTAAAAGTCCAAATTCAGGGTGTCAGCTCCAGGGGAAGGCTTTCTCTCTCTATAGGCCTTCTCATCAATGTTTCCCTGGACTAGGAGCTTCTCCGCGCAGGAACCTCAGTCCAAAGGACGCGCTCTGCTCCCAGCACTGCTTTCTTGTTGGTATGAGGTCCCCCATCTCTGCTCACTTCCCTTTCCTTTTATCTCTTGTAAGATAAAAGGTGGTGCAGGCCACACCCTAGGGAAACTCCCTTTACATTGGATCAGGGATGTGACATTAGTAAGGGTGTTACAATCCCACCCTAATCCTCTTTAACATAAAATTACCATCACAGAATAGAGTACAACCACACAATACTGGGAATCATGGCTCAGCCAAATTAATACGCACATTTTTTGGGAAATATAATTCAATCCATGACAGAGAGGTTAAGGAAAACCAAAGGTCAAGGAGCTAGAATGTGATGGAGCTGGGATTCGAACTCAGACAGTCTGATTCTGAAATCCTAACCATTGCATTACATCGTTTCTCACTTCCCTGCTATTGTCGTTGTTAGGTGTCCTCGAGTCGATTTCAATTCACAGTGACCCTATAAAACAGAGCATAACTGCCCCATAGGGTTATGAAAGCAAATTGCCAGGTCTTTCTCCCATGGAGCCAGAATCCCTGGGTGGGTCTGAACCACCAATCTTTCAGTTAGCAGCTGAGTTCTTAACCATTGCACCACCAGGGATCCCTTCCTACTTCCCCAGAATCTCATAAGGATCCCTCTGCTATGCACTTCCACAGCGAACATGCTCTCTCAGGGCAGAGCAGGCCAGTTTAGCATAGGGACTCTGGAAGCAACTGCTTGAGTCTGCAATCTGGCAGTCTTGGGGGCCTCAGTTCCCTCATCCGTGAAACAGGCGTGGTAGAGGCGTGGTGGTGAAGAGTCGATGAGACAAAGCCCCTGAAGCGTTCTTCTCTGTGCTCCAGCACAGAAGGAGCACCCCATAAGTGGTAGCTCTTAGGTTCTGATGATGATGGAAAGAACTGAGCCTGTAGAGTCTACATTTCAAAGACAAGAGACATCCTGAGGAAACACAGACCTACAACAAGCAAGGTGACTGCACAATTATCTATTATGCCAGCAAAGGTCTAATTTTGCTCTCAGAAAACAACGAAAAGGGAGCTGATTCAGATTAGGATGATTAGATGGCGTGAGCGGCGGTTTGCGCACAGCACTGGGAGGGGTTATCAAAGCCACTCCAGCGGGAACTGGACAATGACAGAGAACAGCCCGAAGACAGACTTCAAACAAAAACCAAACCCACTGCCATCGATTCCGACTCATCGTGACCCTACAGGACAGAGGAGAGCTGCCCCATAGGGTTTCCAAAGAGCAGCCGATGGATTTGAACTGCCAGTCTTTTAGTTAGCAGCTGAACACTTAACCACTGTGCCACCACGGCTCCATAGCCAGACCAGTGGCCCCAAAAGTCTCCTCAAGATCACACAGGGAGCTGAACCTGGGGCCAGGGCCAGAGCTGCTCTGAGGAAACTCAGAGTCAGACTGCACCAGCACAGCCCCCCAGGGCCAGCCGCTCTACGTGACAGTGAAGAAATGCTGTTGGGCCCTGTCTTCCTTTCTGCCTCTGATGGACTCAGCACCACACTGCTCAGCAGCAAGATCGCCTTGGCCTGCACTGCACTGCCGACGACCAGCACCAGCTGCCGTTGAGTCAACTCTGACTCATGGTGACCCCATGTGTGTCCGAGGAGAACTGTGCTCCAGAGAGTCCTCAGTGGCTGATTTTTCAGAAGTAGATCGCCAGGACTTTCTTCTGAGGCACCTCTGGGTGGACTCAAACCTCCAACCATTGGGTTAGCAGCCAAGCCTGTTAACCTTTTGCATCACCCAGGGATGATTCAAAGTTAAACCAAAAAAATGAAACCAGTAGCCAATGAGTGGACTCTGACTCATGGAGAGCCCAAGTGTGGCCAAGTAGAACTCTTGTCCAGAGGGTTTTCAATGGCTGATTTCTCGGAAGTATACTGCCAGGCCTTTCTTCCCAGGTACTTCTACATAGACTCAGACTCTAACCTTTCGGTTAGCAGCCAAGCATGTTAACTGTTTGCACCACCCAGGGATGACTCCAACTTTAACCAAAAAAAAAAAAACTAAACCAGTTGTTGTCGAGCTGACTGACTCATGTTGACCCCACATGTGTCAGAGTAGATCTGTGCTTTATAGTGTTTTTTCAGTGTCTGATTTTTTTGGAAGTAGATCACCTTTCTTCCAAGGAGCCTCTAGGTGGAACTGAACCTCCAACCTTTCGGTTAACAGCCAAGCATGTTAACCATTTGCACCACCCAGAGACTCTGTATTGCCCTCTACCCCTTGTAAAAGCAGTGAAAGAGCAGTATGCACAGTGATTAGTATCATGGGCTATGGACTCACCCTGCCAGGTCCAAGGTCCTGGATGTGCCTCTTACCTGCTGTGTGTCCTTAGACAAATTGCTTAACACCTGCCTAAGCCTCACCAATGGACCCTGGTGGTGCAGTGGTTAAGAGCTATGGCTGCTAAACAAAAGGTCTACAGTTCAAATCCACCAATCTGTCTTTGGAAACCCTATGGGGCAGTTCCACTCTGTCCTCTGGGGTCTCTATGAGCTGGAATCGACTTGACAGCAATGGGTTTTTGATTTAAGCCTTACCACCTGGCTGCAAAACACGGATACTAAAGACTCATCAAATGAGATAACTCATTATCTCCATATCAAGCATGGTACTCTGCGCCAAGCATCATGCTGGACACGAGGGATACAGTGATGTCCAAAACAGGTGCACAGCCCTGCTGGAGTTACCATCCAGTGGGGTAAACCAGAAAGCCCCTCAGGTAAACACAAAACTGCACCTGGGATATTTCAAGGAAGGACAATACACACAGGTGATGGGGAAGTGTCCCTGTGCAAGGGACTTGTTAGTTGTAAGCTGAAGGATGAGTAGGGGGTGAACAAGGTAACTTGTGTTGGGGTGAGAGGTAGAGAAGAGATGATCATGAGCCCAAGAACACAACGCAACACAATGGCAGCACAGGCAGAGCGCTGAGCACAGTCTGTGCTGGGTAGGAAATGCTCAATACCTGTGAACGTATTATCATCACAGCATATGTAACAGGTCATGACAGAGTCCCAGGGCTGCCGATAAAGAGAGACAGCCTCAAGGGCCAAATGTGGTTGGAAAATGGAATTGTCCAGACGTCCAAACCCTTCATCCAACCCTACCTCCAGCTTCCAAGTTCAGGGGAGCCGCCAAAGATGGACAATATCAAGCGCACTCAGAGCTCTCACTAAGCAACCCTCTTCTTCCTGCTGATAGCTGTCATCACACTGCCCACACCTACTAATGGGGGAAACACGTGGCCACATTCTGGAAGGAAACCAGGGAGACAGATGATAAATAAAGGGGATCTATGCGCAACGGTTCGCAGCAAATTCCAAAGGGTAGCATTCTCTCATTCCACGCAGGAGATCTGAGTTCGATTCCTGGCTAACGCACCTCATGCGTATCCACCATTCAACTGTCAGCGGAGGCTTGCGTGTTGCTATGGTGCCGAACAGGTTTCAGCAGAGCTTCTAGATTCAGACAGACGAGGAAGAAAATCCTGGTGATCTACTCATGAAAATCGGCCAATGAAAGCTCTATGGATCACAACAGTCTGATCTGCAACTGATCATGGGGATGGCGCAGGACCGGGCAGCATTTCATTTCATTGTGCTTGGGGTTGCCATGAGCCGGGGGCCAACTGAACTACAGCTAACAACAACAACGTGCACAGCTATTCTCAGAAACTCTTGGCCAAGCCACAGGGCTCTGTGTGTGTGTGGGGTGGGGGTGCTCTTTGAAGGCCTTCCAGGGGAAGAACAGCTAAGGATGATAATGTATACAGATTCTTCTGTGCCTTCCACCCACTTACAGAATATTACCGGGAAACTTGCAGTTCTTTCTCCATTGAAGCCAATCTCTCTTCTTGAAGGGAAGACTTCGTTCTGAGTCCCCAAAGGAAGGGGGAAAATAAAGTTTAATTTCTTAGATGTTGCAGGGCTTATCCAATGTCAGGAAACCTACAGCCCAAAGTGAGGCATTATGGAGATGAATGGAACTTCGAGAAGAAAGGTGGCTGGCCAGGAAGAACTGTGTGTTTCTTTATTCTTCTCAAACACAGCTGAGCACATTGCGTCTACCATTTAAACCATAAATATATCATGGTGCAATATTCCCCTGCATAAAACCTTTCTCAATGGCTCCCCATTGGAATTACATCCTACTCTTCACCACGACTCTAGTGCTTTTCCGATCCAACCTCATGGATGTAATTTCATCACTGGTCCAGCCTCTGGGAACTTACACTTCCTCTTCCCTCTCTCTGAAACATTCTTCATGCAGACACCACCCTAAATGGAAGCACTATCAGGACAGGGCTGTTTGTACGTACTGAGCACTGTGTATTCCAAGTGCTCTGGCACATAGTTGTTTTTGTTGCAAGCTGCTGTCCAGTCACCTCCCGACTCACGGTGATCCCACAACAAAGTAGTGAAATGCTGCCCAGTCCTTCAGCATCCCCGTGATCAGTTGCAGATCAGACCATTGTGCTCCATAGGGTTTTTGTTAGCTAATTTTCAGAAGTAGATGGCTAGGCCTTTCTTCTTAGTCCATCTTAGTCTGGAAGCTCCGGCTGAAACCTGTTCAGCATCATACCAACACACAAGCCTCCACTGACAGATGGATGGTGGCTGTGCATGAGGTGCACTGGCCAAGAATCGAACCTGGGTCTCCAGCATGGAAGGTGTGATCCTTGTGTGTCAGCTTGGTTGGGCCATGATTCTCAGTGGTTTGGCAGTTATGATATAGTCTGGCAGTCATAGAATGATGTCATCACCTCCATGATGAGATCTGATGTAACAGGATCACTTCCATGATGAGATCTGTTGTGAGCAGCCAGTCAGTTGAAAGGCAGTTTCCTTGGGGGTGTGGCCTGCATCCAGTATAGGTGGACTTTCTGGCAAGGCTCATGGGCTTTTTGGTCATTCTGGATCCTACATCTAGCTCCTATTCATCTGACCTCTGGTTCTTGGGACTTGAGGTAGCAGCTTGCCTGCTGATCTTGGGATTCATCAGCCTCTGCAGCCTGTGAGTAAGAGGCCTGCTGTCTGAACTTCTGATCGTGGGTTCACCAGCCCCTGCAGTATGTGAGTCAGGAGAAGCCTCCAGCCTGACACATGGACTTTGGACTTTCAAGCCTTTACAACCATGTGAGCCATTTCCTGGATATAAATATATGCATATATATATATATATATATATGCTATATATATGCAGCCCTACTGGAACAGTGGTGAAGAGCTCGGCTACTAACCAGAAGGATGGCAGTCTGAATTCACCAGGCGCTCCTTGGAAACCCTATGGGGCAGTTCTACTCTGTCCTACAGGGTTGCCATGAGTTGGAATCAACTCAATGGCAACAGGTTTAGGTTTTTTTTTTTTTTTTTTGGTTTTATATATATATATATATATATATATATATATATACACATATTTGTGTGTGTATTTATATATACATATACACACGTCACTGGTTTTGCTTCCGTATAGAACCCAGCCTAAGACAGAATATGAGAATTCTACCACTGAATCCCTGCTGCCTTTTGGCACATAGTAGGTGCTCAATAAATACCCACTGGATGGATGCATAGATTGATAATGTTGGCTGCTTCTTGTCACTTAGGTCTCAGCCCAAACCCTTCTTCCTTAGAAAGCTACTCTCCATCACGTCCCCACATAATATTTTTGTAACCCTTATTACATTAGCCTTATAAAAGTGCTCCCTCATCCTTTGATTAACATCTGATTTTCTCCCCTACAACAGAAGCTCCAAGACAGCAAGGTTCTTGTGTGCCTTGCTCACCAGGCACTGCTCCCAACACATAGTAGGTTTGGAATATTTATCACATGAGCCATCCCATCCCCCAAAACAGACACTCCGTCTGTGTCAGGGGGCAACAGCCATCGATGTCTCGTGTTTGGTGACCAGTGACCAAGCAATGGTAACGATGGCACGGAGAGCGAGGACAGATACAAAGATGGCTGTCCCCCAGAGAACTCCAAATGTCATTTTCCCCAATAACCCCAGACTTGACGATCTAGTCTAACCATGTTCACTATTAAAGTCATCTGAAATTGGTGTTGCTAGGTGCCATCAAGTTGATTCCAATTCATAGTGACCCCCTGTGACAGAGCAGAATTGTCCCATAGGTTCCTAGGCTGTAATTTTTTTTTTTTAATTGTTGTGCTTGAAGTGAAAGTTAACAATTCAAGTTAGTCTCTCATACAAAAATTTATACATACATTGTTATGTGACCCTTGTTGCTCTCCCTATACTGTGACAGCACACTCCTCCTTTCTCCCGATTTCCCGTGTCCATTCAGCCGGCTCCTGACCCTCTCTGCCTTCTCATCTTGCCTCCAGACAGGAGCCGCCCATTTAGTCTCATGTATCTACTTGAGCCAAGAAGCACACTCTTCTTGAGTATCCTTGTACGTCCCATAGTCCAGTCTAATCTTTGTCTGAAGAGCTGGCCTCTGGAATGGTTTTAGTCTTTGGCTAACAGGGAGTCTGGGGACCGTGTCTTCTGGGGTCCCTCCAGTCTCAATCAAACCATTAAGTCTGGTCTTTTTACTAGAGTTTGAGTTCTGCATCCCACCTTTCTCCTGCTCCATCAGGGACTCTCTGTTCAGTGTTCCCTGTTAAGGTGGTCTTTGGTGGTAGCCGGGCACCATCTAGTTATTCTGGTCTCAGGCTGATGAAGTCTCTGGTTTATGTGGCCCTTTCTGTCTCTTGGGCTAATACTTTCCTTGTGTCTATGGAGTTCTTCATTCTCCTTTATTCCAGGTGGGTTGGGACCAACTGATGCATCTTAGACAGCTGCTTGCTAGCTTCTAAGACCCCAGATGCCACTCACCAACGTGAGATTAGGCTGTAATCTTTACGGAGCAGATGACCAGGTCTTTCTCCCGCAGAGACGCTGGGTAGGTTCAAATCGCCCATCCTTCAGTTAGCAGCTAAGTGCTTAACCATTATGCCACCAGGGCTCCTTCGAAAGTGCTGGGTACCCCTCATGTTGACATACCATCGCTGATTGATTCTTTAATGTTTTAATATTCATACTTGTGTTTGTGGGCAGTATTTTAAATAACAGAGGTGGGGCGTTGGGGAGAACCTCACAGCTTCTGTAAAAACATCATCTCCATGTTCCAGGTCTTCAGCACAACCACATTTTGTGTCAGGCAACGTGGGTGGGTGTGAACACGTCGGAATCTTGGATGACTTTAGGGATGTCAGCTGCTATTAATTTGGGGAACATGCTTACTAAGTAACTCCCATGCTGTGTTGCGATGGCAGGACTTGCTTCCTGGTGTCCTTCAAAGCAAAATGCACTTGGATTTCAACGGTGTCTTACATACCACTGGGAAATCACTGTGTCCCCAAACTATTTTCTATGTCAAATGTGATTTCCCTCTTACAATATGTTCATTACGCCACACATCAGCTTAGAGGATGCAAATAAAATCGTCTAATTTTTGGAAAGGTGAAATGTCAGACATATTTATACTGGAGAGACCAAATTTCCTAGACGCAAAAAAAATTATATATCTGAAAGGACTTTTATAAAATATAATGGTTTGGTATGGCTTAATCCAAACAGGTTAAACTTGTGGGGGGAAAAAAAAAGTCATCAGAGACCTGAGGATGCCTGACAGGCCTGCGCTTAGACCTAAGAGGAAAACATTAAAAAAAAAAAAAAAAGGAAAAAGAAAAAAAATAGCATCAATTATCATGAATAGAAAATAGGGCAGAGTGGGTCAATTCCAGGACACGGTATCTGCTCAGACCCATGTTTGGGCTTGGTTTCTGGGTAGAAAACTCTGGGATCACAGGATGCGTTCTGAGGATAGCAAAATTTACAAAGATGAGACTTTTGTCCCAGGAGGCCAAGGGGACGCAGGCCTTCCAGCTGATTAGAAGGAACACACCGTTATTGTTGCAGAAATTTAATCTTAGGGTATACGATGCTTGCAGGGATGGTTAGTCAAACGCAGCCAGCCAAAGGGCCTGCTAGCAAGCAGCATGTCCCCAACTCCCCCTTAGAATATGCAGAGGGTAGGACAGACGAGAGGAGAGATGACCTTTCTGTGGTGCCAGCCTGCCTTCATGATCGACTAGTTTGTTGCCACATGCAAGTGTCTACCTGTTGTTTAAAAGAAAATGTGTGTACCTGCTTTTTCTATCCTACCAAGTATCAGAAAACCCCATTAAGGAGTCCCTGGGTGGCACAAATGGTTAAGTGCTGGACTACTTATGGAAAGGTTGGTAGTTCAAACCCACCCAGAGGCACCTCGGAAGTAAGGCCTGGCAATCTGCTTCTGAAGGGTCACAGCCTTTGAAAACCCTATGGGGCACAGTCCTACTCTGACACACATGGGGTCACCATGCGTCAGAATCCACTGGATGGCCACGAACACGAACAGCAACATGTGGGAAAAAAAATAAAAGGACAGCTAGCATTACTCAGGCAGGTAGCCATGCACCAGACCCTGTCCCAAGGGTTTCCTGCTTTATTTCATTATCTTTATTTAATTCAGAGACCGGTATGACTTCTGAAACGCTCATTTTACAGGTGAACAAACTGAGGCACAGAGCTGAAGTCACTTGCCCAAGGTCACACAGCAGGCAGGCGGCAGGGCTGAGATGTACGCACTTGTAAACCACAAAGCTCTGGTCTGCTGACAATTACAGGAGAAAATGCCTTTTTTAAGCTAACTTAGGGGGACCCAGTGGATTCTGCAGGAGCCAGTATCCACCCCCCGGAGGTCAAAGAGCAGGAAGGCTTGGAGTCAGCCACTGTTCACTGGCACAACTCATCCAGTGCTACCTTTACCCTTCACAGGCCCCGGGACCTTTTCCTCTAAACTAAAGAAGATCTTGCCCAAAAATAAACCTGCCAGTGGCTCCAGCTGGGCTCTCTGTGGTCACTTAGAAATTGAAAAGATCCAGGCCCTCTCATCTTTTTTTTTTTTTTTTTTTTTGAAATCCTTTGTAGCAAAGATAAATGTGAAATGGGGGAAGAGGGAGTGCGCGGGTGGGGGACAGGGAGCTAAGGCACCGTGGGGCTTGTCTCAGACTTGTGCAGATAAGGCCAGGCCTATTGGCGCACCGGATTTAAAAATAAAAATTTAAATAAATAAATATACACACACACACACACACACACACACACACACACACACACACACACACACACACACACACACACACACACACACACACACACACAGATAAATAAAGGAAAACCCAAGTTACTGTGCATCGTATTTCAGCTCCAACAATGCTATTCCACGACGCCTCCCCACTTCTTTCCAAGTTCAACTGAAAAGACCGGCAGTTGAATGCCCTGTCTCCCCTCCGGTGGGCCGCGGATTTCCACGCACATGAGCAGCTCCGCCTCAGACACTTCTGGTCAGGCAATGTATCCCGGTTCTTGCCCACACAGGAGCGAGGAGCCCCCCACTCTGGCGGTAAGGAATGGAATTGGCGGCTCCATGGCCCATCGGGATTGGGATCTTCCCCTCCCTTCCCGCGCGGGCAGCTTCCGGGCTCCGCGTGACATCTTGTCCTGGGAGCTGGCGCCTCCGGGGCTGCAGGCGCATCCCTGCCAGGTGGCGGGGAGATGGGAGCGAGAGGCGCCCCACAGCCTCACCTTCGCCTTGATACCTGGACGACTGGGAGATGGGAGCCAGCAAGGGACGACCCCAGCCTGGGTTCCAAGGCAGCGCGGAGATCTACCACCACCTGGGTCTCCTCCCCCGGGGTGAAGGTGCTATAAGGTGCTGAAGGAAACACCTGGGGCCGCAGGAGTTTCCAACTCCTCAGTTTCCAGGCTGGCCACCTCCCCCTGGGGTCGAACGTGGCACCTGGGGCCTTTGTCCTGGTGCTCCAGCTCAATGACCCTCTCCACCGGCCTGCCCACAAGGAGTTCTGTACTTCTGAACGCCCTCCCTGACCACCAAAGTGCCAACCGCCCCCACCTTACACCTCCAGCAGGGCAGTGGAGAAGGAGCAACCCTGGCTCCAGGAGCGTGCGCTTCCAGTCGGCCCAGGAGGCTACCCCAAGTACGCAGGCAGGTTCCTGCTGCTCCCTGGGAGTCACTCCCGGGAGCGGGGGCCGGGGGACAGACGGGGCAGCTTCGGCGCTTCTGGGGAGGGCTCTGTGGCGAGGGAGGGAGGGAGTGGCTTCTGGACTCAACCGGCTGGGGGCTCCTGACCATGACCCCCTGGAGGGTCGTGTGACTGGGGGGGGGGGGAAGGGTGCTTCGCACCCTGAAAAAGTTCCCAGTCCAGCGCGCCCAGTTTCGCGCTGGGAGGAGGCCGGCTCTCAGGGACTTAGCTCTTCCCTCGCTGGGACCCTCTGGGTCAGGTCAGGGGGGCACAGAGGCTGCGACTCCGCCTGGACTTACCTAGAACTCCCGGCGAGCCCGGCTCCGGCTCCGGCTCCGGCTCCGACTCCTTGTCCTCGGCCCCAGACCCCCTAATTCCCCTGCGCTCTCCGCACCCCAGCCACACTCACCATGAGCTGGAGGCGGCGAAGGGGGCTGCTGGCTTCTCCTACACCGTCCGCAACTTCGCGGGCAGGTCAGCCCCGCCCTGGCGCCCCTGCCTGGGCGCAACTGGGCGCAGCTGGGCGGGGCGAGTCCAGATGGCCCTGGCCCTGCCGGCTGCCGGGTGGGGGTCTGGAGCGCACGAGGTCTCTCAATCCCGGGACTCCAGGTCCGCTCCTCCTCGCTCTGCCTGGGTTGGAGGCTCCAAGTTCTCTCGCTCCCGAAACCGAGGCGGAGCACACGGCTGCCCCTTCCAGATGTGAGGTGCCTTGCTCACGCCTTCTTCCCTCTCTGGCCGAGGAGACGCACGCGTGGGTCCTGAGCCGCCGCCGCCTCTGCGTTCCCGGGCTGGCCAAGCGCCCCTGGGGGCCAGGGCGAAGGGAGAGGGACTCCCTCCGAGAATCCGGGTTTCTCCACCCCGCGCGGACCCCGGGCTCCGGCCGCCGCCGCCGCGCACACCGCTCGGGGCAGCGCAGCCCGTTCCACCGGCTCCGGCTGGAGGAGGCGGAGGCGGTGGCGCGGCGCGCACCGGGACTGGAAAGGAGGTGACCTTCAAACCCCGCGCTCGCTCCAGGAGACGAGGAGGGCTGGGTGGAGACGGAGCGGTGTGCACCCCGTGGGCCCGGGAGAGCGCGAGCAGGTGGGCAGGCGAGAGTGAAGAAGAGATCTTAAAAACCAAAATAGAGATTAGAAAATAAACAAAGGAAAGCGAGAGAGCGCGAGCGAGCAAGAAAATGTGTGCGTGTGAGTGTGTGTGTGAGTGTGTATGTGCGCGTGTGTGCGCGCGCGACAGGCAGCCAGCAGCCCAGGCTTCGGAGCCAAAAATAATCCGGAGCGCGAAGGAGCGCCCCCTCCTCCTCGCAGCGCCACCGCTGCGGTCACGCTTGCGGCCCCGGATTCCAGCGGGGGGCTGCGGCCAGGAGACCAGGTGCCTCAGTCTCCTCGCCTAAAGGGGCGGGGTGCGGTTGGAAGAGGGGGCAGAGGGTTCAGGTCTTTAGCGTCCAAGACCCTTCGTCGCTGTGAAGTGGGCTCTCTCAGATAGAGCTCGAGCGCCCCCCTCCATCCCGACCCCCAATCAGACTAGACAGATCCTCCTGAGGAATGCTAAGTGCTGGGAAGTTCGTGCCCCAATCCACTTTAGGTCTGGCTGGGGAAGTTTTCTGGTAAATCTTCAAATCTCACCGAGGAAAACTTGGCGGAAGTAGCCAGGCAAGGATGGAGCCCTATCCGAGATCCAAATATTTAGCCAAAGCCCCATGGAGCAAGTGAGTGACAGGTGTGCTGCCCCCTGCCTGGGCCTCCCCTACAGGGTACTCTCAGGACCACCTAAACCTTCACAGGGAGCTGGCTCTACAGGGGTCTGGAGAGTGTCTTCTTAGCAGCTGCCTTAGAGCCGGAAGCATCGTGACCCCTTAGCAAGGGCTACCACTTAATCAGCACTTAGTTCTTGCAGATGCTGCTTTAAGGACTTTATATGGATTATTTTATTGAATCTTCTTGACAGCTAGATGAAGTAGATACTATAGGTTTATCCATTTTACAGATCAGAAAACCGAGGCTTAGCGAGGTTAAAGAAATGCTTCTCCTTTTCTGAGATCCACCCTCGACCTACTGAGCCAGAACCCTTGCATTTAAAAAAACAAAAACAAAAAACACTCCAGGTGATTATGTTGCACAGCAAAGTCTGAGGTCTAGTGAGTTATAATTTGCTCAAGGTCACATCACTGGAGGAGCCAGGATTCCCATGCAGGTCTACTTAATTTCATGTGGTGAGCCACTGCCACTCCCTGCCTTCTGAGGGCACATGGGATTGGAGACAAGGCCAGCTTCCGGCCTTGAGGGCTTGTCCATTTTCCTACCCTATGGTTTGATGGCTTGTGCGTTTACCACGTGGCTTCTCTTCCAAGTAGGACTAAAATTCCCCAAAGTAGGGACCATGTCACATGCATTCCTTTCCACTGTGTATATGCGCATTTCCTGCTGCCCAACATCTAGCCCTGGTGGTACTGTGGTTAAGAGCTTGGCTGCTAACCAAAAGGTCGGCAGTTCAAATCCACCAGCCACTCCTTGGAAACCCTATGGGGCAGTTAGTTCTCCTCTGTCCTATAGGGTCGCTACGAGTTGGAACCGACTGGACAACACCTAACAGCAACAGTATACAGCAGGGAAGACAGGCCTGGTGATCTGCTTCCAAAAGTCACGGCCTTGAAAAGCCAATGGGGCAGCTCTACTCTGCACACGTGGGGTCGTCACGAGTTGGAATCATGCAGCTAACAACACTGACAAACAACCAGCAGGCCAGATAGGAGCTCCTCTACCACCCTATCAGTCTAGGCTTTCTTCCAACACTGTAATCAAACAAAGAAAGGGAACGTCTACCTACACCTGGGATGTTTAAAAACCATCCAACCGTTTATCATCACTTGAGATACTAAGTTTGCAAAATCCAGAAAGACATCTTTATCACTGGCCCCAGTGGGTGATTTTGCAGTCTGAGTTGGTTTTACCATATGCTTCCTTAGGACTCTCTTTGATAATAATATATTTGTATGTAAACAACTTTTTTTTCTCCTTTATACTAGTCTCTTCTCATTCAATGATAGCACAGTGAGGACATAAATCTGGGTTAGTAACATCATAATCATTTCCCCCAGAAACTGTTTACAATGGGAAAACCACTGAATTTAAATGTAATTGTCTAGCCACGCGGGGAGATGAGATGGGTTGTAAAAGAGGTATTCTCAATTTAAAAGCAAATTATCAATAATGAGAGAAGAAATAAATGGCAGTTAATGGAAGTTCTGTTGAAACATAATGTTTTGTGCAAATTGACCAACAGGAATTGTTTCTCTCTACTCCTTCATTTTTATTCCAGAAAGAGAAAAAATGCAGTCATTCAAGGCAGAAACACTGGCTGTTGCTTCATTAAAGTGGGTAATCACTGGTTGCTTTTATTATTAGTTTTATATTTTTTTTTTTATTGGAGATAAAACATATTCAACGATCTCAAAATCAAGGTCAGTCAGAGTCTGCTCGGACTTGCTTATTTATTGTGGAGTTGAAATAGGCTTAGATATATTATCAATTAGTCGCAGGCATGACTCACCGGCCCAGTATCACTGCACGGCTTAAGAAAGCTTAGTATGAGGGGGGAGACATTCATTACAATTTAAGACAAAATCACAGTAAAGATCAATATAGCAGGCTACTATGCTATTCATTTGGAAAGTACTAGCTTCTTGTTCACAATGACCTTTCCCATTTCAGATGAAGTTTTTCTGTCATTTCTCCATTTTGAGCCACTTTAAGGTAAAGAGGTGCTGAACTGGACAGCTCCTAGCACAAGCCAGGGCAAAGGAAGGCCCAGCTATGGTTGTAAAGGACAGGGAGGCTTTGGCTCCTCCTACTGGACGTGAAAAATACTTTCCATTTTGTCTTAAAAGCAGATGTCAAAAACGGTGTCTTCCATAAAGCTGGTGGCAAAGAATGACTGTAGCCTCATGTTTGAGTGATAGTGCACTAACCCTGCTCAGCCAAGTCAAGATCTATCTAACATGTAAATTGCAGTATCTCACTGTCCACTTAGATTCTTCCTTTAGTTCCTCACGGCCCCCAGCAGTCTGAAGTCCTCGACATGGCTTATAACTGACTGGACTGTTTGACTCTCATTTTACATGTTTTCCTTATGGTCTAGGACACTCTTGCTTGTCCTCCATCCTTTGTATATGCTGGTCTTCCAACCTGGAATACTTTCACAAACTCTCTTTTCCTGCAAAACTTCTTTTTGCCTTTTAGTTCCCCATTCGGACATCACTTTCTCCCTGCCACCTCCTTGCCTCCTCCAACATAGACAGGGTCTAGCACCTTTCTTAACTGTATCGTATCAATTGTCTCAACCTGTTTTAAATGTTGTTCTCCATTAAACTAAAAGCTGCTTGATGTCAAGGACTATTACTTGTTCCCCAGTACAGAGGGCCGGCCACATAATAAGCTCACTAATTGTTTGCAGAACATTCCTTCTGCCCTGCAGTGGATTGGTGTCCACATGGGCTAACCATTTTGTGATGGGTTGACAGATGAACGCACTCATCCATTCATTTACTCCTTCATTCTTCCAGTGTGTACCTTGCTCCAGGCTAATCCCTCACGTACACCATTTAGTACATACACTAGACACAGTCTCGGCACTCAAGAGGCTTATAGTCCAATGGGATAAGCAGGCACATAAATAAGTGATTGCAACAAAGTTTCAAAAGATGTCAGTAAATACTGGGTAGAAGCACATATCCAGACATGGAGGACAGGGGGAGGTCTGGCAAGATTTTCTAGAGAAGAGCACCTTTAAACAGAGAAAGACAGGCAGGAGGTACCCAAAGAGTTGGATGAAGGACATTCCTGGAGAAGAATGAAGCTTATGAGGGTGCTTGAAAGAAGACAGTGTATAGCTCCTTCAAGGAACAGCAAATCTGTTCAATATAAATAGAGTCATGCTGGCTGAAAGCTGGTAGGGGAGGCAAAAAATTGAAAGGTGAAGCTGGAGAGGTAGGCTGGGGAAAGCTCATAAAGGCTCTGAACTGAATTGTCAGGCATATTTACTTTACGACAAGGCAGTGGAAAGCCTTTGACTGGATGACATTAAGGCTTGCCAAGACCTATCACCCCTGTAATTCCCACTGTCATTGCCCTGGACATTGCTCTGCCTTTGCTAATGTTTTCAATGATCATTCTATATATTTTTTAAGAACTTCGCCAGATGGTCACAGTAAACATCCAGTGAATTTTATGGTGTACTCTATGATTCTTAGGGGCGATTGGTGATGTATGAGATAAGAGAAGGAAAAAAATTAAAAAGCAAACTAAAAGAACATCAAAATAGGCAAGCATCCTTCCATTTTTCCTCCGAAGGATTCTTTTCAGTAGTCACCACTGAAGAGAGGATGCTCTACTCAAACTTATTTAGAAATGACTCGAGTCAATAAGATTCTTTGCATGATCCCTGTATTCTATGAGACGTGCCTTGCCCTGATGTTTCTCAGTCTTCGTGGTGGGATGAAGCCTTCCCTGAAAGCTCTGTCACAGTCTGGATCAAAGTAATGAACTAATAAAACAGTCCAAGGGCCACAAGGGAATTGACTGCACCTCATACTCTATCCTCCCCATAGTCCCAGGGCACATGGCAGGTACTCAATATATAGTTACTGACTGGTTGAACTAACTCAACATCTGCCATGTACTTCTGAGTTTTGATATTAACCAAGACATTTAATACTGAGAATGAGCCATCCACAGTGTCCAGGGATGAATTCCTTTTTTTCTAAAAAGACACAAACTTTTATGCTCAGTTTAAAAAATGTCTTCGAAATAGTAAACACAATGGTTTCTCCTCTTCTTGGGAGCATCCCTTTTTCTCCCCTGCCTGTGTCCCTCAAAGCACCCCAAACAACAACGAAGATGACAGTAACAGTAACAAAATAACACACTGAACAATGATGCTAACAAGAACAGTAACAAAAATAACAAGCATGCGGCATTGACTATGTAAGTTCTTTAGCTGCGTTATTGGCGTAAGTACTATTATGACTCCCTTTTTGTAGATGAGAAAACCAAAGCTAAAGAAAAGGAGAAACTTCAGTGACTTGGCCAAGGCTGAAGAACTCACAAATGGTTAAGCCAGGACTTGTGTCAGACTGGGGTTCATGAGGCATAACTCATGATGTATCTTGTCTTTGTGCTCACTAGGGGGACCCTTATTCCATGTAGGTTGTCATGGATTGAACTGTGTCCCCCAAAAATATGTGTCAACTTGGCTAGGCCATGATCCTCAGTGGTGTGGCAGTTATGATATATTTTGGTAGGTTTCTAATGATGTCATCACCTCCATAGTGAGATCTGATATAATGTGATCACCTCCATGATGAGATCTGTTGTGAGCAGCCAATCAGTTGAAAGGAAGTTTCCTTGGGGGTGTGGCCTGCATCCAATATAGGTGGACTTTCTGGCAAGGCTCGTGGGCTTTTGCTAACTCTGGATCCAGCAGCTGGCTCCTGTTCATCTGACCTCTGGTTCTTGGGACTGGAGCTAGCAGCTTACCTGTGGTCTTACCTGCCTATCTTGGGATTCATCAGCCTCCACAGCCTGTGAGCCAGAGGCCACCTAGCTGACCTTCTGATCTTGGATTCGCCAGCACCTGCGGCTACAAGAATCAGGAGAAGCCTCCAGCCAGACCCACGAACTTGGGACTTTCCAGCCTCTACAACCACATGAGCTATTTCCTTTATATAAATCTATCTTTATATATATTGACACCTTTGACTTATGGTGTTGGTGAAGAATATTGAATATACCATGGACTGCCAGAAGAATGAACAATTCTGTCCTGGAAGAAGTACAGCCTGAATGCTCTTTAGAAGCAAGGATGGCGAGATTTAGCCTCACATACTTTGAACATGTTATCAGGAGGGACCAGTCCTTGGAGAAGGACATCATGGTTGGTAAAGTAGAAAGTCAGTGAAAAAGAGGAAGACTCTCAATGAGATGGGCTGACACAGTGGGTGCAACAATGGGCTCAAGCATAACAACAACTGTGAGGATGGCGCAGGACAGGGCAGTGTTCTGTTCTGCTGTACACAGGGTCACTATGAGTCAAAACGGACTGGAAGGCACCTAACAACAACAGATATATATTTCTATCCTGCACTTTTGCTGTACTTCTCTAGAGAACCCAGACCAAGACCCAGGTAATCTAAGAATCATGTAAGTGATTCAAAATCATAAAAGTGTGAATTCTTAGTTCATGAGTATTGGAGCAAGAAAAATTAAAAGAGAAGTTCCTTGATCTGCAGCAACAAAGGAAATCTGCATATATAAAAGCATTTTGCAAAAAATATTTTGAGCTGGGTCAGAATCCAGTAAACAAGAATTCTCAAATGTTTGCCCGATAATTAGGGTCTAAGCTGTATCTTAGTTTTGCGGAGGCTAAGTAGCATAGTAAATAAAAATACTGGAGTAAGACAGCCTGATTACATATTGTACATCTACTACTTATTACCTATGTGAACTAAGCAAGATTTTTTTTTTTTTTTTAACATCATCAACCCTCCATTTCCCTGTGTGTAAAATGGGGACAACTTGTTTAAGATTATATGTGGCCTAAAGCAGCATTTCTCAAACTTGGGTTTCTCACATTTTGGGCTGGATAATTCTTTGTCGTGGGGGTCTGTCCTGTGCATTGTAGGATGTTTAGCAGCATCCCTGGCCTCTACTCACTAGATGCCAGTAGCACTCCTTCCCGGTGGTGACATAAACCAAGTTTCATTATTATCTTCCTTTTACAGATGAGGAAACTCAAGTTCAGAGACATGAAATCTTTCACAGTCACCGAGCTAGTGAGCAGTCAAGTTAGGATTCAAAGCCAGCTCAGTGATGATTCCTCTTGCCCAAGGAAATCCTGAGAACAGCATGATATAATCCATGATGTAATCCATGCGAAGATGCTCAGCTCAGCATCATGCCTGGCACACAGTCGCTGCTCAGCTGGAGTTACCTGTGACTTCCTTGGAACAGCTCTAAAGCAGGGTCATCTTTAAGACACGCAATGTTGGTCTTGGCAACTCCATTGCTTTCTGCACTTCAACATATTTTAGTTCACTTAGCTGGGTGCTAAAGACTGGGCTGAGTGCACCAGCCAATGTCAGACTGCCTCAAACCACAGAGAGGACAAGGTCACCCACCACCGTGGAGCCATCTGTGATGACCCATCAACACAACCTGGCAAGGCTGATCACAAACCTTTGTCCAGCTTTGAAAATAAGAGTAAATCCTGAGTCTAAGTGGCCATTAGCAGAAAGTGTTTGCTAATTTCACTCATTTGTTATTGAATAGTGAAGTGGGATACAGACACCAGTTTTGTGCCCCTGCTAGGTGAGATAGCAGATGAGTAGATGCATTGGTGGTTCAGTGGTAGAATTCTCGCCTTCCATGCCAAGGCACCTCATGGGCAGCCGCCACCCATCTGTCAGTGGAGGCTTGTGTGTTGCTGCAATGTGGAACAGGTTTCAGCAAAGCTTCCAGACTAAGATGGACGAGGAAGAAAAGTCTGGTAATTTACTTCCAAAAATTAACCAGTGAAAATCCCATGGATCACAACAGTCTGATACACAACCAATCTTCGGGACTGGGCAGCATTTCATTTCATTGTGCGTGGGGTCATCACGAGTTGGGGGCCAACTGGATAGCAGTTAACAATAAGTAAGATAGTCAGAAGTCTATGTGTCCTGTTGAGGACTTGTTCAAAATAGGAAAACGAAAAACATGTTTGAGAACTTTCTTTACTATTTTGAAGCCTGAGGGATGACATATAACATCAGAGAAGCCCTAAAAGGTAGGTAGTAGTATTGTTCCCATCCTACAGATGAGACAACTGAGCCTCAGACAAGAGAAGTAAATGTCCAGCATGTACACGCCTAACATGATGCAGACCTCATTTCTAAATTCTTGGCAGTCTGGTTTCAGGGCCATAGTATATGCTAAGCTGCATCTCCACAGACTCAGTTTATAGAAGATTCCAAGACCAATGAGACTGTCACCCTCATCTGTCCCCAACAGCTATATAAACAGTTAATGTCACTAAACTATACATGTGAAGACTGTTGAAATGTCAAATGTTTTGTTACATGTATATTTACCACAACAAAAAAGGAGAAAACAACCAAACAAAAAGAAGACAAATGAAAGTTAAGAAGTATGTGCATATTCTTGAGTCCAACTAAAAATAATTTGAAAAAAGTCATTAATGCTGCTTTGAATAGTTCCAACTAAAGTCAACCATGAAGGCTAAAATGAGACTTCTCAAGGAAAAAACGTTTCAGGTCAATGAGGTGTAAACAGTTAATGAATTTATAATCAGAACAGAAATAGTTTTGCCTTAATGTACTAACACCTCAAAGGGAAGGATGTTCCATGTATTAGCAGCACAGAGTATTGACAATCGATTTGTTTTAAATACACCTGCTTTATTTTAAGCGCTAGGCATTTTATTACAAATGGATAAGTGAAGATATCTAAGCCATTTAGGATGAAATATGCAACCTTAGGATGAAGAATATGTATTTGCAGTGGTTACTGGGGGGTTAGAAATGCACTGAGGAGCAAAATACCTGTAAATCATGGTCCAAGTATGCATTACTAAGCTCTCCATTTATACATTTATTATTTTTATTTATTCCTTATACTTCAATTAAGCGGCTGTCATGGATTGACTTATGTCCCCCAAAAAAATGTGTGTATCACTTAGGCTGGGCCATGATTCCCAGTATTGTGTGGTTGTCCTCTATTATGCGATTGTAATTCTATGTTAAAGAAGATTAGAGTGGGATTGTATAACACCCTTACTAAGGTCACATCCCTGATCCAATGTAAAGGGAGTTTCCCTAGGGTGTGACCTGCACCACATTTTACCTTACAAGAGATAAAAGGAAAGGGAAGCAAGCAGAGAGTTGGGGACCTCACATCACCAAGAAAGCAGTGCCGGGAGCAGAGCGTGTCCTTTGGACCTGAGGTTCCTGCGCTGAGATGCTCCCAGACCAAGGGAAGACTGATGCATCACAAGGACCTTCCTCTAGAGCCGACGGAGAGAGAAAGCCTTGTCCTGGCGCTGATGCCCTGAATTTGGACTTGTAGCCTACTAGACTGTGAGAAAATAAACTTCTCTTTGTTAAAGCTATCTACTTGTGGTATTTCTGTTACAGCAGCACTAGACAGCATAAACCTCTAAATTAAAAATAATAATAATAATGAAATATATTTCAAGACTGGGTAGTAGTTAATATGAAGAAATACAAGTAAATGGCTAAAAATCCATGTTCTGATTCTAGAAGCTGAACCTAAACATATAAAGGATACAGTGTGGCATTTGGTTAAAGGTGAACTTTCTGATGTACCCCCAAAACTACTGCCCTGAAATAAGCTTTAAACCTTAAACCAAAAATATCCCCTAAAGTCTTCTTAACACCAAACAATAGTTTCACTTAACTAGTAAAGAATGTCTGCCTTGAGCAATCATGCCTTTTAAGAACTATCCATATGGGATCAAAGTGACAACAGCAACTTGAAAGACTAGATGGGAACCTTAGGGGGCAGTGAGTTTATGTTACTGGGGGAGGAACAACTCAGAAAAGGAAGGTGAGAATGGCTGCACAACTCGAAGAATGAAATCCGTGTCACTGAATTGTACACGTAGAAATTGTTGGATTGGCGTACATTTTCCAGTGTATATTCTCAACAACAACAACAGAAATAATACATATATTTTTTAAAGTGAACTTTCTTCATACATCATGTTTCCATTAACTCTGGCCTTCTTTCTCTGATAGGGTTCTCCACACTGTTAGTCTAAGCTTGGCTCAGAATGCTGCTTTGCGTTAATCGACAGGGACTCTTCTGGGTTGCCCCAGAAGCAGACACCGAGACGCGTACTTGAGCGCAAGTGGTATATGACGGCGGGTGGGGAAGTGAGACAGGTAAGGAAAACGTCGATAAAGAGCGTGTTCTCATGCCAGCTACAACTGTGGGTAACTGGGATTATTCCCACTGAGGAATTCTGGGAGCCAGTGTACAACATGGCCTCCATATTTGTCCCACCCAAGGGGCAAGGGAGCTTGAGTATTTATATACCTATTCCCTTCAGCATTGGTTGAGGGTTACTGGTCAAGGCTTCCAGCCTGGGCATGGGCAGAGTGGACTCCAATGGCCAAAGAACGCCCTCAAGCAAGGAATGTCAGGTGTTGGTATTTGGAAGTCCAGACTGCATGCATGTTGATGATAAATACCTAGGGATACAGGTATATGGGGGTGGGGGTGGCAATGACAGTATCTTCCAGACTCTTAATGTCCCCATAAGGAAAAAAGGGACAATTGTGGCTTTTGGAGAACCGGTCAGTGAGAAGCGGTAGAAATGAAAAGCTTTTCTATGAAGCTCTACTGACTGAGAGTTCAAATGCCCCATGGTTCCTAAACTCTGGTGTATATAAGAATTACCTACGATGCTTATCACAGTTCAGATGCTTGGAGTCCACCCTAGAGATTCTAACTCAGGAAGTCTGGGAAGGGGTGGGAGAATCTGAATTTTCAAATGCCCTTCCAACACACACACACACACACACACACACACACACACACACACACACACACACACACACTCACACACACACTCACACATACCCCATGGGTTCCTGTCAAAGTGTTCTAAGTATCTAGTGTTGGGCCCCAGTGCATTTAGTCCAACAGCACAGTGACTTGTGCAGAGACGGAAGCACGGTGGGTGGGAGTTTAACCTTGTTCAAGATCTAACGGCTTTGTGCATGGATATTTGCCCTCTTTTTGAAAACACCATCGCTTGCTGCATTCTCAAACTTACAGGAAGGAGGTAACCGTTAAAGGGATTGTGAAGCACAAATGATGCACCAGGAATATATTCAAATCTACAGGTGAACCCACGGGTACACCCAGGAATTGCCATTTCAGAGTCTCTGGAGCTATAACGACAACTAAGAAAAACTGATGTCATGTATTAGAAAAAAATAAATAAATTAGGCTTCAGGACACTCAAGTTCTAGATCCAGACAAGCAACATGAATCTGGCTGAACCAGCTTCTTCACATCTAAGTCCTACCTGGCTCACAGGTGTAAGGATAGAGGGCGATCAAGTGAAAATGCATTGGCAGCTTGAGGCAGGAGACAGAGTGAGTGAGGCACTATGACCCCTTCCTGGTAGGTCTCTTTAGAGGACACGAAGTGGCAGTAATCGTCAAGGGACTGTCGGCGGAGATGCAGAACTGGCATCTGCACCATCATTTATTTTACAATGGACAAAAGGAGAGAAAAAGCAAAGTGCAAACCAAATGCTTTCTGATAGCAGGTAAAACGTTCTCGCCTCTCTCTCTATTTTTAGTTTACAATGTACTTCACAGATGTCAGCAGCCATTAATAGACTGGCAAGAGAAGAGGTAGCCAACTTGAGGAACTGTCAATGAAAACGCCATCAGTCTATTTGATTTCTCTACCTCTTCCTGCTTTGATTCATCTGTGTTCAAAACCTCTGAGACTAGCTTGCTTGCTATTATTCCGCAAGGCAATTAAGCAACTTGGCCATAAAAGCAACCACATTTTTCTGGAGTAGTTCGCAGAGAATACACAACAGCCCAGGACAGATGTTGAACCAAAATGTAAGTACTTATCTGAACACACTTATTTCCAAGGCTAAATGCTCTGCCTGGGTGCTGGATTCAATCTTTCCTCTCCTCCTCCAGAATCTTTCTTCATCAGTTAATACCTCCCTCTGCTCTGTCTTCAAACTCTCCTGGCCCTTGGAATATAGACATGCTCAAGCTCTCTTATATCGACGGTCCTCCTTCAACTCTTCTTCAGCCTCAAGCACGTGGCTGACTCTGGTCTACCTCCAGCACTAAGCTTCTTGAAAACAGTTGTGTTGTTAGCTGCTGTCCATTAGCTCAGACTCATGGCAGCCTTACGTATAACAGAATAAAACACTGCCTGGTCCTCCACCATCTTCATGGTCACTGGCGTGTCCCCTTGGTAGTGCCAAACTTCCACTTCACCACCTGTTCGATCATTATTCGTGTTTCAAGACCCAGCAGAAACGCCATCACCTTTTTGACTACCCAGCTTCTCCTGGCGGAATCATCCGCTCCTTTCCTGAAGAACTGTGTACCTGTCTTTATCGAGCAGCGTTTCTCAATTCCGCCCCCTAGGGGACATCTGGCAATGTCCGGAGACATTTTTGGTTCTCATGACAGGAGAGGGTGTGCTATTGGCGTCTACTGGGTAGAGGCTAGGGACATTGCTAAATGTCCAAGGCACAGGACCAAGGAAACAAGCCAAATCCATTGTCATCAAGACGATTCCAACTCATGGCAACCCCACGTACACAAGACCCCAAAAAAACCAAATCCACTGCCATCAAATCAACTCTGACTCATAGTGACACTATAGGACAGAGTAGAACTGCCAGATAGAGTTTCCAAGGCATGCCTGGTGGATTTGAACTGCCAACCTTTTGGTTAGTACTTAACCACTACACCACCAGGCTTTCCACAAAACCAAACCCGTTGCTGTCAAGTCAATTCCAACTCATAGCCTCTACAGACAGGACACTCTACAGGACAGAGTAGAACTGCCCCATAGGGTTTCCAAGGAGCACCTGGCAGATTCAAACTGCCAACCTTTTGGTTAGCAGCTGTAGCTATCAACCACTACGCCACCAAGGTTTCCCCCACAAAAAAAAAAAAAAAAAAAAAAAAGGATAATCAAGTCCAAAATGTCAAGAGTGCCAAGATGGAGAAATCCTACTCTACCATAACATTTAGAGGACAGTGGTGGTTCAGTGCTGGAATTCTTGCCTTGAATGTGAGAGACTCAGCCTCAATCCCCTGTCAACACATCTCAGGCACAGTCACCACCCATCTGTCAGGGAAGGCTTGCATTGCTATCATGCTGAACAGATTTCAGCAAAGCTTCCAGACTAAGACAGACTAGGAAGAAAGGTCTGGAGATCTACTTCTGAAAATTAGCCAATGAAAACCCTATGGATCACAATGGTCACATCTGCAACTGATCATGGGGATAATGCAGAACCGGGCAGTGTTTTGTTCCATTGTGCACGGGGTCACCATGAGTCAGGGTCAACTCAGTGACAGCTAACAACAACACTGTAACATTTGATGCCTTGTATTATAACTATCAATTTTATATCTTCTTGACTAGATCATGTTCACCTCAGGGGCAGGGACCATCTCATGTGTCAATGTACTCCCAGCACTAACAGGTGCCTGGCCCATAGAGATGCTCAAGAAACACTGGCAGAATCACCGAATAAGTGAGTGAGTGTCCAGATGGGCGTATGAAGCATTATCCAAGAAACTGAATTCCTGGAAGGCATGATGGCTCCTTAAATGGCTATTGTATTAGAAAAATCTCAGCTGCAGGGAGTTTTTTTTCCCCTTTCCAAGAATAAATTCGAACAAAAAGTTTCTGAATTTGAAGTCACATGACTCTCTTTGCAAGGCAAGCTTGTCTGTTACCATATCTACTTCTCATATGACAGATTAAGAAGTGGTTTCTTTTGTAATTTCTCAACACGGAGGAATGAGGCAGTGGTGGGTCCGTGGGAGAATTCTCACCTTCCACGCCGGAGACTTGGGTTCAATCCTGGCCAGGGCACTCCATGTGCAGCCACCGCCATCTGTCAGTGGAGGCTTGTATGTCGCTATGATGCTGAACAGGTTTCAGCAGACCTTTCAGACTAGGGCACACTAGGAAGAAAGGTCTGGCGATCTACTTCCAAAAATCAACCAGTGAAAACCCTATGGAGCACAGCAGTCTGATTTGCAGCTGATCATGGGGATGGTGTAGGACTGACCAGCGTTTCATTCCACAGGGCACAGGGTCACCATGAGTCAGGCCTGACTCACTGAGAGCTGACACCAACAAACACAGAGGAACTAGCTACAATCCCATTACAACCTACACCCCTCCCACAGTTCCTAAATTTTTTTTTTCATCAAAACAAAATTTCATGGCTCCTTTTCTCCATCCAGTTTTAACTTACACAAGGCTGTGTGTATGATCTCTTCATCTGAGCTGCTGCATGCCTGGCTGGGGTAGACGCACCTCACCAGGAGCTCAGCCTGCCGGGTAAGGCTAACACATTTCTCAGAAAGGACATTCAAATGTCAGATGGAATGATTTACACTGCATGTCAATAAAAAGTATTCCAAGGTTCACCAGGTCAATAAAGCTTATTAGAACCATCTCAGGGCTGAGTATCAATACACCCTGATGAGGACCTCTGAAGCCAGACACTATCTGTAAGCAAGAGGCATTAAATAGACCTTTCTGGAGGGAGAAATAAAATAGAAAGCTTCCATTATGTCGAGAGTTCACGTTAACTTAATAGCACCAATGAAGTAGGAGAGATTTGTGTTTAAATTAAAAAAAAAATCCTTCTTGACGTTCATTTATTTAAGCTACCATATACTGAAAGTCTCCGATAGGCCAAGCATGTACAGGCATGTTGCATTTATTCATTTTTTTATTTAACACACACGTATGTAATTCTTTTTTATGCACCAGACATTCTTCTAAATCTTTACAAATATGAAATCATTTCATTACAGCCTTATGGAATGGGTATAGCATCATCCCCATTTTACAGGTAAGGGAACTGAGGCTCAGAGAAGGTAAAATGTCCAAGGCTACCTAGCTAGTAGTTAGTAAAGCCCTGGTTCAGAGCCAGGCTCAAGTGCTAACCAAAAGTTTGGAGGTTCAAGACAAACCAGAGGTCCCTCAGAAGAAAGGCCTGGTGATCTACCTCCAAAATCAGCCATTAAAACCCTATGGAGTACAGTTTTACTCTGGCACACACGGGGTCGCCAGGAGTGAGAATCACCTTGACAGCAACTGACTATAGTAGAAATGGGGACCTAAGAATTAAGGAGGGAGTTTTAAAGAGGGACTTGGGTCTTCTGAGGTCCTTTGAATATTTAATTTGGCACAGTGCAACGTTGCCCACACTTCAGTCAATCCGGACCACTCACGTGACTTTTGCCATATATTTGTATTAGCTGCAATCTTATATATTTAAGAGTTTTCTTAAAATTAAATAAATTCTTTATTTAAATAGACTTCAAGTACAAACACATAACTATCATAAATTGAAGACTAGTACTGTTCTGATGGAGCCCTGGTGACGCAGTGGTTAAGTGTTAAGGCTGCTAACCAAAAGGTCGGCAGTTCGAATCCACCAGCCGCTCCTTGGAGACTCTATGGAGCAGTTGTACTCTGTCCTATAGGGTCGCTATGAGTCAGAATCCACTTGATGGCATGGGTTTGGTTTTTGGGTATTTTTCTAATACATATTTAAACAAATACATAGCCAATAAAATTAATCAGCTTATCTGTGTAGTACCTAAAACCAATCTTACATATTTTCAATAACACACACAAACATATCTTGGGAAATACCAGAGTAGGGATTAAGAGCATGGGCTCTGGAGTCAGCCAAAACTGGGTTCAAGCTCCAATTCTGCTGCTCAGCAGTTCCCATACAATGGAAGCAACTGGGGTGGGGGGAACACTTGCCTTTCACAACTGTGCCAAGGATTTAATGAAATATTTTGTACAGAGTACTTGGTACTGTGGCTGGCACATGGAAAGCACGTGGGAAATGCAACCTTTCAGAACTTCGTGAGCCACGCCACCTAGGCCCTGGCATCCATGTGCCAATAACACTTATTCTAAATCCTGAGATGGAAGTGACAATCTAGAGGAAAAAATAACTCATTGAGGCTTCTCAGAATTCTAGGACCCACTCAGCAGCTGGAGAGTTCCAGACTTCCCCGTAACAGAGCGTCAGGGCTCCGTGACGTGCAAACCTGGCTCTCCAGGGGCCAAATGTTGCTACCACTAGCTAAGGAGACTGTACCTGCAATTTCTAAGAAGGGGGAATGAAGCCAGGAAATTTCAATTAACATTGAAATATTTATTCATCCGTCTACCCACCCACCCACCCTCCACCTACCATTCTATCATCCAACCATCCATCCATCCCCCACTCACTCATCCACCCACCTGCCCACCTTCCATCCACCCCTTCACCCCTCCACCCCTCCATCCATCCATCTATCCACCCACCCATCCTGCCACCCCTCCACCCATCTATCCACTCACCCACCCAATCATCCATCCATCCATCAACCCATCCCTCCACCCCTCCACCCATCTATCCACTCACCCACACTGCCACTCACCCATCCATCCACCCATCCATGCATATACCCATCCACCCATCCACCCATATACCCATCCATTTACCTACCCATCCTTCCACCCACCTATCCACCCTGCCACTCACCTACCCATCCATCCATCCATCCATCCATCCATCCATCCATCCATCCACCCATCTACCCCTCCATTCACCCATCCACCGATATACCCATCCACCCATATACCCATCTATCCATCTACCCACCCACATATCCATCCATTCACCCCTCCATCTATCCTTCCATCCATTCATTCAACAAATATTTGAGTAACTCTATTGCCAGGCACTGTTCTAGAGGCTGGATATAAATACTGAGCAGAGTAAAACAAATGTAGCTCTTACCCTCATAGTGCTTACAAGACAGCGAAAGATACAAGACAAGCATTGCACAGGATCCAATTTTTACACTCCCCAGATTTGTCCAGCTCCACCTGTCCCCTGGGGCTTGGCCTTTCACTCAAATGTAAGTCTGACAGTCAGTGTAGTGCCTCATCTCCCAGTACCCCAGGCTGTTATGTCTCCCCGAGGTGAGGGTGGACTCTGGCATGACCTTCGTCATGCCTGCACTAGCAGGGGCTGTGTGCCTTCAAAACCCAAGTCCAATCCAATCAGACCCATGGAAACTGTGGTTCCTCCTACTGATTCCAGGTTCAGAAGAGGTGTCACACCCTGGACCACGGGATCCGGCTTTCCTAGGGGCTGTGCCTAGTGACTAGGTAATAAATCCTGGAGATGTAAGTGTGTTAATTCCCCAGGAGTGCATCTGGCTGATAAGCCTATAAGAGACAGAAATAAACTGACAGATGCGTGCTTCTCCCATCTCTCCCCAACAAATTCTTCCAAGGTCTGGTGGTCCCACATAGCCTGCCTGGTAGACATCCCATGTAGCTTAGCATCTCGCTCGTTTCTTGTAAAGCTGTGAGCAGTTTGGTGACACACCATCTTGTATATCCTTCCCCTCCTTCCCTGTCTCACTTCTCTGTTTTCTTCATTCTTTCTGACCTGGTGTTGCACCTTTCTATAAAGCCTTCACATGTAATTTTTGTCTCAGGCTCTATTTTCAAGAGAACTTGAGGTTTAAAAAAATGAATCAAACAACCATGGAAGTAAGTAAATATTTACAAGCTACTATGACAACCTGCAGGTGGGGAGAGTTTGATCTAGTCTGGGGAATGAGGGAAGGCTTCCCTTGCAGAAGTAATATCTGAACTGAGAAAGAAGGAAGAGTTAATGTTATTTAGTTTGGGGGAGAGGCATGGAGAAACATTCTAGGGAGCTAGGAAAGCATGTACAAAGGCCCTGTGGCGGAGATGAGGAAGGCAAAGGGAAGAATGGAGTAAACAATGAAGGGCATTGTTGGCAGAAGGCTAGAACAAAAACTCCAAGGAGAGAAGACAAAGAACACCATTCAGAAGGGTACAGCTAACTAATGAATGGCTAATGTTTCCTGAGCCTCCTTCTTCACTCACTGAAGAACTCTGTCATGCTACTTGAGCAGAGGTCTAAGGTGGCCTGTGATTAATAGAGAGTTCAGATGGTTCAGGATAAATGTTTCCCATAAAAGTTTGTCAAAAAGGCTTTCTGTACTAGGAAATGCAGATGTGCCAGTAGTTTCCATAGAGAAAGGTTTCGTAGATCATAACATCAGGAACACCCTGAGCTCATGGGGATGCCAATCAGCATTAGTCGGCTGTCTGACTGCAATAAGACATATGAACTTATATAAAGAGTAACACCCAACTTGGGTGCCACGCAAGACCCTGATAGACCAGAAAGAGTATACAGAAAATGCTGTCGGCACATTAATTATCAACAATCAGGTATTTGGCAAAGCTCTTGTGTGCTGTAAACAGGCAGATCATTAGGAGGGCAGCATCAGTGCACTTAAGGCTGTAACGGACGTACCATGGAGGCTACCCCACAGACTGGAGGAGATTCGGAGACAGTGACAGAGACAGAGACTTTATGGTGAATAAAGCCAAAAATATGTACTCTCTGACCCTTTACAGAAAGTGTGTCAATTCTTAGTTTACAGCCTTGCTACTCAAAGTGTGGTCCAGGGACCAGCAGCCTCAGCCTCAGCTGCAAGCTTGTTAGACATGCAACAATCTCACTTCAGCCAAGATCTAATGAACTAGAGTCTACATTTGAAGAGTCCACCCATTACAATTTGAGAAAGTCCCATCTAGAAGGTCAGATAGACCTCAGAGTTCCATTCTTATTTTCTATTATTTAAATTTGTTTGTGTGCGTGTGTGTGTGTATGTGTGTGTGGTGGTGGTGGGCGGGGGGTGCAGTAGTGGTTTGGTAGTAGAAATCTCGACTTCCATGCAAGAGACCTGGGTTCTATTCCTGGCAAATGCGCCTCATATGCAGCTGTTATGGATTGAATTGTGTCCCCCTAAAATGTGTGTCAACTTGGCTAGGCCATGATTTCCAGTATTGTGTGGCTGTCCTCCATTTTGTGATCTGATGTGATTTTCCTGTGTTATAAATCCTAACCTCTATGATGTTAATGAGGAAGGATTAGAGGCAGTTATGTTAATGAGGCAGGACACAATCTACAAGCTTAGGTTGTATCTTGAGTCAATCTCTTTTGAGATATAAAAGAGAGAATCAAGCAGAGAGGAGAGGGACCTCCTGTCACCAAGAAAGAAGAGCTGGGAGTGGAGCATGTCCTCTGGACCTGGGGTCCCTGCACTGAGAAACTCCTAGACCAGGGAAAGATTGATGACAAGGACCTTCCCCCAGAGCCAACAGAGACAGAAAGCCTTGTCCTGGAGCTGGTGCCCTGAATTCAGACATCTAGCCTCCTAAACTGTGAAAGAATAAATTTCTGTTTGTTAAAGCCATCCACTTCGGGTATTTCTGTTATAGCAGCACTACGTAACTAAGACAGCAGCCACCACCTGTCTATCAGTGGAGGCTTCCTTGCTGCTATGATGCTGAACGGGTTTCAGTGGAGCTTCCAGACTAAGATGGAATGGATTAGGAAGAAAGGCCTGGCAATCTACTTCAGAAAATCAGCCAATGAAAACCCCATGGATCACAACGTTCTGATCTGCAAACAATCATGGGGCTGGTGCAGGACCGGGCAGTATTTCGTTCCATTGCATGCAGGACAGGGCAGTGTTTCTTTCCATTGCGTATGGGGTCACCATGAGTCAGAGGCTGACACAAAGTCGGCTAACAGCAGCAACAACGAACGTTTGTACAGCCATGATATCTGAGTTATAAAAGGCTCCTCAGACTGTACCTTCAGGAGAATCTTCTTGTAAGTGCCAGCATCCTTAGCAGCAAAGGACCTCAATGAAGCAGTCCGAGCACTGAGCCCCCCACCCCCCAAGCAGGGCCTGCTTCACTAAATAAGAATTAATACACATCATCTGCCCAGACGTACCTATCTTATATTAATTACAGGCACAGCATTTAACTTAAACGAACCGTTCAGCCATATGAGCAGCAATAGTTGAGCTATCAATTTTATGGCACTGCTCAGGCAAATGCAGTGATAACATCATCCCACCCTAAATACAAAGGTCAAATGATATTAATTAATGCAGTGATACAATTCGCTGCAGCTAAATGGGTATTCTTGATTATGGCTCCTTGATTGAGAACTAATGCCTCATTAATCTTGAACATATCAACCTGAGAACATCGGAGAAGTCAAATAGAATAATGGCCAACATTTCAATGAACACAGCTTCATGCTTGCTAGGTAAGAAGGCAACTCCTACAGGCACGCTGTACTTTCTGCCTCCTTCACCCAGATGGATTTACTGAGAGTGTCCTAAAGAAACAGCCTTGAAAATCCTTCTCTCCCCTCTCTTCTCTCTCTATCCTCTCTCTCTCCTTGTCTTCTCTCCCTGTCTCTGTCTCTCTCACACACACACGCACAAACACACCATTTTCAGAAAGGCAAGCAGGCAGGCACTTTCTCTCCTGTGGGTTGCACTTCCATGCTACAAAGAGAAATGGATGGGTGCCTATGGCTCAGAGCCCCGCGAGTAGCATTTACTCTGAGGTCCCTGTCTCACGTAACTCTGCTTATTCATCATGTGTAAGTGGACAAGAGAAGGAGACCAAAAGATAGAAGGTCGCTGGTTCGACCTCTTGGGCATGGCGTGCACTCTATCCATTTCAGTTTGGACAGGATGGTCCTTGTGGGTCTGAGAGGGCCTGGAGGTGAAGAAAAGGGAGCAGCAGGCTGAGACCCGAAGTTCCTCAGCCTGGACCAGCTGTGTCCCCACATGGACTCAGGTCGGCAGACGTCTGCTCCATCTTGAGAGTCTTAATAGTGTATCTTCTGTCATTGAATTTTAGTTTCTATTGGGTTTCTACTGAAACAACAGTGAAAACCCCACAACATGCACGCACACAAATGTGCACACAAATGCACACACATACACACATGCATACACATACAGATACACACAATCTTACACATACACACACGTATACACATTAAAGCACATACATAGACACACACACGAATGCACACATATACACACATACACACATGCATACACATACAGATACACACAATCTTACACATACACACACATACACACATTAATGCATATACATACACATACACACATGCACACACACAAATATGCGTACGAATGCACACACATACACACATGCATACACATACACATGCACACATGCATGCACACACAAATATGCACACGAATGCACATATATACACACAGACATACAGATATGCACATTCTTACGCATACACACATTAATGCACATACACATGCACACAGACACATGCACACACACGAATGCACACATACACACAGGCATACACATACACACATGCATACACAGATACATGCATTCTTACACATACACACAACACATTGATGTACATACATACACATACACACATGCACACACACATGCATACACATACACACATGCATTCTTACACATACACACACACATTAATGTACATACATACACACACACACGTGCACACACAATGAAGGCTCAGTGATTCATTCTAAATGCGATGCAGTCATCTAAAAGGCTGCAAGGTCTAAATTGGGAGCACCTGTTCAAAGGGAGTCCCTGGGTGGTACAAATGGTTAACACTCTTGGCTGCTAACCTAAAGGTTGGAAGTTTGAGTCCTCCCAGTGCCACCTAGGAAGAAAGGCCTCCTGGAGATCTTCTTCTGAAAAATCAGCCATTGAAAGCCCTTTGGAGTGCAGTTCTATTCTGATACACATGGGGTCGCCATGATTTGGAGCCAACTTGATGGCAACTGGTTAACTATTCAAAGAAATTTAGACTTACACATTTTTCATTGCACACTGTACATACCGATGGCTAAGAAAGGGTTACCCGCTAGGACTCTCACTTTAAAGAACAGATAAAATTTGAGTCGACTACAGAAGTAGCTTTAGTTGAGGAGTTGCCTAAGCAATGTTAACCTTTCTTTCCAACACTGCAATCCACTGCAGCTGCATCCTTTTCACATCAACCGAGTCGTCTAAAGAACTAGAAAGCTCTTTGTTCTTTGAAGAAGCAAGTTATTCTCTTCATTTCTTTCTCTCCTCTTCGTTAAGGGTTTTTAATGCTTTGTTTCAAGGTAAATTCAGCCTGATCTCCTTCCAAAACATCACAGTTTGGTGGAGGATTTTTACAGTATATCTCTCCATATATTTAAGCTCAACCTTTAACTCTTAGTGCACAAAACATCTGCTTAGAGGATAATTCATTTTCAATTTTTAAAAAATTTCAGATACATATTTTTTCTCACTACCTGATACGCCCTATCGTAGGTATGCCCAGCAATTCATATTAATGTGTGTTTAAGTTAAAAAAAAAAGTGATAGTAATTGTTGCTTTGGAGTGTCTTTGTTACCTGAGCTGTTGGAGCTTTACATACATATGTATTTATGTACATCATATTAAATATCCCCAACAATGTTTCCAGATAGTTACCGTCTTACTTTCCTAGGGCGTCTGTAATAAAAGAAGTGATAGCTTCAAGGACCAGAAATTTATTTTCTCACAGTTCTGGAGGCTAGAAGTCTAGATCAGGGCATCAGCCATGTTGATTCCTTCCGAGGGCTCTAAGACAGAAACTGTTCCGTGCCTCTCTCCTAGCTTCTGGTAGCTCCTGGCAATCCTTGACGTTTTGCAAATGCATCTTCACATGGAGTCTTCCCCCATGTGTCTCTGTGTCTATTCTTCTCCTTTATAGGACAAGACTCAGATTGGATGGGACCTGCCCTACTCCGGTATGATCTCATGCCACCCTAACTGACATTGTCTCAAAGACTCTATTTCCAAACAAGGCCACCTCACAGGTAGCAGGGTTTAGAATGTCCATGTATCTTTTTTAGGGGGGCACAATTCAATCCATAACAGTTACTTAGACTCAAAAGGTGAAGAGCTTTTTTTACCCGCAGCCACATGGTTGATTATTGGCAGCCTGGGATTTGCCCAAGTCCGTCTGGCTCCAAAGACAAGCTCATGCCACCAGAGCATACTCCCCAAACTTTTGTTTTGTTTCCCAAACAAAACAAAACACAGAAACTACATATAATTTCCCAAAACAAAGAGCAACATGTTTTGGCGACGAGAAGAGAGGCTCACGTCCCGCAGAGGCTCCACCAAGAGCACTGAGTACAGAACTCCCAGCTCCTATCGGGCTGTTCTGCACGTTTCTTATCCATAAATAATACTTCAGCAAAAGTCTCCTGAGATATCAGTCCAAACAAACTAGAGGCTAATTGCCATTTCCCAGAATAGAGCTGTAAGGATGATTATTCCTTAATTCTTTCTCTACATGCTCGCAGTTCAGGGCACTCTGCTCTGCTGGCTAACTGTGAATGCAGCTCACCAGAGGGTATGGGAAGAGGCAGAACCAGACCAGAGAGACCTGGATCCAAATGATGGCCAGCTACCTCCTGACTGTGGAGTCTTGGGTTAGAGCCTCGATGCTCCTCTGTAAATTTAGAATATTCAAATCTACCTACTAGAGTTACTGGAGCCCTGGTGGTGCAGGGGTTAAGCATTCAGCTACTAATCAAAAGGTTGGCAGTTCGAAGCCACCAGCTGCTCCTTGGAAACCCTATCAGGCAGTTCTACTCTGTCCCATAGGGTTGCTATGAGTTGAAATTGACTCAACAGCAATGGGTTTGGTGTTTTGGTTAGTAGGGTCATTGTAAGGGTCAATACAGTACAATGCACTGTAACCCTACAGTAATGTCCCAAATGGTCCAGGCTCAATAATGGGAAAAACAAAACAAAGGGGGGAAAAAGCAGTCAAGTACACAGAAGAGTGCCTTCAGAGCAAACTCAGCGTCTTTATCTCATAAGAACCCAGATGGGGAAGCATAACTGAAAATACTAATGCTTACTTTTTAAAAAAAATTTATTGTGGTAAAATGTAGGTAACATAAAAGTAGCCACCTTAACCATTTTTAAGTGTACAATTCAGTGACATTAATTACATTCACCATGTTATCCATCACTACTATTTCCAAAAGTTTTAGCACCCCAAACAGAAACTCTGTACCTCTTAATCAATAACTCTCCACACATGCCCAGCCCCTGTTAACCATTAATAACCTTTGGTCTCTATGCATCTGCTTATTCTAGGTATTTCATATAAGTGGGATCATACAATATGCATCCTTTGTGTCTGATTTGCTTCACTCAGCATAATGCCTTTGAAGTTCATCCATGTCATAGCACATTTCCGAACTTCATTTCTTTTTATGGCTGAATCATATTTGAAAATACTAATTCTTTACAAGCCTGCTCCCACCTTCTGCCCTCAAACACTGCAACCACTTCCACGCTTCTCTCTGCAAAGCCCACGCGCTCCTCGTCTCTCTCTCTTCCTGATTCTGCAGCTTACAGGACCAGTCCGGGTGGAGTAGACACCTCTTGGGAGAGCAGGGAAAGGGAAGAAATTGAACAGGTCAAGTCAGAATCCAATTGCTGAGAGGGGAGAGGCTGGGGATCCCCAAATGTGAATACGTTTGGCCATAGTACACATCTGGAATACTTCTTTCAGTGTCTGGCACATGATATGTAGTGTAGTTACGATCATTACCAAGGCCAGCTGATCCCTTCAATGGTAGCCAGTGGAAACCTCCATATTAGCTTGTCTGGGGAAATTCACTGAGGAAGATTCACCAAATCTCGTTGGCCTTCTCTGGGTTTAGCCCATTCTAGGTGGTTCCATCTCTTTTCAAGCAGAAGTGTTGTGTGTGAGGGTTACTAGTCCTTCACTTCTCGTAAAGAGTTCCATGGTTACCAACCTCGACCTAGGTGACTAAGTATGGGATCATTCTCATGACCAGCATCGACAAAAGAGCCACGGAGCAAGACGAGTATGGGCGGTAACTTTCCCCCACCCCCAGAGAAATGGAAGCTCATCTCTCCAGGCCACTACCTTCTATTGCTTGGAAGTGGAAAAGGGCAGAAAGGCATGGGAGAAGTCTTCTGTCCCACCGCACCCAAAGTCAATGAAACCCACTGCTGCTGAGTCCATTCTGACTCATAGTGACCCTGCAGGACAGAGTAGAACTGCCCCATAGGGTTTCCAAAGCTGTAAATCTTTACAGAAGCAGGCTGCCACATCTTTGTCCCGTGGAGCAGCTGGTAGGTTTAAACTGCTGACCTTTGGGTGAGCAGCCAAGCACTTAACCACTGTGCCACCAGGGCTCTTAAAGTCCATGATCAAGAGGAGAAACAGGGGCCCACAGTCTCAGGTTCTTGTCCCAGAATCCCATCTCCAGCAGCAACACTATTGAACAAAACATTTAAAATTGTCTCCATTTCCTGTGACATTCAACATCCAACATTTATGAAGCACATTTTTATGCTAAGTTTTTTTATTCATATTCTCTCATTTTGTGGAGGGAAAACCTGTAAGGTAAATTTTTATCTCCCCATTTAAAGAAGAGTGAACTGAAGCCCAGGGGGGTAAGTAACTCACCCAAGGTCGCAAAGGCACACAGCTAGTACAAGGCAGAGGTGAGATTAGAAACACAACCACCCTAAGCCAAAGGAATGTTCTCTCTACTACACTATACCCTCTTACCCACCAAACAGCTGCATTCGATACTCTCTAAGTCTATATGGGGCAGTGGTGGTTCAGAGGTAGAATTCTTGCCTTCTATGTGCGAGACCAGGGTTCAATTCCCAGCCAGCGCACCTCACGCACAGCCACTACGCATCTACTGTGGAGACTCGCATGTTGCGATGATGCTGAATGGGTTTCGGTGGAGCTTCCAGACTAAGATGGACTAGGAAGAAAGGCCTGTGATCTACTTCTGAAAATCAGCCAAGGAAAACCCTATGGATCACAACGGTCCAATCCACAACCAGTCACTGGGATGGTGCAGGACCAGGAAGCATTTCATTCTGTTGTGCCTGGGGCCACCATGAGTTGGGGACCGACTTAACACAGCTAACAACAAAGTCCCTACAAGGGCTACGTAAAGTAAAACCAAAACGAGGTATTACTATAACCTCTCAGAATGACCAACAGTTAATAATTAATTATAATAATAGTGACAACACCATCTATGCATCTAAGCTGAGTTCTGTATAAAATACTCGAGACAGGGCAGAGCAAGGAACTCTCTCTGAGTTACTCAGACGATAAATCCACAGGCATGGTGCCATGCCAGACACACCCTGGGATTCGACCTCTGGCCTTTGATTCTTCCAGCTCACTCACTCTCAAGCAGGTGTTAGGGGTGCTCACAGGACACCAGGTTGCCTTATGTCACTGCCTGCTCGCAGTCACCTCAGTGCAGGTCCATGCTTACACAGGGTGGCAGGGAGGCAGACAAAGGCATGTGGCCCTAATCAGAGGGGCACCTGTGTTCCAGGAAGGAGGTTGGAGTGACTGGTAATATCAGACAGGAATCTGTCCCAACCAGGGAGCACCTGCCTCCCAAAAGTAAATAAAATTATATTAAAGACAGAAATATTAGAGGCCCTGATAATGTAATCATAAAGTAATCACTTTGAATTAGGATAATGGCTGTGTCCAACTCCTTATTTCATTTATTTTGAATATCACATTCTTTCAACTCTCATTATTTAATTATGTTCAATTACAGGCATTTGCATATGCTTTATCATGGATATTAGTGAAGAGGAAAAGACTTCCCTGAGTTAAATGATGAACAGATACTCCATATTATATTACACGTTCACCTCCCGAAAATTTGATTTAGCTACAGCCCAGAGAAGTCCCGAGACAGACTCAGATTGGGAGCGAGTCTGAATTTTCTGTGATGGTGTGGACAGCACAAAGGCGGGACAGTCACTGAGAAATCAAACTGGAGGTGGTGGAGGGCAGTGGGCTGGAGTTGGGCAAAGATGTGAGGTGTGACTATGGGTGTGTGGCCTCAGCAAAAGCAGGCAACTTCTCGGATGCTCGGCCTCTTCATCCATAACACTTGGAAGAATGATAGTTCCCTACTTTGCAGGATACTTGAGGAGGCTACATAAAATGATGCTTAAAAAGAGCTTAGCTCACAGCCACCCAAGGCACAACAATTGGTCTCTATTCACCTGGAGCACCAGAGGAAGAAGAAGAGTTAGGAATCGGAGGAGGAAATGGAATGCATGGTTGATTGCCTCCACAAACAACCACCTCCGTTGCTATCAGACCAGAACCGAATGGTGCCCAGATACCATAATTGAAGGTTTCGATCAAAGATTCTAAAGAAGAATCCTGATCAAAAGGGGGAATCGGGGTGGGGGAGGACTGTGAAACAGAATTTAAATTCTCATGGAATCCAGACTTTCTGGAGCCCTTGAGGATTGATGAACCCCTGAAACTACTGCCCTGAGATAAGCTTTAATCCTGAAACCATAAGCCAAAAATATCCCTAGTCCTTCTCTAAACCAAACAACAGTCTAGCTTAACTAGTAAAGACTGCCTACCTTGAGCACTGTGTTCTTATAAAGAACTTACTATATGGGTTCAAATTGTTAACAGCACCTCGAAAGGTTAGATAGGAAGTTCAGGGTCAGCGAGTTTATGTCAATTGGGGAAGAATACATTGGAAAAGGAGGGTGAGAATGGCTGCACAACTGGATGAACGTAATCAATGTCACTGAATTGTACAAGTAGAAATGGTTGAATTGGTGTACGTTTTGCTGGGTATATTTTCAGCAACAATTTAAAAAAGTGCTTAACTCAGAACCGGGCACACAGTAAGGGTTCAAAAACTATACTTTGCAACAAATGTTGCTGAAGTACTTGGACATCCACAGGAAAAACAAACGAACCTCAACCTGAACATCACATCTTTTCCCAGAATTAACTTAACTTGGACCACAGGCACAAGATTAAAATGTAAAACTAAAGTGTTCAGAAAAATACAGGAGAAAATCTGTGACCTTGTAGTCTTTGAGGTTGCAGACTTGACACCAAAACTATGATCATAAAAGAAAAATAATAATAATAAATTGGACCTCATCAAAATTAAAAAAAAAACTTTTGTCCTGTAAAAGACCCTATTGAAGAGGATAAGACAAGCTACAGACTGAGAGATAATATTTGCAAACCAACCAACTTGCATATCAAACCAAGAAATAGAATCTAAAATATATAAAGAACTTTCAAAACTCAACAATAAAAAAAAAAAAATCCAATTAGAAAATGAGCAAAAGACATGGACAGACATTTCACCAAAGATACAAAGATAGCAAAAAAAGCACATGAGAAGATGTCCAAAATCATTGTCCGTCAGGGAATTGCAAAGTAAAATCACAATGAGATATTATTTCTACAACCCATCAGAATGACAAAAAATAGTAATTATAATAATAGTGACAACACCAAATGCTGGCAAAGAGGGAGAGAAACTGGAGCGTTCATACACTTCTGGTGGGAATGAAAAATGATGCAGCTGTTCTGGAAGGCAGTTTGGCCATTTCTTATAAACATGAGTTTACCATATGATCGAGCAATTGCACTCTTGGGCATTTATCCCAGAGAGATGAGAACTTAAACCTACACGAGAATGTTCACAGCAGCTTCATTCATAATAGCCAAAAACATCCCAGATGTCCCTCAAGAGATGAACAGTTAAACAAACTGTGGTACACACCCACCACAGAATACTATTCAACAGTTAAAAACCAAAACACCAGCTGCCATCAAGCAGACCCCAACTCATGGCAATCTCACATTTGCCAGAGTGGAACTGTGCTCTATAGGGTTTTCAACGGCTAATGTTTCAGAATAGCTCTCCAGGTCTTTCTTCGGATGTGCCTCTGGGCAGACTCCAACCTTTCAGTGAGCAGCCAAGCTCATTAACCATTTGCACCACCCAGGGCCTCCTGGTAGTAAAAACCGAATGAATGATTGACACACAAAACTAGGATGAATCTCCAGGAAACTGTGTCAATTTGCAGAAGCCAGCCCTAAGAGAGTACATAGTATGTGACTTCATTTATACAATGTTTTTTTACATGACAACATTTTAGAAACGGAGAATGGTTGCCAAGGGTAGGGGAAACGGTGGCAAAGGAAGGGAAATGTCGTTATGAAGGGATCCCAGTGGTGACTGAACTGTTGCGTATTTTAACTCTTGTGGTAGACACGCGAATCTACGTTGTCAGGTGCGGTCGAGCCGATTTCGCCTCATAGCGATCACGTGTGACAGAGGGGAACTGCCCCCATAGGGTCTCCCAGGCTGTAACCTTTATGGGAGCAGATCGTCAGGTCTTTCTCCCCCAGAACCACTAGGTGCTTTTGAACGGCTAGCCTTTCAGTTAGCAGCCAAGCACTTACCTGTTGCACCACCAGGGCTCCTGTACGAACCTATACGTGTAATAAAATTGTATAGACGTAAACACACACATACGGCACATGCACGTAAGTACTGCAAGTAAAACTACAGGTATCTGAATAAAATCTATAGGTTGTATCAAAGTCAGTATCCTGGCTGTGATACTATTTTGCAAATGTTACCATTGGAAGAAACTGGGTAAGGTATACACAGTATCACTCTGTATTTACTTCTTACAACTGCAAGTGAATCTGCAATTATTTCAACGTTTCCAATTTTAAAAAAAGGAAGGGCTTCTGGTGCAATAAAAAAATAGGTACTATTTCTATAAAGGAGATTAATCCAAACGTCCATCAACGGGTGAATAGTTAAACTATGGTCTATCCATACAATGGCCTATGACTCAGCCATAAAAGGGAATGAAGTTCTGATACACGCTACAGTGTGGATGAACCTTGATGCATGATACTACCTGGAAGAAGCCAGACACAAAAGGCCACATACTGTATGATTAATTTGTATGAAGAGGCCAGAACAGGCAAACCCATAGAGACAGAAAGCAGATTAGTGGTTGCCTGGGGCTGAAGGGAGGAGGGAACGGGGACTGAATGACTAAGGGTACGGGGTTCCTCTCCAGGATGATGAAAACGTTCTGGAACTAGAGAGTGGTGATGGTTTTACAATATCATGATTGTACTTAATGTCACTGAATTGTACACTTTAAAATGGTAAATAAAAAAATATTGGTATGTGTATTTTACCATAATCGAGAGAGAGAGAAGTATCCATAGACTGCATATTGGTGGATACCAATTGATTCTTAAGTCTAAGGGAAACATTAGCACAGGTTTGCCTTGACTGCATTCTTCCCAGACACGAGTGCTATTCCTGAGCCATCCTTGCTGGGACTGTGGGACATGTGGCCTTCCAGGTGGCCCACATTTCCCCATCAACTCATGGCAGGTAGCTGACCCTGCACTGGATTCTTTCCTTGGGGCCAGCTTGCTCCCAAATGTCAGGTGTTGCACCTGCCAGAAGTTCCAAACAGCTTCCCAACTATCTGCAGGATGGCGGGGGTGGGGCACTATTAGGAATGTCGCAGGGAAGGAGCCAAGTTCACTCCATCTGGGAGGACAGTGGAGCAGTCCCGTGCTCTGGTGTGGAACCAAGCTCCCTAGGTTTAAACCACAGCTCTGCTGCTTACCAGCCTGGATGGCCTTGGGCACGTCACTTAGCTCCTGGGCCTCATGCGCTCATCCGTGCAATGGGAACAATGCTGGCAGCCATCTTATAGGATTCTGGGGAGAATTAACTGAATTAATGTATGTGTCCTGGCAGTCGCTGGGTGGCACAAATGATTAAGCACATGACTACTAACCAAAAGGTTGGCAGTATGAATCCACTCAGAGGTACCTTGGAAGAAAGGCCTGGCAACTTCTTCCGTAAAGATTACAGCCAAGAAAACCCTATGGAGCAGTTCCACTCTGTAACACATGTGGTCACCATGAGTTGGGGTGACTCGATGGCAGCTCACAACAACAACAAGGTTGTTGCAAACGTTAAATAAGTAACGCCTGTGAAGCCTCCAGCACGGCATCTGCCATATAGGGGTGCTCACATACAGAGGAGAGTTAGTGTTATTACCGTGGCTGGAGACGAATCCCGGAAGTGAATTTACACCTTCCATCTCTCCCTGGAGTTTCCCTTTTCTCTTCTCCGTTCAAGGAGCTCACTGATTCAGGGAAGTTGAGATTACTGCAAACGCTTCCTTATTTGTCTTTTGTCTCTGAAAGCATTGGTCCCAACATGGGAAAGGCAACACGTGCTGGGGAAGCGGGAAGAGACTGCAGCGTCCCTCCTCCTCCTATGAGAGGGACGTGACCCTGGCTTGGTGACCTGGGGGAGGAGGGGGTGGTATAAGAGGTCCTTGAGCAGCCAGCCCATGGATGACCTCAAAGTGTTGGCCCTGTTAGCATTTCTGGACTTCATAATCCCCCGGGGTCAGGGGGGAGACCCCAGCTGGGAGGGGGGTTAAATTCCCTTCCGTCCAGCGGGGAGAGTTCAGGGCCAGTGATGAAGTCAGTTGTAAGGGACAAGGAAGGAGATGTTTCCTGAACACTCGAGCTTAAGGACCGGTACCCATCTTACTTCTTAGCTGCAGAGCAGTAATTCCAACACTGGGCAAGGAGGCTTCCCTCTCTCCCTCCCAACCCCCCCCCCTTCTCTTAACTCAAGGTGTCCCCGAGTCAGCTGAGGACCCCAAACCCTTATCTCCCTTTCTTCCCACAGTCCTTTGGATCCTGTAAAGCCCGATTCGAATTAGCAAGCATTTAAGAGGCATTAAAGACACAAAGCGGGAGTCTCCCCGTGGAGAAGCCTGCATCCCCAGACTAACTGGGCGTGCAGTAGCTGTCAGGGAGTGCTCTTTCTCCCCACCCGCCACGCTTTCCAAACGACTGAAGTGCCACCCTCCCTAATTACCCAATTCAGTGGTGCACACAATGGATCTGCCACTTTCTGAGGATTCTTGACATCCCTAATTCCCTGGGGCCTCTCAGCACTGACAGAAGGCATCTGGGGTAGTGGGGGGTGGGGGGAGTGGAGCTGGGGAGAGTGCAGGGAGCTAATTGGAGAGACGGGATGCAGGTAAGAGCAGAAGTTGCACTCATTCCAGAGACATCAGCTGGAAGGGCCCTCAGACGTGGTCTGTGTGACCCTTATACCTGACAGAGGAAGAAACTGTGGCAGAGAGGGAGAGGGGCCTGGACAGTGGCCCATCTGAGACTATAATCCAGGTATCCACTGATTCATTCACTCCTGGTTCAAAGCATTCATTTACCAGACACTTGTTGTTAGCTGCCATCAAGCGGGCTCCAACTCATTCCGACCTCATGTACAACAAAACAAAATGGTGCCTGGTCCTGCACCACCTTCAGTTATTGGCATGTTCGGCTTATCTTCCAGCACTGTGTTGGACAATATTCAGTTGTGATCCAGAAGGTTTTCGTTGGCTCATTTTAGCAAGTAGGTCACCAGGCCTTTCTTCCTAGTCTATCTTCGTATGAAAGCTCTGCTAAAGCCTGTCCACCATAAGTGACCCTGCTGGTTTCTGAAATACTGGTGGCACAGCTTCCAGCACTGGAGCAACACGTAAGCCACCACAGTAGCACAAACTGACAGATGGTTGGTGACTCAGACACTACAGCTTGGGATACATCAGTGATCACAAGCAAAGTCCCCACATTTATGGTACTTATAGTCTAGGAGGGGCACAAGAAATGAACATATATTCCAGTGGTAAGATCTATAAGGAAACATGTTAGAGAAGAAGGAGAGCTCAGTGAAGAAGGGACTGCTTATTAGACAAAGTGGTCAGAAAAGCCTCTATGGCAAATTCTCATGGAATCCAGACTTTCTGGAGCCATGGAGGCTGGATAAACCCCTGAAACTATTACCCTGAGGTAATCTTTAAACATTAAACCAAAAATGTCCCCTGAAGTCTTCTTAAAACCAAATAATGGTTTAGCTTAACTAGTAAAGAATGTCTGTCTTGAGCAGTATGCTCTTTTAAGATCTATCTATATGGGATCGAATTGACAACAGCAACTTGAAAGGTCAGATAGGAAACTTAGGGGGCAGTGAGTTTATGCGGATGAGGGAGGAACCATCAGAAAAGGTGAGAATGGTTGCACAACTAGAAAAATGTAATCAATGTCACTGAATTGTATGCGTCAAAATTGTTGAATTGGTGCATGTTCTGCTGTGTATATTCTCAACAACAAAAGTAAAATATTTTTTTTAAAAATTTGTTTTAAAAAAATGGTGAAATGAGATACAGCAGAAGCCTGTTTTAAGAAAATGGATAGAGTCACGTGGACAAGAGTTCCGGGCACAAGGGAGATTTTTTTAAAAATCAGGTGCAAAGGCCCTGGGGTGGGAACATGCTTGGATGATTCCAAAATCAGCTTAGAGGCCAGCGAAGCTGGAGCTGAGTTTGCTGAGTTGGTGGGAGAGGACGAGATGAGGACAGAGGGGGTGATGGGGCCAGACCCTGGAGAAGGCTGTAGGCCACTGTAAGCCTTCTGGGTTATATGCTCCATGAGATGGAAATTGGAGGGTTTGGAACAGACGTGCGATATGACCTGGCATTCCTAGACTCCTCAGTCTGTGCTCAGACACCTTGTTATTGACGTTGGCTGCTGTTGAGTCAATTCCGACTCCTAGTGACCCCATGTGTCAGAGGAGAACTGCCCCGTAGGGTCTCCTAGACCGTGATCTTTATAAGAGCAAATCACCAGGTCTTTCTTTCACAGGGTTGCTGGATGGGTTCGAATGGCCAGCCATTCAGTTAGCAGCTGAGTGCTTAACCGCTGCACCACCAGGGCTCCTTGAATGACAAGAATCCTTGTAGAACAGGGCTTCTCAACCTCAGCACTATTGACATTTGGGCTAGGTAGTTCTTTGTTGGGAGGTGGAGGGCCTGGGGGTTCTCCTGCACATTGTAGGATGTTTAGCAGCATCTCTGGCCTCCACCTGCCAGATGCTAGTAGCAGTGCTCCCACCGGGACAAATGAAAGCATCTCCAGACACTGCCCGGCGTTCCCTGCGTGGCCTCTAGTTGAGAACCACTGGTTCTCACGTGACTTCAAGAGGGGGTTCCATACTTCACTGCACATCAGCATCACCCGGGTAGGCTTTTTTCCAAATATAGGTTCCAGGCACCATCCCAGACCTGCAGTATCCATCTCCCCAAGGGACAGGCTTCCAGAATCCATATAGGTAACAGCTCTCCTGGTGTGCTCCTCACTGTTCAGGCCCAGTGCTTCTCCAATCCCAGTCTTTCCTGTTGGTAATCTAGGATAAATGCCAGGTCCATTACCACCTTCTACAACCATCTGCATTGACGCTACAGAGGCCCAGAACCCGTCCTATCATTTAGTAATATGTTCCCTTAAATTAACCCATTTCTTTTACTTAAATGTTGATTCTAAAAAGGGAAGCCCTTACCTTCAGTGTGGGAGTTCAATGTACCTCATGTGCAGCCACTGCTCACCTGTCAGTGGAGGTTTGTGTGTCACTATGAGGCTGAACAGGTTTCAGTGGAGCTTCCAAACTAAGACAGACTAGGAAGAAAGGCTTGGCAATGTACTTCTGAAAATCAGCCAATGAAAACCCTATGGATCACAACGGTCCCATCTGCAGCCAATCGTGGGGATGGCATAGGGCCGGGCAGTGTTTTGTTCAGTTGTGCATGTGGTCACTGTAGTTGGGGACCAATTCCACGGCAGCTAACAACAACAACAAAATATCAGTAGTTCTCAAATCGACACTGATGGTGCAGGAACCCCTGGGGAAGCTGCTAACGTGCCTGTGGTCACCATTTCCAAGGAGCCCCCAGGTGACGACGGGACCACCGGTCCGAAGACCACCCTTCAACGAGTGAAACCCTCTGACACTTCCAGAAACTGAAGCCCAGTGTGACCTGCGGAACACAGAAGGTAGCTGTAAACAGCGAGACTGTGAAAGCAAAGCAATGCTAAATGGCAGGGACATGTTGCCTGCCAAAGACTCAGAGCACGAGGCCTGTCCTCTTGGGTGCTAAAAGGGGAGATTAGCAAGCACTTACTGGGCATAAAAGACACACTAGTATCTAACTGCTATCCCCTCCTTTAGGCCAGCAGGGGAACTGAATGGGGATTGAACTATTCTTACTATATCATCTAAGGTTATTTAATGCTAGGTCTGGAGTCCCCGGGTGCTGCAAAAGTTAATGCATTTGGCTGCCAACCAAAAGGTTGGCAGGAAAATCCCCCCAGAGGTACCTCAGAAGAAAGGCCTGGCAATCTACTTCCAAAAAAGCATGGTCGAAGCTGACTCCACAGCAACTGGAGGAGAATGCTGGGTCTGGGTCTCATCTGAAATTATTGCAAATGTCTTCCAAAATCACCTGGCTGACCACTCAGGCTCTGGGAGAAGCTGATCTAGCCCAGTCTCCCCAGATAGGAGCTGGGATTCAGAGTACAGAGACATCTCCTCTCATTCCCCACTGGAAGCTGATAAAAACTGTGAGGCTCTCCTATCCTGTCAGCCACTCCAGGACCAGAGGGGGTATTTGTGAGCATTTTGCCTCCTTCAGATCCTGAGTCATCCTGCCCTTTGGTACCAGTTGCTATTGAGTCAATTCCAACTCATGGCGACCCCATGTGTGTCAGAGTAGAACTGTACTCCATAGGGTTTTCAATGGCCGATTTTTCAAAGCAGATAGCCAGGTCTTTCTTTGGAGGTGCTTCTGGGTGGACTCAGACCTCCAACCTTCCAGTTAGCAGCCAAGTGTTTTAACTGTTTGCACCATCCAGGACTCCCTTCTCGTTGATACCGTCTGCACGTTGAACTGGTTTCAGGCTGGATCCTGCCTGCCTGGGAGTCCTGACTGTCCTCACTGTCTGCAGACTCACGCCTTCTCTACGAGCCGCGCCTAGTCACAACATCCTGCTGGAAGGAGGAAGTCGATTTCCAGGTGGCACTCACTTAGCCAGGGGAGGTGCAAATTGTGGTAGGAGACAGGAGAGCATTTTAACACTTGACATTTATGTCCCAAGTTAAATAAACAGAATTGTTCACGATGCCTGAGACTGCAGTTTTCTGCTTTTCAGAGAGAGGACTGGCTGCTGGAAAGAAGACAGCCAAGTTCCTAGAGAGAGGCATGTGGTGGGGTTGGCTGGGACATTTTTGCAGGAATCCCTTGGCCAAATTCCATTTTAGGCAAGAGTAGGGACTGTTGAAGGAGTCCTGGTAGTGTAATGGTTAAGCACTGGGCTGCTAACCAAAAGGTTGGCAGTTCAAACCCACCCAGCTGTTCTGAAGGAGAAAAACCTGGTGATCTGCTCCCATAAAGATTACAGCCTAGAAAACCCTTTGGAGCAGTTCTACTCTGTTGCATGGAGTCGCTATGAGTCAGAATCTACCTGATGGCACACAACAGCAACAACATCAGCTGTTGTATCTGGGTTCAAATCCCAGCTCCTCCATTTGCTCTGTGTGTGTGTATCCATGGGAAAGTTACTTAAGTCCAAGTAACCTCCTTGTCCTTCAATTACCTTATCTATGAAACTTAACTGAAAGATCGGTGAGGATTAAATGAGATAATACCTATAAAGTGCCTTCACGTAAGAAAGGCCTGGTGATCTACTTCTGAAAATCAGCCAACGAAAACCTTATACATCACAACAGAACATTGACTCATTCGCTTTGGACGTCATCAGGAGGGATCAGTCACTGGAGGGGGACATCATGTTTGGTGAAGTAGTGCGCCATTGAGGGTAAGGAAGACCCTCAGTGAGATAGACTGGCACAATAGCCTCAGAGATGGACTTGAACAAGCTGGTGATCGTAAGGACGACGCGGGATGGGGCAACATTTCATTTTGTTATACAAAAGGTCACTGTGAATCAGAGTTGACACAACAGCAGCTATGTATGCCTGCCTGCCTGCCCCGACTGCCCCATCTGCCTGCCTGCCTGCCCGCCTGACTGCCTGCCAGCCTGCCTGCCCCGCCTGCCTGCCTGCCCCACCTGCCCCACCTGCCCCACCTGCCTGCCTGCCTGACTGCCTGCCTGCAGCCTGCCTGCCTGCCTGCCTGCCTGCCTGCCTGCCTGCAGCCTGCCTGCCACCTACCTGCCTAATGGAAGATATTAACAAAGGGGGAAAGCTGGGTGAAAGGTATACAGGAACTCTCTGTAGGTGTAACTTGTCTGTAAATCTAGAAGTATCCCCCAGATTTAAAAAAAAGAAAAAAAACTTACTTTACAAACTGAGGAGGGGAACACAGTCCGTAGCAGATACGTGAACAAGGAAGAGCACACACAAGAGGGGAGATGAAGCCAGCATGGCCACGTCTGGATATCATGGAATTCCAGCGCTGGTAGAGAATCAAGGAGTAGTCAAAAAACTGCCTGAGGCTGTGGTATCCAGAAATTTCTACCTCACTGCTATTTAAAAAAAAAAAACAAAACCTTCAAGTCGATTCTGATGCACAGCGACCCTATAGGACTGAGTAGGACTGAGTAGCCCCATAGCGTTTCCAAGGCTGTGATCTTTACGGAAGCAGACCGCCACAGCTTTCTCCTGTGGAGCCCCTGGTGGGTTCCAACCGCGAACCTTTCAGTTAGCAGCCGAGTGCTTAACCACTGCAACACCAGGGCTCCTTGCTTATTTAAAAGCAGTTGAAAATTAAGAGGGTGCTCCCGTGGTGGTGACTACTAGTAAGGACAGGAAAGGTGGGTACTACTCGCCCCGCATCCACCCCTCGATGGCTGGCAGTCCTGCTGCACTTCTGTCTCCTTGGTCTGTCTGGAGCTCTTTGTTAACTTCCCGCAGGTGAGCGGGCAGCTGAGCCTCTTTCCAAACAGGCGGCAGGCTTTCTCTTCTCTGCCGTGTCCTCCCCTCTCATAATAAGCAGCAGTCTTGCAGTTGTTCCCAGAAGCTGGAGGCTGGTTCCAGGGCCAAAGGTGAGCTTCCAGTCACCTGGTTACCATGGAAATGGAGGCACTGTGATGCTCTCTCCAGAGTGACTTTGCAGGGCCCCGGCACGTGCCTCTCCATTTCAAACTAATCTCCCCCGCACACGCTTCCTGGAGGAGCATTACCAGGGATTACAGGGCACAGCTCTCGGCATGACTACAGAGGGCAGGGAGGGGGTCTTTGCAGAGGCATGTGCATGGCGGCCAGCCTGGAAAAACCCACAGCGAACTTCAGCATTCTCCTACCATACAGACCTTCTCCAGAGTCAGGAGGGCCTTCAGAAGGGCATCAGGAGTAACTGTCAACCATTTCCCAAAGTCTCTGGAGTTTGCAGAAGGTACAATAGTATCAGTTCACACAGCATGGCTGCAGAGAAGCATTGTTTGTTCCAACGACCCCAAACTTTAGTGTCCAAGAAAAGCATCCAAGAGAGACTTGTTCACAAGCAGATTCCTGGACCCTGACATCGGGGATTCGGAGTCCATAGGTCTGGGGTGGGCGACAGGAGTCTGCATTCTGACCCAGCTCCTCTCCAGGTAACACGGGAGGGTCACAGATTACACCTGAGAAGCACAGGGGTAGGAGGAAGAAGCGAAGAATGTGCGCTCCAGCAGGCCTCAATTCTAGCCCCATTCTGCATCCCATTTGTTCTATGAGTTTGGCCAAGACCTCAAAGACCTCAGTAAAAGAATTAGATCGCACTGGAATTTTTCAGTGGTATTTCAAGGACCGAAGAGCCCTGTAGTGCAATGGTTAAGCACTTGGCAGCTAACTGAAAGGTTGGCAGTTAGAATACATGCAGGAGCTCCGTGGGAGAAAGACCTGGCAATCTGCTCTGGTAAAGATTACAGCCTAGAAAACCCTATGGTGCAGTCCTACTCTGTCATATGGGGTTGCTAGGAGCTGGAATCAACTCAGTGACACACAACAACATTCTAAAGAACATTATCCCTTTGCCCTGCCACCCTAAAAAAGGGTTCTAAAGTCATATAGCTTGGGAAGCAATGTTGATTTTATCCATCTCTAGGACACGTAAAGTACTTTAGCATATTAAAGGCTCTGATAAGTCCTGCAGTCAAAGAGCCTTTATAGCCTTATCAAGGCAAGGTTTTCTTAACTTATGTGCCTGCAGAACTTTTTTTTTTTTTTTTCCAGTCATTTGCACTATTTGGTAGTGCTATGTTTAAGTGAAAGATTAGCGGTTCCAACCCACCCAGCAGCTCTGCAGGAGAAAGACCTGTTGATCTGCTTCTATAAATATTATAGCCAAGAAAACCCAATGGGGTGGTTCTACTCTATCATGTGGGGTTGTTATAAGTCAGAGTCCACTCGATGGCACACAGCAACAACAACATTTGTTATTAACAGTTTCCTGGGACACCTCACTCGGCAAACGTCAAGCTAGAAAATAATGACAAATTTAATAGTTAATTTTGGTGGAGTTATTACTATATGTCAAGCACTTGACAGACATCATCTCATTGAATTCTACAACTGCTCTACCCAAAGCAACACAACTAGGAAGTTCAGAAACTGGATTTCAACCCAGCCCTCTGGTGTAGACCTTCAGTTGTGTGAGAAGCTGCTCTGACATTAAGGCCTCCACTTTGGAACTGTCCACAGATAAATCAGCTTGCAGGAGTCAGGAAGGTGAGCAGACTCGGTTTGGAAGAAAGAACAGAGCACATGAAAACAGATTGCAAGGGGGAAACCCACACTCTGAAGTCTGAAGTGTCAAACAACGCTAAACCAAAACTATCAAACAAAGTCCCAACTTCGGCAGCGATCAGCACACGAGGTTTTTCCCTCCCCATCACATTAGCTTTTGAATAATGCAGCAGCCAGGCACTCAGCTCCGTGATGTATTACATTCATGCATTATCAGAACCAGCTGTTGCTCTAACGCTGTGGAAGAAGGATGAAGGGCCCGGGTGATGTATTGCCCCAAAGCGCCGCGATGGAGGAGCAAAGCAGATTCCGCGCTGGATAGTAACGCAGTTAGAAGTCGAGACTGATTTATCAGGGGCATCCCAAGCCAGCGTCAGGAAAGAGGAGTCAGCTCAGGCTACTGGAATTTATCAACATAATTATGTGCCATGATTTATTAAGTAGTAAACAACGAAGGCATCAAAGGCACTTTTTTTATTGTTGTTTTGGCTTGACTTATTAAAAAAGAAGAGAACATAACTTTTTCAGTTTCTACTTTTAAATGATAAATGAAGTTCCTCTCCATAAACCCTTAGAAATAAGGAAGTCCTGAAGGTAAAGGTAAGACGCAGATGGGGCGAATCACCTTTACGTGGGTGTGTTTCTCACTGCGAGGGGAAATGAGACCTTACCAAATGCCTTATGAGTCTCTACCCCTCCTTTTACTGTTCCTATCACCTCGCTCCGCGCAGCCAGTTATCCCCGATGCTGTATCTCACCCTGCTTTCCTATAGCAGAGTTGCTCCTAGCTAAGTGCTCAGCCAAAGGGCCAAAGTCTTTCACTTTCCCAGAAGTGCTCTCATTTTAAGAGAGCACTCTGGAATACCTGATGGAATGAGCGGTGGAGTCTCGGGCATTGAAGATAATGAGGCAGATTCCAAAGCAGAGGATCCTGTCCATCAGTGTTCAAACCATGCCCTCATGATGGTCAGCTACACTGTGTAGTTGTCAGGCTGATTCTGGAACTTGTTTTCCAACTATAGCCTATGGAAGTAATTGCTATTCTATTGGATGCCACTCAGCAACACAATATAATAAAATTAATAAATTCAGACTGGTGTAGTGTGTTGAATGTTGGAAAAGCAAATGGATTATTTTGGAATATCTTAATTCTATCATACCCTGGGTCCTTGAGCACCAGGATTTTTGATGTAGAAGAAAGGAGAGACAAATGTAATATAGATTATTTAAAATCTCCATTCATGCATTATTTGATTGAGAAGTATCAGTACGACCCAAGAGATATTTTATCCTTTTAAGTTGTATGTGAGTGTGTATGTACTTTTCTTTCTTTTTTTTTTTAATTGTACTTCAGGTGAAGGCTTACAGAACAAATAGTTTCTCATGAAACAGCAGTACACATATTGTTTTATAACATTGGTTAACAACCCCACGACATGTCAACCCTCTCCCTTCTCGACCTTTTTTTTTTTTTGGTGAAAATACTCATAGCCAAAGATACACCATTTCAAAAATTTCTATATGCACGATTCAGTGGCATTGACTACGCTCTTCCAGTTGTGCTGCTATTCTCACTTTAGATGAAGGCTTACAGAACAAAATAGTTTCTCATTTAACAGTTACTACAATTGTTGCCCTATGACAATGGTTAACAATCTCACAACACAGCAACACTATCCTTACTCAACCTTGGGTTCCCTGTCACCAGCTTTCCTGTCCCCTTCTGCCTTCTGGCCTTTGTCCCTAGACTGCTGTGCCTCATTAGTCCCATTTGGTTTTTCGGAGCTGTCCACTCCCCAGCTGAACGGTGAACCTCAGAAATGACCTCACCACTGAGCTAAAAGGGTATCTGGGGGCCATACTCTCAGGGTTTCTCCAGCCTCCTTTTGGCCAGTAAATCTGGTCTTTTTTTTTTTTTTTTTTTTTTGGGAGTTAGAATTATGCTCTACATCCTTTTCCAGCTCTGTCCAGAACCCTCTGTTGTGATCCTGGTCAGAGCAGTCACTGGTGGTAGCCGGGCACCATCTAGCTGTACCGGACTCAGTCTGGTGGAGGCCTTGGTAGCTGTGGACAATTAGTCCTTAGGACTAATCTTTTCCCTGTATCCTGTTCTCTTCATTCTCCCTTGCTCGCGAAGGCATGAGACCAGTGGAGTATCTTAGACGGCTGCTCACAGGCTTTTAAGACCCCAGATGCTACTCACCAAGGTAGAATGTAGAGCATTGTCTTTGTAAGCTGTGTCATGCCAATTGAGCCAGATGTTCCCCGAGACCATGGTCCCCACAGCCCTCCGCCCAGCAATTCAGTCCCTCAGGGAGTCTGGATGTGTCTATGGAGCTTCCATGACCTTTCCTTGTACAAATTGTGTGTGCACTTTTCTTGCTTTATCTACTGTAAAAGCCTCGGAATAATTGATAACTCAGTAACAATGACCATCCCTAACTCAGACTGTGGTCTTGAAATACCATTTCTTACTAAAAGAAACCAGAACTTCTTGGAGAAACGACTGATCCCAATACTAGGGCAAGAAATGTATACTATAAGCCTAAAATATCTTATATCAGATAGCAAAGAAGCTACCAAAGACTACCACGGTTACATCAAAGGTACTCGAGAGCCAACTGAATGCTAAATAATGTATACCGTCATTGCTGTTGCCAAGCTCGCCCCCAACTCATGGTGACCCCATGCACAATGGAGCAAATGGCTACCTGGTCCTGTACCACCCCGTGATTGGTTGCAGATCAGACCATTGTGATCCATAGGGTTTACATTGGCTGATTTTCATTAGATCACCAGGCCTTTCTTCCTAGTCCATCTTAGTCTGGGAGCTCTGTTGAAACCTATTCAGCATCATAGCAACACACATGCCTCCACTGACAGACAGGTGGTGGCTGCACATGATCTGCACTGGCCAGGAATCAAACCCAGGTCCCCCGTACAGAAAGCAAGAATTCTGCCACTGAACCATCCCTGCCTCCCATATATAATGTACACATTTTATAAGTAAATCTTCATAGATTGGAGGGTGCTCACTTTTATAACATTTAAGAATTTAAGATTTCAAAAAGCTTGCAGATTTCTAATCTGGTGCAGAGGTTGGCATACCCTTTCTGTAAAAGGGCCAAATAGCAAACACTTTTGGCTTTTCGGGCCAGATGGTCTAGGCTGCAACTACTAAGCTCGGCTGCTGAAGCCTGCATGCAGCCATAGACAATATGTAAATGAGTGGATATGGCTGCGTTCCCACCAAACTTTATTTACAAAAACAGATGGCAGCTAGATTTGGACCAGGGCTACAGTTCACCAACCCTCAGTTCAATGCACAGGAGACAAGAAACCCAATCATCACCATCAGTGTTAAGCTGAAACAATGCACCCTTGGTGGCTGGAGTCAGGACAGAGGTCAGCCTTGGAGGCGAGGGAGTAGTGGCTTGGAGAGCCACGTGCTGGGCTTCTAGGGGCTGGGAGTGGTCCACTTCCTGAGCCGCTCGTGGTTTCGTGAGTGTGTTGGCTTGTGAAAATTAATTGAGCTGCCCACTTATGATCTGGGTGCCTTTTCAATGTATATTAAACTTCAATATGTAATAAATGTCAAAAAGAAAAGGTGTTGGAGAGAAGCACAAAGGATAAGGGGAAGCTGCCAGAGGCTGCAGAGGAGAAAAGCGTAAGAAGCAAGGAAGCCGCTACAGCTCCTCAGCTGAACATCCAGGTGGGCAGCACGCTACATCTTCTGGAGGGTGAATCTCAGCCACCATCTGATTGCAGAGCAGAGATGTGAGCTTAGGGGAGGGCAGGAGGGTGGACGGGGAAAGTCAACGCAGCAACCCGCTCAACTCCCAAAAGAAAGGGCACGGCTCATACACCCACCGCACTTGGTAGTGGCCACCCCATCTATGCCAACAGAAAACATACTTGCTCAGAGGCAGGATCAGCGTCTGTGTCACTCACAGACGAGGCAGGGTTCCCACAAGCAGCAGCCATTTCTTTGGAAGCATTGTGGAAGGCACTGGTGCTGTCATTGAAAATTCTGGGCTCCCTACCCTGTGGTCACATGATGGAATTACATTTCCTTGTTTCTTTTTGGGATGAAGTGGGGTTATGTGTTTAGTTCCAGCCAAGCTGACACATGCTACGTCCAGGCAAATCCTTTAAATGCTAGCGTGTAACCCTCCAGACCACTCCGCGTCTGTCACTTTGTCTAACTGTGGTGGCTTTGTGTTGCTCTGATGCTGGAAATTGTGCCACTGGTACTTCAAATACCAGCAGGGTCACCCATGGGGAACCAGTTTCGGTGGAGCTTCCAGACTAAGACAGACTAGGAAGAAAGGCCTGGTGATCTACTTCTTAAAAGTAGCCAATGAAAAACCCTATGGATCACAACAGAACACTGTCTGACTCACTTGCTTTGGACAGGTCCATAGGAGGGATCAATCTCTAGAAGAGGACATCATTTCTGGTGAAGCAGAGGGCCAGCAAGGCTGAGGGAAACCCTTGGTGAGATGGGTTGTCACAAGAGCCACAACGATGATGGGCTCGAACATGCTGGCAATTGCGAGGATAATGTAGGACCAGGCAACATGTCGTTCTGTTGTACACAAGGTTGACACGAGCTGGAGTGAACTCGACAGCAGCTATCTATCTACCTAACCCTTCAGAGCTCTCTTCTTCCCCTAACTAGTGGCTGGCAATGCTGGGGTGACAGATGCTCTGTCACCATGGATCAGCCCCACTACCAACCCGCAATAGACATGTAATGTGAACATGAACTAAATCTTTTCTTTATTCAGCTATTCAGATGTTGGGTTGGTTTGGTCTGGCAGCATTACCTAACCTATACTAATACGGGCATCCAAATTGTGCTTGGATCGACATATACAGGTAGTCCCTGAGTTATGAATGCGATCCTTTCCGACAGCTCCATTGTAAGTCAGTTCTGATGTAAGTCCAATACCTCATTATTATTATTATTTTAGTTTTCATTATTATTGCCTTTTATTATCAGTATCTTTACAAATCCAATCTGTATTTGTCATTGGGGGTTGGAAACATTACATATAAACTTTCAGATACGTACTGTAACATTGTACGTAGTACATATTACTAACAACAAGATGTACAAAAGTAAAAAGGACAGCTGTAAGTGCAGTTTGTTGTAACTGGAACTCAGATACATCACAAGTCAGGGACAACCTGTAGATTCTCAAGAGAATATCTTTTTAAATCCGTGCTGTATCTCATACATGTAAAAATACACTTTCAGATGTCAAATGGCATACATTGCAATTAGCAATGCATAATGCAATTGCAAATGAATGAAACCTCATTCTTTCTTATCAAGTTAATACTTTCTAAATTCAGAACCGGAGTGGAGGTAATTACTTCCCAAATGTTAGAAAACCATAGTGAGCTCGGTTCTCTGGCTGGAGTCCCAAAGACAAGCTCTGTCAGATAAAAGGGATTTCTTTCTCTCAAAGGAACAGACTCACCATTATCTCTAGCAATGAAACCCCTCACTTTTCATGGGCTGGGTTCGGGGCTACAGAGAAGGGAAGCCAGAGACTGAGAAACAGGACATGCCCTCAATGACCACTTTTGTTATTATTACCATTAATAATAGCGGTCACCATCTGTTAAGAAGCCTTGCTGCCTGCAATGGCTAAGCACTCAGCAGCTAACCGAAAGGTTGGGTGGTTTGAACCCACCCAGTGTTTCCCCAGGAGAAAGACCTGGAGATCTGCTTCCATAAAGATGACAGCCAAGAAAACCTTGTAAGGCAGTCCTACAATGTCACTTGGGGTTGCTATAAGTCCAAATTGACTCGAGGGCACCTAACAACAACAACAACACCTACTATCTGTTAGCCACTATTCTGGGTGCTTTATATACAGTAATGACCATTTTTTCAGCATATGACAAGGTCCCTGGCTAGCGCAAACGGTTTGCACTTGACTACTGACATAAAGGTTGGTGGTTTGAACCCACTCAGTGGCGCTGCATTAAAAAAAAACGCCTGGTAATCTTTTTCCATAAAGATTACAGTTGAGAAAATCCTATGGAGCAGTCTTACTCTGTAAAGCATGAGGTCGCTGAGAGTCAGAATCGACTGGACAGCAAAGAGTTTGGTATTTTTGTTTGGTTTTGTTTTCAGTGAATGAATGAGTCAGTGAGGTAGGATTTGATAAGGGTATTAAGGAAACACGGGTTTAGGCCAGAGGAGACAAAAGGGTGAAGGCATCCTAGTCAGAGGGGATGACGTGAATACAAGGAAGAGGTGGGGATACACAAGCCATATAATGAGGAAGCTGGTAGGTATTTTTGGCAGGAAATGGAATTGAGACAATCTTATAGATAAAGAGGATCCATGGACGTTTTCTGATCAAGGGACTGGCATGACAAAGAAAACTGTCCGGGAGGCAGCACAAGGTAAGAATTAGAGCAGACAGTGGCGGCAGCCAGGGGGACAAGTTAGGGAATTACGGCAACAGCTCAGTATTGATGGAACACGGACCGTGCCGAAGACACAGACAGGTTCACAAATACTGGGGGTGGCTTTCTCGGCCCCTCTGGCTTCTGGCCATCTTGGGATGGGGCTTCGACCTCAATTTCAATTCCACATTCTGTTTAGTGGGCTTATGGGCAACATTTTGTCAACAGTCTATCAACACCGTTGATTTTCGTGTTCCAGGAAATACGGTGCTGTTGGGAAGAAGAGCCTCTTGGCTTCATTTCTGCATAAAAGGCTCTGATTAAGTCAAAGGGATGTTTGGCTTTTCAACACATCAGTGCAGAGAAACAGTGACAGAATGATGGAGGAGGTGGGGGGGGAGCTCGGTGACGTTGAAAACTCTTTCAGGAAACCAGGCCGCTTCTTAACTCTCCAGGCGCTTCATGAGGAGCTAGAAAATTCCAAGACATGACTGATTTTCTTAGGATGCTGCTCCATGAAGCATTTGTTCATTCTTCATGAGCCCACGGGCCAAATGGAGACATTGTTCAGAAATAGCTAAATCTTTCCCCAAATTGGCATTGCTCGGTCCACTCTTCATCCTGGAAATGCTGTCTTCCTCCACAACTTCTGGAAATCTCTGCTAGGAGGCAAAGAGGCTGCCGCAGGTGAACGAAGGAAGCGTTACACTTGGCCACTGCAGCGCGGTCAAGCTCGGGGTTGCAGACTTTAAATAACCGCTCGTGGTGCACATGATCGGAGACTTGCCGAGAGCTAAGGGGTGATCACTGAATGCTCTGCTGACTTATGAGTCCTCATTACGTTTCTCTGAGCAGAAAAACTCTGCTTAGAACCACAAAACAATGACCTTGCTGGCCTGGCCCCTTTGAAGGTCATAAACCACTTTAATTAAGAATAGCTTTAATAATGGAGGACTCAGACACCACACAAGGACACCGCGGGCATCTCAGGAATTAGGATGAAGAGTCTCCCTGTTGTGTACCTTCCTGAGATCGTTTTCTGCTGAGTTAAATGTTCCTTTCCCAGCAGTGCCCAGCGGCCGTGGGGAACGAGGAGCTGGTTTCCACCTGCTCCCGCATCGTGTCCCTGCCCCCACCTGGCCTGAGTTAGAACAGAGGATGCTCCACCAGGCTCTACCTGTCCCAGGTAGCCCCTTCCTTCCACTAGACCGTGGCCAGCCAGGTGTGGTAAAGTATTTCTCAAACGGAGATGTTGAATCAAAAATGCAGAGTCCTAAGGTATATACAGGGGGTAGTGGTGGCTCGGTGGTAGAATTCTCACCTTCCGTGCAGGAGACCCGGGTTTTATTCCCAGTCAATGCACCTCATTCACAGCCACCACCTAACTGACACCGAATGACTCAAGTTTGGGAACAATCATGGAAGTCCCATCCCCTCTTCCAAAGTTAAATTAACTCTAAGATGTCAAAGCCAGTAAGTGCACACCTTCTCCGAGCTCAGAAGAACCAGGTATTCAGCCAATTAGTAAATCAATTTCCACGACTCTCTCTCTCCCTCACACATACACTCACACACACACCCCTTCCAATCCCTGACAATCTGCTGATCACAAAGCCTTACCTACCCTTTATCTATGCCAGTACAAGGCAGTGGTGGCTCCGTGGTAGAGTGTTCTTGCCTTCCATGTGGGATTGCTGTTGCTGTCAGATGCCGTCGAGTCCGTTCTGACTCATAGTGACCCCACGTACAACAGAATGAAACCCTGCCCAGTCCTGCGCCATCCTCACAGTCATCGCTATGGTTGAGCCCGTTGTTCCAGCCACTGTGCCCATCTATCTCGTTGAGGGTCTTCCTTTTTTTTGCTGACCCTCTGTGGGATACTCAGGTTTAATTCCCGGCCAACGCACCTCGTGTGCAGCCACCACCCATCTGAAAACGGAGGCTTGCTATGATGCTTAGCAGGTTTCAGCAGAGCTTCTAGACTAAGACAGATTAGGAAGAAAGGTCTTGTGATCTACTTAGGAACATCAGCCAGTGAGAACCCTATGAGTCACAATGGTCCCGTCTGAAACTGACGAGAGGGACGGGGCAGGACTAGGCGGCATTTCATTCCATTGTGCATGGGGCTACCATGAGTCGGGGCCAGCTTGAAGTAGACAACAACAAAGGTATATATGCTAGGGAAGGGATAGGGTGGCCCGAGTTAGCAAATAAAAATACAGTTTTCCCAGTTAACTTTGAATTTCAGATGAACAATAAATTTTCAGTGTAAGTATACTTACACTAAAAAAGTTGTCATTATCTGAAGTTCAAATTTAACTGGGCATTTTGTATTTCATTTGCGCCACCCAAGAGCTCCTTGTATATGTGTACATGCATAATTTTAATATAATAGAAGAATTTGTGTATATTTTTTAATGAAGTGTTCCGAGCCCCTCCCCTTCCTGATACAGATTCTGTGGGTCTGAGTGAGGCCCCCAAATCTTCCATCTTAATAAACTGATGTAGGTAGTGCCTGGACCACACCTTGAGATGGACTGATGGACAGTAATCCCCACTCGAAGTGAGAAGACTCAAGCTAAAGGCCCAGGTTTACCAGGATCCATGCAGCTTTGGGTAAGGCACTTGCTCTCTGTGATCTGTAGGATGATGTTCATCCTACACAAGACCTGGACCCCTTCTCTCTTGGTGCCAGACTCAATACCCACCAGCAGTGCCAAAGCCTTCCTCAGAGCTAAAGCTCATCTGGCCAAGCTTTGCTGGCTCAACTTATCATGTGAGAGGCTCCTTCCTCCTTTATCCTGCAAATAGAGGCTGTGTTCTAACAGCACATCTTGAAAAAATGGGCCTCATGTGTGGCTAACACTCCATAAACTAATGCCTCCTTTGTTGTGAGACCAGAAGTACTGGATGGCACCTGGCTACTATTATGGAACATTTTGATCAAAAGTTCTGTAGAAAAATCCCGATCAAAAGGAGGAAAAATGCAGAACAGAATTTAAAATTCTCATGGAATCCAGAATTACTGGAGCCACGGAGGCTGGATGAACCCCCAAAACTATTACCCTGAGATAATCTTTAAACCTTAAACTAAAAATATCCCCAGAAATTTTCTGAAAACCAAACAACAGGTTAGCTTAATTAGTAAAGAATGTCTGCCTTGAGCATTGTGCTCTTTTAAAGAACTATCTATATGGGATCATATTGACAACAGCAACTTGAAAGTTTAGATAGAAAGCTTGGGGGAGGCCGTGAGTTTATGTTAATGGGGGAAGAACAACTTGGAAAAGGAGGGTGAGAATGGTTGCAGAAATTTGAAGAATTTAATCAGTGTAACTGAATTGTACATGTAGAAATTGTTGAGTTGGTGTCTGTTTTGCTGTGTATATTTTCAACAACAATAAACAATGGGTCTCCCCCAGCCCACCAGTACCCTCCCCCCATTACCCTTGATACCTGTCACTCCTGAGCAGCAGGGATTCCTGCCAAAGAGATTCAGCATGAAAATGTATGAACATATGTCCTCAGCTTCACGGTCAAAGGGGATCCAATCAAGAATCCGATGGTGCATTTGCAAATTAAAAACCCGTACCAGAACGAGCAGAGGCATTCAAACTAATAATTACAGAAACTCCCATTAAGGGTGGCATGGTAATTACAAAAGGTGCTTTTGGCAAATTTAAAAGGCAACTTGGGTTTCCATTTCCTTCGTGGAGAAGGCAATATGCATATGCACCCCACGTTGGCAGGTGGAGAACGCCCCTTAGACGTACTCCTGGATAGAGCAAAAGAATATAGAAACCCCAATACCTACTCTCCGCGACACGGTGGCAAAAACTTGTATGGAGAAGAAAAATGGTGACAGTAACAATAAAAAGAGCTGAAATCACAACGTACAACACGCTCTTGGCCGAGGTCTGTTTTCTGACTTCGGCTTGTACCAGCCTCCTCCTTGACCCCTCTGCTCCTGCCTCACTGGCCTTCCTTCTGCTTCAAGAACAAGCCATGCTAATTCCTGCCTCAGGCCCTTTGTACATGCTGTTCCTCCCACTGTTTGCACCACCCAGGGACTCCTTTGTAACCCTAAAAAACAACAACAAAAAAACGCATTGCCGTCGAGTCAATTCCGACGCATAGCGACCTATAGTAAGTCAATGGCAACGGGTTTGTAACCCTAGGAGTTATTTAATCTCTCTCAGCCTCAGTTTCTCCTCAAGTCAGACTAAGCTCTTAATCGGAAAGCCTGTTGCATGCCTGGAGCTCAGCGAATGTTATCATCATTATCTCTGGGGGAAGCACTGGCCCTGTCAATTCAGCTGTGGTCAAATTCCGTTCCTCCAACCACACTTGGCCACTGTAAGCATAGTCACCTTCATTCTAACCCACCCCTGATGCCCCAAGAGCTGACAACCCCAGACATCACATCAGGCCACATGTGGGTCCTCATCCCTGCTGGCCGAAAGCCAAGCCAAGATCCCGGAAGGGCCAGGCAGCCTTTTTACCTGAGTTCTTCACTTCCTGATGCCCCTGAACCTGGTTGGTTCTGCAACAACTTACTCCACACTGACCAGAAACATCTCAGCCACCACCGTGGACTGCTCACCAGGGACCCCATGGCAGCCAGTCCACAGCTCGAGTCTCCCTCCAAAAGAATCGCAGGGAGGGAGGGAGGTGAGGACAGCATTGTCTCGAGGACTTTTTGAGGGGACAGTGTCGGGGAAAGAAGATGATCTTCTCTTCCATCTAACTTTACATATGTCGGAGCTGAGATGAGGCTCACACAGCTCCTGAGGGATTTGAATCCAGACCTCGCTGGGTGTAAAGTCTGCTTTCTCCACTGAGAAATGCCGTTAAGGGATATGAACCAGCTTTAAACTGGTTCTTTCCAGTTCAAACCCCTGCTGAGAATCTGCATTTCTAACAAGTTGCTGCTGGTTAGGGACCAATTCTGAGAACCATTAAAAAAAAAAAACCCAAAACCAAACCTGTTGCCATCAAGTCGATTCTGACTCATAGCGACCCTATAGGCCAGAGTAGAACTGCCCCGTAGGGTTTCCACCATAACAAAGACATCCCATTCCCAAATGGGATTAGAATCACAGGTATGCTGTTGTTGCTAGGTGCCGTCAAGTTGGTTCCAACTCATAGCAACCCTGTGTACAACAGAACGAAACCCTGCCCAGCCCTGCGCCACGCTCACAATCATTGTTCTGCTTGAGCCTATTGTTGTAGCCACTGTGCAGGTCCATCTCACTGAGGGTCTTCCTCTTTTTTGCTGACCCTCTACTTTATCAAGCATGATGTCCTTCTCCAGGGACTGGTCCCTCCTGATAACATGTCCAAAGTACATGAGACGAAGTCGCACCCTCCTTGCTTCTAAGGAGCATTCTGGCTGTACGCATTCACAGGCATGGGGGTTAAGATTTACAACACGTATTTTGGGCGGACACAATTCAACCCATAACAGCATGTTTAGCTGCATTTCACAGCTTCCCCACTTCTCTGGGAGGTAGGGATTCACACACACGCTTCCCTTGCAGCTTCCTGGACTCAGTTCCCCACACTGGGCCGCAATCCTCACATGCCACATTCCCCACCTCCATATTGCTGTGATGCTGCTAAGCCATTTGGTCCATTTCCCTTTCTGGCAAAGGAAGGGAAAAAAAAGTAAGGCTCTCAAAAATTACTAGGTAATGGTATCACTTTAAAAAGCTACACAATATTTTAACAGCATGACGCCACTTAGCTGTGGTTTAATAAAATGTAGAAAGCTCAGAGCCGGGGAAGCTGTGGCGGCATTAGGTGGGGGCTAACAAACAGCACTCGAAACTCACATCAGGAAAATTACTTTTTCTTCAAATGGAAACTTTTCAATTGCTTTCAAATAGCTGGAGCTGATAGAAATAATTTCCTTAGCACGTTTGCATATGGTGCCTGCGTCTTCTCCGCAAGGTGCCGGGAGCTTCATTAATAAAGATTGTTGCAGTGTTCTGATGTTGCCAGGCACTTGTTATTTAGAAAAGGCACCAAACCAAGTCAAAGGGAGTCAGTTGATTACCAAATACAATTCCTGTTTGGTGTCCCTGAGGCAAACTGAAGCTGATAGGGGAATGTGTATGTGTTTGTTCATGTAAGGGACCGAGCATGGACAGTGCTGACATTTCAGCCTGATCCTTCAGCCATTTCTAGAAGCTCTTTGGGATCAAAGGAGCCCTAGTGGTATAAGAGGTTTGCAATAATCTGCTAACCTAAAGGTTGGTGGTTCAAACCAACCCAGTGGTGCTGTGGAAGAAAGGCCTGGCAATCTGCTTCCATACAAGATTACAGCCCTACGCGGCAGTTCTACTGTCACATGGGGTCGCCATGGGTTGGAATTGACTCAACAGCAGCAGGTTTGATATTTTTTGGTTTTTCTTTGGGATCATAGAACTGTCAAGGTTCCATCTCCTCCATTTCCTGATGGACAAACTGATATTTAGGGAGGGAAGTGACTTAATCTACAATCACAGAAAACTAGAGGTTGCCTCAGGAGGCCAAGCTATTGCTTTGGGTCTGTTGTTCCTGCTAGCTGCTGAGTCAGCACCAACTCATGGCCACCCCATACACCAGGGAATGAAACGCTGCCCGGTCCTTCCTCACCATCCCCATGACCTGTTGTGGATCAGACTGTTGTGATCCACAGGTGCAGTGCAATTGATTACTTTTGTGTGGCCTTTCCAGCCATGGTCTTGTAACTCCCACCCAGGTGACTGTGTGATAGGGTAATTGTGGCCCACCAAGGGGATTGGTCAGTTTTGCCTTAAAAGAGAGCCAATTCCTGAGCAGAGAGGGAGAGCCCACCAAGGAAGGAGAGACCTGCAGGAAACGGTACAGAGGGCTTCCCGGTCCTTGGAGTGAGAAAGCTGAGTCCCTTTGAGCAGAGACTGAGGGCCAAGGAGAAGCTACACCCAACCCACGAATTTGGGACTTGACAGCCTCCACAACCATGTGAACCATTTCCTTTATACAGTTCACGAGTTCTGTGAGACTTTGCAGTGAATTAGGGACAGGACGGAGAGCACTGAGGGGAGAGGGAGTAGTTGATGTTAGAGATGATGGAGTGGTACAGCCGCTTGGAAAAGTTGGGCATTTGGGACATCTTTAACCTCCATCTCATGGGAACCAGCTTTGTGCTAATCCTTATAAAAGAAATTATTCATTTAACAGGTTTTTCATGGGCTGATTTTCAAAAGTAGATTGCCAGGCCTTTCTTCCTTGTCTGTCTCAGTCTAGCAGACATTATTTTGTAACACACATGGGGAGCCTGACTTTGATGTTTCTCCTTCGGGGCCTTCCAGGCTATGTTAGTTTCCTAGGTCTGCCATAACAAGGTATCACAGAGTAAGTGGCTTACAAGGACAGAAATTTATTAGTCTTGCAGTCATGGAGGCTAGAAGTCCAAATCAACGTGCCAGCCAGGCCGTGCTCCCTCTGAAATCTCTGGGGGAAGACCCTTCCTTGTCTCTCCCAGCTCCTGATAGCGCGGGGCATTCCTTGGCTTGTAGGTCCATCTTCACATGCCTGTCTTCCCTCTATGTCTCTGCGCCTCTTCTCCTGCGCAAGAGGTCACCACTCAGATGAGACTAGGACCCGCCCTACTCCAGCATGACCTCATGTGAGCTTAACTGATAACATTTTCAAATACCCTATCTCCAAACAAGGTCATGTTCACAGGTACGGGGTTCAAGGGGGGTGGGTCAGGCTTCAACATTTCTCTTTTAGGGGGACACTATTCGATCTATAACACTGCCCTGGAATGCTAGGAAGAAGAAGGCATAGAAAAGAGGGCAAAAAAGAAACCACAGTGCCTTTTATGATCTAGCCTTGGAAGCCACGCCCCCTCACTTCCTCCATAGCCATTGGGTAGAGAGAGTCAGTAAGTCCAGTTCAGACTAAGGGAGGGGAGTTAGGCTCCATCTCGTGAAGGGAGGAGTGTTAAAGACCTTGTGCATGCGTGTTAAGACCTCCACGGTAAGGGATACAGCCTCACACAGAGGATTAAAGGTTTAAGTTAGCTTCTCCACAGAGCCCCAGCCACATCCAAACACACAGATACGGAGATCCCAAATGTAGGGAGACACAGTTCCCGGGTGCAGGTGTGGTCGGCATCTGGACCACATGAGTGGGCATCAGGGTCATGCAGGCTTGGGTTGGAATCCCCACTTGAGAGTCTCTTCACTGTGTGACCAGTGTCAGGCTACTCACTCTCTCTGAGCTTCAGCTTCCTTATTCATGAGATGGGCCAGAATGCCATCTTCCTCATAGGATGATTGACCCAGAGGGGCTCTTTCCTATTCCACCCCGCACCCCCATCCCATTTTCCACACTGGTTACAGTCGTCTGTGATCACTGAGGAGAGAGGAAACATCATGAAATACGGGAAGGATGAGCATCCTGGAATACCTATGGAGAGCCCGTCGCCAGCTGTGTAACCTTAGACAAGTCATTCCTCTTTTGGAGCTGTAGTTTTCTCCTATATTGAATTTGTCTGCACTAAATTGTCCCCAAGGCCTCATTTAGCTTAATATCAGACACGGAGTTTTGCAGGCACGCTCTGTGAACACTGCCTCTAAGCCTCAGAACAACCCTGTGGGGCAGGTAGGAGGTCACTGAGGCACAGGGAGGTGGAGAGACTTTCCCAAGTTAGCCCACCTGAGACTCAGTCAAGACGTGCCAGCCTGGATCCAGACCAGCAGGGATATGAAGATGCTAAGCGTGAGGTTTATGGAATTTTAATGACAGCTCACTTTGGGAAATTAGGATTCTTTAAAAATTCCAATCAGGGCTCTCAGAAGGGCACCAAAAGGCTCCTCCAGGAAGCAATTAAAGGGCCTGCTCAGAGTGGGAACATGCGTGGTAAATCAGCATTTCAGCAGAGGGGACTCCATGCCAGGAGTTAGAAGGGGAAATGAGATCATCAAGTGGATGGAAGGAGAAATGAACTCTTTGTTAAGGCTATAGTTGGTGGGCTGGCGTGAACAGGACTTAGGCCAGAGGCTGAGCTGTGTAACATTTGGCTGGTGACCAGGGTAGGAGGGCTGGATCCATCCCTGCCTTTACACATTCAGCAGTACATTGAAGGGGCTATGGGTGTTCCATCACCTATTTGTCAGTGTGCTGTACTGTGGTGGCTGGCGTGTTGCTCTGAGGCTGGAAGCTATGCCACCAGTATTTCAAATGCCAGCAGGGTCACCCATGGTGGAGAGGTTTCAGCAGAGCTTCTAAACCAAGACAGACTAGGAAGAAAGACCTGGTGATCCACTTGTGAAAATTAGCCAGTGAGAACTCTATGAATCAAAACAAAATACTGACGGGCAGAGTGCTGGAAGATAAGCTCCCTAGGTTGGAAGGCACTCAAAATACATAGCGGCTGCAACAGTGGCCTTGAGCAGACCAGCGATCATGAAGATGGCACAAGACTGGGCAACGTTTCCGTCTGTGTACACTGGGTAGCCATGAGTCAGAGCCAACTCAAACGCAACTAATAAGTAAAATCCATGATCTTCACAATCACAAGGATTACGAATGGCATTACATGAGGAGGGTGGGAAATCTTGAGGGATCATCTTAGAATTCTGCCTGCTTTAAAGAGGGCCCCCAAATTGTATTAAGCTTCAGGCCCCACAAAACTTGGATCTCTCTCTGCCTGACTCCTTGGTCCTGGACACGCTCACTTGGTCCATCTTAACTGGTCTTGGGTCTTCAATCTCTTTTCAAACTCAGTTGCTCAGTAATTTACCAGGCTCTTCCTCCCCACATGCCTACATATCAAGTCAAATCGGAGTTGGGTATGCAAGGTTATGGTGGTCATCTATTGCTTTTCTGCCCGGCATCCACTCCCCTTCTTCTATCAACAGCACCCCATTTCCTTCTGTCAAACTATTCTCCCACGTCCATCCCCTGTGGTTCGGGCAGGGCTTCATCTCCAGCAAACGAGGAGGGGCGATTGATGCTAATCTGGTCGATTCAAGCCTCCCTTTCCTCTTGACCTCAATGCTTGGTATCAGGATAGTTAAATGATCTAAGGTGACCCAATGGGAGTCAATCTGGGGACACTGGTGGAAGCTACCAGAAAGGAGCCCTTTTTTTGTTTCCACTGAGGCTGTGAGCAGTAAGAACAAGCCTGGAACTGAAGGGGCACCCACCTGGAACCTAATAATGAAGTCAATCTAGAAGAGTCATCCTGAGAGCAGAGAGAGCTGTCATCCAACTGATTCTGACTCATGGCGACCCCATGTGTTTCAGAGTAGAACTGTGCTCCATAGAATTTGCAAGGGCTGATTTTTCAGAAGTGGATTGCCAGGCCTCCTTTCTTCCGAGGCGCCTCTGGGTGGGTTCGAACTGCCAACCTTTAGGTTAGTAGCTAAGTTCTTAAATGTTTGTGCCCCCACCCCCGGGGACTCTGAGAGAGATAGGTCCTAATGACATCATCTGCCCCTTTTAAACCTACTGAGTGTGACACTAGACTATCCTTGGGCAAATTAAGGTATTATTCATTTATTCATTCCTCTTTCTTTCAAGCCATTGCTGTTGAGTTCCTGTCACTTGCAAATATAATATTAGCAGATGCCCCACAGCTGGCCTCTAGCCCATGTAGTCTACTTCCCTCATGGACAACAGCCACCGCCAGCCATTTCACAGCCAGACTTAAACGCCCACCATTCCCCATGCTTTATCTTGACCCATGACACTCACACTGCCTGACCTGCCCTTCTTTCTCTCTCTCTCCCCATCCGCTCAAATGACACCTGTTTTGAGGTCTTTCCCACCCTCCCCTGGCCCCAGGTAAGAAAGGATTTCTGGACTCTCAGAAGACCTTGTGTGTACCTGTCTCCCTTCTGTACTGCCTAACCCTCTGACTAGCTCAGTCCTGCTCACATCCCACCTCCGTCTGTGCACACAGTAAGTGTCCATTATATGTGTGCATGGGGGCGGGGTGGGGGAGTCATCGATCATGATTCCCATTTGAAGATTCATCTATATTTTTAGCCACTAAATTATCATATTATCATCAATATAGTTATCGATATTAATAATAAAACTAACTAAAAATGATCAAACAGCTTCGCCTTGCACAGTGGAAAGAGGTGATTTAAACAGATCACCCCTTTAATCTGCAAAACAACCCTCTCAGCCAGGTGCTGATAGGATGCTGTTTTACAGGTGAGGAGACTGAGTCCCGGAGAGGTCAGATGAGTGCGCAAGGCCACACAGCTGGAAAATGAGGGAGACTGATTAGAACCCAGTTCTCATTCCAGAACCATTGCTCTTAGCCTCTACATGTTGTTGTTAGCAGCCGTGAAGTTGGCCTCCGATTCCTGGAAGCTCCATGCACAACAATGCCTCCATGATCAGTTGGGGATGGGATCATAGTGACTGATCCATAGGGTCTTCACTGGCTGATTTTTGGAAGTAGATCGCCAGGCCTTTCTTCCTAGTCTGTCTTAGTCTGGGAGCGCCACTGAAACCTGTTCGGCATCACAGCAACACGCAAGCCTCCACTGACAGACGGGTGGTGGCTACTCATGGGGTGCATTGGCTGGGAATCAAACCCAGGTCTCCCACATGGAAGGCGAGAATTCTACCACAGAACCACCATTGCCCCACTTAGCCACTACGTATACAAAACTTAAAAAGGAAGTAAGACAGAGACTGAATTTGAATGACAGCCTGAGCGTGAACTTGAACTCGCTGGGGACACCTGTGCAGTCCATCTCAGAGGCCCCTTAGCACAGTGGCCAGAGGAGCCTGGGGGAGGGGTGAGGACTACCAGGAGGAGGCAGCGCCCTTCCCCCACCAGGCCCCAGAAGGCTGTGCCTGGGTCCAAACAACATCATGCTATAAATCTCCATTTTCAATCACCCAAGCCAGTTTGCCTGGACTGTGTGTTTAAACAGAATTTTCTTTCTCTCCTTTTTTTTTAAATTGGAACGAAGCTTTAAACACTTTGAAAGTGGCCTCGGGGACCAGCTCACAGCGTGATCTGCACCCCCTCCTTTTGAGGCAGGCAGCCCTGCAGCCGCATTGCAAGCTCTGTTTTCAATGACAAAAGCTTGTTTGAACATGGGCTGTCACAGAGGCTGTTCAAACAGGCTTTTGTAATTGAAAAGGAGGGAAAACAAAAGATTTCTAACCTTCCAGAGCCCTGGTGGGAAGGAGCTGGTCAGACCACTGTGGGACCAAAATGGCTGCCCAAGGTGTGGTGAGTGGGGCCAGCCAAGGAGGCACCTCCAGGCTGTCTGATTCCCTAAATGCCAGGTCGCACTGAAGCACGCTGGAGGAGGGCCAGCCAGACCATTGTTCAATGTTCTGGTGTAAGAGTTGGACAGCTGGCATCTAACAAAACCCAAACCCATTGCCTTGGAGTTGATAGTGACTCATACTGAGCAGAAATGCCCCATAAGGTTTTCTAGGCCATAATCTTTAGGGAAGCAGACTGCTATGTCTTTCTCCCACGGAGCAGCTGGTGGATTCAAATCACCGACCTTTCAGTTAGCAGTCAAGTGCTTAACCACTGCACCACCAGGGCTCCTTGGCATCTAATAGCTGAGAGCAAATTGAGGGGCACCCTCAGTGTGTTGAACTGTGGTGACTTTTGTGTTGCTGTGATGCTGGAAGCTATGCCACTGGTATTTCAAATACCAGCAGGGTCACCCATCAAGAACAGGTTTCAATGGAGCTTCCACACTAAGACAGACTAGGAAGAGAGGCCTGGTGATCTTCCAAAAATTAGCCAATGAAAACCCTATGCCTCACAGCAGAATACTGTCTGATACCGTTTGGAAGATGAGCCTTCTAGGTTGGAAAGCACTCAAAATACACAGCGGCTGCAACAACAGGCCCGAGCATATCAAGGATCATGAAGATGGCGCAGGACTGGGCAACGTTTCTTTCTATTGTACATGGGATCACCATGAGTCAGAGCCGAATTGATGGCAACTAACAACAGCAGCAAAGTTTTCCCACCAGTGGTCCCTAAGACGTGTTAGATGATAGAGGAGATCATTTTAGAATATACATTGATGAGTCCTTAAAAACCACTGGAGTCTAGAGCAAGAAAGTCACTTCATTTTCAATTTTCTTTCCGTATTTTGGATTTCAAGCAAAAAAAAAAAAAAAAACATCTGTTTGCTGCTGATATATTTTCAACTCCTAACACCTTCTAATTTCCCTTTTTAACAAAGACAGGGCAATTCTAACACTTGGGGCCCTTTAGGTGTCTGGTTAGAATTTAGTAACATTGTTTTGCTTTTATTGTATTTATAATTATCTTCTATTTAAGGTGAATGATACTGGCTTCCTATGTAAATAAATCTTAATTAAAATTAAATCAATTAAAAATACTAAGTGCTTAATAGAGTTAGAGTATGGAAATAAAGCAAAACATCATGTTGGCGCATGGATTGCAAAAATATTTAAAGAGGTTTTGGGAATGTCAACTAGAAATGACCATGACCAGTTGAAAACAGCCCCAGAAGGTTCCACTGTAATCCTTACTTAACTGGTATTTTCCACACCCACTTTCTCTTGGGACTTCAGCGCAGTAAAGCCAAGAACGCTTGCACCTATTATAAACGAAAGAAAGGACACATCGCTCAATAACGATTTTGCTCCCATTTCAAAAGAATATGCCTTTGCTTAATTAAATGACAACTTTCCATTCCTATTTTATTCCTTTTTCCCCAACTAACTTCCTCATAGCGTCTTCTAAAAGGGGACCGCTATCACTGTCAAGTGGAGCTGTGGTGGTGCAAACAGTTAAGCGCTCAACCGCGAACCGAAAGGTCAGCAGGTTGAACCCACGCAGCAGCTCCGCGAGAGGAAGACCTGGCGATCTGCTTCCATAAAGATTACAGCCTGAAAACCCTGTGGGGCAGCTCTACTCTGTCACATGGGGCCACTATGAGTGGGAATCGATTGGATGGCATCCAACAACATCTTTCTCAAACTGAAATTGCTGATATCTCCTCTTGAGTATCAGGCAGGCAGGAAGATTTTCTTTTAATAATAGAAAATAATAATAATTTTATTTTAAAAATAAAAAATTTAACAAAGGTTTAATTAATTTATTAATTATTTTTTATTTAAATTAAATCTTTGTTAAATTTTTTATAACTTGACTCCAGAATCTATCATTTAACAGGAAAAATCAAGTTTGGGGACAATGGCACAGTGGTTAAGAATAGGATGATAGAGCGACTGTGTAGATTTGGATCCCAACTCTACCACCAACTAGCTCGCTTGAACAGTATAAACCTCAGGGCCTCTTCTGTAAAATGCAACTAACAAAAATACCTGACTGAAGAGGCTGCTCTGAGGATTTGTATAAGACAAGCAATCACTTGATAACTGTTCTCTATTAGTGGTGTTAAAAATCAGATTACCATTTAGCTTAATGTCTCTCCAACTAAAGTAACGTATGGATTCCATTTAAAGGAAAAGCACTTCTCATGAAACCTTAACCTGTTGCTGTCGAGTCGATTCCGACTCATAGCGACCCAACAGGACAGAGAAGAACTGCCCCGTAGAGTTTCCAAGGAGCAGCTGATGGATTTGAAGTGTCAACCTTTTGGTTAGCAGCTGTAGCTCTTAACCACTATGCCACCAGGTTTTCCCATGAAACCTTAGTGTGGGCTAAAATTCTTGCAGACCCCAAATGTGTGGCTGAGGACCCCATCTGAAAGCCATGGATCCAGGCACTGAAAAAAATAAACTGAGGTTCAGGCAATTTGTCCAAGGTCACACAACGAGCTATTGAAGCAGAGACAATCCTTGTCTCTTTGTCTAGAGGTCTGATGAAATTCCCACAGTGCCTAGCAAAGAATACACCCAATATATGTTTGATGAAAAAATTCAGTCAGCCAGTCAGTCAACGTACAACTATTATGCTTGTTACTAGCTGCCAGTAAGGAGTCCTGGCGGCACAGTGGTTAAGAGCTTGGCTACTAACCAGGAGGTCAGCAGTTTGAATCCACCAGCCACTCCTTGGAAACCCTACAGGGCAGGTCTACCCTGTCCTATAAGGTTGCTATGAGTCGTGACCAACTAGATAGCAACAGGTTTGGTTTTTGGTTTTCTGGTGGCAGTAAAGGAAGTCCTGGTAGTGCAATGGTTAAGCACTTGGCTGCTAACCGAAAGGTTGGTGGTTTAAACTCACCCAGTGGCTCCATGGAAAAACAGACCTGGCAACCTGCTCCCATAAAGAAAACTCTATGGGGCATTTCTACTCTGTCACGTGGGGCTGCTATGACTCGAAAATCTACTCGATGGCACCTAACAACAATAACGACAGGTACCAGGATGGAGTTTCTGTGTTGCGCAAATGGTTACTGCTCTCTGCTGCTAACTAAAAGGTTGGTGGTTCGAGTCCACCCAGAAGTGCCTCGGAAAAAGGCCTGATGACCTACTTCTGAAATCCCAGCCGCTGAAAACACTACGGAGCACTGTTCTCCTCTGACACACACACGGGGCCACCATGAGTCTGAACGGACTCAGCAGCAGCCCATACACAGCTCCCTTCCCAGGTTGCCTCCTCCCCAGCCTTGTTCTGAGGGTCCTGCTAAGCCCCTCTGATGACTTGTAGAGGGAATTTAAGAGATGAAGATCCCCCACAGCCACAGTACCCTTCTTCTGCCTTCCTGTTAATTTAGAGTTTATTATTTTTCTTATTTAAATTGCAGATTCCCCTTCCCTGGAAGTCTCCCCTAAACTGCCCTATTCCCACGCCATTAGAAGCCGCTTCCCTCCCTCTGGTGACAGATTTTTCTGATCGCTGGCATGCATCGCTGGATGCAGAGCAAAATTATCAGCTGCTCCAGCTAGTGGCTAGAGAGGTTAATGTGGAAACCTTCCCCAGCCTCGCAGGGGGTCCTCTGGGAAGAGGCAAAGAGGGAGCGAACTGGCTGGGGCTGCCTGCTGTCCAAGCTCCCCGCTAGAACTGGGGGAGAAGGAAGAGAAAATCCAGCTCGGAGCCCATCCAGGAAAGAAGGCAAAATGCCGGCGTCTGCCAAACCCAGGGGCTGCAATCTTTCAAAGGCTGGAATATTTTACACATCCTTCTGTGACTGGGCTCACGTACGAAATTGAGTGTGTTCGCCCCTGAATTCCAAATTTACTTTAAGTAATTAAACTCATTTATTTCCATCTGAATACACTATGGGATTGGAGGAGTTTATGGAAATCTGTGCAAGGAAAAGGAATAGATAAATAAATTATACTGGGGGAGGGGTGGTGCCTGGTGGAGAGGGGAGAAATGGCCTCCGCCAGCAGTGGGTTCTGCATAGTGAGCTGTGGACCCTGAACCACGGCACCGTGTCCAGCAAGGGGAGGAGTGGGCATTCAGATGCACTAGGCAGAACCTTTTGGTCTGTCAGCCTCGTCCCAGCAAGACAAGAGCAGTCAAGCTGGGCCCTCAGCTGAGTCCCCACCTCTTGCCACAACTCCTCATTTCTCTTTTCTTCTTTACTTCCATCTGCCTTTTCTTTTCCCATTTTCTCTTTCCTTCGTTAAAAACCAGATTGCCCTCAAATCGACCCCAACTCATGGCAACCCCATGTGTGTCAGAGTAGAACCGTGTTCCATAGGGTTTTCAGTGGCTGATTTTTCTTAAGGAGATTGCCAGGGCTTTCTTCTGAGGCACCTCTGGGTAGACTCAAACCTCCAACCTTTTCGGTTAGCAGCCAAGAACCTTAATCATTTTCACCACCTGTGCCCCTCCCACACACACCTGCCTTGTTACTCTTCAACAGATAGTTGCTACTATTAATAGTATTACCAGTAGCAATGATTGGCTCCATCTCAAAATCAACTTCCTCTTGGTGCCCTCTTTGGCCCTTCTAAGACAGATAAGGTTCTATTCCCATCTGAATGTTCCCCCCTCCCTTCCACCCTTCATCAGGTTCTACCTTGTATTATACCAGAAAAGCCAAACCAGTTGATGTTGAGTGGACCCAACTCATGACGACCCCATGTGTGTCAGAGTAGAACTGTGCTCCATAGGGTTTTCAATGGCTGATTTTTCAGAAGTAGATCACCAGATCTTTCTTCCAAGGTGCCTCAGGATGGACTCTAAAACTCCAATCTTTGGGTTAGCGCCTGAGTGGATTAACCATTTGCACTACCTAGGAGCTACTTCCTTCTCTTACATTTCAGAAATTCCAACACAGCCCTCACAGGTGGGTCAGAAACCTCCTGGGGACTCCCATCATCTTTGACTAGGATTATGAACAGATCTTGACTGGCCAGATGATCTTGAGCAACCACTTAGCATCTTGAACCCTCCATTTCTTTATAAATTGGAGATGAGTCATCCAAGCCCCAAATCTCATCGGCTTCTGGGAAGATTCAACGTGCGATGCAGGTAAAGTGTTCAGCCCAGTGCCTGGTGGTGAACACTTAATGAACTTCATTGCTGGTTCCTGTGTTAGGTGTCGTCAAGTCAGTTCCCACTCCTGGGACCCCAAGCACAACGGAAGGAAACACTGCCTGGTCCTTAGCCATCCTCACAATCATCGCTATGTTTGAGCCCATTGTTGCAACCATTGTGTCAATCCATCTCGTTGAGGGTGTTCCTCTTTTTCACTGCTATCCATAAGGTTTTCACTGGCCAATTCTTTTTGGAAGTAGACTGTCAAGGGCTTTCTCCCTAGTTTATCTTAGTCTGGAAGTACCACTGAAAGCTATCCACTGTGGGTGACCTTACTGGTATTTGCAATACCGGTGGCATAGCTTCCAGCATCACAGCAACACAGATGCTACCACAGAACCACAAACGGACCGATGGGTGGTGGCTGTACTCCATAAATAGTATGTATTATATCACTTTCAATATTTTATATTTCACTGGGTATCCCAGTGCCCCGGTGCTGCTGTAACAGAAATACCATAAGTGGGTGGCTCTAAAGAACACAAGTTTATTTTCTCACAGTTGTTGGGTGCTGTTGATTCGATTTCGACCCATGGTGGCCCCAGGTGACAGAGTGGAACCGCTCACATGGAGTATTCTAGGCTGTCATCTTTACGGGAGCAGATCGCTAGGTCTTTCTCCCACGGAGCCGCTGGGTGGGTTTGAACCATCAACCTTTCGGTTAGCAGCCAAGCAACTTAACCATTGTGCCACCGGGGCTCCTTCCAATCCATAACAGTGGGCAATCTGTGAAACAATGGAGCCCTTTACTCAGCTCCTTCCTAAGGGGCAGGCAGGGGGTCTACCTCCCCAGGGCGTGAAGGAGAGCTGGGCCCCCTGGAGCCACTCTTGTTGTTGTCTATTCATAACTACCCTACAGGACAGAGTAGAACTGCCCCATAGGGTTTCTCAGGCTGTAATCTTTAGGGGAGCAGATCAGCTGGTCTTTTCTCCCGCAGAGTGGGTGGTGGGTTAGAACCACTGACTTTTCAGTTAGCAGCAGAGCACTTAACCATTGTACCACCAGGGCTCCTGTGGCACTCTATAAACAGTTTGACGTGGAACAATGCAAACGGAAGGCACCCATGGACTGCAGATGGTATGGCAGGTTGAAGCGGGGCTACCCTGGGAGAGTGGGGAGAAAGGAGAAGGAGGGGTACATCAGGTGTTTTTCTAACTCTCTTCTTTCCCACCCCCCTGTGGCACCCTAGGCTCCTGGGATGCACACAGGTCCCACCCCTGCACCCAAGGCAGGTGAGGAGACCCACCGGCTCATCCCACTGCTCCCAAGTTGAATTGTGCTTCGAGGCAGGAGTCAGCCAGGGATGCTAGCCGCGCCTCCCCCACCAAGCAGAGGCCTTTCTCTCTTGGCCAAGAGGATGACATTCCCCACACTCCCAGGTCAATCCAGAAGCTGTGGCTTCCAGAAGTTAAGCTAATAAAGCGGCGTCCGTGGCGGCGGTGATAAGCAGCTTAGCATGGGTGGCTGGTGCCGACCTGGCAGCTTGCGAGAAGGGAACACGGAGAATTACCAGTCCCTCCCTGGAAAGAGCCTTTGCTTGCTTCCTCAAAAGTTAGCTTCAAGGCGAAGACTCAGGGAGAGATTCAGCACTTCCCAGTTATAAAGGGAAAATGTTGGGGGTGGGGGCAACCCAGACCCTGCAAGGGCTTGAGGCCAATGGTCTGATAAATGATCTAATTTCTGTAGAAGCCATGGTCAAGTTGAGACCCCTTCCCTAAGGCTATTTTCTGAGCTTGGTCTGATGAGCAAAGAGATGGGGGAAAAGGAAGGGAAAGAAATGAGAAAGAGGGAGCCAGGGAGACAGTAACAAGACAGGAGCATCCTTCCAACAAGGGAGGGAGATTAAGGATGACCAGGGCTATTGAGGAGCCAGCTGCTAACCTGCGCCTGTGATGGGGAAAAAGTAGTCCTGGCATCTGTGCTGATTGTCCGAGAGGCAGGCCGCGAGTTCAAACACTGCATGGATTTTCAGACACAGTCTCCAGCTTCCAGCTGCCCACTGGCTTCCATCTGTTCCTGAGATAGAGTTTAAAATCTTTAACATGGTCTGCAGGGTCTTGAGTGATCCAACCTCACACCTACCAGGCAACAAGCATTATCAGCCACTGTGAGGCTGGAGAGGCGAATAAAGCTCTCCTGCCAGGGATGCTGTGTGCAGTTCCCAGGGCAGTGCACTGAACACCTCTAAGGAGCACCATTCCCAATGCGGTCATTGTGGAGCTGAATTATTATCACAGTTTTTGGCCTGTGATTGTAATGTATCAAACTAGTTTTCTTCAGAAGACTTCTCTGAACACCAACTAAGAGAAGGTCTTCTCTGTTATTCTTTTATCACTCTGTTTAGTTCCTTTCTAGCACTTGTTGTATGCTGTTGAGTCAATTCTCACCCATAGTGACCCTACAGGACAGAGGAGAACTGCCTCATAGGGTTGTCAAGGCTGTAACCTTTATGGAAGCAGACTGTCACATCTTTCTCCTGTGGAGCAGCTGGTGGGTTCGAACTGATGACCTTTTGGTTGGCAGCTGAGCGCTTAACCATTGAACCACCAGGGCTCCTCTCTAGCACTTAGTACAATCCAGAGTTATATTGCTTATTTGTTTGTTGACTTTTTGATTGTCTGTCTTCCCCACTGGAACGTGACTCCATGTAGGCAGGGACCTTGTAGGATCTTGTTCATTCTCTCTTCTCAGCCCCTAAATAGGCAGGCACTCAACTCTCTGTTGGGAGTCCCTGGGTGGCACAAAGAGTTAAGCACTCAACTACTAACTGAAAGGTTGGCAGTTCGAACCCACCCAGAGGTGCCTCAGAAGAAAGGTCTGGTGATCTGCTTCTGAAAAATCAGCCATTGAAAACCATATGGCACACAGTTCTACTCTGACACACATGGAGTCACCATGAGTCAGAGCTGACTAAATGGTAAGTGGTGGTGGAGGTGGTGGTGGCAACTATTTGATCAATGGATGAATGACCATCACCAAGGTACTGAATGTTGTTTTGGTCCCAGAAGTGCTTCAGCCAGGGCTTCCAGCATCCCAGAACATGGTCAGGAGGCTGAGCAAGTTGAATAACCTTGACCCTATCCAAACCATGTGGAAGCAAATGGATGGACACAGAAAGATACCAAGCCAAGTCAGTGACAATCTTGCCCTCTTAGGACCTGCTCTGTTAGGGACTTCATTAAAGTTGCTGGTTAATCCCGCCACTGCTGAGTCAAATAGACGTGGGTTTGAATCCTGACTCTGCCACCTGCAAGTTTTGTGGCACGAGGTTAAGTTACTTACCACCTCTGAGCCTTTGCTTCCTCAGTTTCCTCTGTCTACCTCGTCCACGTTTTTGAGTTCGTGTAAAGATCAATGGCGTTAATATGTGTAAAGTGCCTGGCACATGGTAAGTGCTAAAGCAATGTTATTGTTAGGTACCATTGAGTTGGTTCTGATTCATAGCCACCCTATAGACAACAGAACGAAACACTGCCCAATCCTGCGCCATCCTCACAATCGTTGTTATGCTTGAGCCCACTATTGCAGCCACTGTGTCAATCTATCTTATTGAGGGGCTTCCTCTTTTTCCCTGATCCTCTACCTTACCAAGCATGATATCCTTCTCCAGGGACTGCTCCCTCCTGGTAACATGTCCAAAGTATGTAAGACGTAGTCTCGCCATCCTTGCTTTTAAGGAGCATTCTGGCTGTACTTCCAAGACAGATTTGTTTATTCTTTTGGCAGTCCATGGTATATTCAATATTCTTAACCAACACCATAATTCAAAGGCATCAATTCTTCTTCTGTCTTCTTTATTCATTGTCCAACTTTCACACGCATATACGGAGATTGAAAACATCATGGCTTGAGTGAGGCGTACTTTAGTCTTCAAGGTAACGCCTTTGCTTTTTAATACTTTAAAGAGATCTTTTGCAGCAGATTTGCCCAACGTAATGCTTCATTTGATTTCTTGACTGCTGCTTCCATGAGTGTTGACTGTGGATCCAAGTAAAGTGAAATCCTTGACAACTTCAATCTTTTCTCCGTTTATCATGATGTTGCTTATTGGTCTAGTTGTGAGGATTTGTGTTTTCTTTATGTTGAGGTGTAATCCATACTGAAGGCTGTAGTCTTTGATCTTCATCCGTAAGTGCTTCAAGTCCTCTTCACTTTCAGCAAGCAAGGTTGTGTCCTCTGCATATCGCAGATTGTTGATGAGTCTTCCTCCAATCCCGATGCCCCATTCTTCTTTATATAGTCCAGCTTCTTGGATTATTTACTCAGCATACAGATTGAATAAGTATGGTGAAAGGATACAACCCTGACAAACATCTTTCCTGACTTTAAACCATGCAGTAGCCCCTTGCTCTGTTTGAACGACTGCCTCTTGGTCTATGTACAGGCTCCTCACGAGCACAATTAAGTGTTCTAGAATTTCCATTCTTCGCAATGTTATCCATAATCTGTTATGATCCACACATTCGAATGCCTTTGCATAGTCAATAAAACACAGGTAAACATCTTTCTGGTATTCTCTGCTTTCAGCCAGGATCCATCTGACAACAGCAATGCTATCCCTGGTTCCATGTCCTCTTTTGAATCCACCTTGAATTTCTGGCAATTCCCCACCAATGTACTGCTACAGCCACTTTTGAATGATCTTCAGCAAAATTTTACTTGCGTGTGATATTAATGATATTGTTCAATAATTTCCGCATTCAGTTGGATCACCTTTCTTTGGAAGAGGCATAAATATAGATCTCTTCCAGTCAGTTGGCCAGGTAGCTGTCTTCCAAATTTCTTGGCATAGATGAGTGAGCACCTCCAGCACTGCATCTGTTTTGTTGAAACATCTCAACTGGTATTCCGTCAATTCCTGGAGCCTTGTTTTTCGCCAGTGCCTTTAGTGCAGCTTGGACTTCTTCCTTCAGTACCATTGGTTCCTGATCATATGCTACCTCCTGAAATGGTTGAACACTGACCAATTCTTTTTGGTACAGCGACTCTGTGTATTCTTTCCATCTTCTTTTGATGTTTCCTGTGTCATTTCCCCCTAGAATCCTTCAGTATTGCAACTTGAGCCTTGAATTATTTCTTCAGTTCCTTCAGCTTGAGAAATGTCAAGTGTGTTACTCCCTTTTGGTTTTCTAACTCCAGGTCTTTGCACATGTCGTTATAATACTTTACTTTGCCTTCTCCAGCCACCATTTGAAATCATCTGTTCAGCTCTTTTCCTTCATCATTTCTTCCTTTTGCTTTAGCAACTCGACATTCAAGAGCAAGTTTCAGAAGTATTAATGTTTATCTGTATCTGGGTCATTAAGGAGCCCTGGTGGCACAGTGGTTAAAGCGCTCAACTACGAACCAAAAAGTCAGTGGTTTGAACCCACCAACCACTCCACAGGAGAATGATGTGGTGGTGTGCTTCCAGAAAGATTTACAGCCTTGGAAACCCTATAGGGTCGCTATGAGTTGGAATCAACTCGACGGCAGTAGGGTGGGTATTTGGGTCATTAACAAAGATCAGGTGCTGAATCCTTGACGTTTTGGCTGAGTTGCCAGAATGTTCAGAACATTGATCCTCTTGAGCAAGGACCTTGTTACACACCGGCATGACTCCAAACCACCTCACACAACATGGGTCAGGGGGTGGATAAACGTTGTTCTTGTCATTTACCGTTGAGTGGGCAATGACTCATGGCAACTTTATGTAGAGCCATCTTCGTGATCACTGCTATCTTTGAGCCTGTTGTTGCGGGTATTGTGTCCATCTGTCTCATGGAGGGTTTCCCTCATTGTCATTGACCCTCTACTTTACCAAATGTAATGTCCTTTTCTAGTGGTTGGTCTTCCCAGATGACATGCCCAGAGGAAGCAAGTTGAAGTCTCATCATCCTTGCTTCTAAGGAGCATTCTGGTTGTATTTCTCCTAAGACTGATTTGTTCCTTCTTCTGGCGGTCCACAGTATGTTCAATATTTTTCACCAACACCACATCAGTTCTTCTGCCTTCTTTCTTCATTATCCAGCTTCCATATGCATATGATGTGACTGAAAAGACCATGGCTTAGGTCAGGAGCATCTCAGCCATCAAAGCGACAGCTTGGCTTTTTAAAGCTTTAAAGACGTCTTTTGCTGCAGATAAATAAATAACAACAAATAATTGTGCGGTCAACAAGATGGGTGATGATGCAGACCTGTACATAGGTAGCTTTCCGTTTACTAAGCCAGGACAGTTCTCAGCGTATCCTCGAACACATAGCTCCATGAAGCTCACTGCTAGATGAACAAAGACAAGCCAGCACATAGCTACTAAATGGAGTTCAGAAAGGCAAGGGACATTCTAAGGTCACACAGCTTGACGGTGTCAGAATCTGGATTTAGACTTGGGTCTTCTGACTGCAAGAAGACTGCTTTTCCACAATGGTTTAATTCTGCTACGAAGTTGGCCACGTGAGTCAGCAGTCCTGCCTCTGCTCTGTCCCTGGGTTTCAAGGCCAGAACTGGACAAGCTCCTGGCACATTCCCCAGGGGCCCACTCCTTTGTTAGACTTTTCCTCATTAGAACTTGCGTTTCATTCCAAGCCAGCTCTCCTAATTTCGTGTCAACTCTGCTGCCTCTAATTATTTCACTGTAATCATTTTTTCTTAACAAAGGAGATAAAATTAATCATAACATCTTTTTGTAAGCCTCCAAGAGTCATGCTTAAATTACTGTGCTGATTTGAAAACCCCAGCAAGCAAATAGGAAATAATTATACTTTTATCTGGGTTGTGGCTGATGTTTTGCCAGATACCTACTAAGTTCTTGCACAAAAATAAGAGGTCACAAGTAGAAAGAGATGACTTTGTCATGAAAATTCGTCAACTTGGAACGAATCTTCCTGCTGCAAATTTGTGATGTGGCAGGGACTGGAGTGTCTTGGGTGGAGCTGGAGAATTGTTGATGTCCCCAAACCACAATGTCCTCAGAAGACCCCAAAGCTCTGATGAGTTGAAAGCTGTCCCCTTGTCAACTTCTCCCCAGGTGGGGCTGAACATATGTGTTTCAATGGGATACACAGTGAAAATGGCTGTTAACATTTATTAATCACTTACTGTATGCTAATTTGAAGTGTTGGTGGCACAGTGGTTAAGAGCTATGGCTGCTAACCAAAAGGTCGGCAGTTCAAATCCACCAGGCACTGCTTGGAAACCCTATGGGGGCAGTTCTACTCTGTCCTGTAGGACGGCTATGAATTGGAATCAACTCAATGGCAACACAGGTTTGCTTCTGGCTCGTTATGCTAATTAGAGTCCTTGAGTGCTGCAAATAGTTAACACGTTGGGCTGTTAACCAAAAGGCTGGAGGTTCGAGTCCACCCAGAGGCACCTCAGAAGAAAGGCCTGGCAACCTTCTAAAAATCAACCATTGAAAACCTGATGGAGCACAGTCCTACTCTGGCACACATGGAGTCGCCACGAGTCAGAGTTGACTTGATGGCAACTTTTTTTTTTTTTTTTAATGTTAAGCACTATTTAAGGATCCCTGGTGGCTCAGTGGTTAAGCACTCGGCTACTAACCGAAAGGTTGGCAGTTTGAACCCACCAGCCGCTCTGCAGGAGAAAGATGTGGCTCTGCTTCCTTAAAGATTACAGCCTTGGAAACCCTACAGGGCAGTTCTACTCTGTCTTACAGGGTCACTCTGAGTCGGAATCGACTGGACGGCACACAACAGCAACATGAAGCACTGTCTGAGGAAATTGGTACGCCATGCCTCATTGAACACATCTCACACAAACCTGGGTTCTGGTCTGTGCTCTGCCCCTCACTAGCGGTGTGTAGCAGGTTGGTTTCCCAGAAGGTGGGATGAGGTGGAGATTCGTGTGTGTAGGAGAAGGCTTATAAGGGAGTGCTGTTGGGATCAACCCCTGTGGAAGGGGAGAGAAAGAATCACTCAGGAGAGGTCATCCTGGGGTCGCTGTGAGTCAGGGGGCCAACTCAAAGGCAGCTCACAACAACCACACTCAGATCTTTGACTTAGCACCAGCTTCTAGGGGAACAAAAGCTGAGATCCCTGTCAGTTGGTTGGCTTTGTTAGACCCAGGAGCAGTTGCCAGAAAGGGGTCTCATCTCTGGGAAGATCTCTCAGCCCATTGGGGTTTGATGGAGGAGCTCTCTTCTCTAGGGCCCCTCACCTGGACCACACTGTTTCCACCCCGAAGCACCGCCATCCTCTGCTCTGTCAAGCATCGCCGCCGCCGAGGACTTCCACTGGGTAGCCTGGAAGATCTGAAGCACTGAAGTTTCTGTTCCCTTATCTTGGGTAGCAGCCGTATCTTCCGGGACCTCTTACTGCTGTAATCAAGCACGGCTTCCCTGGGGCACCAGCACCGTCTCTCACTCTCCAGTCCTAAGGCTTGAGTACATGTTTATTTTCTTCCCCAAGAGGGTTAGACAGCAAAGGCACCGCCAGCCTTCAATGCATCAGCCACTGCACTGTGCACCTGATCCTGTCTAGATCTCTGAGGGCAGCTCTGTGGCACCCTCCTGGAGAGAAACCCTCCTGGAGAGAAATGTGGAGGCAACAAGCCCTTAGAGCGCGTCTAAGCCAGGGTCCACCAATGGCCAGTGCACCTCACGCGCAGCCACCACCCGTCTGTCGGTGGAGGCTTGCATGCTGCTAGGATGCTGAACAGGTTTCAGTGGAGCTTCCAGACTAAGAAGCACTAGGAGAAAGGCCTGGTGATCTACTTCTGCAAATCAGCCAGTGAGAACCCTGTGGATTACAATGGTCCAATCAGCAATTGATCACAGGGATGGTACAGGACCAGGCAGAGTTTTGTTCCATTGTGCACGAGGTAACCGTGAGTCAGGGGCCACCTCGATGGGAGCTAACAACAACAACAGGGGTTGCAGCAAGCAGGCACCTGGGCAGCTGCTAGCCCCTTCCACAGGTGGGGCAGACATGTGACTATGACTGATTCGGCCTGAGAATCCCATGCCAAGACTGGGCCTCAGGTAGCTACTTCCTATCATAAGCATTGACACAGACACGAAACCTATTTATCTTCCATTTGGGGAAAACGCGAGATTAATTCCAAATAGGAAATGAGGAAGACTTTTGGAGGAAGCGTGTCAGGCGAGAGACCAAGCTGCAGTCTGAATACCAACCAGTTGCTATTGAGTCGATTCCGACTCATGGTGAGCCCATGTGTGTCAGCAGAACTGTGCTCCACAGGGTCTTCAATGGCTGTGACCTTTTGGGAGTAGATCACCAGGACTTTCTTCCAAGGCACCTCTGGGTGAACGCACACCTCCAACCTTTCCGTTAGCAGCCAAGCGTGTTAACCATTTGCAGCACCAGGCTCTGAATATACCACCTGACTTGTCATCCCCATCCCCACCCTCTACTTGTCCCAGTTATTCTCTCTTGAGGCTTTTAACTAGAGAGCCCCCCATATTCCTTGCCCCGAGGATATAGCAGCAAATATGCATGCCCTAAAACAAAACTAGATCTCACCCCTCTCCCCCGAAAAACAGCGAAGTCTCTGCCAGGAGCGCGCATCAAAGTCGAGGGGAATCTTTGTATTCCGCTGGCCTGGCTTACAAGGTAAAGTGGCACGCAGATTTCTTATTTAATAAATTCCCACAGAAAATTAGTTTTTCACAGTGGGAAGAATTTCAAGGCTTGCCGAGATGAGCGGGCAGGATCTAATCACTGTGGAGGCTTTGTACATACACTGGACACTGCAGATCTCCGAGTGATCCAATTACTCCGCAGAGGCCCCACTGTCTCACCTGCATACCAATGGCCGGGCAGGGGAGGAGGAATCAGGCTGGCCTTTTGGGAGGCTCCAGACACATGTGGCTCCCTGGCTGACCTTCTGCCAATTACGTTCATCTGAATTCTATCAGCTCATCTTTTGCCCGAAAGTGACATATGCCTGGCTTAGAGAGAAACGAGCCTCCATCGGCCGCCCTCAGCAAGGGGAGGGGATGCCAGCTCCAGAGAGCCAAATGCATGGCTGGCTCCACCTGGGGCTCAAGAATTTGCTGTCCTAAGGCCCCTACAAGGGCAGTGGTGGTTTGGTGGCAGAGTTCTCGTCTTCCATGAGGGAGCCTTGGTCTGATTCCTGGCCAATGCACCTCATGCACAGCCTCCACCCATATGTCAGTGAAGGCTTGCATGTTGCTACGATGCTGAACAGCTTTCAGCGAGCTTCAAGACTAAGACAGACTAGGAGGAAAGGCCTGGCAATCTACTTCCAAAAATCAGCAAACGAAAACCCTATGGGTCACAATGGTCTGTTCCACAACCAATCATGGGGATGGTGCAGGGAAGGGCAGTATTTCGTTCCATTGAGCATGGGGTTGCCATGAGTCAGGGGCCGACTCAACAGCAGCTATCATTGACAACAACAACAAGGACACTTTCAGGGAGGACTGGTAAATTTAGAGGGTGCCTCCTTCTGGAGGACGAAGCAATGAGTTCATTGGCCTGGATCAGATGGGTAGATTTTTTGTTGATGGGTGGGGAGAGACAAGGTGATGCAATGGCATCAGACACCAGGGTTCAAGGACAAGCTTCACTATTAGAGGGTGACTTGGAACAGGTAGCTTTGGAGTCACTGATGTCTCGTAGATAAAATGGGATTGCTCACGCGTCTGCTGCCAAAATAGACACAAGTTCTTCCTGCTGAGTGCCTTCCCACCTCCTTTCTGTCCACTTCTCATCACCTCCAGCCAATGAGCTTGGGTTGCTTTACAGACCGGGTGAGACAGAGCAGCATACAGCAAGTGTGTCCAATAAATGCCCCCTTTCACAAAAGAGCATCTAACGAGCCAGGTTGCTGTGTAATGTTGGTTCTGAATGCCGTAGAAACACCGGGAAAGGCTGGGGTACACAGGGATGACCTCTGGGAGGAGGACGGAGTGAGACTGGGCCAAGAACATCACGAAGGGAGAGAGCAGAGGAGGGAAAAGGTGTTCTGGAAACACGGAAGACAAAGAGGTAGAGTGGACACTCTCACGGCACGTGTTGACTGGGGAGACCTTCTGAAGAACTGGGTTGGGGGGTGTCTGCATTTTCCAGGTGAGAACATACCTTCCCCCAAACACACACACGCGGTACTCCCACCCCACCTCACCCCCACACACAGCTCTGAAAGAAGCAGTAAGTCAGCCTCCGGCAAGTCTAAGAGAAGGCTGGGGGCCCAACGTCCAACCAGTGGAGTCTGGAAAGACGTACACATGTGTGTTGAGGGTGGAGGAGTTTAGGATCACTTACCTAAGGAGAGAAGTGTAATACAGACAAGGGCAAGGTTACTGGTACAGTGCCCTCTTTAGGCTTAAGAATCCTTATGAGCAGAGCTTGGAGGTGAGCAGCACCCAGGGCCTAAGCATCTCTGGTTATTGGAAAACCCTTCATACAGGGTTTAACAAGCGACAACTACATGCTAGACCCTGAGCTAGGGGCCAAAGGCATGAAGGTAGACTGGGTTGGAAGAGAAGCTTTATGAAGACTTTTTTTTTTCTTTTCTACATCAAAATAAAGGGGCCCAGAGTCAAAGAAAGATGGCTTGGCATTGCTCTGCAGAGAAGCAGAAGCTTCAGATCATTCAGATTTAGGTTCAATTTTGGCTCCACTATTTGGCAACCATGGACTTTGGGATAGGGTGCTGAATGTCTATGATTCTCAGTTTATTCATCCATAAAATGGGACTATTAACTTTTCCTTAACAGGTTGGTTGTAAGGATTAGAGATATTGTTATGTAAATTTCCTAGAATAGTACCTGACTCATGGTAGGCAAATAAAGGGTGGCTGGTAGTACTTAGTGCTTTTAGTCCAACAGCGGGAGTGTCCTTATTCATTCAGCAAACAACTATTGAGCACCAACCACATTATAACCACCTTGGCATGAATATCCATGTACAAGGGAAAGTTAGAACTACCGCTGAATGTACTAGGGGCTATGAGAGTTTCAAAGCAGGAGATGCCACTTCCAGATGGAGAATCAAGGAAAGCTTCCTAAAGGAACCTTGAAGAATGGGGGATGTTTGACATGAGGAGTTTGAGGGAGGGTATTTCCAGTAGAGGGGAAACCATGAGCAAAATAATTAAGATGGAAAAGTTGATGATATGAACACAGAATAGAAAAAAGCCCCATTTGGATGGCGCTTATATGTATGAAACAGCTCTGCCCAACAAGAATTTCTATGATGATGGAAATCTTCTATGCCTGAACTGCCCAATATGGTAGCCATGAGTTCCATGTGGCCACTGAGTACTTGAATAAGGTGGGTGTGCTGTGAGAAAATGAATTTCTAACTTTACTTAATTTATTTTAAATTGTAATGGCCACACGTGGCTAGTAGCTACCATGTTGGCCAGCACAGGTGTGAATGGTAATTATGGGCAAACCACCTGAGCAAATGAGTTGAGATGAGGCTGTGGAGGGCTCTGAGTGCCATACAAAAGAGTTGTTACAGGACATCATAGCTCAGTTCTGCAAAGACACTGCCAGCTGTACAATGAGAGATGAACTGTCAAAGGGGATGTAGGAGTGAAGGGATCAGATTACTGGAGCCTAAAATTGTCCAAAAGAGCATTATTAATTAAGTCCTGCCTAGAACAATCTTGGAAGAAATACAAACAGGATGCTCCTTAGAATTGAAGATGGTGAGACTTTGACTCGCTTACTTTGGACACATCAGCAGAAAAGACCAATTGCTAGAAAAGAACATCATGTTTGGTAAAGTAGAGGGTCAGCAAAAATGAGAGAAACTCTCCATGAGATGGACCGACACAACAGCCCAAACAATGGGCTCAAACATACTGATGATCATGAGGATAGTGCAGAAAGGGGCAGCAACATTTTGTTCTGTTGTGCATGGGGGTCACCATGGATCAGAGCCTACGTGATGGCAACTAACAACGACGCACTGCGTTGGGCAAATCTGCTGCAAAAGACCTCTTTAAAGTGTTAAAAAGCAAAAATGTCACTTTGAGGACTAAGGTCTGCCTGACTCAAGCCATGGTATTTTCAATCTCCTCATATGAATGCAAAAGCTGAACAATGAATAAGGAAGACAGAAGAACTCACGCCTTTGAATTACGGTGTTGGCAAAGAATAGTGAATATACCATGGACTACCAGAAAAACAAAGACATCCGTCTTGGAAGAAGTACAGCCAGAGTTCCCCTTAGAAGGGAAGATGGTGAGACTTCATCTCACATACTTTGGACATGTTATCAAAAGAGACCAGTCCCTAGAGAAAGACATCATGCTTGGTAAGGTAGAGGGTAAGCAAAAAAGAGGAAGAACCTCGACAAAATGGAGTGACACAGTGGCTGCAACCCTGGGTTCAAGCATAGCAACAATTGTGACGATGGTGCAGGACTGGGCAGTGTTTCGTTCTGTTGTACACAGGGTCACTATGAGTCGTAACCGACTCGATGGCACCTACCAACAACAATAAGAAGCCTAGAACAATGTGAATGAGAATTGCGAGGAGAGGATGCTGTGAGAAACAGCCCCACGTACAGCCCTCAGGGGATGCTAAGATGAGGGGGTCAAGGAAGACAAGCGTGACTGAGAGGATGCTGAGCTGTGAGACTTAATGGATGACGTGTGCCTCCACTTCTCCTGACACCAGCCCCAGGGAGAAGTGAAGAAGGGCTTGTGATCTGGGGAAAAAAGGAGGAGGCAGGTGTCTCTGGTACCCGAGGCAGCGCTCACTGAGAAAGAACAGGTCCTCTGCATCTCCGAGGCCTCCCAAACAGAGGCACCTCCTTGTCATACTCTCCTGGGGAAAAGATGTCTTCCTCATTCATTCCCCTGGGTAACCAGAGCTGTGTAGACTTGGCTTTTTGGAATCAGAGCCTCAGGGGCTTGGCGAGAGCTCCTACAGCTTCCTGGATGTTTGATGGTGGTTGTGATTTCTCCCAGGGAGAAGAGGCTAACTTGGCATTCCTGACACTGCCCACTCCTCCAGTGCCCTTCCTGGAGCTGGCCCCAAGGTCCCCAAGAAGCATGGCTGACTCGCTGGGGAGTAGTGATTTGTTTTTGTCCTATTAGCTCTTTTAAAGGACAGAAACAGACTGCTGGGCTGGAGGGATGGCCTGGCAAGAATACAGAAAAGGACCTAGCTGCTTGAGATGGGAGTGGGGTTGTTAGAACGAGCGCGTCTGGGCAAAGGTATCCCAGTGGATTTCTAGTCAAGGGCAAAGGGCTAACTATGGAGGGAGCAGAATCTCCAGCTCCTTACTCACATCTCACTGAAATAAATCTCTTGCAGAAATACAGTTGTTAGGGGAGGTTTTGTTTTTTCTTTTTCTTTTTTTTCTGAAGGCACATGCTATTCTCTCTGCCTGGAAAACAACTGTATTCCCTCTTCTACTTTCCTTCAGGTATCCACTCATTCGTGCATCCACAAATAACATATGGAGGAGCTACTATGTGCCTGGCCTTGTGTTAGAAACTGAGTGCACCACAGTGAAAGAGCCAGATAGGAGTTCCTGCACCACGGAGTCTGGAGAGCAGGAAGGACAGCTAGATGTTAATCAGTGAACTTCAAGACACAACTGTAAACTTAGATAACATTGTTGAAGAAACTCTTGCCAAGCATTAATCATGCCCATTCAGACGCACCTGTGGCATGACCCTAGGCCTGCTGGAATCTCATGTGGTTCACACCAGCCATGATTAAACCAGGTTTCCCATCACTGATGATGCAGATGCTGATGCAAGCAATCATTCAGACAGGTTTACAGTCCTCTCCAGGAGCCAACCAGGTGCCTGATATTAGCATCTTACCCAATTTGGTATACTTCTTTCTTTTGCGTAAGGTATAGCCATTTTAGTTGGCTCCAAGAGACACACAAGACTCAGATTGAGTGCTCCGGCTCTTCCTTGCCACTCAAGCAGTGAGTTCAGCTTTGCTTCAAATGCTACTTTGGTGATCTTCATTAATTTCCCTCTGATTATGCCCTGTTCATCATTCAGTTGTCACTGCCTTGGAGTAGACACCCTTGACTTGATGGAACAAGTCAGTTCCCCCTGCAATGTACCACATGCGATCTTCTCCTCTGTAACTCCACTATATACACTGACATTTCTTTGTGTGATCCTTTGAATGAGAGAATGAGATCGCATCTGTCTTTGACGTCACCATACCTCCAGCACCAGAACAGTGTCCTTCACAGAGTAGATGCTCAATAAATACTGGTTGATGTTAATGAATGAGAGAGAAGTGACAGTGTAGTACAACATGGTGGTTACACTCGATGTCTGTGGAGTTAGGCGGCTAGGGTTCAAACACTGGCCCTGCCACTCACTGGCTTGGTGGCCTTTGGCAAGTTGTTTCACCTCTCTGTGTCTTGGTTTGTTTGTAAAATGGCATTGAGAATAGAACCTAGTGGTGTAGTGAGTGGTTAAGTGCTATGACTGCTAAACAAAAGGTTGGCAGTTCAAATCCACCAGGCGCGCCTTGGAAACCCTATAGGGCAGTTACACTCTGTCTTGTAGGGTTGCTATGAGTCAGAATTGACTCGATGGCAATGAGTTTTCAAGTTGTTGAGAGGACTAATCACATTTTTACATATAAGTTCCCAAAAGAACACTTGGCACTGATAGCTATTACTATTATCACCTCTCCCTGAAAACCAAATGGGACAATGGACTCTGACCCCAGGCTTGTTCTCTAGGCCAGGATGCATCAGGAGATTGGTTGACTGTGACTCTAAGTAAGGGACTCACAAGATCTTTCAGCAACACACCCTGAGCCAGCCTCTCCCTGCCTCTCAGTGGCTCCCTCTTGGGAACAGTTAGATCTTTGCTGTATGATGCACAGAAGCTGGTTCCTAAATTCCTGACCATCTAGGGAACTACCAAAAAAAAAAAAAAATTGAAGCTACAAAGCTCAAACCCATAACATTCCAGGGTGAAACCAGTCTGCTCAAAAGGAGAGTAGCTAAACAAATCACAAGAAAAGGCATGATTTATTGGCCGTCTGATATGCTCTCTCACATGGCTATGACCGGACTGAAAAAAAGTCAGGGACACCATCTGAGTCTTTCCAACTGAAGAGAGAAGGAGAAACTTGAAATGGGGTAGGGATGAAAAGGTTTGTTCTCCTTATCCCAGCCAAGAGAGGCCCATTCCAGCACTCTATGCTTTCCAAGGTGCTGAAATGTGTCCTTTGAAACACAAAGTTTCTCTTTTATATGAAGTGGAGCAAAACTCAAGGGTGGTCACCACATATTCTCCCACGTGTTCTCACAGACTCAAAGTGGATTTTTGAAAAGAACATTGATCCCACCCACGTTTCACAGAAGATAGTAATGATAGGAATATGAAATATGAACCTTTAAATATTTAAGAGCCTTTGAAGGAGGGCGGATTAGGATGTAAAGGGGAGCAGACAGAGAGGAGAAACCTCCCCACAGTAAGAAGGGGCTGGGTAGACTTCAAGTGGTGGGGAGGGGAAAGAAGAGCCTTGTGGCCTTAAGGAGAAGGAGTAAGGTTGCCTGGAGAGAAAGGTGAGAGGTTTGGGCAGCTGCTGAAGAGGAGAAGAAATTGGGAATTAATAGACGTAGTGGATTGCAGAGTGTGCCCCCAAAATTCACGTCCACCTAGAACCTCAGAATGAGAACTCATTTCAAAATGGGGTCTTTAAAGATGTAATGAATTAAGGATCTCAGGAAGAAATCATCCTGGGTTTAGGGTGAGTCCTAAACCTAGTAACTGCTGTCTTTGTAAGAAGAGGAGAGACACAGACACACAGAGAAGTCATGTGAAGACGGAGGCAGATTGCAGTGATGCTGCCACAAGCCAAGGAATGTGTGGACCACCAGAAGCTGGAAGAGACAAGGAAGGATTCTCCCCTAGAGCCTTTGGAGGAAGCGCAGCCCTGTCGATATCTTGATTTCAGACTTTCAGCCTCCAGATCTGTGAATTTCTATTGTTTTCAGTCACCCAAACGTGGTGATTTGTTACAGCATCCACAGGAAACTAATACATAGATGACGTTGGGCAGGTGTAGCAGATGCTGTGCGTGCCTCACCCAGGTCCCCTTTCCATGCCAGTGCACCAGCCCCCAGATGCTGGAGTGCCGGCTGATAATAACTCACCTCCCCCTTTCTCCAAAGCACTGCTGTTGTTATATGCCCTCAACTCAGCCTCTAAATCACAGCAGGACTGGACCATTGTGATCCATAGGGTTTTCATTAGCTAATTTTTTTTTTTGGAAGTAGACATCCAAGCCTTTCTTCTTAGTTCATCTTAGTCTGGAAGCTCCACTGAAACCTGCTCAGCATCACAGCAAAACGCAAGCCTCCACTGACAGACGGGTGGTGGCTGTGTATGAAGTGCATTGGCCAGGAATGGAACCTGGGTCTCCTGCACAGAAGGCAAGGAGTCTACCACTGAACCACCACTGCCTTTAGTCAAATGGAATTTCCCTTACCTGGGAAGCTATGCCTCCCCTCTCTACCCCCAGAGACAAACCTCAGCCATTGACTGGCATGGGAGTACAAAAAGCCTGGCTCCCTGGCCTCAAGATGAGACCGTGTCTTTGGTGCCATTCATGCTCCAGAGCCCCCATGGGATCAGCCCAAGACTAGATTCTGGCTGGAACCCTCTCTGTGCTTGCTCATTTCTCCTCCTTGTCTTTCTTTCCCCTTCTTCTAGAGCACTCTCCCAATAAATCTCCTAATAAGAATCCTCCCTCAGGCTCCACTTCAAGGGAACCAGAGCTAAGTCAGGACGTTTTACACTGTGGGGTGTGGTGCCACCTCCTCTTTCATGCCCCCATTCCCTAGAAATCCCAGGAGCAGAGACCTAGTTCTTCCAAATGTTTTTGGATTTAGAAATGCAGACCCTTAGTTGTGACAACATGCTGAGATTGGCTTTAAGGTCAGCAAAACATATCAACTGCCTTCAGTTTACAGTTAAAGGAATAATAATAATAATAGCTATAATATATTGTCAGAACGTTCCTTAGTGGTGAGGATGGCAAGACTTCGACTCACTTACTTTGTACACATCACCAGGAAAGATCAACCACTAGAAAAGGGCATCATGTTTGGTAAAGAGGGTCAGTGAAAAAGAGGGAAACCTTCAATGAGATGGATTGACACAATAGCCAAAACAATGGGCTCAAACATGCCAATGATCATGAACCTGGCTGAAGACCAGGCAACGTTTTGCTCTATTATATATAAGGTCACCATGAGTCAGAGCTGACTCCATGGCAATGAACAACAACATAATGTATTGAATGTTTCTGTTCTAGGCACTGTCTTAGGAACTTCGTTGTTGTTGTTGTTAGGTGCCATCGAGTCAATTTCGATTTATAATGACCTCATGTGGCAGAACAGATCTACCTCATAGGGTTTCCTAGGCTGTAATCTTTACAGAAGCAGATTGCCAGGTCTTTCTCCTGTGGAGCCACTGGGCGGGTTCAAACCACCAACCTTTCAGTTAGCAGCTAAGCACTTAGCCGTTGTGCCACAAGGGCTCCTTCTTAGTACTTTTTATCTGTTATGTCATTGAATCCTCCCAATGACCCAGTAAGATGCACACATTTGCCACATGTTATAAATGAGCAAGTTGACTCTAAGAGAGATGAACTAAGTTGGCCATCATCACATAAGCTGTTAGTGGCAGGCATGGGTTCAGACCAGGACTCTGTGACTCCAACACCCATTTTAGTGGCAGGCATGGGTTCAGACCAGGACTCTGTGACTCCAACACCCATTTTACATACATGAACCACACTGGCCCCTTCTCCAGCTCAATAAGAATAAAGATCAGGCTGCTAAGTTCCCATTTCAGAATGAAAAGGCAGGTACCTTTGGCCCTGAAACTTCAGGCACATCTCTTCTTCAGGCAATGATACTGAGGTTGCCATTCTAGAGAGTCCAGCCATGAGTTGACTGCAATCCAGCACCTGCTTCCAGAAACTCATCTGAGAAATCTAATATTTGAGATGGATAATCCAATGGGCATGTGAGTCATCCATTTCTTGGGATTCTCTAAGCTCCACTCTTGTATTAAGTGAGAGTCAGGCACCCGGATGCTCTTATTGGCTCTCCATGAAACCACCCCAACCGAGTGATGATTTAACATTATGACCTTAGCGTTCATAGCAGATGGTGCAAGAAATGTCAACGTGGACCATCTCTCTGTGAAAGGCATTTAGTTTCTATAATTAAACCAGTTGCCATTGATTCGATTCCAACTTGTGACAACCCCATGTGTGTCAGAGTAGAACTGTGCTCCATAGGGTTTTCAATGACTGACTTTTTGGAAGTAGATCACCAGATCTTTTTTTCCCAGGTACTTCTGGGTGAACTCAAACCTCCAATTTTTCAGTTAGGAGCTGAGCACGTTAACTTTTGCACCATCCAGGGTCACCATAAGCTGGAAATGACTTGACGGCAACTGGTTTTTTCCTACTCTAAAATTCCCCTTAAATTTGGATCCAAGTGATTGACTCCCTCTCAGAGTTCAGTGCCCATGTAATGTTCCATCTTATAGATGAATTATAAGCTTCTACTCACCATGCAGTATAGGTTATATGACCCAATAAGCTTCTCATTTTGTCTTTGCTACCAGGAAGCTCAGAGATAAGTTCAGTGCTCAGTTGGATTCAAGGTCTCTCTGGGATGTCTACTCTTCTAAAATGTTTTAGAACTGTTTTTAAGTGTTTTAGTTGTTTGACTACATCATCTACCTCCATTTTTTTTGATGGGTGTGGTAAAGACTGAAAACAAATTGTTGTAATGTTATAAGGAGCATCTGGGAAAACGAAGCACTGGGATTGTATTCAGGTTTGGTGGCACGTTTTTTAAAACATCCGCAGTGGGCATGTATACTCTGCCCTCCATCGCCATTGCTACTACCGTAATCCAGGTTACCATCACCTTCCATCTCAATAACTACAAACATCTAATGGAATCCCATCCTCAGTCCTGCCTCTTTCCTCTCCTGTCTTCCAATATTCCACTTTGCAACTAAACCTGTCATTTCACGCATACCCCTGGCTCTGTCACTAGGTGGTCTAAAAACCTCCCAAAGCTCCTGTCATATTCACTTGTACAAATAGCTTCTAAAACAGGAGAGCAAAGTGGCGTGTGGGTTACCCAAAGCCATGTGGCGATGTGCAGCATTAGTTTAACTCCACAGTAAGTAATTTAAAACACTAATTTGTTATTAAAACAAATGTAGATATAGAGTCAGTCACTTTTGAGACTGACACATAAGACTTTGAAGATATTCTCCAGTTGGGTTGGGTCACTGGGGGCTCCAGGTTCTCTTCCCAACGCCTCCTATTTTCCAAGGGCATTCTCCTTCACTCCTCTTTACCCTTGGGAAGGCTTTGTTGGAAAATTGTGAGAAGTCCAGTGATAGAATGAAGTCCAATTTTCTTATCAAGGCCTCTAGGCCTGCTGGCCTTTACGACCTCCTTTTATGACACTTGGGTCTCCATACACTCAACTCCGGTCCAATGGGCTCCTCCACACTTTGACTTGGCCATGCTCTCTTACCACTTGGACTTTGCACATGCTGTTCCTCAAACTAGAACACCATTTCCTCCCACTGCCCCTGCCTGTCTTGCAGATGTTGGCTTAGGAATCACTTCTGGGAAGCCTTCTTTAACAGAGTGGATTTGATCCTCATTAGAGGATGGCAAGGGAGACTTTGTCTTGCTTACCTTAGACATATCATCAGGAAACACCAATCCCTAGAAAAGAACATTATGTTTTGTCGTGTAGAGGGTCAGCAAAAATGAAGATGAGATGGCTTGGTACAATGGCCACAGAATGGACTCAGAAAACAATCATGAAGATGGCCTAGGACTGGGAAACATTTTGTTCTGTTATACATCAGGTAGCCGTGAGTCAGAGCCAACTCGATGGCAACTAACAACAACAACAAAAGGGCTTCCATGAGATCCTGTATTTCATGACAACACATGGGTCATTTCATGACAAATGGCTGATGCCTTTTTGGTTATGTCCCGCTGCTCATCACTCCTGGTTTATGAGCTCCATCACCACCGTCTTCGTTCTCCTCACTCCCGCCCTTCTCCGCAGAGCTATGACTACACGCCAGGAGCTCTGCAAGCATTAACTCATTTAATCACTTAAAGTACTGTTATCGCCACCACAGAGATCGGGAGACTGAGGCATAGAGAGGGGCAGTTATGGCAGAGGTCATTTGGCGAGAAAGCGATGAAAAATGGAATCCCAGCTCTGATCTGCTCAGTAACAGAGAAGGACCTTTTAATCACTCTTAATTACAATACCACCTGTCTGATACTGTGGTGGCTTGCATGTTGCTACGATGTTGGAAGCTATCCCGCTGGTATTTCAAACACCAGCGGGGTCACCCACGGTGGGCAGGTTTCAGCAGAGCTTCCAGGCTAAGACAAACTAGGAAGAAAGGCCTGGTGAGCTACTTCCGAAAATCAGCCAATGAAAACCCTGTGGATCACAATAGAATATTGTCCAATATAGTGCTGGAAGATGAGCGCTCTAGGTTGGAAAGCACTCAAGAGACACAATGGTCATAACAACGGACTTGAGCATACCAACAATGGTGAAGATGGCACAGGGCCAGGCAATGTTTCGTTCTGTTGTACATACATGTACTGGCAACCGCATGTACATGAGTCGGAGTTGACTGGACAGTGACTAACAACGACAATCACAACTTAATCATTCACTTGGCTCATTCCCTCACCTCCATCAAGTCTGTGCTCAATCTTGATTTTCTCAGGGAGGCCTAACCAGACCAACCTATTAATACTGCAGCTGTTCCCGGCACTCAAAATCCCATTCTCTGTTTCTGCTTTCTCTTTTGCTATTCTGGGTACTGACTTTTAACGTCTTATGTAATTCATTATTCTCCTTGTTCACTGTCTGTTTACCCAGCTAGAATATGTGTTCAGCAAGGACAGGGAACTACATGGCCACTGATGTAACAACAGGGATGCAGTTAATACCCGTTGAGTGGCTGACTCCATGAACCTTACCATCTGACCTCCAGATCAGTTGGACTCCCCAGTGCCTAGCACATACCCAGCACAGAGAAGGAGTTAAGTGAGTTTCCTGTTGAGTGAATGAGCCATGTCTCTTCATTAGTCTTGGTCAAGAAGTTGTCTCCAGCCCTGGGCCAGTGTGTTAAGTTGTTATTGTAGTTTTCTACAGTTCTTCACAACAGGATGGAGATTCCCTGGGTCTCCATCCAAGGCCAGAGGAATAACTGACTGAGCCTGGCTGTCGGCCCTGAGCCCTCTCTCTGTCCCAGCTCTACCTCAGAAACTGCATCACACCAAGACCCTTCCTTGCCCTCAACTCTCTACTCCACTGGGCCCCTCCATTATTCCAGACCCTACCCTTCCTAGCCACCACCCATCTGTCAGCTTGCTGTACTGTGTGACTTGGACATTGCTATGATGCTGCAAACTGCCACCAGTATCTCAAATACCAGCAGGGTCATCCATGGTGGACACATTTCAGCAGAGTTTCCAGACTAAGACAGACTAGGAAGAAAGGCTTGGAAATCTGCTTCCAAAAATCAGCCAATAAAAACTCTATGGATCACAACAGAACATTGTCCAACTTGCTTCCTTTGGGCATGTCATCAGGAGAGATCGATAGCTAGAGGAAGATATCGTGTTTGGTAAAGTAGAGGACTAGCAAGGGTGAGGGAGACCCTCGGTGAGATGGACTGGCACAATAGCCATAACAATGGACTCAAACGTGCCGATGACTGTGAAGATGATGCAGGACCAGGCAACATGTCATTCTGTCGTACATAGGTCAGTATGAATCGGAGTCAACTTGATGGCAGTTCATCTATTTCCCTCCTTCCTTCCATCCCTACCTACCTACCTACATCTGTCTACCTATCTCTGTCTATCTATCCATCCATCCATCTATCCATTCATCCATCCATCTCCCTCCCTCCTTCCATCCCTACCTACCTACTTCTACCTATCTACCTATCTCTGTCTATCTATCCATCCATCCGTCTATCCATTCATCCATCCATCTCCCTCCCTCCTTCCATCCCTACCTACCTACTTCTACCTATCTACCTATCTCTGTCTATCTATCCATCCATCCGTCTATCCATTCATCCATCCATCTCCCTCCCTCCTTCCATCCCTACCTACCTACTTCTACCTATCTACCTATCTCTGTCTATCTATCCATCCATCCGTCTATCCATTCATCCATCCATCTCCCTCCCTCCTTCCATCCCTACCTACCTACTTCTACCTATCTACCTATCTCTGTCTATCTATCCATCCATCCGTCTATCCATTCATCCATCCATCTCCCTCCCTCCTTCCATCCCTACCTACCTACTTCTACCTATCTACCTATCTCTGTCTATCTATCCATCCATCCATCTATCCATTCATCCATCCATCTCCCTCCCTCCTTCCATCCCTACCTACCTACTTCTACCTATCTACCTATCTCTGTCTATCTATCCATCCATCCATCTATCCATTCATCCATCCATCTCCCTCCCTCCTTCCATCCCTACCTACCTACTTCTACCTATCTACCTATCTCTGTCTATCTATCTACCATCTATCTACCCACCCACCCGCCTTTCCTCAGCACATGGCCAGGACCTGGGAGATTTTTCCTTGGACACCTGGTGGTGCCTCCCTGCCTGGCTCTGGATGGGGGGAGAGGAGGGAGGACCCCCTCTGCCATTTAGCCACCATCCAATTAGGCAGGCTCTCAGTGGGGAGGGAAAGCTGCTTGTTTCCTTGACAGCAAATACCCAAACTGACTGAAACAATTAGTTTGTCTATTTTAAAACTGAATTCCAGCACTTCCATGGCAACCAAAGTTATTAAAAGATGTAAATTAAAGTGTTGTGCAGGGAAGATGGCTTGGCATGGAAGGCACTTGTTTTGGGGGAAAAAAAAAAACAAAGAACACCAGATCAAGGGCATCCCCTACCCGGATGCTCCACCCTGCAACCCAGCGCCTCTCCCTGGGCCCTTGGCTCCGTTACAGCCCCATCACAGACACCCCGTCCCTCACATGCATGAGAGAGATAGGGGCTCTGCACTTTCTGAGGTCCCTTATGCTGAGGAGGAAACCTGGGAAGCGTGGAGAGATGGGGGAACTGACATTCGTGTGCTGTTGTTAGGTGCCATCAAGTTGATTTTCAACTCATATCGACCCCATGTGGCAGAGTAGCAGTGCCCCATAGGGTTTTCTAGGCTGTAATCTTTATGGGAGCAGATGGCCAGGTATTTCTCCTGTGGCGCTGTTGTTGAGTGGGTTCAAACGGCAGACTTCTTGGTTACCAGCTGAGCGCTTAACCACTATGCCACAAGGGCTCCTTGACATTCGTGTAGCGCCTACAATATCCCTGATAATAACGCAAGCTGACACGCGTCAGTGCTCACTGTGCCCCTGGCACTGTGATTGGAGATATGCAGCCATTATCTCATTAAATGTTCCTGGCCAGATGAGGCAGAACCTGAGGTCATTACCATTTCACAGATGGGGAAAGCGAGGCCCAGAAGGATGAAGTGGCTGATGGAGTCACACAGCCAGTACAGAGAGAACGGGGATTAGAGCCCTCATCTGTTGGACCACATTATATTCCTGAAGTCATGGGAGACAAGCTGCTGGACAAACAGGCTCTCCCACTCAACCCTGCTACTAGCTTTAAATGGCAGTCTGGCATAGGGGCAAGGGCTCAGGCTCTAGAGCTGGGCAGATCTGGGGGTGAACCCCAGTCCTGCAGTGATTAGTTCTAGGACCTCAATGCAAGATAGGTAATTCTCAGCACCTCAGTTTACTCAGCTGTAAACTGGGTATGGACCTTACCGAGCAGCTGTGAGGACGAAATGAGCTAACCCAAGAGGGGCACCTGGCCTGGTGCCTGATACGCAGTAAGCATTACTAACATTCATTGTTGGATTATTATAATTCTCCTTATGCTGTTATTGTTAGCTGCCGTCACTTCAACTCTGACCCGTGGTGACCGTATCTACAACAGAACACAGTGTTGCCCAGTCCTGTGTCATCCTCACAGCCACCAGCATGATCTAGTACATTGTTGCAGCTATTATGCCAACCCATCTCACCGAGGGTCCCCCTCACCGTAGCTGACCCTCTGCTTCACCAAACATGATGTCCTCTAGCGAGTGATCTCTCTGGATGATGTGCCCAAAGCAAGCGAGTTGGACAATGTTCAATAAGGTTTTCATTGGCTAATTTTCAGAAGTAGATTACCAGGCCTTTCTTCCTAGTCTGTCTTAGTCTGGAAGCTCTGCTGAAACCTGTTCACCATGGGTGACCCTGCTGGTATTCGAAATACTGGTGGCATAGCTTCCAGCATCACAGCAACATGTAAGCCACCACAGTATGACAAACTGACAAGTGGGTGGTGGGTTCTCCTTATAGGTGAGGTCAATGAGGCTCAGAGAGGTACAGTAACTTGCTCAAGGGCACACAGCAGGGATCTAAAGCCAGCTCTTGGATCCAAGCTCATACTCTCCATGCTGTGACTGAGAAAACCATGTGTGGCTGGCTCAACATCTCACAGTCTGTTCACGGTGAGGCCGGGACAGCCAGAATCTCTCATCGACACACCCCTGGTCTCGTGTCCTGGACTTCTTTGCTGCTTCCGAAAAAAGAGAAATGGAAAGGAGCAGCTGTATCTAAACTCGCAATGATTATTTCGGTGGCCTTTGTTGGTGGAGTCTGTTCTCTGCCAGTCACTGAGCTCGGGGCTTTACCCCTGCTCTCCACCCTCCAGCACACTGCAGTGGGCTCCGTTCTCAAAACTGTGCTCTCTTGCTTTAACAACTGTAGCTTCCTTGGCCTCTGTCCAGCCAACTCTTGCTTGTCTCTCAGACCCCAGCTTAGACATTAATTCCTCTGAGAGGCCTTCCCTAACCCCCTAGACTGGCATGATCCACTAGGACATGCTCCTGGCCCGTGGCGGTCCCCTGTGGTAACTTGGCTAGCTGTCATAGTCACACGCCTGTCCCTTTATGAGATCAGACATGGAGTCTGTTTGCACTGTATCCCCAGTGCCCAGAATGGAGTCTGGCACATAGTAGGTGCTTAATCAAAAAGTGTGGTATGAATGAATGAATCCTTTTTTTTTAAAGGGTGTGTGATGATTAACATATTATCCACAAGGACCCAATAGATGGATCTTGAGCAAAAGGAGGAAAAAAATGTAGAACAAGACTTCAAATTCTTATCGGAAATGGACTTACTGGATACACTGAGACTGGAGGAACCCCCAAATCTATTGCCGGGAAACAACTTTTAAGCCTTGAACTAAAACCACCCCGAGAAGTCATCTTTAAACTGAACAAAAATTCAGCTCATTTAATAAAGAATGTTTGCCTTGAGCATTAGGCTCTTCCAGAGAATAATCTATAGGAGATTAAATGGGCAATAGTAACTGTAAAACACAGACGAGAACTTTAAGGGGCAGAGAGTCTAAGTTAATGGTGGTAAAACAACTGGGCAGAGAGAGGAACAACGGTGACACAGTGGCACGTATGTAACCACTGTCAACGAACTGTGCATGTAAAAGGTGCTGAATGGGTGTATGTTTTGTTGTGTATATTTCCACCTGTATATATACTAGCCAGCCAAATCTTGACCAGTCCAGGAATATCATTAGTACTCCCAGCAGAGAGACACAGCCGACCCAAAGGGGCAAGGGCAAGAACCCTCCCCTTAGTGAGGAAGACTTAGGAAGTTGGAACTACCCACCATCCCCAGTCTTTAGGCAGTGTTGTGTATGTAAAAGCAATCATTCATTCATTCATTCAGTTAGTTATCTATTAATTCATTTTTTAATACAATAAACAGTCAACAGGTATGTATTAAGTGTTTACCAGTGATGGGCTAAGTGTTGGAGGTAAGAACACAGACATTATCTTGTCCACGGGGCTTACACTTTCAGGGAGCAGCCACAGAATAAAGCAAGTTATTGAGCAAACAAATGACTTGGCTCATTCCATAACCCAGTATTTCTTTCTCAGCAGGGTATGAGTTTGCCACCCAGGGGACATTTGGCAATGTCTGAAGACACTTCTGGTTGTTACAACTTGGGGGGACTGCTAATACCATCTAGTGGGTAGAGGCCATGGATGCTGCTAAACACCTTATAATGCACACTGCAGACCCCACAATCACGAATTATCTGTCCCAAAATGTCAACAGTGCCAAGGCTGAGAAACCCTGGTCTAAAGGAAAGGTTGGTCAAATGAATGAAGAAATGAAGGGATTATTTGAACAACGCGTCACCCTCCTCTTAACAACCCAATCTTTTTCATCTGCATGGGGTGACGGAACATGAGTAGTTGTAGTTTTGATGAAAACAGCCACTGTTTGAATCAGAAGGGAGGGTCTGAGAAAGCAAGAATGCCCCACAGAGACACAGAGCTCCCCACAACCCCAAGAGCATACCTCAGCCAAAGGTGTTTTCTGGCTTTTTCTACAGAGCTTCTCCCCTGACTGATAATAACCAACACTTTCTATGCCTTACTCGGCCAGGTACTGGGCTAGCCCTTTTTGGGTATTAATTAATGCAATCCTCACAACCACCCATCAGCTCTATTGTACAAGTGAGGGAGTCAGGGACATTAGTCAGCTTGTCACAGGCACTGCAGCTAGAAAGGAGAGGAATCAGGATCTGAACCCAGGGCTCTGGTCCGAGAGATTGGTGCTGCACCATCACCTTCCAGTACACCTGGCGGTGCTGAGGGGGTCGCTCCCCGTGGTGGTGGGCTCCCAGCAGTCGCTGCTCACACGTGCAATTAGCACACTTCTCTCTAGATCTATTCCGCCCTCTGCCCCTCAGAACCACACTTGCTTCACAGCAGAAGTCTCAGGACCCAACAGAGCACCTAGTACCCAGCAAATGCCCCAGGAATGCCTGTCAAATGAATGGATAAGTAGGAAAATCATTTCCTGCCTCCAAACTAGATGAATAAGTATCATTCATTATTTCATTGGCCAGAAAACATCAGCATGGGGAACATTCTGAAAGGCAGTATACAAGGGGAACTCAAATCAAGCCACGCACCTTTAGGGGGCATTGCACACCTCCTAGGAGTCCTGGGTGGTGCAAACGGTTAATGCACTCAGCTTGGAGGTTCGAGTCCACCCTGAGGCACCTTGGAAGAAAGACCTGGTGATCTGCTTCTGAAAAATCATCCCTGAAAACCCTACGGAGCACAGTTCTACTCTGACACACATGGGGTCGCCGTGAGTCAGAGTCAACTCCACAACAACTGGTTTTTGTTTTTGTTTATTTCTTCAGTTGCTTGTTCTACCCACGTCCCAGGTCATCTGCCCGTCGCGTTGAGGAGGGAAGTGAGCTTCTGGGAAAGCAGGTTCCCCAGAGACATGTCTCTCTGTGCGCCCCCAGACCCTGTTCCCCAAGCACAGGTTGCAAAAGGTCACATTTTTAGCCAGCATTTCGTGTGATGCTTTTTCTTAACCTTGCAAGTTGCTATTTCACTAGCAGCTTCCGTTTGGAGCATCAGATGGCAGATTGGATGATTTAAGGGAAAAATGTGTTTATATTTGAAGTTTTTTGTTGTTGTTGTCTTTTTTTTTTTTTTTTTTTTTTTTAAAGCTTCTAGGAGTCTAATGTGACTTTCTGGGTAAGAACACGGCAGTATGTGCAAGCATATGACATCTCCCTTAATAACATATAAAGTCTCTTTATGGGGGCAGATCACCCGGGGGACATCTGGCCTGCTAAGCTGGGGCTGCCACCTCAGATTCAGAAGAAGTGGGAAAGGCTAAGAGGTCTGGACACCTCTCTATTTGAAGAATGCTCATTCCCAAGGGATCCAAAGACCACCTGTCATCAGCAACCAGACTTCACAAAAGAGGGTGTCATTTTCATGAGGGGTCTAAAAGCTATGGTTCCCTGGGTGGTGAAAATAGTCAATGCACTCGGCTGCTAACTGAAAGGCTGGCTGTTCGAATTCACCCAGAGGTGCCTTGGAAGACCAGCCTGGTGATCTACTTCTGAAAAATCAGCCATTGAAAACCCTATGGAGCAGTTCTACTCTGGCACACTTGCGGTTGCCGTAAGTCAGAGGGTATGGTGAATGCCACACCTCTGGGCCCAAGGGGGTGCTTAGCTCTCCCACAGCACCCCCAGCTATTTGTAAGAGAGTCCAAAGGGACTCCTTGTACACCAGAACATGGCAAGGTAAGAGAAGGTTTTCTCCCCAGTCCAATGCCACACTTTGCCTCTCAGCCCCCAAAGTCATCTCCCAGAGCGTCCTGCAAGTACCTTCAGGACCTCACCCTTTGTCCATCCAGGTCTCTCGTGATAACTGTCCCTTGTTCCTCTAGCCATTAGGACTCACGTTAGGCTGGGGAGTCAGACTCGAAAACACACTCCGTCATCTTTTCACTCATCCGTCTTTCCCACGCCCTGAATTGCAGTAAACGCTCTCAAACATCAGTGGGCAATACTCAGTGAGGGACAGGGTGGAGGAGGACACCCTGGAATCACCTGGGATGCTATTTGAAAAGTAATCTATCACTTACTGCCACAGCTGTCTGTCCGTTTGTCATATTGTGGTGGCTTACATGTTGCTGTGATGCTGGAAGCTATGCCACCAGTATTTCAAATACCAGGAGGGTCACTTGTGGTGGACAGTGGTTTCAGTGGAGCTTCCAGACGAAGACAGACTAGGGAGAAAGGCTTGGCAATCTATTTCTGAAAATAAGTAAATGAAAACCCTATGGACTGCAACAGAATATTGTCCAATACAGTGCCAAAAGATAAGCCCAAACGTACCCGTGATCATGAAGATGGCACAGGGCCAGGCAATATTCTGTTCTATTGTCCATAGGGTCGCCATGAGCCAGAGCCAACTCGACACCAACTAACAACAAGCACCTTTTACTGACCATTTGCTATGTGCCAGGCACTGTGTCCCATGCTGTAACTGCATTATCTCATGTAACCTTCACCCTGATATTACTAGGTAGTGACAATGGTTATCCCCATCTTGTGGATGAGCAGCTGGAAACACCAAGAGGTCACACAGAGACTCACGAGAGAATTGGAAATCAAACCTTGGTGAGTCTGCACCCAGGGCTCCAGTGCTTTACCCAAAGCCTTTCAACTTCTACCCCCTTTCCTCCCCATCGATGACATTACGTGTTGTCCCTCAAGGGATAAACATCAGGGTTCCTACCTTTTCGTCACATTGTTTAAACCACAACATTAGCTTACTTGGAAAGGAAAAATATTTTCATAAAATATTCAGAACATGAAATATGAAAGAAAAGAAATACATCCACAGGAAAGTCACTAATCAAAGTGATTTTCTTATCCAACTGCCTTACATGACTGGTGTTTTACTCAGAGAAAGAAAGAAACAGAGAGAGAGAGGCTAGCCGAAGTCACCATGCTTAGCCAACTGGGCTGACCAGCACACCCTCAGCCACAGGCAAACAAGCTTCAGGCTCCAGCTTCAGAAGGGCATGCAGACATGCAGACATGTGTGGGCAAATTCCTTCCATGGAACAATTAATGGAGCCCAAACCTGGGGCGCAAGAGTTTGCCATCCACATCTGGGACTGCATGTTCCCCTGAGGCGGTTCCTTGCCGAGCTGGAGAGACGTGATGCAGGAGATGGGTGGCTATAGGTGGTTATCGGCCTTGGCACATAGCGGCCTTGCTTCATGCTTGGAGAATCTGAAGGAAAGAACTGTCAGGGGCAGTTTGTGTTTGTTGTTGTCGTTTTTGCTGTGTATTGGCGTGTCTTCTCTTTTGGGGCGTGGGGGACATTTTTCCAATTTTAACATGCATGTATTTTTTACACATCTGAAATCAGAATGTGTTTTTAAAGCAACGTGTACATTTCATATTGTGTTGCTTTTGTTCTGCCTGCCTCCCTCCAAAAAGCATTATTAAAGTGAGACTGGGATTTATACCCCAGGACATCTGAGAACAGAGCGGATGGACTTTATGCTACATGACTCAAGTATCCACGCCTCCACCCCGTGGACCTAATCCATGTGATAATCAGCCGGCTGCTGGAGGAGGCTTTGAGCAAAGAGCCCCTGAGGGCAGAGGCTGACCGTCCAAATTAAAAATACAAAGCAAACTAAAGAACCCAACAGCCATTTTCCTTTTAAAAAATAGGACTATATTTTAAATATTCATTTAAATGTCTAGTAATAAACTAATACACCTTTTAATCTGTTTTCTACTTGATAATATTTCATTTGCAGACTCTCCATGCCTTATATATTAGACCCAGAGTCCAAATCCCCACAGTGGGATATTTTTCACGTTCTCTAATTTTCAGGAAAGTATGCATGTCAACTTTAGTCTGCAAACTAAACCAGGGAACAGCACCGGCACTTGGTGCTCTGAGAAGGCACAGGTCCGAGGCCAGCCCCCCGCCAGGGGTGGAAATGATCTGGAAATGGGGTAAAAACAGCACTCACCTCCGGAGTTGTAAGGAACGTAGACCCAGTTAAAAACAAGACAGGATAGCCCAGAGGTTCATCTCCTGGTCTGTGGAAGCAGACTGCCTGAGTTTGAAGCTTGGTTTTATAGCCACGTGACTCGGCAGTTGACCTGTCTGCATCTTTTTGTCTGCAAAGTGGGGATAACTCATAACTCACTCATAGGAATGTGCTGCAGAATAATTGAGACATTCCTGTAAAATGCTTAGACTATAACGAGCCTGGTACCTAACGAGTGCTAAGTAAGTCTTAGCTACTGCTCGTACTGTTGCTTCTACTACTAATCCTACTACCACTACTACTCCCACTATCACCACCACCTCTGCTCCTGCTGTTACTATTACTACTACCGCCACCGCCACCTCTACTATTACTGTTACGAAGATTACCATCACTGCTACCATCACCACCACTGCTATTACCGCTCGTGATTGGTAAGATTGTGCATCAGCGTGGCTGGGCCCTGACTCTCAGTGCTCTGGCAGTTGTATGATGTTGCGATCACTTCCGTGATGAAATCTCATATAATGTGATCACCTCCACGATGGGACCTGCTGTGAGTGGCCCATCAGTGGAAAGGGAGTTTCCTTGGGGATGTGGCCTGCATCTGATGTAAGTGGACTTTCTGGCAAGGCTCACGGGCTTCTCCTTGTTCTGGATCCTGCAGCTGGCTCGTGTTCATCTGACCTCCAGTTCTTGGGACTTGAGCTAGCACCTCACCTGCTGTCTTGCCTACCCATCTTGGGATTTGTCGATCTTTGCAGTCTGTGAGCAAAAGCTCTGCTCTCTGACCTGTTGATCTTAGGTTTGCCAGTGCCTGTGGCTACGTGAATCAGGAGAGGCCTCCATCTTGACCCACGGACTTGGGATGTTGCAGCCTCTACAATCACGTGAGTCATTTCCTCAATATACATCTCTCTCTATATTTATACACTTTCCTGGTTTTGCTTCTCTAGAGAACCCAGCTTAAGACACGACTACTATCACTACCCCTACTACCACCACCATCACGACTATCACCACCATCACTATTACTACCACTGCCACCACCATCAAGACTACTGCTGCCACTAGGATTACCACTACTACTACCACCCTACTACTATTACTATTGTTATGATTATTTTAGGATATAAAATGCGCTCAGAAGCATGCCTGGTGCACGGTAAGTATTCATAAATGTTAACTATCATTATTGCTTTCTTCAAAACAGGTGTAAAAATAGAATCTGCCAGTATTACATGAAACAACACGCATCAAGTTTTACCACAGTTCCTAGTACTGAAAAAAAAAAAAGTCTTTCATAACCCCTGGTTCTATAAAGTGCCACGTGTGCTGTGATGGAGAAGGGCCCGAAGGTAGGATGGTCAAGACGAGGAACTAGGCATGGATGGCGCTTCTAAGGAAAGAGGCCAAGTGGTGGAACACACCAATGACCAACGTTATCTTTCCCATAATTTGACAGGGAGCTCATCCAGCGCCAGGCCATGACCCAACTAGAACCAGGAGGCAACCCAAAGCTGATGGAGGGTCAAGGGATGGAGCTCTTACTGGGGACCACAGACCCTCAAGAGGTCCTGAGACAGAACTCAGTGGGTCCCTGAACTTGGATAGGAAAAAACAACCACCTTTATTTCCACTAGCCTTGAGCTGACATCCAGCTCCCCTTTAACTATAACCGCAGGCAACAAATCACAGCAGTATTACTAGTGCCTGTGACTTTGTCACCAATAGAAATCGCAGATTTTTTTCACATCACATAATTGGCACAGATATCTCAAAATATCATTATACTTTTCGCCACTTCAAAATTATGGCAATTACTACTCACTGCTACATCTTGTTATTTAACGGTGTTAGTAAAGAAGCAAAGATTTTACTACATCACATTTCATTTTAGTATTTTGATATATGTATTTCAACATAAATAATTTCTTTTGTGATCTTAAGGATTTTATCTTATGTATATTTAAACTGCATTGGTAAAGACAAAACTACGGCATCACCAGATGCCAAAGAGGCCCATGGAAGAGGAAATGTTGAGGACCCCTAGTTAGGGTTTTTTGAGGAGCCTCGGTCGCACATACACACACAAACACACAAATAGGATAAATCAGGGGTCTGGAGACCTGTTGGTGAGTACTCAGGTACCCTCTGACAGGTCTCTTAACCTCCCTAAGCCTCTGCTACTGCATATATGTTTTTGTTGTTAGCTGCCGTCAAGTTGGCTCCCAACTCATGGTGACCCCACGCACCATGGAATAAAACGCTGCCCATTCCTGCACCATCTCCATGATCAGCTACGGATCAGACCACTGCGATCCACGGGGCTTTCACTGCCTGGTTTTTGGAAGGAGATCGTCAGGCCTTTATTCCTATTCAATCTTAGTCTGGAAGCTCTGCTGAAACCTATTCAGCATCATAGCAACATGCAAGCCTCCACCTATAGACAGGTGGTGGCTGCACATGAGGTGCGTTGGCTGGGAATCAAACCAGGATCTCCTGCATAAAAGGCAAGAGTTCTACCACCGAACCGCCAACATGGGGAAAATAACACTGTTTTCAAATATGCCATAGGATAGTATAAGAGTCAAATGTGATGTAGAATGAGCACCTGATGGCTGTTAATAGATTCTGCACAAATTTGGGACGTGAATCATATCATTCCTTGAAGGCTTAACCAACCCTTATCCTCTGCTTCTTCACACATGTTCCCTGAGTGTTGCTCCCAGAATTCAAACAAGAGAAGTTGCAGGTCAGTGGAGGTGCCAGAGTCAGATTTGGGGTTGACTGCTGGCTCTGTCCTTACTAACTGAGTAGCCCTGGCCAAGTCTTTCACCCCCTCTGAGACTCCATTTCCTCTTCTACGCTGTGGGAAAGACGTCAGTGAAAGTAGACAAAATGTGCAAAGTGTATAAGAGAGGGGCTGGTAGGCAACCGCCGTGTAGGGTCTCAGTGAAGCCAAGCAGTAGAAATGATGATAGAGACCAACATCACCATCATCATCATCATCATCATCATCATCATCATCATGGCCGTCATTATCACATTGTGGCAGACATTTAATTAATCATGGGAGGTCCATGTGCTCCTCACACTTCCAAAACCCTTTATAGCAGGTGCCATGGGACACGTTCTAGCAATGGACCGGGAGAGGAGAAACACGAACCACTTCAGAGATAAGACAATGAAAAGCTCAAGAGAGATTCTCCATTCTCTTCCTTGCATTGCCACATTGATGGCGGAGGAGTGTGCTGACACAGTGGAGACACAAGGTAGAAGCAGCCTATATTTCTAGGTCACTACATAAAGAGAAAAGTGGGCAGTGGTGGTTCAGATATAGAACTCGCGCCTTCCACGCAGGAGACTTGGGGTTGATTTCCAGCCAAGGCACCTCATGTGCAGCCGCCACCTGTATGTCAGTGGAGCTTTGCATGTTGCTAGGATGCTGAGAAGGTTTCAACAGAGCCTCCAGACTAGGATGGATTAAGAAGAAAGGCCTAGCCATCTACTTCCAAAAATCAGCCAATGAAAACCCTGTGGTTCCATAACAGAACATTGTCCGATACACAACTAATCGTGGGGACAGCACAGGACCGGGAAGCATTTTGTTCCATTGTGCATGAAGCCATTATGAGTCAGGGACCTTCTCAATGGCAGCTAACAACCACAACACGGAGAGAGGTGCCCAGGAGAACTGTCCGACTCTACTGGCCATGTAGTATTAGTGAAAGATAATCCTCTGATAAGCCATTGAGATTTCAGGGTGAATTTGTTACTTCAACATAGCCTAACTTCTCCTGACTACAATCATTAAATAAGACAAGCACAACAAAGCAAACAATACCCTCTAGCAAGGACAATAACTACATTTGCCATAAGACATACCTAGAGTTCAGCACCTTCCTCGGGGGTGTGAGGATACGCCTGTTTGTGATGTCTGGGCAGAGTCTAGTCCAAAGACTGCAGGCAGCCCAAGGGAAGAGGCTCAGCAGTCACTCACCGCGTCTCCTATTTGCCAACTGGAAACCCTACTGACTCAGCACAGCATTTGCTCCTTAGAATTCAGGAAGCCTTCTTGAGACCCTGTGTCTGCAGTCAGCACCCACATTAGCTGAAAGCGCAAACATGTTGTTTCCATAAACCTTCTCTCTCCTTCTCTCCAAAGGCACAAGCAGCTCCAAGCACTGCAAGGAGCTCTCAATATCTACTCAGCTGCCAGTATGTAGGGAGGAGGGGGACACAGGACCAGAATTCCTGGCTGTGCCGCTGCAGAGGACAATATCAGGGCAAAGCCCGACACATAATTAACACATTTCAAATCAACACGTAAAACGAGTCAGATGCTTAAGTATTAATTAATATTTTTGCAAACTAATTACATTAGAATGACAAGGCCAGGAAGACACTAAAAGAGTTCACTAATGTTGTTCCACTCCTCTTGTTGAAATGGCTGCGTGGATTACCACTTTATTCCATTTTTATTTTCTTTAATTTACCACAAAAGATCTAAACACCACGCTGTTTCACAGCTATCATCATTTATTCATAGCTCAGTAGAGGAAGCTGGAATAGCAATAACTCTTTTTTCCCCTAATTGTCATTCTGGTGAGATAAGTGGGAGATCAGCCCCAAGTCAAGCTACATTAGTGTTGAAAATCAGGCACAGTCACGAAGTTTCTCCAAAGTGTGTTAGCATCATTTGTCATGAGTGGTTTGTGCTGAGCAATGGAGACTTTAACCCAAAGAGTTTTTCAAGCCTGCTTCCCCATCTTAGCTGGGTCACTGGATCAGAAATCAAACTGCCTGGAATCAGATACTAAGTTTGCCTGCTAGCCATGTAGCCATGTGGTCCCATAAACTCTTGTGCGGCTTGGTCTCCTTATCCGTTAACTGGAGGTTATATTAGATAGAAGTCATCCTCCCAAGTTTGTTGGAAGGAATAAAAGAAGCAATCCATACCAAATGCTTGGCAGAGTGCCTGGTATACAGTGGGCATTCAGTAAATGTTATCTGCTTCTACTGTCACCATCATCATCTCCACCATCAACACCACCACCGTCACCATCAATACTACCACGACCACTACCACCACCACCACCACCACCATCACTATCACCATCAATACTACCACCACCATCACCACCACCAACACCACCATCACTATCACCGTCAATACCACCACCACCATCACCACCACCAACACCATCAACACCACTACCACCACCACCACCATCAATACAACCACCACTGTCACTACTACCACCACCACCACCATTACCACCACCATCAATACAATCACCACTACCAACACCACCACCATTGCCATCAATACTACCACCACCAACACTACCACTACCACCACCAACACCAACACCTTTACTACCACCATCACCATCATTATCACTGTCAATACTACCACCACCATCACCACTACCAACACCACCATCAACCACCACCACCATCACTATCACCATCAATACTACCACCACCATTACTATCACCACCACTACCACCATCACTAACACCAACAACCATCATCACCAACATCATCATCACCACCATCATTGTCATCGTCATCATCATTGTCATCATTACAAAGAGTCATCTTCAATTCTTCAATGTCATTCATTGTTAGGTACCAATCTACATGTTAAGTTGATTCCCCAATTCTTCTCTCTTCTTCCATCCCTCACCTATTCACCATCAATCCAAAGCGATCTCCTTGCTGTTTACCAAACTTACTTCCAGATAGTAAAAATATGCCATGGAGTGTGGTATCCGAGTATTCAGCCCCAAGTGCCTCTTACTGGTCCTAGAGCAAGGGCACTTTGGTACGTGAGAAAGGGAGACTCAGTTCATCTGAGAGCCTCCCCTGACTGCTTGGGAGACTTGAACACCCTCTTCTAGGTGTTTCGTCATCACTGAATTCATTTTATACACCTTCTCTTATTTAATTTTATCCTCACCCTAACCCTATGAAGTAAGTACTAGGGTTTTTCCTGTTTTACAGATGAGGAAACTAAGGCTTAAGGTCATTAATTAAATGAGTCGCAGAGGTAATAGGAAGAGGATTAGGAATTACATCCAGCACTTAGCTAAAGGTATCTGTTCACCCATCTGTGTATTTTACTAGAGCACAGGCTCCTTGAGAACAGGGAAGGTGTCTTATTCATGTTAAGGTACTAGGGGCTAAAGGTATGGCCATCAAACAGTACCAATTCTGATTCATGGCGACCCCATGTGTGTCAGAGTAGAACTGCACTCCATAGAGCTTTCAATGACTGATTTTTTGGAAGTAGATCACCAGGCCCTTCTTCCAAGGTTCTTCTGGGTGGACTCAAACCTTTCAGTTGGCAGCAGAGTACATTAACCATTTGCATTACCCAGGGACTCCACGAAATAGTAGATGCTCATTAAGTTTGTTGGATCAATGCCTGCTCACTCAAAGAGGCCCATTTGCAAATAAATATGTAGTTTGCTCCATTCCAGAACCCCTGAGCACAGCCTGGACACCAGCCACCATCTCTCTTCCTTCCTCCTGGCTACAACCAGTATTTCTATTATTCTCTCAAGGGGTATCCAGTTCCCTGCTTGGGCCTCCTCCTCCTTCCCTGGCCTTTTATAAAAGTTTGCCCTTGACCTGGGATTTCCAAAAGCAACCAATTTAATTCCCAATCCTCTAGTCTCATGCTGAACATCTCAACACTTCCCTTCAATTTGTCACATCTCTCAGCCTTGTACAATCTCCCCTGTGCAAGCCCCACCACCACAGATGAGTCCATGTCTCCTTTTGCCATTGATAAAACATGCCGAACCCTTGGAATTACGCAGCTTTACAGACTCTGACAGGCTGGAGCCTCTGCTGTTGGGTCTAATTTGGTGCACAGAGTCTGAGAGCTGGAGTGAAATAGGAGCCCGGGAGCACATCTTTTGATCTTAAACAGTCAGAAGGTTGGAATGTATAATGCTATGGAAATAAATGGTGTCAAAACTGTAAGAAATAATTTACGGCGTGGGAATGGGTTTTGTGATCACACAACACTCATAAAAGCTTAAAACAGAGTCAACGCAGCTGGTTGAGCTGTACCAGGGGAAGCCTTAGAAGAAGACAGAACTTAGAAGAGGAGAGATTGGATTTTCCATCCCGAGGTTTAAAGACCCAGACTTTGCCTCTGAGAAGATGGGAAGTGAGCCCTGGCTTCACCTCCTGGACGCCCCAGCTGACTTTGTAGTCTGACAGACCTGGATGTGACTCCTAACCGCGCTCCTATTACCTCTGTGACTCATTTAATTAACGACCTTGTGCCTCATTTCCTCATCTGTAAAAAAGGAAAAATACTAGTACTTACTTCATAGGGTTAGAGTGAGGATGAACTTAAATGAGAGAAGCTGTATCAAATGATTTCTAGAGTGCCTGGCATATAGTCAGATGCTAACTACAAGTTAGCTTTTACTGCTTTTATTGTTACTTTTATTCATTAACCCTATTGCTACATGCAAATGGTGGATCTTTTTAGCTGCTCCTCAAAAACTCACAGTACAGGAACTCTTTTTTTTTTTTTTTAATGGTAGATGCAGTGGAAAGAATAATTTTTAGAATCTTCACTTTTTCCAGAGACCCTTAATTGATTTTCATGGTGTGAGGTGCCTCAAAGGAGTCCTGGTGGTGCAACATTTAAGCGCTCGTTTGCCAACCCAAAGATTGGTGTTTTAAACCCACCAGAAGCTCTGCAGGAGAAAGACTGGGAAATCTGATTCTATAAAGATTACAGCCAAGAAAACCCTATGGGGCAGTTCTACTCTGTCACATGGGGTCGTTATGAGTCAGAATAGACTCTACGGCACCAACAACAACACACAATGAAGTGGTTCAGGAAGACTCTAGAACTGATGCTCCATTTGGTTTCAAGGCCATGAACTGGCTCTTGCTGGCCCCCCTTCTGTTTCCTATTGTGGCTTAGAATGAGTTAACAATGATAATAATAACAACTGCAATGATTAGCTTATATTAAGGGCTGTTTATGCATCAGGTACTGTGCTAACTGCCTTCCATAAAATATGTCATGCCGTCTCCCTTTCTCAAAAAAGCTAAGAGGCTTGTTACTGAATTATCCTCATTCTACGGGATAGGGTCAGCAAAAATGAGGGACAACCTCTATGAGGTGAATTGAGACAGTGGTCCCAACAATGGACTCAGACATACCAACGATCATGCAGATGGAGCAGGACTGGGCGACGTTTCATTCCGCCACACCTAAGTTCACCAGGAGTCGAGTCAGCTCGACGACAACAACAACAATGGAAGACGCAAACGAGGTTCACCAAGGTTGAGTCATTTGATTTTCACTGCCAGTAGGGATTGTTGTTGCTAGGTGCTGTCAAATCGATTCCAAGTCATAGTGACCCCATGTGACAGAGCAGAACTGCCTCATAGGGTTTCCTAGGCTGTACTCTTAACAGAAACAGATCTCCAGGTCTTTCCCCTGCAGAGGCACTGGTGAGTTCAAACCGAAGACCTTTCGGTTAGCAGCCAAGCACTTAACCATTACACCATCAGGGTTCCTTAGCAGAGAATAGAGCTAGGAAATGGCAGAGCTGGGATTCAAACCCAAATATCTGACTCCATAACCTGTGCTCACAGCCGCCATGTTGCACATGGTGGAGACAGCCCGGGTGTTGCAGTCAGATACACCTGGTTCAAACGTGGGTCCTGCTACTTAATTCTTAAGTAAGCTCGATAGACCCGCATCACCTCTCTGATCTGTTTCCTCACCTGTAAAATATAAAGAGTGGCACTCATTTCAAGGACTGTTGTGAAGATAACACAGTGCCAGGCACTCAGGAGACACAGGGTGAAGCCACAGTTATCACCACTCCTGTTTTTGTTGGTGGTGGTGGTATTGTTAGGCTCTTGCTCATCTCCCAGCCCTGGTACTTCTGGTTGGCGGTTTGCTGGACAGGACCTCCTTGTTAATCAACCTCTCACCAGTGCCCGGCATCAGCTCTTCCCTCTCTGCCTGTTTTTCCACTCTGACCCTCCGTTCTCCCTCTGCTCAGCACACACGTTCCTCTCTGCTACTCACTGGGGAAGTGACGGCTGCCCGGCATCACCTCTTTCAATGTCTCTTCCTTACATTTACTATCCATCCTTTTCTCTTATTGTCAAGGAGGAAACGTTGTCTTTTGGGGGTCCAATGAGTATCACAGCTATCAGGCATGGTGCCAGACTCTGGTGATACAATGGCAAACGAAACCCAGTACCCCCACGGACATGCTGATCTGCACTCTGATCCCCACCCTTGCGGCCTCTGAGGTCCATCGGCCAAGCCTACAACATATCCAAGTCTCTGCTATCTTCAAAATCCCTTCCAAACTCCTGTGTTTCCTTCAGTCCAGGGGACCATTGTCTTAGTCATCTAGTGCTGCTATAACAGAAATACCACAAGTGGATGGCTTTAACAAAGAGAAATTTATTCTCTCATGATCTAGGAGGCTAGAAGTCCAAATTCAGGGCTCCAGCTCCAGGGGAAGGCTTTCTCTCTCTGTTGGCTCTGGGGGCCGGACCTTATCATCAATCTTCCCTGGTTGAGGAGCTTCTCAGCGCAGGGACCCCAGGTCCAAAGGACGTGCTGCTCTCCTGTCTCTTATTTCTTCGTGGTATGAGGTTTCCACGTCTCTCTGCTTGCTTCTCTCTTTTATATCTCAAAAGAGATTGGCTTTAGACACAGTCTAATCTTGTAAATTGAGTCCTGCCTCATTAACACAACTGCTGCTAATCCTACCTCATTAACATCATAGAGGTAGGATTTACAACACATAGGAAAATCACATCAGATGACAATATGGTGGACAATTACACAATACTGGGAAACACGGACTAGCTAAGTTGACAGATATTTTGGGTGGACACAATTCAAACCATGACAACCATCATTCCTTTGCCTTAACCACTTGCTGCCTTGTCTATATTGTGACTGTATGTCCTCTCCTTCCATTTACTCCTTAAGTCACTCATGTCTAACTTCTGTTTTCACACCTACATTGACAAGGCTGTTGTTGAGGACATCAACGATTGTATACTTGCCAAATCTAGTGCCATTAACTCAGTTCTCATTTCCCTTGTCCCCACTAAATTACTCAATACCCCCACCTCTTTCTTGTAACTCTCTTACTCTTTGGTTTCCAAGAAGAAACTTGCTCTTGGTTTCTCCCAGTTCACTCAGGTCACTTCCATTCTCCCCACTGTCCCCCAAGCCCCATTTAAATGTCAGTTCCCTGAACATCAGGTTCTTCTGCATCTGTGCCTTTTAGCATGCTCTGGGCTCTTCATTACTTGATAACAACCTACTCACTCTTCAAGGCCCATTCTGCAGATTTGAGCTGGGAAGTCTCCATAGAATTCCCACTCCTCTTGAGCCTCACTTATGTTTTAACCCAAATCCAAAACTCACCATATACGAAAGGGTCTCATGGAGAGGGTTTTGCTCTTATGAGAGCCTTCGTGATCACGAACCAATTGATAACACAGCATTTACAGTATAACACCCTCCCCTCCATTGTACATATGATTTTTGGGGGAATGATCGCGTTAAGGTTGTATTTGTAATCCCAGTACACTTTAATGTGTTTAAACTATAATAGTTGTTAATTAACTGTCCATCAAATTTACAAATGTCAACCATACCTCCAATTGAGAATTGTGGGCCCTTGAGTTAAAGACAGACGACTTTCTGTTGTTAGTTGCTATCGAGTCGGCTCCACCTCATGGTGACCTTATGCAAAACAAAATGGAACACTGTCCAGTCCCGTACCTTCTGCATGATCATTGCTGTGTTTCAGTCCATTGTTGTGGCTACTGTGTCAGTCTATGTTATTGAGGGTTTCCCTCATTCCCACGGACCCTCTACTCTACCAAACATGATGTCCTTTTCTAGAAATCAGTCTTTCCTGATGATGTGTCTTAAGTAAATGAGACAAAGTCTCTCCATCCTCACTTCTAAGGAGCATTTTGGTTGTTTTTCTTCTAACACTGATTTGTTCCTTATTCTGGATGTCTGAGGTATATTCAATATCCTTTGACAACACCACAGTTGGAAGGCATCCACTCTTCTTCTGTCTTCCTGTTTCATTGTCCAGCTTTTCCATGCAAATGAGGCAACTGAAAAGATAATGGCTTGGATCAGGCATACCTTAGTCATCAAAGTGACATCTTTGCTTTTTAAAGCTTTGAAGAGGTCTTCTGCAGCAGAGAACTTTCTAGGGTTCTATATTCTGTTGAGCCCTGGTGGTGCAGTAGTTAAAGCACTTGGCTACTAACCAAAACATTGGTGGTCTGAACCCACAAGCCACTCCATGGGAGAAAGATGCACCAGTCTGCTTCGGTAAGGATTTACTGCCTTGGAAACCCTATGGGGCGGTTCCGCTCTATCCTTACAGGGTCACTATGAGTTGAAATTGACTCGATGGCAATGAGTTTGATTTGGGTTTATATTCTTTTGAGCTAGCTTCAAGGACAGAGAAGACTATCCATGGGTGACTGGGCAAAATTAGCCAAGGCCAAGAGTGCAGGCTCACTGGAAAATACTGCTGTTCTTGTCCTTGAGTGGAAGGAAGAGGGTCATTAACTCCAACCTGAATTAAACCAAATAAGTACATCACCTCCTGGCTAGGGTCTGATTCAGCCAATGATGCAAGCTCATCATTGCAAGTTCTCAAAGTCCATAGGTCTCAAACTAAATTTCCAATTAGGTTAATTATTTCCTGTTTTACTTAACACAAGATTCAAGAGAAAGGGTGTTGTGTGAGGATGCCAAACGACAATCGTTAAACATCTACTTTGTCTTAGGCATTGCCTATTGATCACCTCATTTAAAGTTCAAACCAACCTTGGGGAGTGGTTTTGTTATTCCCATTTTCACTGATAAGGAACGTGCTTAGCAGTTTAGTGACTTGTCCACAGTCACGTTAGTTGTAAGGTATGGAAACATGAGGAGCCATGTTGAATCACACCTCAGTCCTTCAGACATCAAAGGGTCAAAGTGCACCTTCATTTCATGTAAACCCTCACAGAGCAACAATTCAACTGTTCCTTGTAAAATGGGTTGGCCTCTCAAATGGCTTGGGATAGCCACGATTAACCTTCTGTTCACAGCAAAAGATGCTCAGCCCCTTCTCAGACACATTTATTTGTCTTCAAATGGGCCAGAGAACTCATAGTGGGCTTTGCAAACCCAGATTTGCTTTTCTGAGAAAAAAGGTTGAGAGAGGAAAAATAAATGATTTCATGGCCTGCGATAAAATTTCCTACCGAAAGGAAAAAGGGGATTGGCAGGAGGAGGGTTCCCGCTATGTTCTCCCCAAGGCCTCTGAGCTTTGCCACCAGCATAGTTTGCCACTGCAATTATTCGGGATAGCAAAACTGTAATATCAATCAATCTCAGTGCGATTGCTTTGCCATGAAATAGAGACGGGCCAATTTGTCAAGATGGAGGCCCTCCACTGGGTTTCTATTGCCATTAAGCTATCAACAGGAAGTCATTAAGGTGAGGCAAGGAGCCGACTGGTAACTGAAAAGAAGTCATTTTCTTTCAGACACCCTAGCCTGCAACCTGCTTTGTTTGGCCTTCACCACAGCCATGGTGGGGCTGGGTCTCAGATCTTGTGTTAATGTGCAGGTGGCGTGGAGAGGCAGCATTTGCAATCCAATGGCTGTGCCTAGGTAACCTGGTTCTTCCTCAGCAGGGCAAGCTGCACCAGGATAAATGGGGGGCAGGGGGGATGTGTATGCATTTGTGTGATAAAACAGGCTTCGTGATTCTGAAGGGGAAAGAGTCCAGGAGACATACAGTAGCAACTTCAGAACAAAATGGAAGCATGCAGTGCCAATTGATGTGCAAATATGTGTGTGCTGGACTTATATTCCATACATCATGTGGACATGGAAATTGGGCCATTTATCTGTTATATTATGTATGTGACGTTTTAGTTTGGTTCTTACAGTCTGCTTGGGGACAAAGGGCCGTGTGCTTTGCAGCTAGCAGAGGGAATTTAAGATAAATTCTTCAGCTGTCATAAACATTTCTGGGCAGAATTTGGTCAATAGATAAAGTTCTTCCCTCAGCAGGGTTGCCTTTTTAAACATTTCTCAGTAGCCCCTGTGCCATCTTATTAAAACTGTGTGTGGTGCGGGGAGGGGTGGCATATGCTGTGAAAAATCACTGGCACAAACGGCTTGCTGTCATGTTTTCAAAGTCCAGGCTTAGCACGAGCTGTTCACATATTCACCGTCAGTCTGCAGAGAGAAAGGGAAATGGCAAAGCCATTCATTCCTGCTGGATTCTGTGGGTTTGTAATGCCTCTTGTCTCCCCTTAGCCAATGTCTCCTCCACAGGTGGGGCTTGTTCTGCCTAAATTACAACTGTTTGTCTGTACTTGGGGTGGGGAGGGAGTCATTTAAAAAGGAGAAAAGACCACACAGAAGCACCTTCCCAGAGCTACTATTATTTACCTAAGCGAACATGCCATGAATATGGATCACACATTAAGGAACGGTGATCGCCTGCTTTGATGAATTGCCATTAGAAATTCAATTAATAAAAGGTTACCTCCCTGCAGTAGTGCAGAAAATATGATCTGGCTGCAGCAATTACAATTTAGCCTCAAAAACAATGGTTAGGAGGGAGAAGAGGATTTTTTTTAAAACCTGTTCCATCTGGAGATTGGAAGTCTTGAGTAAAAATGAATGAATTGGGGCTATATTTTAAATTATTTTTTACTGTTGTAAAAACCAAAGCCAAACCAGTTGCTGTCAAGTCAATCCCAACTCATGGCAACCTCATGGGCATCAGAGGAGGGCTTTCAATGGCTGATTTTTCAGAAATAGATCACCAGGCCTTTCTTCTGAGGTGCCTCTGGGTGAACTCAAACCTCCAAACCTTTTGATCAGCAGCCAAGCATGTTAACCATTTGCACCACCCAGGGACACCTTTATTGTGGTAAACTACATATGATATAAAATTTGCCATTTTAACTGTTTTTAAATGTTCGATTCAGCGGCATTAATTGCATTCACAATGTTGTGCGACCATCACCACGATTTCCAAAACTTCTTCATCCCCCTAAATAGAAATGCGGTACCCCTTAAGCAGTAAATGGCCATTCGTCCCTCCTCACAGCCCCTGGTCACCACTCATAACTAACCTCTGGTCTCTACGCATTTGCCTAGTCTAGACAGTTCCTGTAAGTGGGGTCATACGATATTTGTCCTTTTGTCTGATCAATTGCACTCAGTGTAATGTTTTCAAGGTTCATCCAAACTGTAACGTGTATCAAGATTTCATTTCTCCTTATGGCTGAATAATACCCCACTGCATGGACATACCACATTTTGTTTATCCATTCATCTGGTGACGGACACTTAGATCATTCCCAGTTTTGGCTATTGTGAATAGCGTTGCAATGTTTTCAATTCTTTCATGCATACACTGAAGATTGGAACTGCTAGGTCATATGGTAATTCTAGGTTTAGTTTTTTGAGGAGCTGAATGTCGGCGATTTTTTATCTGCAGTGTTGTCTGCAGCCTGAATGTCCCCACGTTTCCTCATTCCATTGCTCTCCACTCTGATTTTTTTTTTTTTTTTTCATTATCCTGGTTTATCCTTCTTAGGTTTGTGTTTTCTTGAATTTTGTTTTTGTCAAGCAGCTTCATTTTTTTACTGTTACACAAGTTGCATAGCTATAAAGCGCTTACATCGTTAAGTGTAGTGTGATAAATTGTACATATGATGGTTACCTGTGTAACCACACCTGGATGAAGGTGTTTGTAAAAATGGCATGAGGGCAGCATCTGACCTCCTCTAACTTCACAAGGGGCAAGGAGAATCCAGATCAATAGCCCAGGGCTGATTCCTATGAGGCAGAGGTCGGACAAGCCTCCTCTCTCTGCCATCTTTACCAATTCTGACACCAACTGTCCCTCCCATGGCACTCTCTATTTCTCTACTGGGTTTAATAACTCGTTGCAATGGCCACAAAAGTCACAGACAATACAACAGACAATGGGGTTTATTAGGGAAGTAACAGTTACCGTTCAGGCTCAGGAACATTCAGGATTCAGTTCTTCCACTGGGACAGCCTCTTACCAGCTGTGCCACAGGCACACCTCTCTCTGGCCCGTTGGTGTCTGCCCTGCTTGGGCAAGTGTTACAAAGCTCTTCTAGCTCTGCCAGCAAGTGCCCAGAGGCACCCCCCTCCACCACTCTCTGTCTCCTAGTTCCAGGAGCTTCTCAGCACCAGGATCCCAGGTCCAAAGGACACATTCCGCTCTTGGCTCTCCTTCCTTGGTGGTGGTGGGATCCTCTCTTTCCCGCTTCTGGGATGGCTCATTTCAAGCCCAGCGGGATGGCAAAACTGACCAATTACTCTATTTGCACAGTTCCGCCCAATCACTTGGGTGGGAGTTATAAGACCGTGGCGGGAAAGGCCACACAAAAGCGATCCATCGCACTGCAATGCTGAACGTTCCCGTCACTCTAGTAGGTTCCCATGCCCCTTCCCAGGCAACAGCTCCCAGAGGTAGCCACTATTGCTACTTTTTTCACCAGAGATGAACGTTATCCCTTGTTCTATGTGTGCAAATGGATTACACAAGACGTCTTATTTTGTTTGGACTTTTTTTCACTCAGCGTTATGTCTCTGAGATTCATGTGGATTGTTTCGATAACTCTTTTTCATTGCTAAGTTGTATCCCATTGTATGCCACAATTTTCCAAAAAACTCTGTTGTCCTGTTAACGGACATTTGGTCTGTTTCCAGCTTTGTGCTATTATGAATAAAGTGTCTATGCGCATTCTTGTATCCGCCTTTAGGTGCACACGGCATTTCATTTCTCTTGGGCACGCAACTCGGAGTGCAATTGCTGGGTCATTAAACATGATTTAACCGATGTTTAAAGCACTTCAACTCTCTAAACCTCCATTCTTTAATCTGTAAAATGGCGATAATGAATATTCTGCCATAAGCGATTGTTGTGAAATTGAAAATGGGTAACATATGTAAAGGTGTTTTATCGTTTTGTTTAGTGCTTTGTTTTAAGCTGCCAAGTAGACTCAAATGTGAGACCATGCCAAGGGGAAAGGAAGGAACTGGGAAGATCAACGGAAAGATGCGTCTGTCCACGGTGCTGACCTAGAAAGGCAGCCCAGCCCCGAAGAAGGGGCATGGCTAACAATTCTGAACACCCACTATGCACCAGACCATGATCTGGGTGGTTTACACAGTGTGGCAGTTAACTGCCAGCACTTTGGCCCCTGCCAGACACGGTTGTGAACCCCAGCTCTCTCATTCATTAGTTGAATGGCATGAGGAAATATTTCTGAACGTTTCTGAGCCTCAGTTTCTTCTTCTGTAAGATGGGCATTATAACAGCCAATCCATCACAATATTTTTTGTGAGGGTTTTATGAGATGATTCATGTGAAGCATTTACATAGGAAATGATGCGTAATAAGTGCTGAATAAATGGAAACCGGTATTTCTGTTACAGCAACTCACAGGAGTAAACATTACAATTCCCATTTTAATGTTCTCAACAACCTCATGTAATTCCCATTCTTCAGATGAGGAAACTAAAGTTTGGGTAGAAAAATAACTTGCTCAAATAATTGGTCAGAAGATCTCCAGGAAGTAGGTGATGCTGGTGGCACCTTCTGCTTCCTGCCCCCTGTCCCTGCCATGGATCTGACCCCCAAATACCTGCCTCGCCAGGCACCTGAAACAATAATTTACACGTTAAAGCATCACAATTCCTGGAACATCTTGCACACTAAGCTACCGCATCCAGCGACAGAGACATCTGATCTGGGATTTCCACTCTTTGACAATGGCCAACCCTTAAGTTTTGTAGGACTCTGCCAGAATCTGCTTCTACACCTGTTATTTCACTTTACCCCCTTCCAACCATGTGATGGAGCAAAGGGAGGTATGATTTTCCCTACTTAATACGTGACGAAAGGCTCCTACCAACTGTCTGTCAGTGTGTCTTACTGTGATGGCTTTTGTGTTGCTGGAAGTTATGCCACCAGTATTTCTAACACCAGCAGGGTCACTCATGGTGGGCAGGTTGCGGAGGAACCTCCAGACTAAGACAGACTAGGAAGAAAGGACAGGCAATCTATTTCTGAAAATTAACCAGTGAAAACCAACAGAATATTGTCCAGCAGAATGCTGGAAGACGAGCCCCCTAGGTTGGAAGGCACTCAAAATACACAGTGGCAGCAACAATGGACTCAAGCACACCAATGATCATGAAGATGGGACAGAACCACGTAATACTTCGTTCTGTTGTGCACGGGTCATCATAAGTCAGAGCCAACTCAATGGCAACTAAACAACAGCAACAAAGGCTCCCAAAGTCCAGATCACCACCCTTTGATGTTCCCATAGAGTAATCTGGGAGAGGGAGAGCTACTGGCTCCACCGCACTCGGTATGTTTGGGAAGTGCTCATTAGATCACATCATGTACAATTTCCAGCAGAGGATCACTGTCCTAGTGACTTCTGAATGACCTTTTTGTGATAAAATATTTATAATATAAAATTTGTCATTGTAACCATTTTTAAGTGTACACTTCAGTCACATTAATTACATTCTTCATGTTCTGCGATCGTTACCACTATCTGTTTCCAAAATTTTCCATCACGCCAAACGGAACCTTGTACCCATTAAGCAATGACTCTCCATTCCCTCTCCCCCTGCCCCTGATAACTACTGATCAGCTTTCTGACTTCATGTATTTGCCTATTATAAACATCTCATATAGGTGGGAATTGGGTACCTGGCTTATTTTACTGAGGATGATTTTTTCCAAAGTTCATCCATGTCATAGCAGGTATTGGAAACTTATTCCTTGTTTATGGCTACATAATATTCCGTAGGGTCGCTATGCATAGCAATCACTTAAGGGCACCTAACAACAATGTTATCCTATTGTATGGATATACCCCATATGTTTATCCACTGAACCGCTGATGGACACTTGGGTTGTTTCCACCGTCTAGCTATTGTGAGTAATGCTGCTATGAACACTGGGGCACTGGCCAACTGCTTTTTTACTCTTTCCCTGTCTTGCCAGCATCGACCATAGTTCCCTAATGCCCCAGGGGATGAGCAGGGAGAGGATAAGAAGGGCCTTTCAGAGAGACAGATGGGGGTCTCACCACCAAAGCCAGGGCCTCACTCAACAGGCAGAGAGTCATAACATGTCTATAATGAGAGAGCGCCCTGGAGTCACACAGGTAGAAGCAAGCGGGAGATCCTGGGCTACTCAGCACGCACTCCATGAAGAGTAGCGGGTGGCCTGGTCAGCGCAAAACCCAGCACCATGGAAACCACCCAACTGCCAACACACCATTCACAACCACTGAGATCACCCACAGCATGATCACAAATAGAGTACCCATCTCACTGCATCACAAACAAAAACCATCGCAAAATGTCCTCCTCTGAAAAAAAAAACAGAAAAACCATGTTTCCTACCTCAGCTTTGCGGGCAGCCAAGCTGGCCAAAACCTGTGAGTTAAAGAAAGAAGACATTAGTATTGATTCAACAAGAAGGTAATTGGATTAATTGTCTTTTTAAAGGAACTGGCATCAATAATTTGTTATGACCTCAGGGACAATGGATACACACACACACACACACACACACACACACACAGGCACTGTTTCTTCTACCAAGCATAATGACAAGATTTGTTTTTCTAGTCCTGTGTATAAGGTGAACAGGATAATTAATATTTTCAACACATTATAACCATCTTGCCAGGAAAAAAAAAAAGGGGGGAGGGCTGTGTGCAGTGCCCATGTACTGATAATGATTAAATGAACCCTGGAAAACCAAAGGCATTGAAGACAGTTTTGAGTTTTCTTTTTTTTTTTTTTCCCTTAAAGTTTCAAGTCGGTGTTATGAGAAGCACTGGGTAACAGCCACAACTACAGCAATAACAACGAGCCTTCTGTTTGCAAGACACCTCACACCATCGTGAAATAAAGAGTAGTCTAGGCATTGAGCCAAGTGCTTTGCATTCATTATATTCTTTAATCTCCAGAACAACTTCCATTATCCCCATTTCACAGATGAGAATATTGGGGCCTAGAAAAGTCAGGTAATTTTGCCAAGAAAGTTATTAAGTGGAAGAAATTAGATTCAACCCAAGAGGAAGCCACATAGATTTCAGGCTTCTACCTCTCAGCCCATGTTATCTCAAAGCTATTCTGATGCTATTTAGACACCATCCACTGTTGTTCATGGAGGCATCTGTGGTTCAGTGATAGAACTATCTCCTTCCATGTGGGAGACCCAGGTTCAATTCCCAGCCAATGCACCCCATGCACAGCCACCACCCATCTGTCAGTGCAGGATTGTCTGTTGCTATGATGTTGAACAGGTTTCAATGGAGTTTCCAGACTAAGATGGATTAGGAAGAAAGACCTGGCAATCTACTTCCAAAACTCAGCCAGTAAAAATCCCATAGATCACAATAAACCAATCTGCAACCGATCGTGAGAATGGTGCTGGGCCGGGCAGTGTTTTGTTCCATTCTGCACGGGGTCTCCATCAGTTGGGGGCTGACTCAACAGCAACTAACAACGTAACAAACCATTGTCCATCCATATATAGAAGGGGACAGATACTCAGGGAACTTTCCGCCCTACAATTTTCTATCTTACACAAGAGATTGACTCGGCCAACCTTAGTCATATTTTCCTAGCACACCAATACCAGCTTGCAGCTATGAATCCAACCAAGTGTTCAGAAATCTCGGCTTCTTCAGTTAGCTGGCCAGCCCCTGGAGCTTACACCAGCCCAGCTCTCAGCATCGCCTCCCCACGCTCACCTCCAGGGGTCCAGTCCAGCCCTCACCTATACCACTAGCCCCAGTCATGGCTCAGACAGTGTTTCCTCCCCACTGGGCAGCTTTCATGCATCATTCACCTCCTAAATAGGCCACTAGCCTTCAGACTGACCTCCACAAAGGGATTCCATTAGCCATGGCCTGAGGCTGGCCAACCCTTGAATCTGGGGCCAACACTGGAGAAACACTCCAAGGTGTGCTGAATGTCAGAGGCCAGCACCTTCCGTCCCTCTCTCTCGAGTCCTTTCCGAGTCACAGCTGGGCAAAGCGTGATTCCTCAGCAATCAGGCACAGTCCTAAAACCCAACACAGACGATCCCTTGTCTATACAACCTCGTGTGTGTGTGTGTGTGTGTGTGAGTGTATGTAAGCATTTCCTTGCTGAAAAAGAAGGAATGTGTAGGACACAAACAGGATATTCAACAACTGCAGGTCTTCCTATGGGGGCTGTGGTGGTTCAGTGGTAGAATCCTTGCCTTCCATGCGGGAGATTGGGTTTGATTCCCGGACAAGGCACCTCAAACACAGCCACCACCTGCCTGTCAGAGGAGGCCTGCATGTTGCTAGGATGCTGGACAGGTTTCAGTGAAGCTTCCAGACTAAGACAGACTAGGAAGAAAGGCCTGGTGATCTACTTCTGAATATCAGCCAGTGAAAACTCTATGGATCACAACAGTCTGATCCCATTGTGCATGGGGTCACCGTGAACTGGGACCAACTCAATTGCAGCTAGCAAGAACACAGATCTTACTGCTGTACTGGGCATGAGGGCAACACAGCCTTCAGCTGCCTCCTCTGATTTCCTCCATCTCATAATCATCACGTGTGTTCCCTAAAGTTGTGCATTTAGATAATACAAGTCCTTTCATTAAAATGCTCCCCCTGCTGGGCAAGTCCAACTCATGCATTCACCTTAGACAGATACACACCAACATAAACCAGTTACTGCTCAGTTAACTCTGACTCATGGTGACCTCACGTGTGTCAGAGTAGAACTGTGCTCCACAGGGTTTTCAATGGTTTTTCAAAAGTAGATCACCAGGCCTCTCTTATACACCAATGTAGAGACGTATACATATGGCCATTCACTTCAGTACTGTGTGTTATAGCAATACATTCTTTAAAAAAATTATAAATGTCCATGGATAGGAGAATGGACAAATACAAGGTTTGAAAACTCAAATGCCTACAGGGGCCAGGTAAGTAATAAAAATGAACAATGCAGGCTGCTTGTGGTGCAATAGGGAGTGGTGAGGCCTTTGGTAAAACTGCAGATTGCCGACTCCACCTAAAGTCATTGATACCCAATTTATAAGAGGCAAGATATGGTTCTAGCCAAACAAAACACGTAAGCAGTCTGGATGTGGCTCCTGGACTTTGAGTTTATGATCCTCAAACTGAATAAATTATGATATATCTATATTACAAATTATTATGCAGCAGTTAGACAGAATGAGGTAGATCTTCATGTTCTGATATGGAAACCTCAACAATACATACTATTAATAAGAAAGGAAAGATGCAGAAAAATACATATAAATGGCATCAATTTCTATAAAGTGACTAAAGTGTGTGTGTGTGTGTGTGTGTGTGTGTGTGTGTGTATTTATCTACACACACAGTCACATTATATACATATATGTATGTACACAGACAGACAGACACACATACAGGTCCATGTCTGGAAAAAGTGTCTGGGAGGATACACGGCAAACTGACAAAGGTGTTTACCTCTGAGGAGGAAACTGGATCTTGTCTGGGGCTTGACGGGTTGGGGAAAGTCACTGGGGAATCTCTTCTTACGAATTGTTAGAATTTTTTACACTAAGAATATAACCATGTATTATTTATCTAATTAAAAATATATCTAAATTATGATGAAAATAAAGCTCTCCAGTACCTTTACGTTAATAAGTGATTTCAAAGTAATGCTGGTTGTTGTTTTTTTTTCTCCTCACTGACTAGGGGACCAACAGCAACTCTTTTATTTATTAGTGGTGACACAGCGTGGAAGGTGAGGCATTTGATAACGCAATAGGGAGTGGTGAGGCTTGTGGCCCACTGGAGATAAACCATCCTTCAATTATGACTTATAATTCTACATACTGAATAACTATCTGAAAGGAAAATGGTAAAATTTACCAAGGACTCTTTCGGTAACTGACACCTTCTCTGTGTTGTGTTCAGGGTGGGTTTTATAGTCATAATTATGTGAGGTTCACGTCTAAGACACGTAGCTCATGTCACTGGGCTTGTTCAGGAATGTGGCCCCCACAGAACTCAGGGCTTGGCTCCAATCTACTGTGGCTAGAGAGCACGTTGGGCAAGCTGGGTGGAAGGCAGAGGCAGCTGGATAAGGGAGGGCTCTTTAAGGAATGCAAATGCCTAAGGCTAAGGCTCTGGGCTTTATCTCCTGAGCAGCAGGAGCCGTCAGAGGGTCCCAGCGGGGAGCTGATATAATTAGAGCCATGTTGGAGCTGGCCATTCTGTGGACCAGCAAAAGGCAGAGGAGGAACACAGGAAACGCCCAGCGAGACACTCCGTAAAGCTCCAGTTCCAGTGATTCCCCATCCCTTTAATCATTTCCTCCCTCTTCTCCAGCGTCTCTACGTGTGTTTGAAACTGAAACACACAGGGCTTCAAACTGGTTCGTCCTAGGTCCAACCCCCACTAAAAATTTGCATTTGTACCCCAGATATACTGAATCAGAATCTACATTTTAACAAGATCCCCAGGTGGTATCTTATGTATACATAAGAATCATCTGGGAATCTGTAAAGATCACCCGGGATCTTGTTAAAATGTAGATTCTGATTCAGTATATCTGGGGTGCAAATGCAAATTCTCAGCAGGGGTTGGAACACTAATGAACCAGTTTGAAGCCCTATTGCAAAGGCTGACTTTAAAGGTTTCCTCTTTGCTTGTGCTAGGAACTTGATGGAGGTGATTCCCTTTCAACCCTCACCTTAATCTTAGGAGCTGATTCTTAAGCCACTTTTTTTTTTTAGACAGGGAAACTGAGGTTCCGGGACACTAAGTACCTTCCCCAAAGCCACACAAGGGAAGGGCAGAGGCAGGGTCTGAGCCCAGGTTGGACTCCAAAGCTGCCTCCAAGACCCACAATGGATTTTGCCCACACAGTGGAGACGTGGACTCCTTCCCAGGTTTGCTTGTCAGCGAACAGATGCCAACCAAATAAACCAAAAACCAAACCAGTTGTCATCAATTCAGTTCCAACTCATGGTGACCCATGTGTGTCAGAAGAGAACAGTGCTCCATAGGATTTTCAACGGCTGTGGTCATTCATAATTAGATCACCAGGCCTCTGGATGGATTCAAACCGACAACCTTTTGGTTAGTAGCTGTAAAAACAGCATAGCAGAGGCTTCTGATCTCCTCTAACTTCACAAGGAGGAAGGAGAATCAAGATTGATAGCCCAAAGCTGATTCCTATGAAGTGGAGGTCAGACACGCCTCCTCCCTCTGCCATCTTTACCAATTCTGACACCAGCTGTCCCCTCCACAGCACCCTCTAATTCTCTGCTGAGTTCAATAATTCATTGCAATGGTTACACAGAACTCACAGGCAATACTCACGATGATGGGGTTTATTAGGGAAGTAACAGTTTACAATTCAGGCTCAGGAACACTCAGGATACAGTTCTTCCATCAGGACAGCCTCTCCTCAGCTGTGCCTGCAGGCGCACCTCTCTCTGACCCTCGGCCTCTTTTAGCTCTGCCAATCAGTGCCCAGAGGCACCCCACTCCACCAGTAAGCCTCGGCCTGAAGGTGTTCAGCTCTAGCTCCATGGGTCAGCAAACCTAGCTCCACCAAGTGCCCGGGGGCACCCTACTCCACCAGCAAGACTCCTGCCTGAAGGCACTCAGCTTTCTCGCTCTGTGGGCTCCCAGCCCACTGTGATGTCTCCTGCCGATCTCCTGCCTCTGCTGCCACCATTTCTCTGCCATTGTTTCTCGATATCTTCAGTGTTACAGCTCTCTCGGCCTTCTGGTTCCAGGAGCTTAACAGCACAGGGATCCCAGGTCCGAAAGACACGCTTCACTCCTGGCTCTTGTTTCTTGGTGGTGGTGAAACCCTCTCCTCCCACCTCTGGGATGGCTCTAAGCCTAGCGGGATAGCTAAACTGACCAATTCCTTTATTAGGGTTCTGTAGATCTTATTTGCATGGTCCCAAACCCACACGGGTGCCATGAACTTTATTTGCATTATTAGCAAGCTATCCAATCCCCTTGGTGGGCCACAGTTACCCTAGTTGTATATTCCCACCCAATCACTTGGGTGGGAATTACAAGACCATGGCGAGAAAGGCCATATAAAAGTGATCCATGGCACCACAGTAGCGAAGCATGTAACTGTTTGTACCACCTCAGTCAACCCATGCCAAGCCAGCCCTGCCCAAATTCCTGACCCACAAGGTCACGAGCAACAATACACAGCTGCTGTTTTGATCCACGACGTTTTCGGGTGCTTTGTTGCTTACACAGCAATAGATAATCAGAACAAAAGGTGCTTATAGCCTCCCTAAGCCCATACTTTTATATTTGTAAAATGGAAATGGTGGTATGCTTTTACAAGATGGCTGTAAGAATTAAGCACAGTAAGATATTTATGGAGTCCCTGGGTAGTACAAACGGTTAATATGCTTGGCTGCCAACTGAAAGGTTGGAGGTTTGTGCCCACTCAGAAGCATCTTGGAAGAAAGGCCTGGCAATCTACGCTGAAAAATCAAGCACTGTAAACCCAGTGGGGCACAGTTCTACTCTGACACACATGGTGTCACCATGAGATAGAGTTGACTCAACAGCAACTGTTTTTGTTTTTTTTTTTAAAAATATGTTCAAAGTGCTTGGCACAGCACACGGCACACAGCAGCGAGCTTTACCTTCCCTTGCAGAAAACCATGAGCATCTGTGCTGTTCTTTGTGCATTTCTACATGCCATACATTTTATTGACAGTTGTTCTTGTTGTTCGGTGCCATCAAGTTGATTCTGACTGACAGCAACCCCATGTGACCTAGTAGAACTGTCCCATAGGGTTTCCTAGGCTGTAATCTTTACAGGGGCAGAGAGTCAGGTCTTTCTCCCCCCGAGCTGCTGGGTAGGTGTCTTAGATTGAATTGTGTCCCCCCAAAATATATGTCAACTTGGCTAGGCTATGATTCCCAGTATTGTGTGAGTGTTCACCATTTTGTGATCTGATGTGATTTTCCTACATGTTGTAAATCCTACCTCTATAATGTTAATGAGGCAGGACTTAATCTACAAGATTAGGCTAGTCAATCTCTTCTGAGATATAAAGGAATTGAATAGAAAGATGGAGGAGGGGAGGGAGCACCTCATACCATGAAGAAACAAGAGCCAGGAGAATAGCACGTCCTTTGGATCCAGGGTCCCTGTGCTGAGAAGCTCCTCGACTAGGGAAGATTGATGACAAGGACCTTCCCCCAGAGCTAACAGAGAAAGAAAGACTTTCCCTGGAGCTCGCACCTTTAATTTGGACTTCTAGCCTCCTAGACTGTGAGAGAATAAATTCCTCTTTGTTAAAGCTGTCCACTTGTGGTATTTCTGTTACAGCAGCACTAGATGACTAAGATAAGGAGGTTTGCACCACCAACCTTCTGGTTAGCAGCTGAGTGCTTAACCATTGTGCCACCACAGCTACTTTTATTTAGAATAGGGTCACTATGAACCGGAATCAACTCAACAGCAATGACTTTTTTTTTTTTTTAAGTGATGATTTTCAGAGCACTCAGCTTGACCTCCAGCCGGTAAAGAGCATGTGTGTCTGCTCTGGAGTCAGAAATACCTGGGCCCTGCACAGCCATGAGAACGTCCCTTCACCTCTCTGATACTCAGTTGCCTCATCTGTAAGGTGGACACAATGATCCATCTCACTGTTTTTTTGTGTGTGTTCAAGGACAATCTTGGCCTAGACAAGACCCTGAGAATGGATAGCTGGTGCTCTGGTTTGTTTGGTGAAACAACAGGAAGAGAAGCAGCAGTCATGACACCCTATATTTTGGGCTCTGTTGCATTGAATGGAGCAGACTGTGAACAGACCACCTAAAGGGTCTTTCCGGAAGCAGGCAGCTTCCCCTAGCCCCCTCATCACTCTCTGCTGTCCTAGCCTGGGATTCAGTTCCAGCCTCCATGCTGCAGGAACTCAGCCCAGATTTTAAAATGGATGGTGCCTGGCTTCCATGACTGAGCATTCTGATCAAAGATCTACAGAAGAATCCTGATCAAAAGGGGAACAATGTAGAACAGAACTTCAAATTCTCACGGAATCCAGACTTTCTGGAGCCATGGAGGCTGGATGAACACCCAAAACTATTCCCCTGAGATAATCTCTAGACCTTAAACCAAAATATCCCCTGAAGCCTTCTTTAAACCAAACAACAGTTTAGCTCAATTAGTAAAGAATGTCTGCCTTGAGCATTGTGCTCTTTTAAGAACTATCGATATGGCATCAAATTGACAAGAGCTAACTCGAAAGATCAGATAGGAAACTTAGTGGGCAGTGAGTTCATGTCAATGGGGAAGGAACAATTGGGAAAAGGAGGGTGAAAATGGCTGTACAACTTGAAGAACGTAATCAATGTCACTGAATTGTACATGTAGAAATGGTTGGCTGGGTGTATGTTTGGCTATGTATATTTTCAACAACACCAAAAAAAAATTATTTAAAAAAACGTGTCAAAAAGGAAAGAGCTTGTTCACAGATGATATTCACCACCACCCCCCAAATCCATAGGCCCCAGACATGCACAGTGAATAAACATCTCTTAAAATTCTTCTCGAAAATGCACTGGGTTTCTCTTAATAACTCCCACTGTCAGAAATGAAATATTTACAAGCACTTGCTTTGCCATTCTGGCAGCTTGGAACCTAAGAATAGTTTTACTTATGGAGCTGAGCAACCAACTTAGGTCTAGTTTGCTAATCATATTGAGAGGAGAAAGGATGCTGCCAGGGTGGAGAGGAGAGGGAGACACGAGGGGAGGCTGAGCAGGCAGGGCCTGACAAACCACTGCCCTTGGTCTGCCCTTGACGTTGGTGGATCAAGGAAGGTTAAAGGAGTTACAGTGCTGGGTTGATGGGTGTCTCTCAGGGATGGGACCATCAGTCACTTGGACACGTGCTGGAAAACAGCGAGAGACTGCAAACATTCTCTGAAGCTTAATTACCTGGCAGAGAGAAGGCCAGGTTGGAACAGGAAGTGGGTTCGGGGACTTCTTGAACCCTTCTCCACTGCATTCCATAATCTTTGAGAAAAGTGGCCACCCTCGAAACTTCCTTCCAACCAGCCCCTTGTGACTTTTTGAGGCTAGGCTGCAAGGCCCAAAAGGCTCCTAAAAAAGTTCTGTTTTCACACTGACTTTGCAGTCTGGAAATCGGGATGTTGTTGTTAGTCCTCATCAAGTCGATCCCGACTCATGGCAGCCCCGCGTGTGCAGAGTACACCTGTGCTCCATAGAGTTTTCAAGGCTGTGACCTTTCGGAAGCAGATCACCAGGACTGTCTCCCGAGGCACCTCTGGGTGGGTTCAAACCACCAACCTTTCAGCTAGTACTTGAGGGCTTAACCATTTTCACCGCCTAGGGACCCAGAAATCTGGATAAAGATCCTTAAAATCCCTTTGACTCTGTTACTCTGCTCCTACGAATCTCTCCTGAAGACATACTGGAAATACAGCAAAATGCTTTTGGTACAAATGCTGTTTTGTAACATTTTTAAAATAGACTGGAAACAACCTACCTGTCCAACCACAGGGGATCGGCTCTGTGAGCTGTGCCATTCCCTTTTCGTAGACCATTCTATGACCACCCAAGTGGTGGTCAAGTAAAGTTGGAAACCACATGGGAAAAATGCTTGAAAATGCTTATCTATTAAGAAAATATATATATATAAACAATGTATACTACATGAAGGGGAGCCCTGGTGGCACAGTGGTTAAAGTACTGGGCTGCTAACCAAAAGATCAGTGGTTCAAACCCACTAGCCACTCTGCAAGAGAAAGATGTGGCAGTCTGGTTCTGTAAAGGTTTATATAGCCTTGGAAATCATATGGGACAGCTCTACTCCATCCTATAGGGTTGCTATGAGTCGGAATCGACTTGATGGCGGTGAGTGTTTTGTTTTTATATTACATTAAAACATGAATAGATTTTGCTTTCTCCCCAACACCCACCCCAACCCCCAGAAATTTAACTGGGTAATCTGTTTTGACTTTCCATAACTCCCCCCGGCCATTCTCTTAAGATGGAGATGCCTTTCTAGAAGATGTGGACACAAAATACAACCCCAAGGTGAAATGGAAGCTCTGGGGCTCCAGTTCTCCCTTCAGGGATCCCACCTCCACCACCAGCTCTGACTCATGGGGACCTTTTGTACAACAGAACGAAACATAGCCCAGTCCTACGTCATCCACACTATCACAGCATGTTTGAGTCCATCAGTGCGACTATGGGGCCCACCCACCTCACCAAGGGCCTCCCTCGCCCTTGTTGGCTCTCTGCTTCATCAGACATGAAGTCAGTTGATCCCTCCTAACGACGTGTCCAAAGCAAGTGAATCGGATAATGTTCTGTTGTGATCCGTAAGGTTTTCACTGACTACTTTTCAGATGTAGATTGCCAAGCCTTTCTTCCTAGTCTTAGTCTGGAAGCTCCACTGAAACCTGTCCACCACGTGTGACCCTGCTGGTATTTGAAATACCAGTGGCATAGCTTCCAGCATCATAGAAACATGCAAGCCACCACAGTACAACACACTGACAGATGGGTGGTGGAGAGCTGGAGTAAGTAGCCTCAAATGGGATGACTAATAAGTGGAGACTGGAATTACAGATCCCTCTAATCTCCAAACACAATGTTCTACGTACACAGAAATCCTACACCTGAAGAAGATATCCCACCTCCTTCATTCACCTATGTCCCAGCAACGGATTGTTCCTCTAAAACACCCGCACCCAGAACCCTAACACTGTGTTCCCCGTTACCTTCGAGGGGACATGCTCAATGACTCTTTCTAAAGGACAGTTTATTTACCGGGCCAGGATGGAAAGGACAGCAGGGATGAATGCCCAGGACCTCGGACAGCAGAGAGATGACATAATCTATGTGCCGCTGCCACCGGCCCTGCTCTTCCCACTGCAATCTCTAAATTGAGGAGAAACTTGGTAATTGCTTCGACTGGGCTGGGCTTGCTGTTGACTGCTTGCTTTCCTATTACCGTGTCCTGCCTGGTGACCCTTGAGTATTTCGTCTTCTTTGGCAGGGCTGGCAAGTTTGAGGACATGCCTGCAGAGTGGAGCCCGCCTCTGAAAACACACAGAGGAAATTCAGCAGGAGGGGGTGGCAAGGGGCCATCTTAGAGAAAGGTCCAAAGGCAAAATGCACAAGAAGGGTGAATGGAACTTGTCGGACAGACCCTTCCGTCAGCGTTTGAAGGTCAAGCGCAAAGCGCCCACTGTGTGCAGAGGACAGCAGCTTGTCTCCAGCTAGGACATGATCAATAGCCCTGATCCCAGCAGACACTCATGTTCCTCTTGCCTGGTGTGGAAGACAATTTACAGTCGTTATGATAACTACCAGGAGACTTATTATTCTAATAGATTCTGGCATGACAGTTCAGGGTTGCTTGGCGGATTTTTTTTTTTTTTCTTTTTTAAGAAAATATACCTAACAAACCATATGGCATCTCAACAACCTCCACGTGTACAATTCGGTGACACTGGTAATACAAGCTGTGTGCCATTCTGCTCTGCTTTCCGTATCACCCCCCCCCCCCCCGCCATTAACAGAGACTCCATGCCCGCTAAGCAATGAGCCGTCCCCCTCCCCCACCCCTGTAACCACCAATAAGCTTTGGTTTCTATAGTTAAGAAGTGCTTACAGTAGTTAAGCACTCAGTTGCTAACCCAAAGGTCAGCACTTTGAACCCACCAGCCACTCTGTGGGAGAGGAGACCTGCCAATCTGCTCCCGTAAAGACTACAGCCTGCGAAACCCTATGGGGCAGCTCTACTCTGTCCTACAGGGTCACTGTGAGTCAGAATCCACTCAACAGAAGTGGGTTCTACACATCTGCTTATTTCACGTAAGTGAGATCATACGTTGTTTGTCCTTTTGCTACTAACTTACTTCGCTCAGCATGTTTTCGAGGTTCGTCTGTGCCGTAGCATGCACTGGGACTTCATTTCCCTATGGCTGAGTGGTACTCCATTGCATGTACACAGCACATTTGGTTTATCCACTCACCTGCTGGATGGACATTTCAGTGGTTTCTACCTTTTGCACCTTTTGTCTACTGTGAAAAGTGCTGAAATGAATGTGGGTGGGCAGGTTTCTGTTTCTGTTCTTGGGCTGATTTCTGCGGATACATCCAGAAGCAAAGTGAGCCTCAAGGAGGTTTGAAGAAGGCCTGGGTGGGGAAGCGGGCTTGGAAGATGCATGCTGCCTAGAAAAGCCAGGCTCCATCAGCAGGGGAGCGTCCAGGTGGCCACAGCTCTGCTCGGCTCAGAGGATCGCAGGAGCCTCTAGACAGCAGCGTGGTCTGTCCAATCCCATCTGCCAGTCAGGCAGTGCACCTGCCGACCCAACCTTTGACGACTCATCTTTCAGCACCTTCCCTCCCATCCTGGGGCTACCTCCCCACTGGTAGCTCAAATCTGAGCTCTCACACTGGGCCTGGCACCCTTGTAAGGGCAGTGGGTGGAGGAGAAGAGATACCAGGGTTTGGAGTCATCCACTTGGGTTCAACCTCCACTCTGCCACTTACTATCTGTGTGATCTGAGGCAAGTTGTTCAACTTCCTTGTGTCTCAGTTTCCTCACGTGTTAAATGGGGGCCATATAGAGTCCCTGGGTGGCGCAAATGGTGAACGCACTCAGCTGCTAACCAAAAGGTTGGAGGTTCGACTCCACCCAGAGGTGACACAAAAGAAAGGCCTGGTGATCTACTTCCAAAAAATCAGTCATTGAAAGCCCCATGGAGAACACAGTCCTATTCTGACACACATGGGGTCACCATGAGTCAGAGTCAACTGGATGGCAATTGGTTTTTCACATGGTTGTTTAGGAATAAAGGTGGTGCAAACGGTTTGTGCTCAACTACTAACCTAAAGGTTGCTGGTTCGAACCCACCCAATGGAATCATGGAAGAACGTCCTGGCGATCTGCTTCTGTTCAGATTACAGCCAAGAAAACCTTGTGGAGCACAGCTCTACTCTGTAACACGTGGGGTCACCATGAGTCAGAATCCACTTGATGTTAACTGTTTCTTTTTTTAAAGGAGTAAATGCAATAATGCACATAAAGCATTAAAAACAGTTCTGGGTGCAGAGTAAACAAGCATTAACAGTTGTCTGCTATCATTAAGTCTATTACTGTTGCTACTGTTACCGGGACCACTACTGCTTTGTGAAAGAACGTACCAAGCACAATGCTTGCTACACAAGATACTACCAAGCGGTATTTCTTTTGTGAATTTCTTCTTACAGTATTTGTTTCTCTAAATGATTCCAAAGAATAGAGTTACTGATCCTGGTTGTATGTGTATATAACTGTGTATATATATGATTGTGTGTGTGATTATGTGTGTGATATGTGTGTATGATTTTCTATGTGTATGATTGTGTGTGTGTGATTATGTGTATGTGATTGTGTATGTGTATGATTGTGTGTGTGATTATGTGTGTATGACTGTGTATGTGTATGATTCTGTGTGTGACTGTGTATGTGTGCGATTGTGTGTGATTATGTGTATGACCGTGTATATGTATGACTGTGTGGGTGATTATGTGTATATGATTGTGTATGTGTATGACTGTATGTGATTATCTGCGTATGATTGTGTGTGATTATCTGTGTACGACTGTATATATGTATGATTGTGTATGTGATAATGTGTATATGATTGTGTATGTGCATGACTGTGTGTGTGATTATGTGTGTATGATTGTGTGTGTGATTATGTGTATGTGATTGTGTATGTGTATGATTGTGTGTGTGATTATGTGTATGACCGTGTATATGTATGACTGTGTGGGTGATTATGTGTATATGATTGTGTATGTGTATGACTGTATGTGATTATCTGCGTATGATTGAGTGTGTGTGATTATCTGTGTACGACTGTATATATGTATGGTTGTGTATGTGATAATGTGTATATGATTGTGTATGTGCATGACTGTGTGTGTGATTATGTGTGTATGATTGTGTATGTGTATGATTGTGTGTGTGATTATGTGTATATGATTGTGTATATGTATGACTGTGTGTGTGTGATATGTGTGTGTGTGTGTGTGTGACTGTGTGTGCACACATGTTCTTAACAAGCATGACACTGTCAGCACCATTTTCTTCCTGGCAGGTAATTGCCAGCACTTGCCTCTTCCCCTTCCTCCTCTCCGCCCATTCCCTCCTACAACTAGCTCAGGCTCATCCTCTTCTCTCCACTCCTGGCACTGAGTCCAAGCCCTCATACTCTCCTGTCTGGATAAGGGGAGGAGGCTACCTAACCAGTTAACTGAAAGCCCGTCTCCACTTCGCCACAGGGACTGCAGAGCCATCAAGAGCCCAGATTCCCACACTAGGTTCAGAGTAAATACGATTACCTGGGGTGGCAGGAACTGGCAGAGACAGAAGGTGTTTCAAAACTTAATAAAAAATTAATTAGAAAAAGAAACAAGCCAAAGGACAGGCATCTGTGAGCAGACTATTTGCAAAGGAAAACAAATCCGATATCTAGCATTTCATCTGAGCTAGGAACAGGGACCTGCTGGGTGCACCAGGAAATGCTCTGAGGGGAACAAAAACCCTCCGTGTTTACTTCTCAGGAACAAATGACAGTGCATCTCCAAGTTCCAAAGACGTGGGAGGAGAGGGACTCACATGGATCACACGCGAGCTGCAGGGAGGCTGCGTGTTGAGGAGATGCTAATAAACAGTCATCAGAACAAACGTTGCCTGGTGGCTGGCGGATCACTCGGGGTGCGGAGAGATGGTGCATCATGAGAAGAGCCTCCTTAGGCAGTGGGGACTGGAATTTCCCGCCTGCCCCCCACATCTGCCATCCGGACGGGATTAAGGGTGATGGCTACTGCAGGGCCCAGATACACCAAGACAAGAACAGTGTCAGATGGAAAACAGAGGGGTCCTGGCCCCAGAGATGGGCCCTGGGACACAGACGTGGGGTGTCTTTTTGGGAGAAGCTGAGGGCCTGGAGGAGACAACTTCAGCAAATACGTCAGTTGCGGGGGTGGTTTCAGTTGCCATAGAATTGACTCCGACTGGTGGCAACCATTACGTATAATAGAACTGTTATGGATTGAACTGTGTCCCCCAAATATATGTGTCGTAAATCCTAACCCCTATACTTGTGGATATAATCCCATTTGGGATTAGAGTTTTGTTATGTTAATGAGGGCGTGTCTTAAACCAATCACTTTTGAGCAGTAAAAGGAGCAGATGAGGCGCAGAAGCAAGGAAGAAGAGATGGAGGGACATACATGCCACATCACATGAAGATCGCCAAGGAACTGAGGAACAGAGGCTGAAAACGGACAAGAACCTTCCCCCAGAGCCTACACGGAAGGAAAGCCTTCCCCTAGAGCCAGTGCCCTGAATTCAGACTTTTAGCCTCTCGAGAAAATAAATTTCTGTTCCTGAAAGCCATCTACTTGTGGTGTTTCTGTTACAGCAGCACCAGAACCATGCCATCTTCGTGACTGTTGGTATGCTTGAGCCCACTGTGGCTACTGTTGGCAATACTAATAGCTAACATGCTTTAATGGACTGCATTGGGCAAAGCTACTGCAAAAGACTTTGTTAAAGTGTTAAAAAGCAAAGATGTCACTTTGGGGACTAAGGTGTGCCTGACCCAAGACATGCTACTTTCAATAGTCTCGTATGCGTGCGAAAGCTGGACAAGGTATAAGGAAAACCGAAGAATTGATGCCTTTGAATTATGGTGTTGGTGAAGAATATTGACTATCCCGTGGACTGTCAGGAGAACCAACAAATCTGTCTTGGAAGAAGTACACCCAGAATGCTCCTTAGAAGTGAGGATGGCAAGACTTCGTCTCATATACTTTGGACATGTTACCAGGAGGGACTGGTCCCTGGAGAAGGACATCATGCTTGGCAAAGTAGAGAGTCAGCAAAAAGAAGGAAGCCCCTCAAAGAGATGGATTGACACAGTGGCTGCAAATGAGCTCAAACATAGCAACAACTGTGGGGATGGCACAGGACTGGGCAGTGTTCTGTTCTGTTCTACATGGGGTCGCTATGAGTCAGAACCAACCAGATGGCACATAATACCCGCACAAAATCATTGCCATCTATTAAATACACTTTCCAACACAGAGCAGCCGAATGGGCCTGCTTTGCTCTGACCCGTGCAGTGGGATTCTACAAGTTCATTTCTCTTTGCTGATGGCTGGTCTTCCAATAACCCTAGGAGGACCTATTCTTATGTCTTTTTTTTTTTTTTTTTTCTTCTTCTTTGTACAAATAAGAAAACTAAGGCCCAGAATGTTAGGCGGCTTGCCCAAGATGGCCGTGAGTCGGTCACAAAGCTGAAAGTGGAACCCAGGTTCTGCCGATTCCCAGTTAACCATTCTCCTACATACTCCAATGGCTGCATCTTCGCCGCGATGATGCTAATGAGTCTCCTACCTGAGAGCCACATGTTTCTCACTCCAACAAGGTTCCTTGAGTCGGTCACCAACTTCAATGTCATTCCTTAAGTGACTTTCAGAGAACAACCTGGCCCTTGCCCAGACATTTTGGGATTCCCTCGTCCATGCAATAAGGGGGTTCCTGGGGTCAATGCTCTCCTAGAGGCTGTGGCCTCCCTTCTTCTCTGGGGTCTGCAGGCACCAGCTAAGGGATGGAGACAGACTGACTGCCATCTGTCTGGGCTGCTCCGTGTGGCCGCCTGCCCCCTTGCATGTCCTAATTGATTCATCAGCTAATAATGCAGTTTATGGGCATGGCCGGGCTGTTTGCAAGAGTGCTCACTTTCTACAGCTGCTCTGAAGAAAGGCCCAGTTCCCATGAAGCGCGTGGGGGTTGTTGGGGCACTTACGGGGACCTGTGGGGACCTCAGATCCACTCACTGTGCAGAAAGTGGACATCCCTGGCCACCTGGCGTCCTGTGCCCAATCCTTACATTCATAAGAACCAGCTGGAACTCGGTGCTGATGGAGGTGAGAACAGGGCCTTGCTGTTCTGCCTCTGGACGGTCTGAAGTTCCGAGACCTCCAGCGTCCCACTTCACCTGCCTGAGCCTCAGCTCTCACCTAATGGGGGGAGCCCTCCTCACTAGGCTGTTGTGGGGAGTAAATCAGGCAGTCGTCACTGACTAAATGATTCTTGAATTATAGAGATGGTAGAGCACAAAAAGGTGTGTGCAATAGAAGTTTCCTCCCTTTCTGTATCCCCTTCCGCCGCCGTTGTTTCTCATCGTGGCAGGGAGGGGAAGGTATGGAGGGCTGTGAGGATGGGGAGGGCCCCTCCTCCTCCTCTTCCTCCCCATCTTCCTCCTCCCTCTCCTCCTCTTCCTCTTTCTCCTCTTCCCCCTCTTCTTTCTCTCCCTCATCCCAGATGCTGTTACTGCGCACCCACCGTGAGTCACATGCTTCCTACTCACCTTCTCACTAAATTCTCACCCCATTACCCTCAAAGCAGGCAACACCTTCCACTTTGGGGACCAGCACCGCCCGATGGAACTTTCTGAGACCATGGGCATATATATGCTCCACGCACGGCAGCCAATGGTCCTGTGCGGTCACTCAACACGTGAAAGGCAGTAGTGGGACTGAAGAACTGCATTTGTAATTAATTTACATGTAAATTAAGTAGTACGCCACATGTAGCAGTGGCCAAGGAGCCCTGGTGGCACAGTGGTTAAGCGCCTGACTGCTAACCCAATGTCGATGCTTCAAACCCACCAGTGGCTCCATGGGAGAAAGAAGTGGGAGTCTGCTTCCATAAAGATTACAGCCTTGGAAACCCTATGGGGCAGTTCTACCCTGTCCTACAGGGTCACTATGAGTCAGAATTGACTCGATGGCAATGGGTAGTCGAGGCCACCAGGTTGGAGAGCCACATTATGCCATAATAAGAGAAAAACTAAAGTCCAAAGTTCAGTCACTTCTGGTCATAAGTCTGCAAAAGGTGTAGGGGAGGGCTGAGACCGGACGTCTGCTATGGCAAACAGCCAGCTGGCCTGGCCGAGGACGTACTGCAACAAGCAAAGTGTGATCTGAGACTCAACACAGGCTGGGAAGAGATATTCCCAGGGCTGGGGAATTGGCCCAGAAGGAGATGGAAGGAATGTTCAAGGCCGATAATGGCTGTGAAAACGCTTTGTAAACTGTGAAGTGCCGTGGAGGGTGGGGATCATGAATAATCCTCATTGGCTCAGACACCATGGCAAAGCCTGCATCCCTCTCCACGTCCCACCGCTCTGCTAATCATTAATTAAAGATTAAGGGATTTGGGGAATACAGGCCTCTGAAATTTGGACTAAACCCTCCGTGTTATTGAAGAAAAGAATCTCGGATAATTAGCTTTTCTTTCCCTAAATGCTTTCTGGGTCTCATTACAAACAAAGTGTGAGGGCTAACACACCTTGTGTTGTGAATGCCTCACAATACCTGCTAATTGAATCAAACCCAATTCTCTGCAAATAAACTCTGGGTGCTCTTAATGGCAAAGCCGGAAGAGAGCTGTTTCTTTTTGGAACGGGTCATTACAAGGTCCTAATTACCAGCATCTCCATGTGGCATGTGAACCGCCTTTGGGTGGCTCCCAACGATCATGGCTCTGTTAAGATCAAAGTTGCAATCTACTCTTGGAATCTCCTCCCTCTTTTTATTCCACTTCAAAATGTTTAAGAATGGCTGATCCAATTTACAAGATGGCAGAGAAAGGACGAGAGAATAGAAGTCCACTTTTCGGATTTGGACAAATATTCTGAAACCGATGTGCTGCTAATTTTACTTTCCCTTTCCACGCAGACCATTTTGAAGTTGCCGGTTTCCAAAGGGATCGTCTTTGCAGCCGGAATTGTGCGCATGCTCAAGGTGAACGCAGGAGCTGCTGCCGGGAGGGGGTTTGCGTGGTGTTATCAGACATCAGGGAGGAAGACAGATGCTACTGTTCTCTTCTTGCCCATCACCTTTATCAATAATGTAATGCCAATTAGTTTGGGGACCAGCCTTTACTCTTGTGGGATGGGAAACTTTATCCGAGGGCTTTTTAGAGTGGCATCTATAATTAGCCACGCCAACCAGATTTTAAAATGCAGCACGCATCATTTCCTGCTGGCAGTTCTGCTCTGATACGTGGGCTGAGGTTCCAAGTTGGAGATTTCTGAGTAAGGTGGATGAGAAAAAAATAACACCAATAGTCACTGTTACTTGTGGACACATGACGTTTCAGGGGTGGATGGTGGCTGAAGTCCCTGGCCAACTGAAAGTTTGAAGGTTCAAGTCCACCCAGAGGCGCCTAGGAAGAAAGGCCTCGTGATCTACTTCTGAAAAATCAGCCATTGAAAATCCTATAGAGCACAGTTCTACTCTGACACACACGGGGTCACCATGTGTCATGGTCTGAATTATGTTCCCCCAAAAATGTGCATATCGGTTTGGCTGGGCCATGATTCCTGGTACTGTGTCATTTTCCTGTATGTTGTAAATCCTGCCTCTATGATGTTAATGAGGGAGGATGGGTGGCAGTTGTGTTAGTAAGGCAAGACCTGATCTACAAGACTGGATTGTGTCCTGAGGCCATCTCTTGAGATATAAAAGACAGAAGTGAGCAGTGAGACCGGGGGACCTCATACCATCAAGAAAGCAGTGCCGGGAGCAGAGCGCGTCCTTTGGACCGGGGTCCCTGCGCCGAGAAGCTCCTAGTCCGGGGGAACACTGATGAGAAGGCCGACAGAGAGAGAAAGCCTTCCCCTGCAGCTGATGCCCTGAGCTTGGACTTTTAGCCTACTTTGACTGTGAGGAAATAAACTTCTCTTCGTTAAAACCATCCACTTGTGGTATTTCTGTTATGGCAGCACTAGATGACTAAGACAGCATGAGTCACAGTCGACTGCAGAGCAACTGGTTTTTCACTCTTAGGGAGGGCCATAAACTACTGCCCCTTCACTGCGGCAGAAGAAAACAACTCCAGACTGTCCACACAGCCCAGTAACTGGATGCCCACACTGCTCCTTTCAAATCTCCTCACTCACCACCCTCAGTGCACAAATATCTCACTCTTTCAAGACATGATGTTCTCCCAACCAGGGGAGTTCTTCCGACTCTGGTCTCACTGCTGTTTCTTCTTGTTAGCTGCTATCAAGTCGGCTCTAACTCCTGGCGAACTTATGTACAACAGAACGAACCACTGCCCGGTCCTGTGCCATCTTCATGATCGCTGGCATGTTTGAGTCCATTGTTTGTGTCCAAGATGACAGGGGGCTCACCTTCCAGCACTATGTTGGGCAATGTTCTGTTGTGATCCATAGGGTTTTCATTGGTTAATTTTTGGAAGTAGCTCACCAGGCCTTTCTTCCTAGTCTGTCTTAGTCTGGAAGCTCCATTGAAACCTGTTCATCATGGGTGACCGTGCTAGTATTTGAAATACCAGTGGCATAGCTTCCAGCATCACAGCAACACACATGCCACCACAGTGTGACACACGGACAGACAAGTAGTGATCTGACTGCAGAGCTCTTAAACTCCTCCTCCAGAACCCAACTCAAACACCCTTGCTAGAGTCTGCTGCTTGCTTCTATTTGATCCCATTGCATTTTGCCCTCTCGTCTGCGGCCGAGGCAACTTGGCAAAGTGGAAGGCTTGGCGTAGTTAGACAAGTGCAGACCTAGGTTTCAATCTTGGTTCCATCATTTACTAGCTGCTGGCTTGGGGCAAGGTCTTTCACCCTTGGAACCACTATTTTCTCATCCCCCAAACAGGGATGATAATGTATCCCTTGCTTTAAGAAGTGGCTTGTGTATAATGTGCAAAAAATAATGTGGCTCAAAGGACGGGTGCATGGTAGACGCTCAATACATGGAGGCCAACCTTATTATAAGAGGACTAAGTGGTTTTATTTTATTACTTGCTGAGATGTCCACTTCCCTCACTGGACAATTGACTCTTTGAAGGAGTCACCTCATTATTGCCTATATTTGAATATATATCCCCACGACCTATCACCGTGTCTGGTATACCAAACCAACCAGTTGCCATTGAGTCAACTCCAACTTACAGTGACCCTATGTGTGTCAGAGTAGAATATGCTCCATAGGGTTTCTAATGGAGGATTTTTCAGCAGTAGATTGCGAGGCCTTTCTTCCAAGGCACCTCTGGGTGGCCTCAAACCTCTAACATTTTGGTTAGCAACCAAGCACATCAGTGTTTGCACCAGGCCGGGACTTTAGTCTGACATACAGTGGGCTTAAAAAATGTTTGCGTAATAAATGAATGAATGAATGAATACCTGTGACAACACTTGCTGTTAGTTGCTATTGAGTCAGCTCCACCTCATGGTCACCTTATGCACAGCAGAACAAAATGTTGTCCGGTCCTGCACCGTCCTCACTGTCTCTCCTATGTGTGAGTCCATTGTTGACACTATTGTGTCAGTCCGTCTCATGGAAGGTTTTCCCTCGTTTTCGCTGACCCTTCTCTTTACCAAACACGATGCCCTTATCTAGCAAAACAACACTTAGTGACTGAAATTAAACAGTTCCTGGGATGTACGAGGTGTCTAATAAATGTTTATAAACTCAGGAATGAATGAATGAATGAATGAACACCTACAACTAAACATTCAGGGACTTACATGAAAATCAGATGGAAGGGCTTTGTGATTTCCCACAGAGAGAACAAAATTGCCCAAACCCCCCTGCCAGACACCGCTCGCATCAGCTTATGGCAGAACAACAATGTTAAATTATTGCTTAACTGCCTCTCATAGGATGATCCCCTGCTTCTCGCCAGGAAAATCATCATTGCCATTCTCTCGGCGCCGGGAACAGCTGCAGTTAACAGGTTTGGGGCGCGCTTCAACGCTATTCCCTCTAACAAGTCCAGACTTGACTTCAGTGGCTCCATTTCCTTGTCACTTTGCAGAGCTCTCTCTGGGAGCCTGACGCTCAAAAGCTGTGATTCAGGGGAGAGGTTCTCTATCTACCTGCAGGCAGGAGAAGTCTGAGTGGAGCACCGGGAGGGTTAGAGGAGGGTGGGCCTGGGTGCAAGGCTGGGGCGACTCAGGTAGGCAGAGATCAAAGCCCTGGTCAGACCTGGGACTCTTGCCTTTTAGCAGAGACAGGCTAGGAAATGCAAATGTGTATCTCTTTCTGCTTGGTTGAGGCTGTGGGGAGAAGGGAGGCTCTCGATGCTGAAATGGCCATTGGCTGCATCAGACCTGTTCAGTTGGGGCAGGATCAGACCGCTGAGGCTCAGCCACTGCGGGGAGTAGCACTGCCTGGTAAAATACACCCACTTAAATCTGCATTTCAGATAAATATATATATTTTTAGTGTAAGTATGTTCCAAATAAAAGGCAGTAGTGGTTCAGTGGTAGAATTCTCACCTTCCATGCAGGAGACCCATGTTCGACTCCCAGCCAATGCACTTCATGTGCAGCCACTACCCATCTGTCAGTGGAGGCTTTCCTGTTGATAGGATGCTAAACAGGTTTCAGTGGCACTTCCACACTAAGACAGACTAGTAACAAAAACTGGCAATCACTTCTAAAAAATCATTCAGTGAAAACCCTATGGATCACAACAGTACCATCCGAAGCCAACTGGGAGATGGCACAGGACCTGGCAGCGGCTTCACTTCACTGTGCATGGGTCGTCATGAGTTAGGGGCCGACTAACAACATCACCTGTGACACACGGGCACCACTCCTAACTGACCTAATTCCTCATCCCTTGGACCCTTCATATATGTGAAGCCCACATTCCCATCCCAGCAGCTCCTTCTTCCGCCCAAGTCCTCTTCTAGAGCTCGGTGTTTATGTAAAAAACTTGATCACAGATGGGAAGCTGGGTTCTAGGTGTTCTGAAGGCCCAGGAGAGGGGGTGCAAATCCAGGTCACCCCTAGGCCATCGGCACAGGATGACTGTCTCAGCAGAGCGCAGTACTTGATGGGGCCCCCAGCCTGGTCCTGGGCATGGTCAGACGGCGCCGGGAAAGGGGGTGGCATCTCTTGGAGAGCCTTTGTTCTTCCAGACGCTTTAGCAGCACTGTCTGATTCACTGCTGTGCAGATGTGCTGCCTCTGGTTCACATGAGGACAGAGCCGCAGGAATGTGGGGGAGACGCGAGCAACGCGGCTGGGACTGAGATGCCAGGGATCTGTCCTGTGTTTGTCACCTGGTCTGTGTCACAGTGCCCTGGTCAGTCTCTAACAGGGCTTTTGAACTAGTTTGGTTCAACCCCCTGCTAAGAATTTGCATTTCCACCCCAGATATACTGAATCAGAATCTACATTTTAACAAGACCCCCAGGTGATTCTTATGGATCCCCATGTATACATAAGAATCAACTGGGAATCTATACATAAGAATCACCTGGGGATCTTATTAAACTGTAGATTCTGATTCGGTATATCTAGGGTGGAAATGCAAATTCTCAGCAGGGGGTCAAACCAAAATGAACCAGTTCAAAGGCCTGGTTTCTAAAACACAGTGGGCACCTAATTAATCTTTGCTGACTTTGGATGTGGGGAAACTGAGTCGGGGAGTGGGACTGAGTTAGATGTTACATGGACTGTAAGGGAAGGACTGTAAGTGCCTTGGCCACTATTGTATTACCAGCGTCTAGCACAGTCTCCAAGGAGTCCCTGGATGGCGCAAATGGTTAAGTGCTTGACTACCAGCTGTGAAGGTTGAAGGTTCAAACCCACCCAGAGGCACCTCAGAAGACAAGCCTGGCAATCTACTTCCAAAAGGTCACAGCCTTGAAAACCCTAAGGAGCTGTTCTACTCTGCACACATGAAGTCACAATCAGTTGGACTCGGCTTGATGGCAACTAACAACAGCACAGTCTCTGGCACACAGTAGGTGCTTGTAGAAGGCACTGTTGACTACCCAATAGCCATTCTCAACCATCTATCCCTTTTCTACCTTAAATTTTTTAGCCTCAATTGCACGCAGGGGTTACCAAATGACTGATTCTAGGCAATGAACTTCAGTAGGAGGGCATTTGTCCCCAGTGAGTGGGCATCTTCTCAGAAATCAATTCTGCAGGTAAAAAGAGTCTCCAGAAGAAGAAGCTTTCATATGTCCACTTCCTGCTTTGAAACACAGTGTGAGGCTGTGATGCCTGGAGCTGTGGCAGCCATCTTGATACCATCAGACCATAAATATGAGGATGACACGGATGTGCTGAGGGTGGCAAAGCAAAACTGTGGAGCAAAGTTTGGATCCTTGATGATGACTTTGAGCTGTTGAACTGTCCCTGTAACCACCTGACTCCAGTCCTCTTATTTAGGGAAATAGCTAGTGCTTATATGTATAAGCCTCTGTCGGCCTGGTGTGTTGTTTGCAGCTGAGAATACTCCAGGTTGATGTAGCACTTGATAAATGTTTCCTGAGTTGTATGGGGGGGAGGGGGTTAGGGAAGTGCTCACCTGGTAAATCAGAACCAGATAATGCCAACAGAACTTAATGGCTGGGGTTAGGCTGAAAGAATTGGGAACATAAACCGAGAAAATGGCTTTTGGCAGAAAGTGAGTCCCGAACAAAAGTGTTACCTCCCTCCTAGTTAGAGACTAGAGGAAAAATTGGAATTTATGGTTCTGATTTCCTGTGATTGTAAGACTTTTTCTCCCTGGTAAGTATTGAACAGAGGATAGAGACATTTACCTGGGGTCTCAGCCAATCTAAAGGCAGTGGTACAGAGCATGGACTCTGAAGTTAGCTGATGGGGGTCAAATTCTAGCTCTAAGTCAGGTTTTTGCAAACTCACAACTGGTAACATAGTTCATTGCTGTGGGTGTTGTCCTGTGCATTGTGGGATGTTTAGCAGCATTCCCGTCCTCCACCTGCGAGATTCCAGTAGCAGCGCCTGCTCCCCCAGTGAGTATGACAATCAAATGTCCCCTGGGGTGGGGGAGAGTCCCCAGTTGAGGAACATTGCTCTAAGTGAACCTGAGTAAGGAAACTAACTGTTTTGGACTTCCCTTTCCTCTTCTGAAAAATGGGAATATTAAGAGAATTACTTCATAGGACTAGCGTGAGAGCTCATTAAGGCAATCTGCAGAGTGCTTAGGAAATGGCAACCATCATCTGTTCAGGTTTTTGTTTTACTGTGCTCCATTTGTGACTTGGCTCTCCCCAGTGCTAGACCTGAAAAAAAGTGTTAGCCATTCATCATTCACCCTCCCATTTTACAGATAAGGAAACAGAGGTCCAGAGAGTGAACATGGCCTGGCCAATGTCACATAATAAATAAGCAACAAGTACCAGAACCAGAGTGCAGATATCTCAAATGCTGGACCTGTGTTGCCTCTTTCTGAAGCAGAAATTTAAGCAAGTCTTCTCCAAGTACTTTACCCGACCTTCCACACCATCTTCCACTCTAGGCAACCCAACAGTATTTATTAGGAACATGCTATGTGCCAGGCACTTTTGCAATACAGGGATAGTAATCAACAAGCTAAGTACGGTTTACCCTGGCCTTGGGTGCCTGGGTGATACCAATGGTTAACAGGATTGGGTGCTAAGCAAAAGGTTGGAGGTTCAAGTGCACCCAGAGGCACCTTGCAAGAAAGGCCTGGAGATCGACTTCCAAAAAATCAGCCATAGAAAACTCTATGGAGCACAGTTCTACTCTGACCACACATGGGGTCACCATGAATTGGAATCAACTCAACAGTAACTGGTTGGGATAGAGCAGAAGTTCTCAACCAGGGAATATTTAGCAATGTCTGGAGAAATTTTTGGTTGTTACACCTGGGGAGTGGTGGTGAAGGTGCTACAGGCATCTCGTGGGTAGATGCCAGGGATACTACTAACCATCCAGCAATGCACAGGACAGGCCCCACAACGGAGAACTCCCCAGCACAAAATATCAAACGAATTTGGTTCAAGGTTGAAACATTCTGGTGTAGAGGCAGGAGAGATGGAGGGTGGATTTGAGTTGTGTTTAGATGGTAGAACTGACAGGACATGGTGATGAATTGAATGTGAAGAGTGAAGAACAAGGAGGTACCAACGGTGTCACTTTCAGGACTAAAGTGCCCCGACCCAAGCCATGGTATTTTCAATCGCCTCATATGCAGGCGAAAGCTGGACAATGAATAAGGAAGACTGAAGAATTGATGCCTTTGAATTATGGTGTTGGCAAATGTCATGAATTGAATTGTGCCCCCCAAAAATATCCATCAACTTGGCTAGGTCATGATTCCCAATACTGTATGATTGTCTACCATTTTGTCATCTGATGTGATTTCCCTATGTGTTGTAAATGCGATCACTATGATGTAATCAAGTGGATTAGTGGCAGTTATATTGATGAGGTCTACAAGATTAGGTAGTGTCTTAAGCCAATCTCTTTTGAGATACAAAAGAGAGAAGTGAGCAGAGAGACATGGGAACCTCATACCACCAAGAAAGCAGTGCTGGGAACAGAGCACGTCCTTTGGATCTGAGGTTCCTGAGCAGGGAAGCTCCCAGACCATGGGAAGATTGATGACACGGACCTTCCTCCAGAGCCGAAAGAGAAAGTGTTCCCCTGGAGCTGACACCCTGAATTTGGACTTGTACCCTACTGGACTGTGAGAGAATAAACTTCTCTTTGTGAAAGCCAACCACTTGTGGTATTTCTGTTAGAGCAGCACCAGATGACTAAGACAGCAAAGAATACTGAATACGCTGTGGACTGCCAGAAGAACAAACAAATCTGTCTTGGAAGAAGTGCAGCCAGAATGCTCCTTAGAAGTGAGGGTGGCAAGACTTCGACTTAGATGCTTTGGACACGGTATCAGGAGGGACCAGCCCCTGGAGAAGGACATCATGCTTGGTAAAGTAGAGGGTCAACAAAAAAGGGGAAGAACCTCAACGAGATGGATTGAGACAGTGGTTGCAACAATCATTGTGAGGATGGTGCAGGACCGGGCAGCATTTTGTTCTGATGTACGTGGGGTTGCTATGAGTTGGAATTGACTCCACTCTACAGCACCTAACAACAACAAAGGATGCCTCTTAAGTAACAGGACGGACGGTGGTTCCATTTACTGAACTGGGGAACGGAGAGGAGGAGGAGCAGGTAAGGGGTTGAGGATAAACAACTCGGGGCATGTTGTGTGTGAGTTCCTGACATTCAGACGGAAGCCCTGCCCCAGAGCTCCTGCGTGTCTGGACAAAGGCTTCAGCAGCTCCCCATGCCCTGCACTGAGCATCTCACAGCCCCATTGTCCTGGCTCGAGGGACCAGCCTTGCCTCCCAGCTGCAGAGCCCATGTTCCTTTGTCAGCAGGGGCCGGTGGCGGCAGCAGACGAAGCTGCCCTCCCAGTTCTCAGCCTTCGTCTCTGCACAGCCTCACAACTAATTAAACATCTGCTGCAAGCTACAATTTGCTAAATTGGCTCACACTCTCACTTCTGGCAGGGACTAATCTCCATTCTCAACTGGAAGCCCAGGGCCTTCTTCCAGCAGCCTCTTAATGTCCCTTCACCTTCCCCAAACTCCAAGGGTCCCCACCCCCGAGAGGGGACAAGAGGCCTGGTCAAGTGTCACTTTCCTGGGACTGCACTGTGGGGGTGGGGGGGACAAGAAACACACGGGCACGGCTCCTCGAGACGCTTGTAATCAATTGTCCCTCCCAAAAACACTAGAGAAGAAGATGAATAAGTAATCAGATTTAACGACATGCCAAACTGAGTTTAATCAAGACTAAAGCGGAAGAGATAGGAAACAAGTTTTATGGGGGCGGCAGAGGAGGATCTTCTCCTCACAAGACCTTGAGAAGAAGGGGCCTTGGACAGCATCTGGTCCAATGTTTCTCAAAGTGTGGTCCAGGGACAGCCTGCTTCAGAGTCCTGAGGCAGATTCCTGGGCCCTGCCCCCTGAAGTAGGTCCAAGAGGGGCCCAGGAATCTAGACCCTTTGAAAGGAGGAGGTCAGGTTGGAAATACCCACAAAATCTGACAGTACTCGGATGATGTACTCAAGTCCCTGTATCTCCACTAAGGTTTCCCCAATCCTACTCATCAGAACCCATCAGAGCAGGATGTGTGGGGCCGTTTTCTACGATGCTGGTCCATGATGCCACGGGTTCCACAAACTGTGCATGACTGTCCTGGTGTGGCTCCCAGCCCAGCTGCCCTGTCTGGAATGTCTTCCCCATGTGCTACTGCTACCCTATCGTGCCCTCATTCCTCCACCCTCAGCTCCGCTGTCCTCTCTTCTGGGAAGCCCGAGACTGGTCAGCCTCCCCACTTATACTTCTGGATGTCGCCCCATATAAGGATGTGGCGAGTCGAGCGACCCCATCTCCTTTCTCAAGTCATGGGATTCACCAATGTCTCCAACTGGCAAACACGGCCCAGAGTGAAAGCTGGGGAGGCCGGAGACCCTGTCAGGCAGGCAAACACGGCCCAGAGTGAGAGCTGGGGAGGCTGGAGACCCTGTCAGGCAAGCGCTCGTAGTCTCTTGTGGCCCCTGCTTGATGTGCATCTGCAGGAGGTTTGGGTCAACTGAGGTGCCTCTGGGTGGACTCGAACCTCCAACCTTCTGGTTAGCAGCTCAGCGCATTCACCGTTTGCACCAGCCAGGGACTCAGGTCACTTCACAGGCCTGGCTAAATCCCCCATGAATATGCACCTGTCCTCATACAGGGCTTCCAGACTCATGGGAGGACCTATCAAACAAATGTAATGGCAGTAGGATCCGAAACATGTGAGCGGTGACGGCTAACGTGTACTGTATGCTGATCGAGTGCCAGGCTGTGGCCTAAGCATCTCATCCTCACAATAGCCCCCAAAGTGGGGACTGTTATTAACCTCCATTTTGCATGAAGGAAATGGAGGCTTAGAAATGCCGAGTAACTAGCCCAAAGTCACACAGCTACAAGTGGCAGAATCATGTGCCCTGCCTTCCTCAGCCCTGCATCTACGGATTCACTCCTTCCCAGCCTATTGTTGTTAGTTGCTGTTGAGTGAGCTCATAGCAAACCCAGCCCATTAGCCAAAGAGAATAGGGAGCACGGGGTCAGGAGCTAGCTTCACTGCCTTAACCTCAGTTTCAGGAGGGTCTAGAGAAGGACCTGAGCTCCCCCTTGTCTACTGAGCTTCAACCTCGCTGTTAGACCCCCAGGTTACACCTGATCCAGGTGATGTGGCTTCCTGCCCAGCCAGTTCTGTCTGCTCTCTCCCATGATACTTTAGAGGGTCCTGCCTCCTCCCTGCTGGGTCCCGGACCGTGGCCTGGTGCTGGCTAGCATCTTCCTTGAACAAAATTCCCTTAGGATTAAGGCACTGCCTTAATCAGTCAGGTGATGCCCATTTTTTAATAGACTTTATATTTTACAGCAGTTTCACGTTTACAGAAAAATTGCACAGCAAGTACAGAGAGTTCCCATATGCCTCCTCTCCCCTGCACACCGTCTCTCCTATTTTTAACATCTTGCATCCTTGTGGTCCATTTGTTACAAGTGGTGAACCAATATTGACGGCATTGTTATTAATTAAAGTTCATAGTTTACATTGGACTTCACTCTTAGTTCTGTACAGTCCTATGGGTTTCGACAAACGCATGATGTCATGTTCACCATTACAGTATCATGCAAATAGTTTCACTGCCCTTAAAATACTGTGCTCCAAGTATTCACCCCGCCACCAACAACTCCCAGCAACCACTGAACTTCTCTCACTGTTCCAACAGGTTTGCCTTTTCCAGAAGGCTGTCTAGTCATAATTGTACAGTATGGAGCTGCTCCAGATGGCCTTCTTTCACTAAGCAGTGTATGCACTGAAGGTTCCTCCATGCCTTTTCCTAACTTGACAGCTCCTTTCTTTTTATTGCTGAACAAGACTCTATTATATAGATGTACTAGTTTATTGAAGGCGTCCTGGTGGTGCAACAGTTCAGTACTTGACTGCTAACTGAAAGGTTGGTAGTTCAAACCCATCTGGCAGCTCCGTGGGAGAAAAGACCTGGAAATCTGCTCCTGTAAAGATTAACCAAAACCCCGCCGCCGTCAAGTCCTAGCAACCCTATAGGACAGAGTAGAACTGCCCCACAGGGTTTCCAAGGAGCGCGTGGTGGATTCGAACTGCCGACCTCTCAACCACTACGCCACCAGGGGTTTAGATTATGGCCTAGAAAATTCTATGGCATAAGTTCTACTCTATCACATGGGGCCTCTATGAGTCAAAATCAACTCAACAGCACCTAACAACACCACCACCAACCAGTTTTTTTGTTTTTTAGGTTTTTTTTAATCTATTCATCTCAGTTGCTTCCAATTTTTGGCAATTATGAGTAAAGCTTCTATAAACATTCAGGAGCAGGATTCTGTGTGGACATAAGTTTTCAACTCATTTCAGCAAATAGCTAGGAGAGTGACTGCTGGATTGTATGGTGTATTAGCTTCCTTGGACTGCTGTAATAAAATACCACAGACTAGGTAGCTCCTAAGAACAGGCATTTATTGCCTCGCAGTTCTGGAGGCTGGGAGCCAGAGAGCAGGATGTCGGCCATGTTGGTACCTTTGGAGGCTCTGAGGGAGAATCTGCTCCATGCCTCTCTCTCGTCTTCTGGTGGCTCCAGGCTTTCCTTGGCTTGTAGCTGCAGCATCACTTCATGCCTATGTCTGTCTGTTCTTCTCTTTCATAAGGACACCAATGCTATAGGATTAGGACCCACCTGCCTTAGTTACCGAGGGCTGCTGTAACACAAATACCACAAGTGGGTGGCTTTAAAGAGCAGAAGTTTATTTTCTCACAGTTCTGGAGGCAGAAAGTCCAAATCAGGCTCTGGGCCATGTTGATTCCTTCCTGATCGGTATTCCTGGGCGTTCCTTGGTTTCTTGCCTTGTAGACGATCCACACACGGTGTCTGTCTTCCCCATGTGTGTGTATTTCTGTGTCTAATCTGCTCTTTTTAAAACCCAGATGTGATTAGGTTTAGAACCCATCCTACTTAAAACAGAAAATCAAACCCGGTGCCATCGAGTTGATTCCAACTCATAGTGACCCTATAGGACAGAGTAGAACTGCCCCATAGGGTTTCCAAGGAGCAGCTGGTGGCTTCCGACTGCTGACCTTTTGGTTAGTAGCCACAGCTCTTAACCACTGTGCAACCAGGGCTCCAACCAAGCCCGTTGCCCACTCATAACGACCCTACTTAGGTGTGATTTAATTAATGTAACAAATAAAAGCCTATTTCCAAACAAGATTACATCCCTTTGTATAGGGGTCTGGACTCCAGCACATATATTGGGGAGACACAATTTAATTCCCACACCAGTACGACTTAAACTTAACTACTAACATTTTCAAAGGCCCTATTTCCAAACAAGGTCACATTCACAGGTAGCAGAGGTTAGGGCTTCAGCCTATCTTTTGGAGGGACACTATTCGATCCCCAGCATTTGTAAGGAGCTATGGTGAGAAGTATGACTGTGTTCCAAGAGCAGCGAAGATACACTGAAGAGCTTTAGAAAAGACAGCAATGTGATTTGATTTGAAATGGGCTCAAAAAGACCATTCTAGACACAGTATTTCATCTTCCCAGGCAACTCACTTCTCCTCCCAGAGCAGATCCACGGGATACTGACACCCACACAAACAGAGCTGAAAGTCACCCTGTTGCTGGGACCTGTGGAGTCCCTGAGTAGTACAAATGGTTTGCACTCAACTACTAATCAAATGTTGGCAGTTCGAATCCACCCAGAGTCCCAGAAGAAAGACCTGGTGATCTACTTCCGAAAAACCAACTTTTGAAAACCCTGTAGAGCACAGTGCTACTCTGACAGACCGGGGTTACCATGAGTTGACTCGATGACAATGTTTTTTGTTTTTTGTTTTTTTTGCTGGGACTTGGTTGCTCCCCTCTTGAGGGTCACCTTACAGCTTACTCAGTCTCTCCTGGTCCTGGCCCCTGTACATAATCATCTCTCATCTGGCTGCCAGTCTATGCTAGGCCCTGAACTTTCATTCAGTCCCATTATTTTTATAAGGAAAAAAAAAAAAAAAAGGAAGAACAAATAATTGGAAATTCAATGATCCTGTTTTGCTCTTGAGTGCCTGTTAGACAACTGGACGGCTTTCACTGGGCCAAAATGGCATCCATCCCTAACATCATCATGAAATGCATAGTAAGGCTGGACACGCAAAGTAGATAATGAAGGTTTAACTGACTCCATCCGAGCTCTAGGCTGACCGTCTCTAACCCAACACTCGATTAGCCTGGGATATCAGACCCAGGGCCGCCATCATATCACAGACGATTTGCAAATGGATTTAGCAGCCCAGAAGATGGGTGCTGGAGAGTCCTAGCCTGAAGGAAAGTGGCAGTTTCATGATTTTAAAACCCTACGAGGAAACGTCAGTGCCATTTAAATACACTGAGCAAATGAAGGCGCGTGAGTCAGAGGAGAGGAAACGCAGACAGCCTCGGATTATCGCTCCGGGGGGTCCTTGCGAGCCCAGCTTTCTATGCCAATGAGGGGGGAAAGTTTTTTCCCGTTTGTTTCCCCTTTGAACAACTGAGGGTTTTTTTCCAAAAGGTTCCAATTTCACTTTGATTTTGTAGTTACTGTTGATGGCATTCAAAGGCCTTTGGGGTAACAGGTGCATTGCAAATGAGTGGAAAAAACAAATCAATTGGATGCAGGATTTACAGCATTAGAGATGCCTTTGTTCTCGTGCATCAATGTCTGGCTTATGGACGGCCGGTCCACACAGCCCATGGGAGCCGACAGAGAGCACAGGCAGGGGGTGCTACCGCAGGGAGGGAGAGGAGGAAGGGGTACAGGGCAGTGGGGGCTGTTAGAGACCACCAAGTCCTCTTGTGCAGGTTGCCTGTACATGCTCTGGGCCCTACCTCCAAAATACGAGTGACACCGTTCTCCTCCCTCCATCTCCTGGGCCACCATTCTTGGCCAAGCCACCCTTATTTCCTCCCCAGGTGACTTCAAAAGCCTCTTCTTGTACCCACCCGTATTTTCTCCCCTTTGTCCCCTTCCATCCATTCTCTACACGCCAGCCAAAACGATATTGCTGAAATATTGCCGAAATATGCACCTTATCATGGGACTCCCTTGCTCAAAACTCTTCGATAGATTCCCATGGCTTTGGGGATGACTTCTGACTGCCTGGCCATGACCTGGAAGTCTCTGCAGTTTTGGTCCCTCTCACTGTTCCATCGCCCTCTAAGCTGCAGGGCAGTGGGCTTCCGAGATGGTCCCAGTGAGCCCTTCTTCCAGCATCCATGCCTTTGTGTCATCCCCTCCCCTTGAGTGTGGGCTGGACCATGTGATAGATAGATAGATAGATGCATGGATGGATGGATGGATGGATGATAGATAGAGCTAGACAAATGACAGGTGGATGATAGATAATAGACAGACAGACAGACAGACATATAGCTGCCATACAGTCGACTCCCTCTCATGACGACCTTATGTACAACAGAACGAAACGCTGCCGGGTCTTGCCTCATTCTCACAATCTCCAGCAAGTTCAAGTCCACTCCTAGACCTTGTGACTTGCTTCTAATTAAAAGAATAAATACAACAAAGGTGATTGGATGTCATCCCCAAGATTAGGTTTACGAAAGACTTTCTCTCGCTCCTTTCCTCTCTCTCTCTCTTACTCTTTCTGGCCTGTTTGTTCTGATGAAGCAAGCGTCCCTGCGGGGGTAGTGAGCACTGTGTCATTGGAGGTATGCAAGGAGAGGCTAGAAAACCACTTTCTGGCACATTGCAAAGATATTACAGCTTTGCCTAGAGAATTGGTCAAGGATTTGGGGCTCCTTAACTTGTTTGTGCCATGAACCTCTTTGGAAGGCAGGTAAAATCTATAGGCCGCTTCTCAGAATAATGGCTGTGAATACATAAATAATATGCTTAGAATTAGAACGGGAACTTATGTTAAAATACAGATATCTAAAAATCTGTAATAGAGCAGACTGTATGCACTTTTTAATTAACACATTAAATAACAATATCCAGTGGTGGGTCTCGTAACTATAGTAACTTTGAAGTAGGGATCAGCATAGTATGACACTCGGGCCAAATCTGGCCCACCACCTGTTTTTGTAAATAAAGTTTTATTGGAACACAGACACGCTAATTTGTTTACACATTGTCTATAGCTGTGTTTACATTACAATGGCAGAGTTGAGTAGCTGAGACAGAGACCCTGTGGCCCAACACACCAAAAATATTTACACACTGGCCCTTTGAAGAAAAAGTCTGGCAACTTCTGGCATGAAAGACTTCCATGATATCTGTAAACTGCAATGCAGTACACAACTATCCAGGGCTCTTACTCACAGAGTCACAGCTATTACTAACACTATTGTGGTTTGTTTCTACTCTCACATCCGAAGAGCATACAGCATACTACATTTCAGGCAAACGTTAAAAACAGTAATGTAATTATTCCCCCATCCAAGTTTGTAGACTTTCTGGATTCCATCCAAGGACTCCAGGTGATAACCTGGTAGATTATCTGGAAGTTTCCCTCCAAGCTTGATAGTCCAAAGAATCTAAGTTCTTAGGGAAACGTTCCCAGCCATGGACTGGAAAACTTGTAAAGAAACCATGGCACAGGGGTATCTCTTTCTGGTGGGGCACAGTAGTGGGATGGCAAAGGGCTGATGCTCACAGTGGGGGCGGGGTGGGGACCTCTCATGCATCACGAGGGAAGCAGAGGGACAGAGCCCACTCCGGAGAACCCCTAGGCACACAAGCCGGTCGAGCATGTAGTTATGCTCCTGAGGACCCCCTCTCTATGTGTGAGAAAGGCCAAATCTCCCACCCACCTCAGGAACTAGGGCCAGAGGGCAGGCCCCCAGGGCCTGACCTTCAGCGAGGGTCTCGTTTACATTCTACCAACTACCCAGCTGCTTTAAGACCTCTGAAGCCACCCGGCTCTACGCATGCGGCTCTCATGTGAAAAGCCACATCTGAGCTCACGGCTGGGAAGACGGAGGCCTCAGATACCCTGTGAAGGCAGGGAGCCTAATTGTGGAACTCAATTTTGTTTTCATAGAAATCAATTTGGAGGGATTTTCATTTTCAATTATTCAACAACATCCAATTTTCCCTTCACACCTCAGCCAGACAGGAGGAAAGAAATTGCATGTGTCAATCACCCCAGAAAGCAGCCGACCAGACTGAAGTCACCCCAGACTGCTTTCCCCTGCACGGGGGGAGCATAAAGGGGCCCCGGGAATGTGACCTGGCTTTTCCAAGACAAATGGGGGAATAAGGTGGCCTATTGCCCCAGACCCCGGGTCATGCACCCCCAGGGTTTCTAGGGCAGGGTCTAGCACACAGAAAGTTTTCAACAAATATTTGTTGGAAGAAAGTGAAGCCAAGTCTTAAAGGATGAGTGGTAGTTCACCAGGTAGACATGGCAGATGGGAAGAGGGAAAAGCATGTGCAAAGGCACAGGGGCTTCTTGCTGATAAGAAGAGCCAAGTTGTTGAGCCTTACTGGAACCTAAGATTCACAAGGGGTAGATGGCAGAAGACAAGGCTGGCAGGTCACTGGGATCCGGCAAGTAGAAAGTCTTATTCTCCAAGATGTAGAATTTGCACTGCTTTTTACAAGCACAGTGGAACCTCTGTAGGTTTTTCATCAGAGGAGTGGGACAAAGAAATGGTTTATTTGAAAGACTACCCTGGGGCTGGGCAGAGGCAGAGTGTGGCTGGAGGCAGACAGCGTGGTCAGAAGCTATGGCTAAATTTCAAGGGAAGGAGGATGGATGGATGGATGGATGGGTGGATGGATGGATGGATGGATGGATGGATGGATGGATGGATGGATGGATGGATGGATGGATGGATGGATGGATGGGTGGATGGGTGGATGGATGGATGGATGGACGGATGGGCAGATGGACAGGTGGATGAATGAGTGGGTGGGTGGGTGGGTGGGTGGGTGGGTGGATGGATGGATGGATGGATGGGTGGGTGGGTGGGTGGGTGGGTGAGTGGACGGGTGAGTGGACGGATGGGTGGACGGATGGGTGGACGGATGGATGGATGGATGGATGGACAGACAGATGGATGGCCAGATGGACGGGTGGATGGGTGGGTGGATGGATGGAGTAAAAGCAGAGAAGAGGAAAGAAAAGGAGGAGAGAAGGTGAAGCGAGAGGTTTGGGGCAGGGAATCTTGTGGAGATTCAAGAGTGAATGAAGACACAGAATTGATGAAATGTTCAGCCTCATCATGGTATGGTTGGGATGAGGGAGGAAGATGAGTTAAGTGGGATGTATTTGGTTCATGAGGTATTGGCGGTTCAGTGGTAGAATTCTTGCTCTCCATGCAGGAGACCTGGTTCAATTCCTGGCCAATGCACCTCATGCACAGCCACCATTCTTCTGTCAGTGGAGGCTTAAGTGTCAGTGGAGGCTATGATGCTGAACAGTTTTCAGTGAAGCTTCCAGACTGAGATGGACTAGGAAGAAAGGCCTGGTGATCTGCTTCCAAAAATCAGCCAGTAAAAACCCTACGGACCACAATGGTCCATGTTCTGTTGTGCATGGAGTTGCCATGAGTTGGGGGCCAACTCAATGGCAGCTAATAACACAACATTTGGAGGGTGGTGGGGCCATTTACTGAGACTGGGGAAAATAACAGAGTCATCTCAGCTGCAGCCCTGTTGCATGGGAGGTACATGAAGGGCACAAAGAGGGATGTGTCCTGGAGTCTGTTAGATACAGGGATCCGACATTCAGGGAGAAGACTGAGCTGGATGTGGCAGCAGCCAGCTACACCCCTAATCACATTGATGACTCTCCATTTTCTTCCCAACCATGCAACAGCTCCTTGCAAACAGGGGTCCTGTCTTATTCTTCTGCTCCCTCCCAAAAGCCAGCAGAGTAGAAAGTTGTTCAAGAAATGCCTGTTGGTGGACTTTTACCACCTCCAATTCAAAGACTCTGTGTGTCTTTAAGGAGGGGTTTCAGAAGATGTTCCTAGCACAGTGCCTGGCACACGGTTGGTGCTCCACGGATTTGTTGATTGAATCAAGGAAGGTAAAAGTTGGTTACAGATCCTGAAGAGCAGGAAATAGCATCCTATAGTGGCCACTTACTTGTGGAATCTAAGAGCCATACAGCCTCGTGGAATGTCTTGGTTATCTAGCACTGCTATACCAGAAATACCACAAGCGGGTGGCTTTAACAAACAGAAATTTATTTTCTCACAATTTAGGAGGCTGGAAGTCTGAATTCAAGGTGCTAGCTCTAAGGAAAGGCTCTCTCTCTTTCTCAACTCCGGGGGAATGCTTGTCTCCTTTCAGCTTCTACTTCTTGGTTTCTTGGTGCTCTCATGTGGCATGGCATCTATCTTCCTCCATCTGTGGTTCCTTGCTTGCTTAATCTGCTCCTTTTATATCTCAAAAGAGACTGACTTAAGACACATCCTACAGTAATACTGTCTCATTAACATAACAAAGAAAACCCATTCCCAAACAGGACTATAACCCCATATAGGGGTTAGGATTTACAAAACATATTTCTGGGAGACAAGATTCGATCCATAACACAGGGCATGACTTAGGATGAAACCTGGCCTCCACCACTTGGACAGGTCAGTTCCCCTCTCTGAGCTTCAGTTTCCCCATCTGCAAAATGATGATGGTACGAAACACCAGGAAGGGCATTGAGACAGATATGGGAACGACACAACACAACACAAGGCCTGGCTCAGCAGGAGCTCAACAACTGGTAGCAATGCTCACAGTGGTGACAACTCATGATTTGCTGTGCTGTTGATTGGGATGATGATGAAGGGTATTTACTGTCTTCATGCAACACTCACTGACTAAAACCCTTCAGTGATCCCGCTGCTCTCAGGGTAAAGACAGAGAATCTTAACCCAGCCCACAAGGCCATCGTTGACTGGCTCCTGCTTGCAATCTCCAGCCCTTCGTGGTGAACCCCCTCCTCCTTGTTCTCTCCTCTCCAGCCTGGCTTCTTTTTTAAGGGTCTTGGGGGCTTGCCATCCTGCCAAACACCCATTTGACCTTCTGGTCCCCACACTGCAAGATTTCTGGCCTAGTCCCTTGTTCTTTCATTAATTTCTCAGTCTCTTATTCATTCGAAAGACATTCATCTCTCACCTATTCTGTGCCAGGCTCTATAAACATTAAAGCTCCTGAAACTCCAACCACAAATGGGATATCAGTGAGTATTGCATCATCCATCAGTTCTTGCTGGTTAGGAGGCTTAGTTTAAAAAGAAATGTGAGGGAATGAGGGTAGGATGGAAGGATATATTTTCCAAAGACCCAACCAAGGTGCTCCCCACTCCTGTTTAATTACACTAACAGGAATATGGCTACTCCTAGAAACACCTATGCACAACACACACACACACACACGCATACCACACACAAATGTCCTACCAGGAGATCCAGACTAGATTATAAAGAAGGGAAGGAGTATGGGAAACGAAGTGTCCTCAGCTGAACCTAAAATAGGATTTGGAGTCTGGTTGTTTTGGGATTTACTGTAGGTAGGTGGATCTCCAACCCTGGGTGTTTATTTGCATGGGAGGAGGAGAGACTGGAGAACAAATATTTTTGCTTGGATGTTTATCCTTAAGAAAGAGGACGGAATGTCCTTTTTCTCGGTCTGGATCTAGGGCTATAGAAATCTAGGGAAAGAAGCAACACAGGAGAGGAAGGGTCTTTGTTCATGAGAGACTGGAATTTGGGGCTCAAGCAGCCTGACACATCAGTGACGGAGAGGGGTTGGTCCTGCAGTTCTTCAGGGTAAACAGTGTTGCTTCAGCCAGTGAGGCTGAAAGGGAAGAGACTACAGCTGTGAATTACTGGGAGGGTTTTGCAATTTAGAGGTACAAACAGTGTTATGGATTGAATTGTGTCCCCCCAAAATATGTGTTGAATTCAAGGCCCTTATACCTGTGGAAGTGACCTTGTTTGGAATTTGGGTTCACCAATAGACTCCAGAAACCAGGAGAGAGGCTCCCAGGAGGAATCAACATGGCCAAGACCCTGATTTGGACCTCTAGCCCTCAGAACTGCAAGTAAATCAATTTCTATTCTTTAAAGCCACCCACCTGTGGTCTTCGTGCTACTGCATCACTAGGGAACTAAGACAGAGTCAGGGAGGCCCTCCTAGATGGGGATGGAGTAGAGCGTAGAAAAATAGGCAACATAAACGTATCCCAGATGACCCTACTGTTTTTAAAACCCCAGTACATCAAAACCTAACGATGTGGCAGCTGAAATAAAATGTAGATGTAGGACTACCTCATCCTTAAACTAGTGAGTGTTGATAGTGGGTGGTGATTTGCAAATTAGACCCAATATCTCCCATGAGCCCAGAATATCCACATGTAGAACTGGAGGCTCCCACAACCCCGTCTGCCACCACAAGGGCTGTCTCACCTGCCCCGCTCCCAACCTGTCCTACCCCCACCTGCCCCGCTCCCCACCTGCCCTGCTCCCCACCTCTCCTATTCCACCTGCCCTGCTCCCCACCTGTCCCGCTCCCCACCTAGTCCTGCTTCCCACCTATCTGGCCCTTTTCAACCCAGAGGACCCGAGAGCCATGCATTGGGAACTGTGAGTGAGACCCCCACTAATCCTAATAGATACCAACCAATTGCAATCCCCATGTGATACCCACGCCACCAGCATATTTCAAACCAGAGCCTGGCTCTGGCTCCGGGCCCCCAGCCCCTGCCCACCTGACTTCATTACCAGGCTCAGTCTCAGAGCTCTCGGCAGCACCACGGTTTCCCAAGAAGGGATAATAGATGTGTTTGGAAGCGTGGGGTGATTTATTAAAGTGCACTGTATTGCAATGGTTTTACAAGGAGATTAATTTTTAATAAAGAAACCTATTACCTCACTCTTTGAGGACCTTCACACACCTAAGAAAAATGATTCCTTCTGCCTCAGCGGAGACTGCTGGTACTTCTTTCCAGGAACAGGCGCCACATTGTTTTCTAAGTCTCCTCCCTGGAGAGGGAAATGTTGATTCTGACCGTGTCCAAACAGAATGCAGTCCTCTTCTCAGTACATTAGAGACTGAATGCTCATTTCCAGGCTTTTGTTGTAGCCACGCTGTCCTGGGATTCCGGTCAGCTCAGTGGAAGCAGTTCTGATCGTGACATGTGGCCCAGAGATTCAGGGGCCAGACCCTCAGCTGCCCAGGGCTCAGGCCAGGCACTGACCACTGGGTCCTCCAGATGGGACCTTGAGGGAGGAAAGGAATTTAAGGGAGACCCACATGTGATTAAGAAACCAGAAAATAAGTCAGGAATAAAAGTAAAGAATACCTAAGCAACGGCGTAGACGAGTGGATGAGAGGATGGGTTTGGGGAAATGGTTAAGCACTCGGCTAGTTTTGAATTCACCCAGAGATGCCACAAAAGATAGGCTGCAGATCTGCTTCTGAAAGGTTCCAGCCATTGGAAACCCTATGGAGCATGGTTCTACTCTGGCACACATGGGGTCACCATGAGTTGGAATCGACTCAATGGCAACTGGTACTGGTATGGTGTGCCCTTGGGCAAGTTACATGACCTCTGAGCCTGAACTTTCTCATCTGTGAAGCGGGCATTGAGAGAATTTTCGTGTGGATGCAAGCAACTAAAACAAGTGAAGCATTCAGCATGGGAGCTGTGTTTGCAGCCAATATTGCTAGAGTTGATATTATTCACAAGACAGAAACGGGAGAGGTGGGGCCAAGATGGCAGAGTAGTAAGATGTTTCCTGTGGTCCCTCTTACAACAAAGACCTGAAAAAACAAGTGATTCGATTATATATGACAATCTAGGAGCCCTGAACATCAAAGGCAAAGTTGAAGGAATCGGACTGAGTGGCAGGGGGAGGGAGACACGGCTCGGAAGCGGCAAGGAGTTGCCAGACCTGACTCTATGGGAGCCAGCACGCTTCAGGTCAGATTGGCTCGCACGCCCGGTGAGGCAAGCAGTGGTGCTCAGGAGGCATTTTCCACATCGGGAGAGTCAGAGCGGCAGAGAGACTACTCATGCCTCCAGAACCAGTGAAAAGCAGCACTCAGTCAGCAAAAGATAAGTACTTGCATCTGGCCTACTGAGTGGATCAAAAAACACTCCCTTTGGGAAAAACTTATCTCCCATTTACCTGCCCCCTCTCTTCTCTGCACCGGTCCTGGGTGCGCTTCAGTGATTGCCTAGTCCCCTGGGTGAGAAGTAGGACCCCTCGTGCACCCTGAGCCATTCTCCTGCCCTTGGAGAGGGAACAAATTAACAAACAGGAAAAGATAATCTGCCAACTCCCCTAAGACAGGAACCCAGGGTAGGCACAGCTCCTTTGCCTAGGCATAGGCACAAAGGGTCCATGGACTTTGAATGCCTTTCACCCCTGCATAGACTTGTGTGGGCCCATTTCAACAGCATAGGCCCTCATTACCACAGTACAACAGGGTATGTATCTGAAGCCTAACTTCAACTGTATCAGCTACATGGTGAAATGACAGGTTCGTGACATTTGACACTGCTCTGCCCATTAAGCAGGGTCCTCACCTATCCAGATCAGGAGCCTGATGACTGGTGGCTCCACCTACATCACCTAGCACCTGCAACAGGAGTCCAAGAATAAGTGGTGCCTCCCAGTCCTTATAGCCAACAGCATTGGGTGCTTGTAGTCCAGCTGCAAAACCACCTACCTACATGCTTTAGGGAACAGGGAACCGCTTTCATCCTAGACACCTAGAGGCAGCCATCAGACTCCGCCTTGCTCAGCACATGACCCCCTAATGCAGCCAGATACCTGTGCCCACACCAATCACCCTTGCCTGTCTAGGACTTTAGGTGAGAGCCTGCAACACACTTGGTGACTGACTACCTGGATACCTGAGCTGAATCCATACAAGAAAAGTAAACAGTATCCGGGGCTCAATACCTAGTAACAGATCTAACTACCTGGTGACAGGACGTTAGCGTTTCAAGACGCCAATAATCAAACTAGCCACATGAGCAGCCTATTTCAGCATATCAGAACAAAACAAAAGACAACAAGAAGCTAGGACCCAGTAAGCAAACAAAATCAATAAATACAGTAACTTATTGATGGCTTGGAGACAACAGTCAATACCAAATCACATAAAGAGGGAGACCATGATGGCTTCAGCACACTCTTAAAACAAAGAATCAAGAAATTTTCTGGAGGAAGAGAATTTCTTGCAATTACCAGAGGTAGAATACAAAAGATTAATATGCAGAACTCTTCAAGATATTAGGAAGGAGATCATTCAAAATGAAGAACAAGCCAAGGAACATACAGACAAAGCAATAAAAGATCTTAAGAAATTAGAGAAAAGCATAATGACAAATTTAACAGGCTGCAAGAATCCATAGAGAGACAGAAATCAGAAATCCAGAAGATTAACAATAAAATTTCAGAAGTAGACAACTCAATAGAATGTCATAGGAGCAGAACTGAGGCAATGAAAGTCAGAATTAGTGAAATTGAAGATAAAGCACTTGACACCAATTTATTTGAGGAAAAATCAGATAAAAGGATTAAAAAAATGAAGAAACCCTAAGAGTTATGTGGGACTCTATCAACAGGAATAACCTACGAGTGATTGGAGTACCAGAACAGGGGGGATATCAGAAAATACAGAGAGAATTGTTGAAGATTTGTTGGCAGAAAACATCCCTGATATCGTGAAAGATGACAAGATATCTATCCACAATGCTCATTGAACCCCACAAAAGGTAGATCCCAAAAGAAAGTCACCAAGACGTATTATAATCAAACTTGCCAAAACCAAAGATAAAGGGAGAATTTTAAGAGTGGCTAGGGATAAACGAAAAGTTATCTACACAGAAGAGTCAACAAGACTAAACTCAGACTACTCAGCAGAAACCATGAAGGCAAGAAGGCAATGGAATGACATACATAAAGCCTTGAAGGAAAAAAAAATTGCCAGCCAAGAATTATATATCCAGCAAAACAGTCTTTCAAATGTGATGGTGAAATTAGGGCATTTCCAGATAAACAGAAGTTTAGGGAATTTGCAAAAACCAAACCAAAATTACAAGAAATACTAAAGAGAGTTCTCCAGTTAGAAAATCAATTACATCAGATAACAACCCAAGACCAGAACACAGGACAGAACAACCAGATATCAACCCAGATAGGGAAGTCACAAGAATAAATCAAAGCTAAAACACTGAAAGTAGGGAAACATATGTCAATATGTAAAAGATGACAACATTAAAACAAGAAAGAGGGACAAAAAAATGTAGTCATAGACCTGTCATATGCAGAGGAAGTCAAGGCAATATAAGAAATAAAAAAGTTGTTTAAACTTAGGAAAATAGGGGTAAATATTAAGGTAACCACAAAGGAAACTAACAATCCTCACATCAAAATAAAAAACAAGAAAAACATAAAGACTCAGAAATACAAAATCAACAGCAATGAAAAAGATGAAAAGAAAACGCATAAAGAAAAATGACTCAGCACAGAAAATTAAGTGCAACAAAGAAACTATGATCAACACACAAAAGAAGACATCAAAATGACAGCACTAAACTCATACCTATCAATAATTACACTGAATATAAATGGACTAAATGCACCAAGAGACAGAGAGTGACATAATGGATTAAAAAACACGATCTGTCTATATGCTGCCTACAAGAGACACACCTTAGACTTAAAGACACAAACAAACTAAAACTCAAAGGATGGAAAAAAATATATCAAGCAAACAACATTCAAAAAAGAGCAGGAGTGGCAATATTAATCTCTGACAAAATAGACTTTAAAGTAAAATCCACCACAAAGGATAAGGAAGGACACTATATAATGATTAAAGGGTCAATACACCAGGAGGACATGATCATACTAAATATTTTAACAAAAGGGCTCCAAAATACATAAAACAACTCCAGTAGCATCGAAAAGAGAGAAGACAGCTCCACAATAATAGCAAGAGACTTCAACACACCACTTTAGGTGAAGGACAGAACATCCAGAAAGAAGACCAATAAAGATACAGAAGATCTAAATGTCACAATCAACCAACTTGATCTCATAGACTTATACTGAACACTCCACCCAACAACAGCCAAGAATACTTTCTTTTCCAATGCACACGGAACATCCTCCAGAATAGACCACATATTAGGCCATAAAGCAAGCCTGAACAGAATCCAAAGCACTGAAATATTACAAAGTATCTTTTCTGATCATAAAGCCATAAAAGTAGAAATCAATAACAGAGAAACAAGGACAAAAATCCAACACATGGAAACTGAACAACACGTTGCTCAAAAACTACTGGGTTATAGAATAAATTAAGGATGGAATAAAGAAATTCACAGAGTCAAATGAGAAAGAAAACACATCCTACCAGAATCTTTGGGACACAGAAAAAACAGTGCTCAGAGGTCAGTTTATAGCAATAAATGGAAACATCCAAAAAGAAGAAAGGGCCAAAATCAAAACATTAAACCTACAACTGGAACAAGTAGAAAGAGAGCAGCAAAAGAAGCCCTCGGGCACCAGAAGAGAGGAAATAATGAGAATTAGAGCAGAATTAAATGAAACAGAAGGTAGAAAAACAATGGAAAGAGTTAACAAGACCAAAAGCTGGTTCTTTGAAAAGATCAACAAAATTGATAAACCATTGAACAAACTGACAACAGAAAAACAGGAGAGGAAGTAAATAACCCAAATAAGAAATGAGATGGGTGATATCACAACAAATCCAACTGAAATTAAGAGAATCATAACAGAATATTATGAAAAATTGTACTCTAACAAATTTGAAAACCTACAGGAAATGGATAAATTTCTAGAAACTCACTACCTACCTAAACTAACAAAAACAGAGGTGGAACAACTAAATAAACACATAACAAAAGAAGAGATTGAAAAGGTAATTAAAAAACTCCCAGCAAAAAAAAAAAAAAAAAAAGCCCTAGCCCTGATGGATTCACTGGAGAATCCTACCAAACTTTCAGAGAAGAGTTAACATCACTACTAAAGGTATTTCAGAGCATAGAAAAGGATGGAATACTCCCAAACTCATTCTACGAAGCCAGTAATAGAGTTATCCCTATTACCAAAACCAGGTACAGACGCCATAAAAAAAGAAACTACATACTAATATCCCTTATGAGTATAGATGCAAAAATCCTCTACAAAACTATAGCCAATAGAATTCAACAATGTATCAAAAAAAGAATTCACCACGATCAAGTGGGATTTATACCAGGTATGCAAGGATGATTCAACATTAGAAAAACAATCAATGTAATCCCATCACATAAATAAAACAAAAGACTGGAACCACATGATCTTATCAACTGATGCAGAAAAGGTATTTGACAAAGTCCAACACCCATTCATGATTAAAAAAAAAAAAAAAACTCTCAGCAAAATAGGAATAGAAGGGAAATTCCTCAACATAATTAAGGACATTTATACGAAGCCAACAGCCAACATCATCCTAAATGGAAAGCATCCCCCTTGAGAATGAGAACCAGACAAGGATGCCCTTTATCACCACTCTTATTCAACATTGTGCTGGAGGTCCTAGCCAGAGAAATTAGGCTAGAAAAAGAAATAAAGGGCATCCAAATTGGTAAGGAAGAAGTAGAAGTATCTCTATTTGCAGATGATATGATCTTATACACAGAAAACCCCAAAGAATCCACAAGAAAACTACTGGAACTAATAGAAGATTTCAACAAAGTATCAGGATACAAGATAAACATACAAAAATCAGCTGGATTACTCTACACCAACAAAGAGAACTTCGAAGAGGAAATCACCAAATTAATACCATTTACAATAGCCCCCAAGAAGATACAATACTTAGGAATAAATCTAACCAGAGACATAAAAGACCTATTCAATGAAAAGTACAAGGCACTACCGCAAGAAAACAAAAGAGACCTGCATAAGTGGAAAAACATACCTGGCTCATGGATAGGAAGACTCAACATTGTGAAAATGTCAATTCTACCCAAAGCAATCTACAGATACAATGCAATCCCAATCCAAATTCCAACAGTACTTTTTAATGAGATGGAGAAACAAATCACCAGCTTCATTTGGAAAGGGGAGAGGCCCTGGATAAGTAAAGCATTACTGAAAAAGAAGAACAAAGTGGGAGGGCTCACACTACCTGATTTTAGAACCTATTATACCACCATGGTAGTCAAAACAGCCTAGTACTGGTACAACAACAGATATATAGACCAATGGAACAGAATTGAGAATCCAGACATAAATTCATCCACTTATGAGCAGCTGATATTTGACCAAGGCCCAAAGTCTGTTAATTAGGGAAAAGACAGTCTCTTTAACAGATGGTGCTGACATAACACCAGATATCCATCTGCAAAAAACTGAAACAAGACCCATACCTCACACCATGCACAAAAACTAACTCAAATGGATCAAAGACCTAAATATAAAATCGAAAATGATAAAGATCGTAGAAGAAAAAACAGGGACAATGCTAGGGGCCCTAATACATGGCATAAACACAATACGAACCATGAGTAACAATGCACAAACACCAGAAGAGAAACTAGATAAATGTGAGCTCCTAAAAATCAAACACTTGTGCTCATCAAAAGACTTGACCAAAAGAGTAGAAAGACAACCTACACACTGGGGGAAAAGAATTTGGCTACAACGAATCTGATCAGCGTTTAATTTCTAAAATCTACAAGATACTGCAAAACCTCAACAACAAAAAGACAAATAACTCAGTTAAAAAATGGGCAAAGGATATGAACAGGCCCTTCACCAAAGAAGACATTCAAGCAGCTAACAGACACATGAGGAAATGCTCACGATCAGTAGCCATTAGAGAAATGCAAATCAAAACTACAATGAGATACCGTCTTGCCCCAACAAGGCTAGCATGAATCCAAAAAACACCAAATAATAAATGTTGGAGAGGTTGCGGAGAGACTAGAACACTTATACATTGTTTGTGGGAATGTAAAATGGTACATCCACTTTGGAAATCGATTTGGCACTTCCTTAAAAAGCTAGAAATAGAAGTACCATTAAGATCCAGCAATCCCACTCCTTGGAATATATTCTAGAGAAATAAGAGCCGTCACAGGAATAGATATATGCACACCCATGTTTATTGCAGCACTGCTCACTACAGCAAAAAGATGGAAACAACCTAGGTGCCCATCAACAGACGAGTGGATGAACAAATTATGATATATTCACACAATGGAATACTGCGCAACGATAAAGAACAACAACGAATCTGTGAAACATAACATGGAGGAATCTGGAAGGCATTATGCCGAGTGAATCTAGTCAGTTGCAAAAGGACAAATATTGTATAATACCACTATTATAAGAACTCAAGAAAAGGTTTAAACCCAGAAGAAAACATTCTTTGATGGTTACGAGGGTGGGGAGGGAGGGAGAGTGGCATTCACTAGCTAGATAGTAGACAAGAATTATCTTAGGTGAAGAGACGGACAGCACACACTACAGGGGAAGTCAGCACAACTGGACTAAACCAAAGCTAAGAAGTTTACTAAACACAACCAAACACTTCCAGGGGCAGAGTAGCAGGGGCAGGGGTCTGGGGACCATGGTTTCAGGGGACATCTAGGTCAATTGGCATAACAAAGTTTATTAAGAAAATGTTCTGCATCCTACTTTGGTGAGTCGCATCTGGGGTAGCTAGCAAGTGGCCATCTAAGATGCATCAATTGGTCCTATCCCACCTGGAGGAAAGGAGAATGAAGAAAACCAAAGACACAAGGAAAATACTAGCCCAAAAGACAGAAAGGGCCACATAAACCAGAGACTCCATCAGCCTGAAACCAGAAGAACTAGATGGTGCCCGGCTACCACCAATGACTGCCTTGACAAGGAACACAACAGAGAGTCCCGGATGGAGCAGGAGAAAGGTGGGGTGCAGAACTCAAATTCTAGTAAAAAGACCAGACTTAATGGTTTGACTGAGACTGGAGGGACCCCGGAAGACACAGCCCCTGGACTCTCTATTGTCCCGCAATGAAACCATTCCCGAGGCCAACTCTTCAGACAAAGATTAGACTGGACTATGGGATATAAAGTGATACTCACAAGGAGTGTGCTTCTTAGCTCAAGAAGATATATGAGTCTAAATGGGCATCTCCTGACCGGAGGTGAGATGCAAAGGCAGAGAGGGTCAGGATCTGGTTGAACGGACACGAGAAATCCAGGGTGGAAAGAAGTATGCTGTCACAGTATGGGGAGAGTCATTAGGGTCACATAGGAATGTGTGTATAAATTTTTGTATGAGAAACTGACTAGAATTGTGAACTTTCCGTTAAAGCACAATAAAAAGAAAAAAGAAAAAAAAAACTCACATGAAATGCAGTGAATGGCAAGCTTTACTGTTTAAAAATCAAAAGGAAATATAAACCTTGGGGAAAAAAAGAGAGAAATGTAGGCTGGTAAGGCAGGATCTGGGGTGATGGTGAGAACAGTGACTTGTGTGTCAATGAAAGGTTTTGACAGGGAATACGATCCGAATGGCATACAAGGAAATGGGCTTGCAGTTTGTCCAAGAGACCAGCTCAAGTTGAGAAAAGATGCGTGAATGCTAACAGACCGATCTGGGCAACTGAGCAGGCACTGTGGGATTTTAAACACAGGGGAGGGTACTCTCTGGCAAGAGTAATTACAGGTTGGTTAACTTGGAGACAGACATTAATCACAGAAATTAATAATAATTTTTGTTCATTTAATTAACTCACTTCATTCAAGAAAAACTGGTTGAGAACCTACCATGTGCCAATTCCAAAATTCTTTCTACCATAATTCCTGGGCCCCAACCCAGCAATACACCAAAAAGCCAGTTACTCTCAAGAAGACTTTGACCCATGGCAATCGCATGTGTGCAGGATAGAACTGGGATCCATAGGGTTTTGAAGGCTGCGCTCTTTCAGAAGCAGATCACCAGGCCTTTCTTCTGATGTGCTTCTGGGAGGGTTCAAACTGCCAACCTTTCAGTTATTAGTCAAGTGCTTAACCTATTGCACCACCCAGGGATCATAACCCACCAATAACCACAAACACCAAGCCCACTGCCTTCTAGTTGATTCCATCTAAGGGTGACTCCATGTGTTACAAAGTAGAGCTGCTCCATAGGGTTTTTTTGGCTGTAAGTTTTACAGAGGAGCCCTGGTGGTGCAATGGTTAAGCACTCAGCTGCTAACTAAAAGGTTGGTGGTTCAAACCACCCAGCAGCTCCACAGGAGAAAGACCTGGCAATCTGCTCCTGTAAAGATTACAGCCACCACTAGGTGGAATTGAACTGCCATCCTTTAGGCTAGTGGTCAAGCACAAATCGTTTGTGCCACCCAGGGACCTTAAGCCAGAAATAACCCATTGCCATCAAGTCAGTTCTGACTCATAGCCACTCTGTAAGATGTGAGTAGAACTGCCTCATATGGTTTCCAAGGCTGAAATCTTTCCGTGGAGTGGCTGGTGGTTTTGAACCACCAACCTTTCAGTTATCAGCCACGCACTTAGCCACTAGACCACCAGGGCATAAGTACCCTTAATTCTACACAAAAGTCTCTGTACTAAGGTCAGGATGAGAACAAATCACTAAAATTCCCAATGAGACTGAATCCAAATAATAAAATAACAATAATAGCTAATATATCTTAAGTGCTGTTAGAGTTTGTTTTATGTATTTTGGAGCCCTTTTGTTGGGTGTGTAAATATTTAGTATGATCATGTCCTCCTGGTGTATTGACCCTTTAATCATCATATAGTGTCGTTCCTTATCCTTTGTGGTGGATTTTACTTTAAAGTCTATTTTGTCAGAGATTAATACTGCCACTCCTGCTCTTTTTTGAGTGTTGGTTGCTTGATATATTTTTTTCCATCCTTTGAGTTTTAGTTTGTTTGTGTCTTTAAGGTGTGTCCCTTGTAGGAAACATATAGACAGATCATGTTTTTTATCCAATCTGCCACTCTCTGTCTCTTTATTGGTGCATTTAGTCCATTTACATTCAGCATAATTATTGATAGGTATGAGTTTAGTGCTGTCATTTTGATGTCTTTTTGTGTGTGTTGATCACAGTTTCTTTGTTCCCCTTAATTTTCTGTGCTGAGTCATTTTTCTTTATGTGTTTTCTTTTCATCTGTTTCATTGTTGTTGATTTTGTTTGCTGAGTCTTTATTTTTTTTCTTGTTTTTTATTTTGACTTGTAGGATTGTTAGTTTCCTTTCTGGTAACCTTAATATTTACCCCTATTTTTCTAAGTTTATACCAGTCTTTTATTTCTTTATATCTCCTTGACCTCCTCTCCATATGAAAAATCTATGCCTACATTTTTTAAGTCCCTCTTTTTTAATGTTGTCATCTTTTACATATTGACATGTTTCCCTATTTTCAGTGTTTTAGCTTTAATTTATTTTTGTGACTTCCCTACCTCTCTGGGTTGATATCTGGTTGCTCTATCCTGATGTTACTGATTTTCTAACTGGAGGACTCCCTGTAGTATTTCTTGTAAATTTTGGTTTGGTTTTTGCAAATTCCCTAAACTTCTGTTTATCTGGAAATGCCCTAATTTCACCATTATATTTGAGAGACAGTTTTGTGGCTATTTAATTCTTGGCTGGCAGGTTTTTTTTTTTCCTTCAAGGCTTTATATATGTCATCCCACTGCCTTCTTGCCTCCATGGTTTCTGCTGAGTAGTCTGAGCTTAGTCTTATTGACTCTCCTTTGTAGATGACTTTTCATTTATCCCTAGCCACTCTTAAAATTCTCCCTTTATCTTTGGTTTTGGCAAGTTTGATTATAATATGTCTTGGTGACTTTCTTTTGGGATCTACCATATGCGGGGTTTGCTGAGCATTGTGGATAGATATCTTGTCATCTTTCACGGTATCAGGGAAGTTTTCTGCCAACAAATCTTCAACAATTCTCTCTGTATTTTCTGTTATCCCCCCCCCCCCCCCGTTCGGGCACTCCAATCGCTCGTAGGCTATTCCTCTTGGTAGAGTCCAACATAATTCTTAGGGTTTCTTCATTTTTTAAAATCCTTTTATCTGATTTTTCCTCAAATAAGTTGGTGTCAAGTGCCTTATCTTCAATCTCACTAATTCTGACTTCCATTGCCTCAATTCTGCTCCTGTGACCCTCCGTTGCGTTGTCTACTTCTGAAATTTCACTGTTAATCTTCCGGATTTCTCACTGCTGCCTCTCTATGGATTCTTGCAGCTTGTTAAATTTGTCATTATGTTCTTCTCTAATCTTTTTAATTTCCTCTACTGTGTGTTCTGCGTTTTGCTTAATTTCCTGAAGAGTTCTGTATATCAATCTTTTGTATTCTGCCTCCGGTAATTCCAAGAAATTTTCCTCCTCTGGAAAATTTCTAGATTCTTTTTGGGAGTTTGCTGAAGCCATTACGGATTGCCTCTTTATGTAATTTGATATTGATTGTTGTCTCCAAGCCATCGATAAGTTATTATATTTATTTATTTTATGTTTTCTTACTGTGTCCTAGATTCTTGTTTTGTTTTGATATGCCCAAATAGGCTGCTCATATGAGCTAGCTTGATTACTGACACCTTTAAAGCTCTAATGTCCTGTCACCAGGTGGTTAGATCTGTTACTAGGTATGTGAGCTCAGGAGTCTGCCCACTCCTCCTGTATAGACTCAGCTCAGGTGCCCAGGTAGATAGACATCAAGTGTGTGGCATAGGCTCTCACTTACAGTCCTGGACAGGCATGGGTGATTGGTGTAGGCACAGGCATCTTGCTGCAGCAGGGAGACACACTCTGAGCAAGGCAGGGGGCCGACGGCCACCCCCGAGCGTCCAGGAGGAAGGCGTGTCCCTGTTCCCTAGAGCATGTAGGTGGGTGGGTTTTGCTGCCAGACTATGAGCACCTAATGCTGTTGGTTGTAAGGACTGGGGGGCACCTCTTATTCATGAGCCCCTATTGTAGGTCACTAGGTGGCATGGGTGGAGCCACCAGTCCTTAGGCCCCTGATGTGGGTAGGTGAAGACCCTGCTTAATGGGCAGAGCAGTGTCAAATGTCAAGAACCTGCCACTTCACAGCTAAAACAGTTGAAGTTAGACTTCCAGCGTATACCCTGTTGTACGGCGGTAATGATGGCCTACACCGTTGAGATGGGCCCACACAAGTCTATGCAGGGGGAAAGGTGCTCAAAGTCCGTGGATCCCTTATGCCTGTGCCGAGGCAAAGGAGCTGTGCCTACCCTAAGTTCCTGGCTTAGGGGAGCTGGCAGTTTATTTTTTCCCATTTGTTAATTTTCTTACTCTCCAAGGCCGGGAGAATGGCTCCAGGCGTGTGATGGACCCTACTTCCGGCCCAGGGGACTTGGCAATTGCTGAAGCCAGTCGGGGACTCAGTGCAGAGCAGGAGCGAGGAGGTAAATGGGAGAGAGATCTTTCCCTAAGGGGGCTGTTTCTGATCTGCGCGGTAAGCCATACGCAAGTACTTATCTCTCACCAGTGAGGGCTGCTTCTCACTAGCTCTGGGTGGCCGTGTGGACTCTCTGGTGCTGAGTCTCTCCCAGTGCAGAAAACGCACCTCCCGAGCACTGCCACTTGCCTGCCTCACTGCTCACCCCCGAGCTGATCAGGCCTGAAGGGCTCAGGCTCTCGCCAGGTCAGGTCTGGCAACTCCTTGCTGCTTCCAAACCATCTCTCCCTCCCCCTGCCATTCAGTCCAGTTCCTCAACCCTGCCTTTGATGTTCAGGGCTCCCAGACTGCCACGTATAATTGAATCACTTGTTTTCTCGGGTTTTTGTTGTAAGAGGGTACACTGGAAGTGTCTGACTACTCTGCCATCTTGGCCCCAGCTCCCCAATAATCACTAATATATATTAAGCACTTGACACATGCAAGACATTATGCTAAGTACTTGATATACTAGCTTATTTAATCCTCCAAACAACTCTATTACATGGAGAAAATATTTGCAAATCACATATGTCTGATATGAGACTTGCACCCAAATCATATAATGAACTCTCAAAACTCAGTGGTAAGAAAATAAACCAATTAAAAAATGGGTAAAGGATTTGAACTAAAGCTTCACCAAAGGCAATATACAGATGGCAAGTAAGCACATAACAAGATGGTCAGTATTATCAGTTATTAGGAAAATGCAAATTAAACCACAATGAGATACCACTTGACGTCTATTAGAATGTGTAAAATTAAAAAGACTGATTATGCCAAACGTTGGTGAGGATGTGAGGAACTGGAACTCTCATGTACCAATGATGTGGATGTAAAATGGTACAACCACTTTGGAAAACAGTTTGGCAGTTTCTTAAATGTTAAACTTGTTGTTAGATGCCATCAAGCCGATTTAGACTCATGGTGACCCTATGTGTTACGAAGTGGAACTGTTCCATAGGGTTTTCTTGGCTGTAATCTTAACTGAAGTAGGGTTCAAACTGCCAATCTTTAGGTTAGCAATTAAGTGCAAACCATTTGCGCCACTTAAAAAAAAAAACATTACTGTTGAGTCGATTCCGACTCATAGTGACCCTATAGGACAGAGCAGAACTTTCCTAAATGGTTTCCAAGGAGCTCCTGGTGGATTCGAACTGCCAACCTTTTAGTTAGCAGCTGTAGCTCTCAACCACTATGCCACCAGGGTTTCCTTGTGCCACTTAGGGACCTTAAAAATGTTAGACATATACTTACAAATGATCCACCCATTCCACTTCTTAGTATTTACCCAGGAGAAATGAAAGCATATGCCCACACAAAGACCTGTATGCAAATGTTCATGGAAGCTTTATTTGTAATAGCCAAACAGTGGAAACAAACCAAAATATCCATCAGTGGGTGAATGGACAAATAAAATACAGAATATCTATACAATGGAGTACTACTCAACAACAAAAAAGAATGAAATACTCTTATGCAACAACATGGATAAACCACCTGAAAGCCATTACAGAAAGTCTAAGAAGCTGGATGAAAAGATGACATTTTTCTATTCAGCGTAAATGAAAAGTCTAGAAGAGGCAAATTCCTACAGATTGAAAGCAGATCAGTAGTTGCTAGAGCTGGAGGTGGGGAGAGGGATTGACTGCAAATGAGCTCAAGAAGAGTTGAGGGGCAATGGAGCTGGCTTGTGGAGATGGTTTCAAAACGCTACAAATTTAGTAAAAATCATTGCTTCATACATGAACAAGAGGTGAATTTTACAGTATGTTAATTACCTTGATAATGCTTTAAATGCCACAACAATAGATTCCAACATACCGTCAACCATGAAGATGGTGCAGGACCGGGCAATGTTTCATTCTGTTGTACATGGGGTCACCATGAGTCAGAGCTGACTCAAAGGTGATTAACAACAGCAATGCTTTAAAAACAGTACCTGCCTACCATAGGATTTCATTCATATCAAATTCTAGAAAATGCACACCAGTCTATTGTTCCAGAAAGCAAACCAGCAGTTGCCTGGGGGCGGTGGGGGGAGGGGGCAGGCAGTGACGGGAGTGAGAGATTGCACAGGGGCATGAGAATACGCTTGGGTGTGATGGATCTTTCCTTTTGTCTTGATTGTGGTGATGGTTTCACATTATAAGCATATGTCAAAACTCATCAAATTTTACTGTTTAAATACATGTTGTTTGGGGATGTCAATTATATCTTAGTAAGTTTTTTATAAGTAGGAAAGACTCCCAGTTGAGGGCAATGTGCTGCTTGTGCCCCTTGCTTGTGCACACACAGACCTCACCCACAGGGGACACCAAGCAGGAGGCTCGGTACTAAACAGAGCAGCTGTGAGGACTTGGGCCACAGGGTGGGGGGTCTGGGTTTACTTGGTGTAGATCCTGTTCTTGAGTAGCCAGACTTCCTACATGGTTGCTAAGGTTTCTGCATTGAGGACAGAGATAGAGAGCAGAGGAAAGGAGAGGAAGGGAGAGAGACAGAGAGAAGAGAGGAAAAAGAGAAAGAGAGAAAGAGAAACTAAGAGAGAAACAGGGAGACACAGAGAAGAGAAGAAAGAGACAGAGACACAGACAGGGAGACAGGAAAAGAGAGGAAAGAGAGAGACAAAGAGAGGAAAGAGAGATCCAGAGAGAAGAGAGGAAAGAGACGGAGACGCAGAGAGGGAGACGGAAAGAAGAGAGGAAAGAAAGAGAAGAGAGGAGAGCGAGAGACCGTGTGCACGAACCCAGCCAGCCAGGCAGACACTCTGGTGTCTTGAATGACCTGGCCTCAGAAGTCCCACGGGGTCGCTTCTCTGGACCTTGTTCCTGGGTCTAACTGTGCAGAACGGGGAGCGGCACAGCTTGTTATGAGTCCTTGGGCTGGGTCAACCCATCAGGAGTGTCGCCCAAGTGAGAGGGTGTCAGTGGTATCGCGGGTCAGCCAGCACTGTGACGTTGAAATGTGGTTGTGTTGAGAGGAGCTTCCTCTGTGAGGATACAGCTGGAGAACCAGAACCTTGGCAGGTATTCAGGAGATCCAGCAAGACGGAAGGAAGACACTGAACGATATGGGTTGGGTAATTCCAGATACAACAACCACAAATAAGGCTTATGACCAGGGTGTCCTTTTTGTTGCTTGCGGTGTCTATCTCCTAGACCCTCAAAGCACTGTCCAGGCAGCAGTACTGGTATCACCTAGAAGCTTGTTAGAAATGCAGAGTCTCAGGCCCCAGCCCAGACCTAGGAATCAGTTTGCATTCTAACAAGATGACCAAGGGATTGAGGTTAGAACACATTAAAGATTGAGGAGCGCTGTCTGGACTCTAACCTTCTTCCAAGCTCACTCCAAAAGGGATCCCTGCTCTGACAGCCCCTCTCCACCAACTTCATCCCTTCTCTGTTTATACACTCAGGTGTCTACCTATGCAATTAAGTGATAACGAGGCTATAATGAGCCCTATTAGCAAACTGGTTAGCACCCAATTGATTTCCTGGTGTGCAAGTGAGCTCAGTAATGACCCATTTTTAATATTAAGTGAAATTAGCCCAGAAACCCAGCTCCACCTTTCTCAGTTAGGCAGCTTTTAGAGATGACCCGGAGGTTGCCAGCTCACAGGGGGACAGTCCAGGGTCCTCCCTCTGCAGCTGCAAACTGGGCAAGGAAACACTAAGAAGGGGCTCAGTGAGCTGGAGCTCCAAACCGAGGGCTGGACAGAATGGAGCTGAGGTCCCAGGTCCCGATAGAGGGAAGGGAGTGAACGGCCGTGACTGTCTCAGTGGCCATACCAAAGCGATGATGAAGGGGGAGTTCCATCTCTGTCCACGTGTCACGGGACAGGGAGGTGGCTGTGAGCAGTTACGTAACCACCCCCTCATCACCCAGCCAGTCAAGGGAGGAGGCAGGATTTGAACCCACGATGTCCAGCCCCAGAGCCTGAGCATCTACATCTGCACTGGGCTGGTGCCAGCTGGTGGGGATGTCGATGTCAACCTTAACTTCTCCCCCAGGCCTGGGAAAGGCATTTCTCCATCAGACCATCCCCTGTCTTCCTGGAGGTCCTGCCCCTCTGGCAGAAAGGCTGCCGGTGTGGGGAGAAGGGAAGTGGCTCTGAGAGGCTTAGAAAGAGCATTTGGAGGATCAGTGGGCTATGCATAAGAGGGGCCCCCCGATGTGGCAGATCTCAGAGGGCTGAGCCGGGCTGCACGCCTCACGGATCCTGCAGCCGCCTCTGTGCCAATTAGGGAAGCTTATCCGAGGGCATTAGTGGGTTTGTTTAGCTTTCAGCTTCCGTCCCTCCCACCAACTACAATCCCTGACAAGGACGCCTGTTCTTAGTGAACTCCCGATAGCTGGTTTCATGCTCAGGGCCTGATTTTAGCCCTTGGAAAAAAGCAAGGTAGACTTGCCACCTGTTTGCCTCCTGGAGTGGCCAGTGAAGAATGGGAGAGGATGGGAGTAAGTGGGGAGGAGGGCAGAGTCTGCTGGCCGACATGACGGACCTTCCTAGTTCTGAAACTTTGAGCTTCACCTGTCAGGTAGAAACAACAAAACCATTCTCCCCGAGCCCCTGCTGGCTCCTTAGACCCATGTTGCTCTTAGTCCTATGCAGTCAGTTCCGACTCATGGCGACTCCATGTGTGTCAGAGTGGAACTATGCTCCACAGGGTTTTCAAGGCTGTCACCTTTTGGAAGCAGATCACCAGGCCTGTCTTCCGAGGCACCTCTGGGTGGGTTCGAACGGCCCACCTTTTGGCTTGTAGTCAAGCGCTTAACCGTCTGCACTACCTGGGGACTCTTCTTTATACCAACCATCATTAGCATTTACTGACCCACCAAGAGCTCACACTGTGCTGGGATCTGTTCTAGATATTGTCTGTTTGTCACCCTGGGTCCACTTCTGGCCTCTCTCCAGCCTGCTCGGTGCCCCGGAAGGCTGATTTTATGGACTGCACCCCTCTCCTTTGAATTTGACGTTGCGAGGGGAGAGAGGTCCCCATATGTAGTCTCCTGACTCCTTCTCTGCTAGAATATGGGGTGGCAATGACTTGACCCCCTACTGAACGTCACACCCCTGGCAGGCAACCTCAGCTACAGCCATCTGGGTCTTGCTGACTCCCCATTTCCTTTGCCCCCTTGATGTCCGGGGTGGCAGCAGCTCCCCACTGTTGCTAATTGCAGGGCACTGAACCATCTCTTAATCATTTTTCTTAACCCTGCTCACCCTCTGGGAAACAACCCCTTCATTCAGCTACTCAATTTCCCCATTAGCAAAGGCCATCTGTTTCCTGCAGGAATGCAGGAATACAGAGCATTACTTGCTTGATCTGAAGAATGGGCATTATTAGCTTGATGTTGGAGGTGAGGGAACTTAGGCTCAGAGTTCACCTTTACATAAATAGCCCAAGGCCACAAATTCGTTAATAAACCTTCGAGCTACAGTGTCTGATTTAATTTTAGCACATTATTGCTGTTGTTAGCTGCCATCAAGTCGCCCCCAACTCATGACTACCCTATGCAGGGCAGAACGAAGCACTGCCCAGTCCTGTGCCATCCCCAAGACCGGTTGCAGATTGGACTATTGTGCTCCATAGGGTTTTCATTGGCTGATTTTTCAGAAGTAGATCTCCAGGCCATTCTTCCTGGTCTGTCTTAGTCTGGAAGCTCTGCTGAAACCTGTTCAGCATCCTAGCAACACACAAGCCCTCACAGACAGACGGGTGGTGGCTGTGCATGAGGTGTGTTGGCCAGGAATCAAACTTGGGTCTCCTGCATGGAAGGTGAAAATTCTACCACTGAACCACTGTTGCCTCCTGTGGCACATTAAAAACCAAACAAACTCGTTGCCATCAAGTTGATTTCAACTCATAGCGAGCCTACAGGACAGAGTAGAACTGTCCCATAGGGTTTCCAAGGAGCAGCTGGTAGATTTGAACTGCCAACCTTTTGGTTGGCAGCCATAGCTCTTAACCACTGTGCCACCAGGGCTCCCGTGGCACATTAGTTGGAGGTAAATAAATGCTTCTTGAATGAATGAATGAACCCGTCCCATCTGTCCACTCTTATCCACTGCTTTATTCTAGGCTCCACTCCAGGGCTGGGTACAGTGCTTCCTTCCCAGCTGGTGCTGAAAGGACGGATCAGTGCTTAGTGCTGCCCATAACCCAACCCAGATCTCCTCAAAGATCTTTGACCAACCTGCCCCCTCCCCACCTTTCAGTCCAACCCAACAGCAGATCAGCTTCCAAGAGCACTATTATTTGAGGAACTCAGTGTTCCCCAAATGGTATTTTTCCACCCCAGAGCCTCTGAGTCACAGCAGCCCTTTGCACTTCATCTACAAAATTTTCCAATATACCACAGCTTTAGTGGGACTATTAAGAACCTGTCAGAGAAACAGCAGTAATGGCAAAAGCATGTCTCAGGGGCCATCAATTCCCCCACAGATCCATCAGAGCTGCCCTGCACAACAAGGAAGGCCTCATTCAGAATGTGTCCATTTTGATTATTAATGTGGGGAAAACACCTGCTAAGTATGTTTGTCTGGGAGGTGAGCTTGGCACGAAGCATGGACTGGCACAGCCGTGGCTGCAGAGAAAACCCTGGTGTCCAGGCCCAGCTTGCTGAAAGGCCACCATAATTAATTAGGATATGGCTCACAGTACGCAGAGAAGGGGTAGGGAGGATGGCACTGCGTGGGGAGGGGTGATCCAGTCCACAGAGGGTGGCTCCGCTTAGACTGTGTGGAATGCAACCTCTACCCTGAATCCACAGCATGCTGACACGTTCATTTGTCCTCAGATTTATTAGCTCATGAAATACCCCAGAGACTGACTACAAAACTGTCTATGGGGTTCACACCTTATCAGTGAACAGGGTGGTTCTGTTTTGGTCTTTCACTAGCTAAAGCCATTTGGATTACAGACAAAGCTTCCATCACTACCTTAAACCAAGTTTATGTATTCACTTGTGTATTGTTTTCTTTGTTCATCTGTCCATCCATCCATCCATCTATCCATCCATTTACCCACCCACACACCCATCCATCCAACCATCCACCCATCCATGTATGAATGAATGTTTGAATCTACCTATCTATCCATCTGTCTGGAGCCCTGGTGGCACAGTGGTTAAGAGCTCAGCTGCTAACCAAAAAGTTGGCAGTTTGAATCCACCAACGGCTCCTTGGAAACCCTATGGGGCACTTCTACTCTGTCCTATAGGGTCACTATGAGTCAGAATCAACTCAACAGCAACCTTTTTTTTGTGGAAATCTATTTATCTATCTATCCATCCATCCATCTATGAATTTTTGTACACATGTATCTCATCCTCTCTCTCCCTTCATCCAATCATCCATCCATTCATATATTAATGTTTACATGCATGCATCCATCCATCCATTAATCTATGCATTTATTTCTTCACTCAACTGGCATTTATTGAGCAATTATTCAGATGCAGACAATATACTGGTAGTGGAAATGAACTGGACCCCAGGCCCTTCACTTAAAGGAGCTCTCAGTCTGAAAAGGGAAGCAGACATGTAATTGGGCAACATGGCCCTGGGGAAAATGGATGCCTCAACAGACCATCTGCAGTGATTGGGACAGGACTTCCCGAGCAACTTCATATCTGGTTGTGTGCATGGATCCAGAAATGCTCCCTCTGGAGATGAAGATCTTAATGCCTTCTCTCCATGGCTTAACAAGCAGTTCCACCTCTGAGTATTCCCGGCATGAGTTTGCAGTGATGGAGGCGGGGGGGGTGGGGGGGATGAAAGGGGGCAGAGAATCACTCTATCCTAGCAAAGGCCCCCAGACTCCATCAGATCTCAGAACACAAGGATCCTTAGTGCCCTACAGTTATCTGAATGCCCTACAGTCCAATCACTCCAGACCTTTTGGGAAGATGATGGGCGGGAGGGCCAGCCCCTACCTTGGTTTCCACGTCCATCTAGGCAAGATTCATCGCCTGACGCCAAGTGGAAACATCTCCTTCAGCATCCCTCCCTCCAAAAAAAAAACAGTGCTTCCCAAACCTTCTCCTTCCTCAAACTCAACAGCTCCAATTTGGGGAATTATTTTAGGGCTCCTTTTGATGGGGAGCTTAAAGGGCAAAGTTTGGGCTGCAAATAAAATTGAGTGCACTGAGAAAGGGGAGCTAAACAGCCTGGGGAGCATTTTAAGGAGCTTATATGCAACTCTGGAGAAGAGCTTATTACACCTCTGCTTCCAAGGAACCGCAGATCAGATTTAATCTGCAAAGAGGCCCTGCCAAGATCTCCTCCTTAGGCAAACACAGCCTCCAGCAGACCAGGCGGAGAGAGGACTCCCTCCCCAGCCTGAGCAGAAAAGCACACATCCCCAACCCTTGGGGAGACAGTGTCCAACAACAGGTATCCAACCCCCTTTTTGCTCCATTTCCCCACCTAATATATAGCTGCTCTGCATACGTAACTTCCAGAGCCAGCAAAATTGAACGTTCAGATTTTTAATAAAGTCAGCCAATAATTTCAGCGCTCGGGGGTCATTCTTTCCCTCTGTCAGCATGGGGGGAATAAAATAACCCACAACACCCTGTGTTGCTGGCTAAATCGACCAGATGGTTCAGCGCTAGGAACTGCAGATTGTGGTTGCCATTACATCTTCCTCTTTGTAAATCTCAACTGCTTAGCGACCATCCCATCACTATTTTTTTTGCCTAGTTAGCCTTTCAACCTCATTCCCCAAAGTAACCAAACCACACTCAACACCCTCCCATGCACCCCGGTCCCTGCGCTTGCATCTAGACCCATATGTCTTCCACTTTATGAGTCACAGCCCTGATACCAGCTAAGTATATTACTGCCTTGAAAATTAACTCGCACACTGAGAATAATCACAGAAAAGAAATTTGTTTTCCTACAAGGTTGTTTTCCAGCTGTTTTAATGCAGACAATTTTACCCTGAAACCCAAATTGAAAAAAAAAAAAAAGGAAACAGAAGAGAGAAACTTTAAAATCTGTATAATTTGAAAGTGCTTAATGTAAATTAGATAGATCAGCCTAATTTTATTTCAGTACTTTTTAATTGCATTTATAATTAGTAAAATACATTAATGTGCCACACAGAAGGTCAGGCGTTCTGGTGAAGGGATCTAATTAGAAGGCCCTGCTGCATTTCTGCCACATAAGCGCCCAGGAACCTGGAGGCCTGCTTCCCTCCACACTGGAGGACGGGGACTATTTTTAACTCATTTGTGCCTTCATCAAAATCAGTGATCGTGTGGAAGATCCCTGCTGGCCGCCTCACTCCTGCACTCAAGCCTCCCTAGAAGAGCTTCCGAAAGAGTCTATGGAGTCCAGGTGGTGCAAAGTGTTAACTCACTCGGCTGCTCACCAAAAGTTTAGAGGTTCAAGTCCACCCAGTGGTGCCTTGGAAGAAAGGCCTGGAGATTTGCTTCTGAAAGGTTGGCCATTGAAAACCCCATGGAGCACAGCTGTACTCTGACACACACGGGGTCGCCATGATGACTCGGCGGCAATTGGAACTGGAAAATGGGTCTATGCCAAGACTAAGAAGCCAGATTCCATTCTTGGTCATGTGGCAGGGGTATTGTTCAACAATTAATTCATTTTTCCCTGGTACCTCCCTCCCTTGTGCTTCCGTCCATTCTAGCAGATAGGCCTGTCTAGACTCGTGCTTTGGAAAAGCAACTGCAGCAAGCAAGGGCAGCGACAGGATGCCTTCCTTGCTTGAGTTTCCAAGTGGCCCTGTTTGCTTCCTGAGGAATCACCACTGAGTACAGAAATTCTGGGCACTCTTCTCTGTATTGATAATAATCTAGTAGCAGTAGGTGGCCTGTGTGTTGCTGTGATGCTGGAAGCTATGCCACCAGTATTTCAAATGCAAGCAGGGTCACCCATGGTGGACAGGTTTTCGTGGCACTTCCAGACTAAGGCAGAGTAGGAAGAAAGACCTGGAAATCTACTTCTGAAAATTAGCCAGTAAAAACCCTATGAATCACCACAGAATACTTTCTGACATAGTGCTGGAAAATGAGATCCCTAGGCTGGAAGGCGCTCAGAATATACAGCAGCGACAACAACGGACTCAAGCAGACCAACGACTGTGCAGATGTCACAGGGCTGGGCAACGTTTATCTGTTGGACATGAGGTCGCCATGAGTGGGAGGTGACTCAATGGCAACTGGCAACAACAACACAGAAGCAGCAGCAGCGTTGTTGCTGTGAGGTGCTATCCAATCGGCTCCAGCTCACAGCAACCTTACGTTCAACAGAACCAAACGCTGCCCGGTCCTGCGCCATCCTCAGAAAAGCAGGTGTCTTTGAGCCCATTGTTGCAGCCACGATGTCAATCCGTCTCGTTCAGGGTCTTCCCCTTTTGCTGACCCTCTACTTTGCCAAGCATGATGTCCTTCTCTAGGGACCAGTCCCTCCTGATACCACATCTGAAGTATGTGAGAGGATGTCTCACCATCCTCGCTTTTAAGGCTGTTCTTCCTCCAACGCAGATTCGTTCCTTCTCCTGGCAATCCATTGTATACTCAATATTCTTCGCCAACACCGTAATTCAAATGCATCAATTCTTCTTTGGTCTCCCTTTTTCATTGGCAGTATAGTAGAGTTCATTTTTTTTTCCTCCAATTTGTTCCCAAAGACACCATGATTCTAAGCAATATGCAACTATAAGACCCCAAATCACTAGGGCCTCATCCGTTTCACCAGATGCAGTTTCTCCTGATTCCACATGTAGCTGGCCATCGGTCCGCTCTGCTCACTCTCTGGAGCCCTTGCCTCTGCCCGGCCGAGGAACTCGCAACTGCCCACACTCCAGTCAGGGCTCAACGGCATGTTGGGAGACATGGCCTATTCACAACACAAAAGCACGGTCTCCCCTCCACCCCATGTCTGTCAAGTCCTGGTCATATGATGTCCCACCCCTGTTTGCTCTTTGCTTCCTCTTGCCTGGTTCACTTCTCATTATAATGCGCACAGTTGTCCAGGAGATGGAGGACAGATTCTATGCAATCAACTCTCATTTAGCACTCCTGGATAAGCCAAAATTGGGCAAAACACTGCCATTAGCACGTTTCCTATTTTTCTGGAATGATCTGACTTATTTCACAGTTTCTGCATCTCCTTCTCCCTACTTATATGTTAAAATCTATATATAAGTAGAATATATATACATATACATGGACTAAGGCGCACCTAACCCAAGCCATGGTATTTTCAATTGCCTCATACGTGTGCGATAGCTGGACAATGAAAAAGGAAGACCGAAGAAAAATTGATGCCTTTGAATTATGGTGTTCATGAAGAATACTGAATATACCATGGACTGCCAGAAGAAGTAACAAATCTGTGTTGGAAGAAGTACAACCAGAATGCTTCTTAGAAGCGAGGATGTTGAGACTTCATCTTGTGTACTTTGGACATGTTATCAGGAGGGACTAGTCCCTGGAGAAGGACATCATGCTTGGCAAAGTAGAGCGTCAGCAAAAAAGAGGAAGACCCTCAGTGAGATGGACTGACACAGTGGCTGCAACAATGGGCTCAAACATAGCAAGGATTGTGTGGATGGTGCAGGACCGGGCAGTGTTTCCTTCTGTTGTACAAAGGGTCACTAAGAGTTGGAACTGAGTCAATGGCACCTAACAACAACAACATTATATATACATGCTTATATATATAATGCACAAATATAAATTTAATAGGATAAATAGAATATTCATACACATCTTCAGAGAAACACATATTCATTCTCTGAGGACAGATGTATATTTAGTATATGAAACAGACCACCCCTAAATAGCAACACTCACCCACTTATTTTTTAGATTAATTAAAAAAATTAAACATACCACATTATATTCTGGGAACTAATATTTGTTCAGTATGTACGATGGACCCAACCTTACACAGTGCAACCTGTGAAAGCCGGAACCTATGTAAGGCGGAAACCTGTCAGAGAAGGAAGACTCAAACATTTTCCACCAAAAGGAGAGATAGAAAAGTGCCAAGACCGCACCGTTAAACGTGGAAAACTTGCGAGACCCAGAAAAACACGGCGGTGCCATCGAGTTGTGGCTCACGGGTTTCGCTGTATTTGGAGCTTTTGGTGCATGGTTTATTTTTTGGTTTTGTTTTTCATGATCTTGTCAACAACCCAAGGGACTGGGTGTTATTTGCCTCCCTTTTGCAGATGAAGAGTCTGAGGTTCAAGACGCTTACTTGAGGTTTCACAGGGGCAGAGATGGGACCTGAACCCAGGCCTGTCCGATTCCGAGTCAGTGGCCTGTGACTTACCTGAAGGAGCTTATGCAGTGCCCGTGAAGACCAGGCATTCAGGGGGAAACTCGCAGGTCGGAACCCTAGAGCAGCTTTTTCACCCAGGCAACACTTTTAAGATTCTTCTTCTGACTCCATAGGGGAAAATGGGAACACAAACCAGAAGTACATAAGTAACTAGAATGGACATTTTCATAAATAACATTTGTTACATGTACGTTTCATGTAAGCAAGCCGAAAGGTGAGTGATCTGGACCACAATGTTGTTGTTAGGTGCCACTGAGTTGGTTCCAACTCACAGCAACCCTTACGTACAACAGAACGAAACACTGCTTGGTCCTGCACCATCCTCACAATTGTTAGTACGTTTGAGCCCATTGTTACAGCTACTGTGTCAATCCATCTCACTGAAGGTCTTTCTCTTTCTCAATGACCACAATACCTGCTTCCAATTCTTGTGGCCTTGGTAATAATCTCACGAAGGTGCCCTCTGCTCTATTAATGATTCAGAGTTCAATGTGCCAGGTTGTTTCAAGCTTCTGTGTCTTTGTTTTGTTTTGTTTTAAATAATGCTTTATTTCATTTTTGCTTGCAACATATGCAGCCAAACATACGTCCATTCATGATTTCTACAAGAACAGTTCAATGACGTTGGCTACGTACTTCACATTGTTGCCATTCTCACCATCTCTATCCACATCATTTCTTCATTAATGTAGGTTCTCCGCCCATTCCAGTTCTCAGCTGTGCTTTAGATGATCTGTTGTCAGTTTACACTCATGCAGATAATGCTTTATAAGAATGCTATACTCAAAGCAAACATTCTTTATTAATTGGGCCAAACTGTTGTTTCGTTTAACAGTGGCTTCATGGGATACTTTCACTTCAAAGTTTAAAGATTATTTCTGGCCATTAGATTTGGGGGTTCCCCCAGGCTAAATGGATCCAGTAAATCTGGTTTGAAGGTCTGTTCTACGTGTTTCCTCCTTGTCTCTGCGTACGCTGCACCATCTACCCGTAAGTCTGGTTCACCTGGAAAGAAGCCCTTTCAGCCTTTGTTATTCAACTCAAGTATCTCCTTCTCTGTGAAGCCTTCTCTGACCCTAGCTAACATACACGTGGCACACAGGAGAAACCAACTCTGCTTGGAGCATCAGCTGCATTGCATCTGTTGTTTAAATTCTTTGAGGGCAAAAATCTGTCCTATTTACAATACTAGTACTGACGACAATAATCACAACATTTACGTGTAAGGGATTGTGATAAGCCCTTCACACATACTATCTCACAATGACCCTATCAGCATCTTTACCCTGTTCTTCAGATTCAGAAATTGAGATTCAGAGAGGTTAAGTAACTATCATCCTGAAGGTTTTGTGTCCACTTGGCTGGATTGATTCTCAGTACGTTGGCAGTTATGATACAGTTTGGCAGTTGTATAATGATGTGATCACCTCCATGATGAAATCTGATATAATGTGATCACTTCAAAGATGGGATCTGCTGTGAGCAGCCAATCAGTTGAAAGGAAGTTTCCTTGGGGAAACACAGGGGGACTTTTCAACATAGGGGGACTTTCTGGCAAGGCTCTTGGGCTTTTGATCGCTCTGGACCCTGAAGCTGGCTCCCGTTCATCTGACCTTTGGTTCCTGGGATTGAGCTAGCAGCTGACCTTGGGCTCCCCAGTCCCTGTGGCTACATGAGTCGGGAGAAGCCTCCAGCCTCACCCACAGACATGGGACTTTCCAGCCTCTGAGCCATTTCCTTGATATAAATCTCTTTCTCTCTCTACATGTATATAGACACTTCACTGGTTTTGCTTCTCTAGAGAACTCAGCCTAAGACAGTAACTTGCCAAAGTCACACAGCTCATATGTGTTGGAACCAGATTCAAACTCAGCCTGTCTGGCTCTCCATATTCCCAGGGCTTAGCATACAGTAAGTGCACAATAAATGCTATGTGAAAGAATAGACAGTGCTTATTTACTGAAAGCCTCTCCTACTATGTCCCATCCAATTAACCTCAAGCAGATGGAGGGAGGACATCCTTCTAGAGCTCGTCCTCCTACGTCCTAAGGCCTCCTGACTTACCTGGAAGTCAATATTTCATTACGAGCATGCCATGCAGGTCAGTGTAATAATCAATGACTATTTGCTGGTGCGAATGCTTATCATATTTTAGCTTAATTCCAATAAAATCTAAATGGTCTGCTAATTTTCCTAATAAATTTAGATATGGCCTCTGACCACAATCTGGCTTTGATTAGCTAACAAAATATTTGAAGATGGGCCAAGCTGGCTCTTTCAAATATTTTAAGCAAATAACTTAGCTGGGTTTAGGATTTTATGAGTTGGCTTATGACTTCCTCAGCAGTGTGGAAGGGAAGGGCCAGCTTCCTAATTGCTTCCCAGCTGCCCAGAGTTGAGCCAGCCTAGGGAGCCATCTAGAGAAGGATCTGGAGGCCAAGAATGACCCAGACAACAAAGAGACATACCACCAGTTACAGGAAAGACCTAACGAAGAACAGCAGGGAAGAGTTTCTCAGGAGCACCCACAGGAGGGTCCCAGGAGATGAGTGTGTACGGACACCTATTCTGAGACCGCCCACCCCAAAATGTTCTGGAACGCCAGGCCATTGATGAAACCCAACGTACGATTTTTATCCCTTGAGGCCCTGTCTTAGTTTGCTAGCGCCACTGTAACACAAATACCACACGTTGGTGGCTTTAAAGAACAGAAATTTATTTTCTCACAGGTTAGGAGGTGGGAAGTCTAAATTCAGGGCACTGGCTCTAGGGGAAGGCTCCCTCTCGGCTGTCCTGCGGGGAGATCCTCATCTCTTTCAGCTTCTGTAGCCCCGGTTCCTTGGCGATCTTCACGTGGCATCTGTCCTCCCCCATGTGCTGGCTTCTGTGTCTAATCTGATCTTTTTACAACTCAGAAGTGAGCAGGCTTAGGACACACCCTGCACTGACAGAACCTCATTAACATGACAGAGAAAACTCTACTCCCAAATGGGATCATATCCACAGGTAAAGGGGTTAGGATTACACCACATATTTTGGGGGCACACAATTCAATCCGTAAGAAGCCCAAGTGGAAATGGAGAGACATGGGAACATAAAAATGTTCTTCCACAGGCTCCTTGCCATAAGCCATTCCTCCTTATCCGTCAGGTCTCAGTGTAAATGTTACCTCTGCAGAGTCCCTGCCAGAACTCCTTATATAAAGCTAGCCCCACCATCCCCCTCAACCAGCTCTTTATCACAAAATCTGGTGTAATTTTCTTGATAGCACCTACTGGACTCTGTAGTCTTTTATGAGTATTCTATCCATGAATGCTTTTAATTGTCCGTCTTTTGTCCCCCTCCCTCGGAATATAAGCTCCAGAGGGATAGAGACCTTGTCTGTCTTCAAGTCATATCCCCAGCACCCAGCACAGCTCTTGGCACATAGTAGATGCTGAATAAATACCTGTCGAATGAGTGACTAGTTGATGAATGAAGATGAGGGGGGCATACAGAGTTTACTTGGAAACAAGAAGCAACAGGTAACAGCGATGCAGAGCTCCAGGTCTGAAGTCAAACAGCCTGGCTTGAACCCTGACATTACCACTTGCTAACTGGATGACCACAGGCAAATTACTTAACCTTACTGTGCCTCGATTTCTTCGTCTGTAAAACAGATTAATATTACTGCCTCCCTTGCTAATGAAAAGGTTAGCAGTTCATGTCCACCCAGAGGTACCTCAGAAGGAAGTCCTGGTGATCTACTTCCAGAAAATTGGCCCTTGAAAGCCCTATGGAGCACAGTTCTACTGTAATAAACACGGGGTCGCCATGAGTCAGAATCAACTGGACAGTAACTTGTTTGATTTGGTTTAAAGGGTATCTGTTGAAAAAACTTGTTGCTCTTGAGTTGATTCCGACTCACAGTGACCCTATAGGATAGAGCAGAACTGCCCCATAGGGTTTCCAAGGAGTGGCTGGTGGATTCAAACTACCTACCTTCTGGTTAGCAGCTGTAGCTCTTAAACCACTATGCCACCAGGGTGTTCCAAGGGTAAGAGGGTCCAGTGAGCTGACACTCAGTACAGTCTCTGGGGCATAAGTGGTACTCAGGAAGGGTCAGCTGCTATGATTGTCATTGTCATCATCATCACCATCATCATCATCAGGAGGTGGACATGCCATCTGATATGGCCCTACCTCACTCCGGGCGTCCACTTATCAAGCCTCATCCCAGCCCATCTCTAGAACCTCATTTGTGGCACCACCACCCCTTCTCCTCCTGTCTCTGGCCCCATGTGCTCCTCCTAGAGGCTACTGATCACCTCACACGTCCTTCCACTGTCCCAGTGCCTACAGCGAGGTGCACACTTGAATCAGCTGGACTGATGGTAGTTCTGATGCAGGCCTGGCCAACCCAACCCTGCTCACCCATGCTTGGCCTTGGCTTGCTGAAGGCTGCCTCTTGATATGACACATTTGGATCTTTTATGCCCCTTTGCCACTCTGTGCAGGCTGCATCCAGTTCCCTGAAGATCCAAGTCTTTGCATTTCAGAACCCAGCTCTAGGTGCTGGCAGATCCCTTGAGGCCAAGGTTTGCTGTGCCTGGCCCTGGTCTGTGAGCAGATTATGACCATCCATAACAGCCCATCAGAGGCCAACCATGCCTTCACTAAGAGATGGAGGTCTTCCTCTCTGCTACCTGAAAAATGAACACAGCTCCCATCTATGGCCACCTACAGTGCATTGCTCAGCCCTGTGCAAACGGGAAAACCAACTGCAAGGCCAAAGTGTTTGAAAAAGGGGTATTATGGATGCAAGTAGTGAGTGTTGTCAGACCTATCACTAGCAGAATAAACTAAACAACTGACTCAATGGAGGATGCCCACAAAGAGACTGTGAGGCTCTAATGGCTTTGGAAGGCAGTGAAAGGAAGCAAGTGCTTCACCCTTGGACAGAAATGGAAGGGAAGAATGGAATCATATATCTTCCAGGCTTAACTCAGATATAATGAGGGAGCTCTGAGAATGTATAAGGGAGGAACGTATTTAGTGGGCCAGAGAAGACCCCCTTAAAGAGGTGGTATTTGAGCTGAAAATTTCAGGAGAAATAGCCAGGGTAGTGGGAGAGAAAAGCATTGCAGGCTGAGGGAACAGCATGGGTGAAGACCTCAAGGTGGAACAGATCTTGGCTCGTCACAGAAACTGAGAAGCTCAGCGAAGCTGGACACAGTAAGTGAGCAGGAGAGAGGAGGGAAACAAGACTGAAGAATACTTTTCTTGCCATTTATGGGTTAAGTCTTTTATTGGGTGTTTCACATCCATCACCGTTAATCTGTTGCTGTTGTTAGTTGCCTTCGAGTTGGCTCTGACTCATGGCGAGACCTTATGTACAACAGAAAGAAATGGTGCCCGGTCCTGCTCCTTCTTCCTAATCGTTGCTATGATTGAGTCCATTGTTGCAGCTACTGTGTCAATCCATCTCATGGGGGTTTCCTTCATTTTTGTTGGCTCTCTACTTTACCAAACATGATGTCCTTTTCTAGAGATTAGTCTTTCCTGATGACACATTCCAAAGTAAGCAAGCCAAAGTCTCACCATCCTTGCTTCTAAGGAACATTCTGGTTGTATTTTATTCCATGACTGATTTGTCCATTTTTCTGGCAGTTCATGGTATATACCATTTTCTCTGCCAACAACACAGTTTGAATGCATCAGTTCTTCTTCTGTCTTCCCTTTTCATTGTCCAGCTTTCACTTGCTTATGAGGCGACTGAAAACACCATGGCTTGGTCCAGGCAGAAACATCACAACAAGGTAGTGTTACGGATTAAATTGTGTCCCCCAAAAAATATGTGTTGCAAATCCTAACCTCTATGCCTGTGGTTATAATCCCATTTGGTCATGGGATGTCTTTGTTATGTTAATGAGGCAGGGTAAGTGTAGGGTGTATCTTGAGTCAACCTCTTCTGAGATAGAAAAAGAGATTAAACAAGCAAGCGAGAGAAGCAGAGATGGGGTAGGACAGATGCCAAGACACATGGAGATCTCCAAGGCACCAAGAAGCAGAAACTGAAGAGACAAGACTCCAGAGCCGACAAAGAAAGAAAGGCTTCCCAAAGAACTAGAGCTCTGAATTTGGACTTCGAGCCTCCTAAACCATGAGAAAATAAATTTCTGTTTGCTAAAGCCATCCACTCGTGGTATTTCTGATATAGCAGCACTAGATGACTAAGACAGGTAGGTATTACTTTTTCCATTCTCTAGATGGGAAACTGAGATGCACGTAATTTAAGTAGCTTGGCCAAAGTGATACAAGTGAAAAGAAGTCGAGTTGGGTTTTGCACCGAGGTGTATGGGTTTGCACGTGACTCCCCTGCCCATCCCTAGAGCCAGGTAGAGGAGAACAGACATGTACCTAAAGGGAAGCACAAAGAGTGTGTAACTGATATCCCATGGGACTGGGTGAGCCTCCATCTTGCTGTGTCGCCGTAACAGGACTGTAGCCTCTTGGCTGCTAATATGTAAGAGATTCCACCAATCGCTGCTTAGATTTAATATGGGTTTAGCAGTCAGGAGCTAATTAAACATTAATGTTCAGTCACTTGAAATTAAACATTAGGAATCTCAGCTCTATTTGTGAGTTTCTTAAGCCATCATTAAGGTGTTCAGCTTGGCTCCCCTCCCGCTGGGCTGCCTGGCTCCTCCAGCTGGAACCGTATCGGTGGGCAAACTCATTTCACTCACCGCATGCCGTGACTCAGGCATCTGACCTGCCCGACAGCCAAGCTCCTCCACTGAGCCCGTCTATAAGGCTGGACACACACACAAACACACACACACACACACACAGACATCGACTTTAACCGAAGGTGAGTCTACCAATGATATCAGAGGTACTCTGGAATTTATAATATTTTATAGATGACACGGCACTTTCAGGTATTAATTGAATTTGACCCCAGAGGGAGATGACGGAAATGATGATGATGATGGAGAAGGAGGAGAAAAGGGGAAAGGAGGAAGTAACGACAGAGGTGAGAGTGAAGACAAAAAGCAAAGCGAAGGAGAAGGAGGAAGAACAAGGAAAAGGAAGGGGAAGAAGGACCATTTTTGTTTTGTTTTCTGTACGTTGTCATGTAATCCTCACAGTAACCCCATGCGGTGCAGACTGTTACTTTCTTCATGTTACTGATAAAGGAATTAAAACCAGAGAGATTAAATCACAGGCCCCAAACCACTTATGTACTGGGATTGAGTGCCAAGGTTGAGAACCCAAACGCTCATGCCCCTAACCACAAGTGATCATACATATGATAAAAAGTGAAGCTCAGAGAATTAAGATATTTGTTCAAGGCCCCACAGACACATATCTTACCCACTAGCTCTTCCATATATGAGGAAACAAAGCTCAGAGAGGTTCAAGGGCTCACCCAAGGTCACACAGCTTGATAGAGTGAGGGTCAGGGCCAGAATCCTGGATTTCTATCTCCCAGTAAGTGTGCATACATGTGCATGTATGTGTGCACATGGACACACACACACAGAACCAGGTTCCCCCCAAGTGTGGAAACAACTCCTGGTGTGAAGGTGACCAGTCTGCCCTCATCCCCCAGAAATTTTCTGGAAATTGACTGAGTTCCTGGTTGAGCTTCAGCCCCCAGCCCTACTCTTGAGTAGTGGGAAAAGTCAAGGATTTCAGCACTCTGGCCAGCGCCACGCCCCTTTGCAGACCTTCCTGTGGCAGGAAGCCTATGCCCCAGCCCTCCGGGGGGACGTGCTGAATTGAAAATCAGGGCAAATCCGCACCAAGGGAGACATCTAATCAAGGCTCAGGTTTGCATTTCCTTCTAAATGGCATGTTGACAAAACAAGACAAGACAGAAACAAACACGGTTAAGCTGACTCTCAGGGGCCAACCAGCTGAGAAGAGAAAGCAGTGAGGGCAGTTATGGCTGGAAAGGAGGGGTCAGAGGAACTTCCAGCACAGTGGGGCTGGGCTCTGGCCCCTCTAAGCACTTCTTGGAGGCTGAACCGCAAAGTTAGAGAAAACTGAGGTCAGCCCAACAGAGAGGACGTCTTCCACAATCCATCTGTCGGTTTATCTTATTGTGGTGGCTTGAGTGTTGCTCTGATGCTGGAAGCTATGCCACTGGTATCTCACTCATGGTGCACATGTTTCAGTGGAGCTTCCAGACTAGGGCAAACTAAAAAGGAAGGCCTGGCAATTTACTTTTGAAAATTAGCCAGTGAAAACCATATGGATCACAACAGAACATTTTCCAACTTGCTTGCTTTGGACACATTACCAGGAGAGGTCAACTGCTGGAGAAGGACATCACGTCTCGTGAAATAAAAGTCCAGCAAGGGTAAAGAAGACCCTCAGTGAGATGAACTGGCACAACAGCCACAACAATGGACTCAAACATGCTGGCAATTGTGTGGATGACACAGGATGAGGCAATGTCCCATTCTGCTGCACATAAGGCTGCTATGAGTAGGGTTGACTCGACAGCAGCTGTCTGTCTATCTACCTACTTACCTACCTACCTACCTACCTACCGACCTATCTACCTACCTACCGACCTATCTACCTATTTATCTATCTATGACCTATCTAACTAGCTATCCATCCATCCATCCGTCCATCCATCCATCCATCCACCCATCCACCTACCTACTTACCTATCATTATCTATTATCAGCCTATGTATCTACCCATTATCTAGCATCTATCTGCCTATCTATTATCTAACTGCCTGCCTGTCTACCCATCCATCCACCCACCCATCCACCTACCTACTTACCTATCTACCTATCATCTATCTATTATCTATGTATCTATCCATTATCTATCTATTATCTACCTATCTATGATCTAACTTCCTGCCTGTCTATACATCCATCCACCTACCTACTTACCTACATTATCTCTCATCTTTATATCTATCTGTGTATCTATCTATCTACCAACCTACCTACGATCTACCTAACTGCCTGTCCATCCATCCGTCCATCCATCCATCCATCCGTCCATCCATCCGTCCGTCCATCCATCCATCCGTCCGTCCATCCATCCATCCATCCATCCATCCGTCCGTCCACCCATCCATCCATCCGTCCATCCATCCATCCATCCGTCCATCCATCCATCCATCCGTCCGTCCACCCATCCATCCATCCGTCCATCCATCCACCCGTCCGTCCATCCATCCATCCATCCGTCCGTCCACCCATCCATCCATCCGTCCATCCATCCATCCATCCGTCCATCCATCCGTCCGTCCACCCATCCATCCATCCGTCCATCCATCCACCCATCCGTCCATCCGTCCATCCGTCCTCCCATCCATCCGTCCGTCCGTCCATCCATCCATCCATCCGTCCGTCCATCCATCCATCCATCCATCTACCTACCTATCATCTATCTATCTATATGTCTGTCTGTCTGTCTATCTATCTATCTATCTTACAACAGCAAGGGTGTTTTAGGGACATGTGATTCCCCTACAGACCCCTGGACATAGCCTGAGGTTTAGAAAATGTGAATCACATATAGCTGTGCTGCTGTCTCTCTTGTATATTCAAAAGAACTTAGATAAGGATTATAGGGGTTAGAACAGGAACAGTAAATGTCCTGTCCATTTACTGAGTGTCTGCTCTGTGCTAGTACTACGTACACACTGTTTCTTCAAAAACAGTCTTGCCCCACATTTGTAGTAACTATTAAATGGGAGGCTGTTTTGTCCTGTAAGCCTTCATCTTGGGCGAGAATGGCAGCACAATTGGAAGAGCATAGTCAATATCACTTAAATGTGTAAGTAAAAAGTTTTGAAATGGTGTTAAAATAAAATAAAATAATTAAAAAAAAAAAAAATGAGACTAAAGAGGTACAGCAGTCCAGTGATAAGGGCCAGAAGACAGAAGGGGACAAGGAAGTCCCCTGGTGATAGGGAACACAAGGTGGAGTAAGGATATTCTTGATGTGCTGTGAGATTGTTAACCATTGTCATAGGGCAACATGTGTAGTAACTGTTAAATGAAAAACTATTTTGTTCTGTAAGCCTTCATCTTAAGTGAGAATAACAGCACAGTTGGAAGAGCGTAGTCAATGTCACTGAACTGTGAATGTAAAAATTTTTGAAACGGTGTATCTTTGGCTACGTGTATTTTCATCAAAAAAAAAAAAAAAGGTTGAGAATTTAGAGGCTTAATATGTTATGGGGTTGTTAACCAATGTCATAGAACAACATGTGTACTACTATTTCATGAGAAACTATTTGCTCTGTAAGCTTTCACCTAAAGTACAATAAAATATAAAAAAAAATAAAATAAATTAAAAAAAAAAAACAGTCTTGCCCCATAATCTATTTCACAGACAATGAGACTGAAGCCCCAAGATTTTTAATAGTTTGTCCAAGATAAGCGACTGAAAGGAATCATGAAGCATCCCATCAACATGCTCGTTACACAGACAATGAGACAGGCTCTAAAGGGAAGCAGGCAGTCTGAGGTCATCCTGAGAGTCCCTGCTGTCCTGGGGACCCTTGAGCCCTAGAGTAGCCACACTGAGCCCAGATGGTGGCTTGGTCAGCCTGCTGGCCAATTCCAAAACAACCATTTGAGTGAAAGCAACAATCATCCCTTTCTCTACCTTTTTCTTCCCAGGGAACAAAGTTCCTTTAAACGGAAATCAAGCAAAGGATGTTTAGATCAATTGAACAAAGCAGAGGTTTGTTTGATCGCTGACTTTTGAAAACATGATGTCAAACCTCTGTGTTAACTAACCTTCTCTACTCCTCAGAGTGTAGTAAGAGCGTCAGCTCTGGGGCCAGACGGACCTGAATGTGGATGGGGCTCCAGTGCTTACTGCCGCAGGAACTTGGGCAAGTCACGTGATGTCCCCAAATCTCAAGGCTCCTATCCGGATGCTGGGAAGCCATCCCTCCTTCCCAAACACATGTGAGTGCTCTGCTCCCAGCACTGCTTTCTTGGTGGTATGAGGTCCTCACGTCTCTCTGCTTGCTTCTCTCTTTTATATCTCAACAGAAGCTGGCTTAAGACACTATCTAATATTATAGACCTCATCAATATAACTTCTCCTAATCCAGCTTATTATGTCATAGTGATAGGATTCACAACACATAGGGAAATCACATCAGGTGACAAAATGGTAGACAATCATCCAATACTGGCGATCATGGTCTAGCCAAATTGACAGATATTTTGAGGGGAAACAGTTCAATCCATGACAGTAATGATTAAACTGATACCGTTAAATGTCCCATAGTAAGAACTTAAAACTTGACTCTGAATATACTCATGTGTGTGTACACACACATACATACACACACACGCTCACATATAAACATAAAAACATGTAGGCTTGTAAACTTTCTGAAGTGGTTTCTTCTTCTAAATGAAATAGTGATGGCTCTGTCCCTTTCTTGAAAGCATACTGTCACCATTCTAAGTCCCTCCTTCATCACCCCTCCCTCCCCAATGCTGTTGGCTCCCTGGTTCTTAGAAATTATAATTAATTCATCCTTTGGACTCTCAGGATTATAAGGTATTATAGGATGGCAGAACTAAGACAAACACTTTAATTCACCAGCTGTCACGTATTTAATTAGAGATTCTGATGACTCCTCCTCACACTGATATGCCTTCCTACCTCGTGTTATGGGAGAGAGAGGGAGAAGGAGAGGGAGAGGGGGAGATTCGTAGCAAGGACTCCAGGACTCTCAAACTTTTTGTTAGCATGAAGTTTTGTCTGTCACATTACAATCTGCTGGAAGTACAGCAGGCATCAGCTGCCAATCCTCTGCCACGTCTGCTGGGCAGGGCAGCTGTCTTGAAAGGTTCCTCTATTTTCCTGGGACATTGGAAAATCCTGTGTACTGGGTGGGTGGGATGCGGGCTTTTCAGGGATCTGCTTCTGGGGCCTATTACTTGTTTTTTCTTTATAATTGTTCTTATAATTTGGGAAGGGGTGGTGGATCAAAGAGCACTTAGCTCTCACCAACATTGTTCTTGGAATGCTGTGTGTGTGCGTTTGTGTGTGTGTGAGAGACAGCATGTACGTGTGACTGTGTGTGTGTGTGTGGGTGGGTGGGTGTGTCTCACACTCTGATGAAATTGGCACTTTGGTAAATAAGGATTAGGTGTGCTCTTGCACAAGGGGACAATTGTTCTTTTAAGAAATGCTTTTGTTGAAATAAGTGTAACAATGGGCTGAAACATATCACCGATTGTGGGGATGGCACAGGGCCAGGCAACGTTTTGCTCTGTTGTACACAGGTTGCCGGGAGTTGGAGCTACTCGATGACAACTAATAACAACAACAAAATAATGAGGACAACCATTAATAAAATAAAACATCTGGATGTAGACAGAAGGGGTGACAGACTAGGTCATTTTTTCTTTCCATCTGGGACAACTGACGACTTACTGGCAAAAGTGGAGGCTCAGGTTGCAGTCCTGGAAGTGGCATTGTGGGGCAGAGGCAGCTCACTGGGTACCATGCTTTAATCAGTCAAGTCTCCACCAGGGGAATGGGGTTCACAGACTGTCTTCCCAACACTCTTACAAAAAACAAAGACCCAATCCCGCTGCCGCCGAGTTGAGTCCGACTCAAGGTGACCCCACGTGTTAGAGTAAAGCCGCTCACGGTGTTTTCTTGGCAGTTGTCTTTATGGAAGCAGATCGCCAGAGCTTTGTTTTGTGGGATTGCTGGGTGGGCTTAACCGCCCACCTTTAGGTTAGCAGTCGACCACAAATTGTTTGCCCCACCCAGGGTCCTACACTCTCGCAAGTCAAGTGTCTTTTAGCCCCATTCTACAGACAATGTGGCTCCTTTCCCTGCCCTCTTGGCAGGGATATTGGGAAGGTCTTCAGAAGCTCAGAGCCAGACAGCCTTGGGGTTCAGTCCAGCTCTGCCTCTCTCTAGTCATTGCCCAGTGCTTTTTTTTTTAAATTGTTGTTGTGAAAATATAGATAGCACAACATTTGCCAACTCAACATCTTTCACATGTACAATTCAGTTAGACCCAGTACATCAACCATATTGATGACGTGGTGATGTCTACCCAATGCTTTTAATGGAGCCCAGTGTTCTACCACACAACATCTAAGTTCCCCAGTTGAGTTTGAACACTCTACAACCCCAGACTTTCTTCCTTTCCAACTCTGTTTGGCACCTCTGGCCAACATGCACTCTCTATCAGATCTCCTCAGGAAATTATCTTCTCGCTCCTACGTCCACCCTTTTACTAGTGCATAACCCTCTCCTGGGTTGCCCTCCCCATCCGCTCCATTTCACCAGATCCTACCCTCCAAGATCCAGCTCCTCTGCCACCTTATCTACAAAGCCCTCATGTCTGTTCGTCTTCTCCAGCACTCACATGTAAGTACTCGTAATTTTTACATTTCTCTCTGTTGTTCATCCTGTCTTCCCACCTAATCCATAGGTCTTTGAGGACAGAAGCCAGGCCTGTACATCTCCATCCTCTCATGGCTAAGCATGGGGTAAGCCCACTGCAAACTCTAGTAATCAGATGACTAAAGAAAATCCTCACCACTGGACCAATAAACAACATTTGCAACAACTTCATTTTATTTGGATCAGCAGTCAATGTCCATGGAATCAAGGAATCAAACAAACGTAACTGCATTGGGCAAATCTGCTACAATAGGCCTCTTCAAAGTTATGAAAAGCAAAGATGTCATTTTGATGACTAAGGTGCACCTGACCAAAGCCATGATCTTTTCAATTGCCTCATGTGCACGCAAAAACTGGACAGTGAGAAAGGAAGACCAAAGAAGAACTGATGCATTTGAACTGCAGTCTTGGTAAAGAATATTGAATACACTGTGGCCTGCCAGAAGAATGAACAAATCAGTCACAGAAGAAATACAACCAGAATGCTCTTTAGAAACATGCGTACAGTGCTTATTAAGTGTCAGGCGTTGCTCCAAGTGTTTAACACAAACTCATTGCTGGAGTCAATTCTGGCTCATCGTGACCCCATGTGTTACAGAGTAGAACTGTCCCATAAGGTTTTCTTGGCTATAATCTTTTTGGAAGCAGTTCACTGGCCTTTCTTCCACAGAGCCACGGGAGGGTTTGCTCCATCAACCTTTAGATTAACAGCCGATCGCAAAAACGCTAGTGCCATCCAGGCTCCAAGTGTTTAACATAGAGCAACTCATGGAATCTTAGCAACAAGCCTATGAAGTGGGTTCCATTATTATCCCTACTTCATAGATGAATGACCAAGGCACACAGCCAGGATATGAACCACACAGTCAACCTCCCAAGAAGATACCTGTATTACACCGCAATCATGACAGGGGAAGGTTTTGGCAAGTTAGAGCATGCCAGTGGGCTGGAATTTAGACAACCATTGAACAATCATTAAGATAATTCCATAGAAACAAGGAAGATGCATCCGCTGTATCGTGAACTAAAAATTCAGAGGAAACAATGTGTAAAGTCTGATCACGATTATGTTAAAATACGTGTACACATGGAGAGTGTACTGTGGGAGAGTCCACCATGAAGGGAACAGGTGTGCCCTTTAGGTGATGGGATTACAGTGATCTTCACTCTCAGAGCTTCATAAATTATTGCCGACACTCAACTTTCATTAGAGAAAAAGCAAAACAAGACACAAAAATGTATATGCTGCATAATTCCAAAACATGAAGCAAGCAAAAAACAGGCAAAACTAATGTATGCCGTTCTTGTCGTCAGTGGCTGTTGGGTTGGCCTCTGACTCATGGCAACCCCATGCACAATGGAACAAAAGGCTGCCTGATCCTGTGCCATCGCCACGATCAACTACAGATCAGAACATTGTGACCCAGAGGTTTTCATTGGCTGATTTTCAGACACAGATCTCCAGGCCTTTCCTCCTAGTTTGTCTTAGTCTGGAAGCTCCACTGAAACCTGTTCAATATTACAGCAACACGCAAGCCTCCACTGACAGCTGGGTGGTGAAGTGTCTTGGCTGGAAATTGTCCCGTGTCTCCCACATGGAAGGCGAGAACTCTACCACTGAACCACCACTCCCTCACAAACTGCAGGAAAGAGAAATCAGAACAGTGGCCTCAGATTGGGTACCTAAGGCTAGAAAGGTGCACCAAGTTACTCTT